>OX411312.1:37552872-38203229 GCA_948150685.1 Rhaphigaster nebulosa | reverse complement strand
CTATAACGGTTTCAAATGATAATTCTAGACTAAAAACTAGTTCTTAGCTTATAAATTACTGTATTAGATAGATAAATAAAGGTTATATTTACAAATGTACCATTTCAAAATGATTTTTTACAAGATTTCGGATATCACATCTTTTAAATCAAAACAATTTTATAAAAATAACTTTAACATAATATGAAAATATAATAACATAATTATAATATAATAACATAATATAAATATAAGAATCTAACTTAATTTTTAGTTCCAACAGTAGAAAACATTTAACAAACATGCTAAAAAAAATTAAAAAATACAATTAAATAAATGTAAATAATAAATAAATGATATTAAAATAAATATATGAACAATTATTAACATTAACAGCACAAAAAATTAAATTGTGTACACTTGTTTCTTTTGTGAGTGTAACTTCTAAGAGAAGAATTATTGGGATTACCAATTTCTTTTATCAGTGAATTTTTTGAAGCTGTTATTTCCCTAAAATATGTTTCAGTTTATTCTAAGATGAACAGTTGGATCGTAGGAAGTTTCAAGTCTTGAAGCTTGATGGTTATTTTTGTGTATGGATAGATTGATAAACTGTACTAGTTTAAATATGTTTCTATTAAAAATGTTAAAAATATGTTTTTTGTTTATATTTTTTTGATAAATTGATATATATAAACAAAAATATGATCAGTAAGTTTTTATATACCTCAATATAGTTGCTTCTTAATATGAAATACATATTATATATATATATATATATATATATATATATATATATATATATATATATATATATACCTGTCAACATTTTGTCCATGAAGAGATTGTTAGATCTGCAAAACCACACTCAAACAACTGTCAAAACACACTTAAACAACCCAATAAACACAAACCAAATAGAGATATTACATCACTAAGCCATAAACAGTAAAATATATTCTCATAAAATATAAATATATTATAATGATATATGACAAATGACAGACAGCTAACCAGCAACCACACAGTCTATCTCTTGAATTGCTAATTTATCTCATGTTAATTATTTCAACAAAATGAAAGATTATATTAAATTTATAATGAGTAATATGAGAATTAAAGATGGCAATTGCATTGAGGAAGATATGTGACAGCGTTATATTTAACTATGTTGGATAACAAGAAATTATAAGGTAAATAATATATAAAAATAATGAATGTTCACAAGATTATATAATTATATAAATATTTAAGTCACATATTACCTTTAATAAATGCTGATTTTTCAATTTCTTTGAACCGTTAAATTCTTTAATCAAATGTCTGATATCAACTTCGAATCTGTCTAATGCAACAAGTGTTAAAAATAAATAAAAATTACAACTTGACAAATTTCTAATTAGTTACCTATTTCTGCTAAATAACAAAATTAATTAATCATGGAACTCTAGGATACTCACTCAATCCTAAACGAAAAATTAACCTTCCTTTCACCGTCTTATTTCCCTAATAATTTATTTGATAATATATAATTTTGTTTTTTATTTGTTATTGTTTTATATCTAATTGATTATTTGTGTTTATCTATTAATGGCCCATTAATGGAAAATTGCAATTGCTTTAAAAAGAACAGTTATCTCCATAATCATACATAAGTGTTGTGATTAAGATTGTGAATATATTGCTAATAATTACAATATCTTCTTAAATGCATACAGTATCTTTTTAATTAAAAAGAAAAATTAAATACCATTATTTGAAAGCCTTGAGTTGTTTCTAAGATAGTTAATATTCAAAATTTACTTTTTATATAAGTTTATGGTGGTAAGCATAATATGCTCCAAAATTGTTTATCAGGTTAGAAAGATCTTCTGAACTGATTTTTGGTTTCTAGTGATACTGTCAAAAAAATATGTATCACAATTTGAGCTATTGTCTCAAGCATTGCAAGAAACTTGAAAAGATTATAGATGTTAATTATTGACAAAGTGCTTTCCAATATTTTTTTTTCTGAATTATGGAGTTGTTTTATCTATGAGCATTATATTGTATTAAGTACAAATGTGTAGTTGATTGTGCATTAAATCTATGAGATGGTTGGTGGTGTATTAAAAAAATAAAGCAAATAGCTTAACTGTCAGGACTTGAACTCACACTATTACTTTGCTCTGAAGGAGGTCTATGTAGTAGAATAAAAAAAAAAAATATTCAATTTATGGTGTGTTTAAACTCTTTAGTCACATATCCAATGACCATCTCCTAGAGCAATAAATATTTTCATGAATAACTTCACTATTATCTACTACTTAATAATTTGTATAGCCTAATGTTTTAATAATTACTCCAATATCAGTCTGCCTATTAGGCTCTGGTAAGAAGCGGGATGCGCGGTGCACCAGCCCGCAGAGTGACGGATCCACCAACTCCGTCGCCTCCCAGGTGACCAAGAAAGCAGTAGTAACACCACCAAGGCCTAAGACACCGACTGTTGGTGAGTCTTATTTCATATCATCATTAGACTAATACTGTGAATTATTATAACCTCTATTAACTTACTCAATAATCAAACAATTATACTTGCTGTATGTACAAAAGTTGAGCCTAATTAATGTTTTCTAGAAAAGAAAAACAATTAAATAAATGTGAGAACAAGAATAAAACATTAAACATTATTGACTTTATAGAAAGAAACTGCAATAGCCATTTCAGAACAGTTGTTTTGTGAACTCTTATTTTCAGAGTTAAATTATTAAAGGTTTTTTAAAGCTGTCAAAATGACCATTTATATGTTTTTTAAACAATATGAAATTGAATGATTGTTATTAGGAAGTTGTTTAAGTGCATTTAGCAATAATAAGGCTTCCAGCCACTTCTTATTTTCTATTAGTACTTGACATAACAGGATTCACATCCCATCTTCAGAGCTTTTTTTATTACACATATGCTCCTCTTGTCCATCATTTTTAAATTGTTTATATTGTCACCCTAAGAAGTTTGTCTACACCAAGAAACATTAATGGTCCATTTTCAATCATTATATTTCTGTGTCACTGTTAAGTTGTTTCTCTGTCACGGTTAAGTGGTTGTTGATATTTTCATGGACACAAATTTAATTTTTTTTTATATTTTTTTTATTTATATCTCAATAAACAATAAACAAGCGAAGAAAAAAAAAAAAAACAATAAGAATTCTCAAAATAATTTTTTTTTTTTTTTTTTACTTCAAATATTGAGGGAATGCGTTAAAGTTAAACAAAAGCTTTCAGATTTAATTTATTTAGATATTCAACAAAATTTAAATCATTTTTAATCTAACACATTTATACCAAAAATTATTTTTAAATGACAAAATTTTTTATAACAGTTTTTTTCAACTAGACTTTAACAGTTTGCTGTTAACTGAACTGCTTTATAAATAAAAATTAAATAATTTTGGATTGACATCCAGTTGATATTTCAATTGTGTTTGCTGTTCAGATGAATTGGTGAAGTATTAAAATATGTATACGGGCACAGTTAGTCTAGCCCAGTTAAATATGATCTTTTATAATGATTGATTAGTCACTTTTATATTTAATTTTAATAATAACATATTTTTACAATGGTCACTTCTAAACACTTTTTTTTTTACAATTAAATTTTACACATTACTATTGTTTTAAAATAAATCACACTGAACATACTAAATTCATCTAAAAGTTTTAGTTGCATTTTAGAGATCAGTAATTGTAATTTTTGAGATTGTAATTGTTAACAATGTATAATTTTTGATAAAATTTAATAAGCAAAAATGGCATCTTACCTTAGGAATCGATATTTTTTTTTTTAATTTAATTATCTGTGCCTGAATGCATAATTTATTACTAGTCACAAGAGAATGGTAAAAGATGGATCATGCCCATTCTTTATATTCAATAATAAATAAATTGAAATGTCAAGTAAAATACATTTTAATGATAATTTCTAGAACTTTTATTTTCAATCTTCGATTTAATGCTTTATATAATAACAGGTATTTTGAGAAATGTATACAATTTTATTTCCCATTTATAAATATAATCAATTCTTAAAAAAATGTAAAATTTAGTTCCTAATGATGTATGGGTACAAAAGATCATAGAAATTTAATTGGACATTTATATTTCAAGAAACAAAAATTATTTATAGTATACTATTACCTTAAAATGTAATGAATGATATTTATGTAAAAAGAATATTTTAAAATAATATATTTTTCTATGCATTAAAATCCATTATTGTAATTAATATAAGTACACTTTCCACTACTACTGATGTGGCGCGATCTAGTGGCGTTAATTTATACTTTCTACTTGTATAAGTAGCCGACAGGTAGCGCTTTAATCTACTTCAATCTCTATTCTCTTAATTTTACATTAACAATGTATTGAACTTTTTACTCGAAATTAATTGTGCTTATTTATTTATTTATTGATTTTAAAAATATCAACTAAATATTTAAAAAAATTAAAATGAACGATTTCCATAATAAAATTAATATTAGGTTATTATAGGGCGATCCCAAATAAAGTCTTAATTCTCTCAAATGGCTGTTAATAACGCAACCATTCAGCGTTTAGCTATTCAGGCACCATTAGATAGGGATATGAATGTCGAAAACTAAGTTATTGTTTTTATAATATTAATATTTCTTTGCCGATACAATTAAGCTATATTTTTTATTAAGTTCATTAACAGCGGAATTTAAATATTGCGAAACAGGTTATTTCTATCCTCCTACCGATTAGATTAGATCTTTTTTTTTTTAATTTTATAAAATAATTAACGATTTTGAAAAATCGTAATTCCTCTGCTGATATTATTAAGATATTTTTGTTATATTGATATTATTCTAACCATATCATTATGATATTGTTTTTATTAATTTCATTTACAACATACTTTAATTAATAAGAAGCAGGTTATCTCTTAATCTGCTTCCAATTCTTTTAGATTTTTTTTTAATTTGATAAAAGAAATAAAGATATTGTGAATATCGATCTTTCTATGTCAATATAATAATTATTGTTTTTATTAAGTTAATTTCCAGCTGAATGTAAATATCAAGAGACAGGTTATCTCTCCAGATATTCTCTCAATCTTCCTCCAATCGTTTAGATTTTTTTTTTGTCTTCATTAACGCGATTTTGTGTTTTTCTAATGATGCTTGAATTGCAACGTTGATGGTTAATTTTTGGCTGTTGTTTGAGAGACGTAAGACATTGTTTGAATTGTCTAATAATGTTCTAAATCATTAAAGACACGATCAGGAATGACAACTAAAAAATCCAGGTAGATTATGCCTTAACATGGACTATATTTGGGAAAAGAACCATGACCGAAGAAGTTAATGGTGCGTGCAAAAAGGTTGGGCTCTCTTGCTATGAGATATTGTCTCTCTGATGCCCCTGAGAACGACGAGAGGTAATGCCCTTTATAATTCTCAGCTTAGGGTAGTGATGTGGTCAGTCATCGTAGTCTGTTAGGCTTAATGTGCTGGTCTGTCTCTCTTAGTATAAATATCCTTCTGTTTGTTCCCCTCAGTCCACTTAACAATGGCTTTTGCTATACGTTTATCTTAAATATCGTATGGAAAAATTATTTCATGTTTATGTGAATGCGTGAAAGAAAATCTGGATGCTTTAATGGATAATAATGAGGTATAGAGACATTTTTACCCGTTTGTCGAAGATGCTTTTCTTCCAAAAGTTTATGTTATGCGTTCACTCAACCTTTAATTAAATGGTATAATATTTGTCTAATAGTGCTAAAATACTCAGTAAATGTTGTATATTTATCATATATTAAGGTGATAATTTTATTTTGACTGTACTGCACTAATATTATACCGCTTAGAGCAGGTGTATAAACTTGCCCCAGTAACGCACCCTATCTTGACTTATATACCTCAAAAATAATTATTAAAAAAAAATTTCTACTGTGTAATAACACATTCGGATTTCATATCTTTTAAAGTTTCCATTCCAAATCAAAAAAAATATAAAAAGAGCATTTTATGATGGTTATTTTGTTACGTTTCTTAATCAATACTTTAGTTAAACAAATATTAAAAAAAAAATATTTCGTTTGTTGTTTTTAAAAATCATTTTTTAATATATATGGTTTGGGTTGCGTGTGTGTATGTGGTAAGGCTAACTAAAAAACGAAAAGTTATACAAAACTGAAATTGTTTATTCAAGGTAGGTATATGCCTGGGATGTTACAGCAACTTTTTCGCTAAAATCGATTTACCGAAAGTGCTACTTCATATCAACGTGTTTACATAGTCATTAGTATTTGGTGCTTACTTCATCAATAGTCAATTTTTAAACTATAACCAATTTTTTTTCTCCATATATCTTGAGCAGGAATGGATTGAAGTTGGTGTTTACCTCCCATAATAATTTGAAACCTAAATTTCGAATTTTTGGTGCTGTCTTTTTCAAAAAACGACGTCGAATTGTTTAAAAAACTATTTTATTGTACTTCTGTTAGAGAAGATGTGAAGAACGAGAATACTGCAGTGTTTAAGTAAATTCTTTGAATTTTTTTTTTTTTTTAATGAATAATTACTAAAGAAAGAGTGGAAAGTGAAAGTATGGTGAGCGCATCGCACAGATTTTTGTTTTTATTTCATTTTATTCAGCGTACTAATACTAATTTTTTATTTATTTTAATAATATATAGTAATAGAAGAATTTTAGTTTATTATAAAGCGTAAAGGCTGGTATTATTTTTATTTATTTTTTTTTTCAATATCCTTATCTAATTTCAATGTGTGTTTTAAAATTTATTAAAATAAGTTTATTACTTCCTGTTCGCTGTCGTACGTATATAATGTCAATTACTTCCAAGAACATGTCCCGGAAGTTTCCTGATCGGGACTTTACAAATGGCTTGCGATTTACAAATCTGTTCGCCAGGATAATTCTTGGAGGCCGTTTTGGCCCGCTGAACCTTGCCAATATTATCGAGGTTCTGTCTTGTGCTAATTAGCAGACATAATTGTTGACAATTGATTGAAAAGGTTGTGCTAGTAATTCTAGGGTGATTTAAAAAAAAAAATGTTTATATCGTCTTAAAAAATGTATTGCTTACTGCATTGGTTCTCAAACTTAAATGTCTGACAGCACACTTAAAATCATCAAAGAATCATTTTGTTATTAATTGTTCATGTAAAATTATAATAAAGTATAAGAATTGCCATTTGGTTTACAATAAAGAAAAAAAAATCCTAAACACTGCGTTTGCCATATATTATCCCACTGAAATTTTTGCATTTGAATTCTACCTTGTAGTTTTGCATGATCTCTCGCAGGTATTGCTTTATTCTCGTCCCGAATGTGTTGTTTGATCCGAATGTTGTTCTGAGTGGATTTTTTTTTTTTTTTTTTTTTTTTTCCCCTAACCCCTATGTTTATATACAGACTGTATTTCAAAAATGTTTACATCGTTTTCTTTTCATGAATTATACTTTTGCTGTAGCTTTGCTACATTTTAAGCAGTTTTTGTTTTTACTATAGAGTTCTGAAATTGTTTTACTGGAAATTGTGGATCGTGTTGGGGCACACTTCATTTTTGTTTTGTTTCTCGTTTCATATACTTAACCTAATCTTATTCTACAGTCCGCTGCCAGCGCACTAGAGCTGTTGCTGGTGTTGAATGGATGGGTCACTTAAGGGACCTATAAAGAAAAGTCGCTGGCGATTAAATCGGGAGAGGAAAGGGGCCAAGGAAATTGTCCTTTTCGAGAAATTATTATTATTTTATTAAAGTTAAGGCAAACGTAGTGTTTAGATTTTATTTTTATTTTTTTTAATAATATGCCAAATGGTTGTTCTTTTAATTTATATTCATACATGAAAAATTAATTAAAAATAAATTATTTAATAAATAATTTAATTTTCAAATCATCCAGTTTGTTCCATTACCAGACTCTGTACATTATTAATACAAATTGGCATAGTTGAGACCTATTTTATAATAATTTTGTTAATCACTGCCTTTAATATTGTATATTTATTATAAGAATCGGAAGAGTTACTGACCGTATTAGTGTCTTGCTGGGTACCTACCTATTGGTTGAGACACTTTTCTGGCGCCTGTTTGTGGCTTCGAGTGAACTGTGGCTGGTACACATAGAATATTCTCAGGCTGATACATCCCAGATAATAGTAATAGCAAATAGTTATTTCTTGGAGTTTAATCTCAAAGTAATCAAACCGTTGTTAGTTTTATTACGTTTTTATGGTTGAAGCGTTGACATTAATATTTATTTAAAAAGTAATAGGAAAAAGAAGAACTATACTATCATTTAAATTAAACTAATATTTATAAATTTAATAGCTGATTATTTGAAATAACAACTTCTTTAAGAAATATTATACAGTCAGGCGTATTTTCAAGTATGTTTTATACATGCGTTTATTCTTTATAGACGTATTTTCCTCGAAAATAATACACTTTTCACTGTATCGAAGGTCATCTATGTATAAGTCGTTTATTTCCTTAATGAATCTTAAAATGACAAATTTTCAGGTACCGCAAAAAAATCTTTCTATTCCAATTATGATATCAAAACCATTTTTTTTTTTTAAATATATTAGAAAAATCTTCATACAACCATATATTTCCAAAAATCTTTGATTAGGTTAATATTAATTAAACAGCATTACAATTTTAAATTAGCCGTGATTTACAAAAAAATACGTTTAGGGTTAAAAATAAACGACTCATATATCCTTTTTTTCCCTCGCTACATTTGGGTACTTCCAGTGGCCCCCTTTGGATCAAATTAAATTTATGATTGTTTTCTTGACAGAACAATGCCATAGAAGTAGGTATAAATTTCAGTCGAAATTTCTGTCACCAGAACGACATTAATCGGTTTTTATGATTTTCCACTCCTCTACAGCACCTCCAAATTGAATTAGAGGATTAAAAATTTGTATATGAATTAGGTTGGTATTAGAGAAGTGCCTTTTCGGGGTCTCAAATATCTTCTCCCACCTCCGATATTTTGATATTTTGAATTTTGTATTTTAGGTAAAATACGTTCTTAGTAACGGAGTTCACCTGCTCACGTTTTTTTTCAATTTATTTTAATTTTTTTTTTTATTTACAATACTCACTGCTCCATCGCTACTAAATTTATCAGCTTTACTTTATTTCCTCATTACGAAATAGAAATTCTTTTACTAAAATTAACAATAAAAGAACAAAACATTTTATCGTTTATTTTTAAAAATATATACCAAGAAGTAACCGACTGCGGTTTGGTCTGCCATGAGTTTCCGTCCCATGTTTCCTGTAAAATTTGTTCTTTGCATTAATTAAAATTTGCTTGGCTCCAATTAATAACCTTAATGCTTGATTAAAAATTAATTGGTAATAACATTTGTCTTTTAAGGCTTGCTCATTGCGATCGTTAAGCGCACCTGCTGTTCTAATGGAGTCGTGTTGTCTGCTCGCTCTCTAGGAATTTAGAAATAGTTGATCGGTTTCGAAATAGTCGTCGTAACTATATAATAATAATAATAAACGATATAATAACTATATAGACTATCATTAAACATTATCAGTCATGAGGTCGTTCCCTCCGAAGGCTGACTAAGAAGATTGGGCTATATTTGGATCAGGAGGAAGTACTCTTTGGCAGCAGCCTTGGCCAAAATAGTGGCTAGCTTTGTTAGGTCTTTCGTCGTCAGTTTTATTTTTCGAAGCTTACGTAAATGTAAATGTCCAATTTAAAACCATCAAACGTCATATTTAAAAAAAAAATCGAATTATTATTATTTCCATACATTGTTTTAATATACTTGAACCTGTTTGCATTTACAGAGCAGAATTCTAAGTTTTAGGGAAACAGTTACACGTAGACAAAATACAAAATTTACTGTCTAAAATTCATATCAATTCATACACAATGGTTTATTTCAAATCGATACACAACATGAACATCAGTTAAATCGGTTCACACGTAATCACTAATAGGCTATCCTCCTATATCTTAAAAATGTATTTGATTAATTTGTTATGCGGGAACAACTTATAGTACTAGGGAACATATATTTAATTTATCGGCGATCTTCGAGTATATATATATATATATATATATATATATATATATATATATATATATATATATATATATATATATATATATATATATATACATATATATATATAATAAAAAGCTTGCTTTATTACGTAGGTGTCCGTAATCGTTGACATGACAATTCCATACCCTTGTAAGCATGCTCACTACACAAACTTTTTAATTAGTGTAAAAATTATTTTGTCAAAACAACCTCATACCATGTAATGTTGATGTGGGTATTGCAAATTTTTTTAAAAGTATTTTAACATTTTTGAATAAGTACCGTGCAATAATAAAAAATATATTGGTTATTCAAAATAATATAACAAGACTAAATTTAATCATTTATTTAACGAATAATAAAGATTTTTATTATATTATTTTATCAAACGACAGTTCTTTGGGATACAAATATTTTTTTAAATAAATAGCCATTAATAAAAATGTAATTCGTTTTTTACTTATTTTTTTTTCAATAATTGGTCGAAGCAAGTACCAATACTTCACAACGATAAATTATTTGTTTGATTAGTTGTTAATAAATTAGTTGGTTGATTTTCAATTCACAACCATCCGATTTGACGATCGCTACGAAGTAGTCAGCAACAGTTAATTTGCTCGCTGAAAGTTTCTCGAACAGTTATACTTGGATTTTCTTCAACTAAGGGTTGCAGATGATTGTCTTCAACAAAAGAAATTCTTTCAAGAACTTTTTCTTCTGTGCTGAAAATACCTTCACGGTTTTTTTTCTTAAATCACTGTTGAACTGTTCATTGACTTGCACTGCCATGGTAGGAAAGACCCAATTAATGTTTCTAACTTTTTGGTCCCGTTTCGTCTTACTTTTGACTGGTTTACTACATATAAAAATACAAAGATAGAAAAAACATTTTCTTCGACTTTCAAAGGTCTCAAAATTGAATAGTAAAAAAAGATTTTCCAGTTATCACTATTTTTACTGTAATTTAGTATTTAGAAAAAAGGAATTCGACATTCGATTTTTTTTTCCCCTGAATTACCTGTATCACTTAAATAATTATTGTATCTGTATATAGATTCTTAAAAAAGTTTCATAGGGACGAAATGTTTATTTAATCCTTTCATCAGTCATTTCAACAATATACGTACTGCGGAATTCTGCTTTGAGTACAGCGTTATATCCGCGGTTCGATGTATACATGTTAACAGGTTGCATGTTATGTTGTTGCTGGCCTTAACATGAAGGTGAGGAGTTCGAAGGAGACGGCTGCAAGGCCTACTTCTTTTCGTGTACTTATCACGGCAATTAAAATTTATTTGACACCATTCATTTTTTATTAATTTTTTTTTCTGGAAATGCCTTTCTAAAAAAAAATCTGATGTTGATCTTTCTCCTATAGAGTAATCCTACATAAAAAGATTTTACTTCAAAAGTTACAGCAAGCATACTATGCATTTTTACAAATATTTATATAACTATAATAAATGATACAGATCATTAAAAAACAAAACAAATATTTAACAAAACCAAAAAAATATTTTTTGTGTGCATTTCGTATTCATATATATTTAATTTAAATATTCTCAATTATTCCGCTGATTGATTTTATTTTAGTTAGATGTTACTGAAGTAGTTTTTTGATACAAAATTATTTAATTTATTATTATTTTTTAATTTTAATAAAAATGCTGTACATATAAAGGTGTTTACGAATTATAAACGTTCCAAGCTCTTATATAAACCGTCCATTAAGGAATAATAATTATTTTAAATTGTAATATGACAACTAATATAAACCAAAAAAATAAAAATAAAATAATAACAAAAATTATTATAAATTGGCTTAACTCTTTTTATGTTTATATTAATTATAGTGCATGATTAATAATAGTATATTAGGCCAAGTATCCATATTCAGCATATAACTTCTTGATCCTTTTTAATTTTGTTTAATTGCTTAACTAATTGAATTATTTGAAATGCTTTCTATTGATAAATTGTTTATCTGACCTGGTAATACCGATTATATCAGATCGTTCATTGAGAGATTAGATTTATTGCAAATTGAAAAGATAAGAGTTATCATTCTTTCAATATAATTTTATTTATTTATTTTTATCGATTATGCCTTATTATCTTTTGGCTATCCTTTTGGCTCAGATAAGATGCGATTTCCCTTCATGAGGTACGTAGGGGAGGAAAAGTACGTTTTGTTTATAATGAACTGTTTGATTGTTGTTTGACTCGTCGATATTTTGTCAACAAATTGAAATTATTTTTTTTCTTAAGGCGGATAATTAAATTTTTTTAAATATATTTTGTGTGGTTCATGGTTTGTTATGGGACTAATAAATATTAAAATTCTATCCTCATAAGGATAGGCATGACTTTGTTATCTGAATCAATTTTTATTTTATAAATTTTGTTATTACTTATTTTTGTTATTATATTTTTATTATTTTCAATAATGAACCTTTGTAATCGACCAAGATGAAAAAAATTAACCTCTTCTCCTTCCCTCAAAATTTGTGGCTTACGTTTCAAGATGCGTAGAATCCAAAAATCGAATATAAAAATCCGTCCGTTCGCCCCCGAGGATTTTTCTGATACTGCTGGACCGATTTTTTCGAGATTTGGCACCGTCACAGGTCACCCAGCATAAACCTTGGAACTTGACTTAACCGACCGTCATTCGATCGATTAAAAGTTTTCTACGCCTATATCTCGGCCATTTATGAAGATAAAGGAAACATATGAAGTATTTTTAACCATTATGCCAAATCCTTTCAAAGAAATAAAATTTAAAAAAAATTCAGTCCAAATAATTTTTTTTTTATATCTATATCTATTTTGAAATACATTTGCTGCGTTTTTGTATTATGTAGCTCGTTTTATTATTATTATGCAGGGTAGACGATTATTAAGTGAATACTCCATCGTGGTATAAGCGAAGATAAGTTCTCCTGTCACGTTGATGATACTTAATCATCTATTGATATCTCTCTCAATGGGCATTTGTAATGTTTGTTCTGGCTTTACGCTACCTTTCAGTTGCAAATCATTGACTTTGTTCAGTTGAATCATCCATTAATAATGCCTTTTTTCCACGAATCTATAAAGCCATTATTGTTTTGCACTCACTAATTTGTGTATATAAGCAGTATTATTGCGGTAAAATTTTACTTGTACCCAGTCTATCCTAATTTAAAAATTAAAAATTTGGTACGGTTCTTGCATCATACAACTTTCACTCATAACCCTATTATAATTATCGTGAAGTATTATAATTTATAATAATAAGTGTTAAGTTTACAACAGAGTTAAACAGAGCATATTTGTTGAGCATATAGTTGAAAACAAGAGTAGGCAGGTGAAGAAAAAAGTGAAAAATCCAACGGTTCGGTCGTATACGTCCGCTTTCGACACGCTCGACATTAATAAGTTCAATTCGCTAAATCAGGCCATTATTAGCTAAGATACAGATCTTTGCTAATAATGGTCCGATTTAGTTATTTTGTTTTTGCTTTTTAGAAAATTTAATTTCGTTTCATTTGATCACATCTATTTGTCATAACTCTTTTACTTGAATTTTTTCGGTGATGCTATGTACCTATGGATAGTTAAAGGACTTCGAGATAAGGCTGTAGGCAAGTTTCATCAAAATCTTTTGAGCCGTTTTCGAGAATATTGTAGGAAGAGTGTATACAATCATTAAAAAAAAAATAGTATCATACTACGAGTATCCCAAATTCAGTGGTAACCCTGACACAGGGTCAGAACTAGGAAGGGGGGCACTTGCCCCGGGCGGCATAATTTAGAGAGCGGCAAATTTCGAGTTAAATTTTATTTTCAGGTTAAATACAAATATTTCTTTCTGTTTTTTGGTTGTATTGACCTTTATTCAGTGAATGTTAATGTTATATGACATTATTTATTCTTAAATGTTCTACCCGCACTACTGTCATAAAATTGTTGACTTTTATTGGAGGAATGAGGGTGCAAGAAGGGGCGGCAAGGTAAAAATCCTAGTTCCGGCCATGACCTGATAGTCCCACTTAAAAACTACCCCTGTATCCGCCCCTGGAACAGCCAATGCATTAAGTGCAAGAGTAGCGAGGCATCCATATCCCGCACTATAGACTTTGTTGACGTAACCAGTCCTGATCTGTATCAACGACCAAAATTAGTCATTTAGTAAACTTGAGGAAAACCGACTTCTCGATTTGGTGTAAACCATGTCATGGATGTAAACCATAAGCATCACCACTCCAAGTGTCCATAGCCCTTTAAAATCCATCTTACGCCTTCTTTGAAGAATATTTAACGGTTTGGTTGGCAATAAATGGACCGCTTGTAAAGGGCTTGTGAGCATGTTCGGGGGTTGACCTTATACTAAATGTCATCTCCTGCTTCAGTCCTATGCCAGCCAGCCTACTAGATAGCCTATAGGTACACACTTGCTGGATAAACATATCTCAACAAGGTAATTAATAATAAATAATATATGTAGTATAAGGTACATAATATACAAATGTACGGAATGTACCTAGAAACAAACGGCCCTTTCAAAGGGTTACTTATAATTAGGCAATTAAGATAATTAATAATTTATTATTATAATTGGCTTTTTCTAGCGTGATTCTCCCTCTCTATTTTTATTTTTTCTTATCTCCCTTTTATAAAATTGCAAAATCAACACTAATGTGTTCGAGGCAAGTTCCTTCTTTTGCCGAACCTCCCTTTTTTTTTTTTTTTTTCTTGCCCCCCTTTTATTAAATAAAAGCAAAACCCACAATAATGTGTTCAAGAGAAAGTCCTTCTTTTTCCGAAGGACCCCTAATATAGTACACTTATCTAAATGATATTCTAGTCAATTCCTTTAGAGGGGAAGAAGTTGTTTACTATTAAAATTTACTTTTTTAACGTGTAATCTGATGTCTATCTACTCGTTAATATAATCCGTTTTTATTTAATAAATAACTATGCTCTATCGATAGATATGAAGCCTGCATCAATATTTAAATGTACCATTTTAAGTTTGAAGTTCTTCTATCCTCTCCATACCTACGAATCCATGAAGGGCGTAGGAATTTCCTGGAGAACCCGGCGCTTCACTGTCAACCCAATTACTGCTTTTGAAAGCCAGTAGATGCTGAGAGAGTGTAGCCACAAAAGCTCAAGACTTGAATAGAGAAGCTGGCCAGTTCTTATTGTCATATTATACAAAAGATTTCGGGGTACCGCCTTCCCAATCTGCCAGAAGGATCATAGGGATCGTTAGAGCGGGATAATGAATTATCCAGAGGATTTAGATAATTGCAAATATTCTGGTAAAATTTTGATACTCAGGAAGGTATAAACAAGAAATCAAGGAAGAAAATTTAAAAATTAGAGGAATAGAAAAATAACTAAATAAATTAATCTTACCGAAATATTTTATTATTTCATATATTTAAAATAATCATTAACGTTTAAACAAAAAAAACATATGAATACATAATAAAAGTTAATCAATAATAAATGCATTTCCTTTAAGATAATAATGTATTCAATTAAAAACATTTTTTGTTTTTATATCATATTTTATATCAACACACAAATAAGAACTTTTTCTTAATCTGTATTTAGTATAAAATGTAACATTTTAACTTGCTTGTATTGCAACATAATAAATTTTTGCAATTATAATACTTATAAATTATAATTATATATAATATTTACTTATATGGAGTTACGAGGTTTTATAATTAAGGTGACGAAATATTCCTTTATTAATTGCCTAATTGTTATCTTTTATCACTTTCATCTTATTTATCTACACTAGAAATGTACTTTTATAGTGGTCGATAGGCCGTGTATGTAAATTTAACTTTTGCGCATGAGTCGATTAGAAAGAAGGGGTGGTTGGATCATTTATTGCATTCAAGTATATTAATTAATGCCAGTGAATTAATGTATATTAATAACAGATTTAAATTTTTTTTTTAAAGCAACAGTTGTGGTCATTACAAAAAGTAATGAAATATATGACCATTTTTTAGTCAATGCCAAAAAAGTAAGAAAATTAAATCAGTGTTGTGCCAGTTTAAATGATAACGATTGGACATTTTTTTTTTGTATTTATTTTTCTTTTTATTATTTTCTTTTTATACATTTCGACTGAACATTTTGATATACTTAACATTCCTTCAACTCACTGATTTGTGAGTTGATTGTTTTTTTTCAATAATAAATGGTTATTGCTAGGAGTGTTTTATTTTTTTATTAGTTAATTATTATTATTTTATTTTATATGGTATTATATTATCATATTTGCATCTTCAATATTTATTCTTGAATAATTATATTGTAGAGCTAAACTCCATTGTACCTCCTCCGAGAGAGGCTTTTTTCATAAAAATAATGTTAATAAAGTTATATTATATTATTATTATTATATTACTAGGAGCATGCTCACCAAAAGGTTCATCCTTAAGTTGTTAATGTATAAAACATAACTGTCATTACCAATTTACAAAATCTTATTAAAATATTTTATTAAACTCAAAAGTTAGGCGCAAACACCCATTCAGAAAAGATGGAACATTATTAAAGAAAAGAGTGTCGTTTAACATCAATAAAAAAATATACTTTAAATGAGAGTAGAAAGAACAGCGAAACTGAATTTGTCTGAATTTGAAACTAATTCAGCTTGCCAAGAGATATGATATAATGTAATATATATACGCTGGTGGATCCAGATAAGGGACGGGGGTCATGCCCTCCTCCCCTCGAAGGTGAAAAATATATTTTTTTTCTTGAAAAATGTTTTCTATTACATACTTAATAATATAATAATTGAGTTTTGATTGATTAAAGTGGAATTTAAAACATTAACAATGCATTTAATGTTTTAAATTTTTTGGGGAAGAGAGGTATGATGATACTTTAATTTGGTGTAAAGAATTCACCTTGTACACAGATACCCCCCTCGGAAAATTCCTTCATTATATATATTATTTGCTGTAATATAATATTTGCACTAAATATTGCTCCATTTGTTGGATTGATAGAACATAGCACAGATGTTCATATTTTTACGCAAACATTTTGTGTTTATATCGACTTCGTTTTTTGAAAAAGGCTTAAGCGCTTAACTCCACTCACGATATATCGAAAAAAAAAATAAATATTGAAAATGGTCTAAAAATCGAATATTGATGACGTAAGCTATCAGTCGTCTAGTCGTCGATTTTGGCTAGAATAGATATAGCCAATGATAGAAGTCTTAACAATATATTGTAATTATAAAATTTTAGCCACCTTAATAAACTCCTTCTATATAATGATAATAATATGCAATAATAAAGAATAATTTTTTTTAAAAATTGTTATTTGAGAAAAAAACGTTCTTTGTGTTTCCTGTAAAGTTTGATAGTTGGCGATATACATACATTATATATATATATATATATATATATATATATATATATATATATATATATGTATGTATATATATATGAAATTTTGAAATATAGAAATTCCTTAAATATATAAATATATATATATATATATATAAATTTATTATTTGCGCCTACATCTAATTGATTCCGGCTTTCATGTTGAGTGGACAGCTCACGAAACAAATGCCATACATTTCTTTATTTTCCCTTTAATTTGCACATCATGCTGTTCCATCGGTTATTCAAATGATTCAACATACGTTCGGCGAAACTTTCTACTTTTTTATAACTTTCATAAAGCATATGGTCGGTTCTCCAGTAAGTCCCCGAGAATGACACATAGAACTGATATCAGAGAGCCGCAGTGATAAGACGGACGCCTCCGATTGGCCGGAGAGTGGCGGGGTTGGAAGTGGCGGGACGCGCTCAGTCGTCCCACCCTTTCAGAGTAGACAACACCTGGCGCTGTGTCGTCCTCTGATTTCTGTTATATTCCTGTCTCAGTCTCGTCAATTATTGTTTATTATTGTAAATTGTCGGGTTTATTATGCTCTTGTTTAAGGAATTAATTATTTTTTCTTGAATATTGTGTTGTTCTGAAATCATTTTAAGAACATTGAAGTGTGGTATGGACCTTTTTATAATTGCCTTTTGAAAATTAGTTACTTCGGAGTAACCTATATATAGCTTATATATTTTAGCTAATCCGTTAGTCGAACGATACCGTTGTGCAATGATCCGAAGAGAAAACTAGGAAGACAAGGGAGGTTCTCATGGAAAATTGTAGACTGTGTGAGAATGGCCATTGGGAAAGTGAGCTAGAGAAGAGGTTGATGAGAAATATTTGATACTTTCGCCATAGCCTGAGCATAGATCCTGGCTAGGAAATATCCTTAGTGTCCTTAGTGGAAGAGGTCCTTCGCAAGAGAGAGCCTAAGCCCATGTACGGCAACTCGCAGGCCATGCTGTCTCCTGTCCTTATCTGCGCCTCCTTCTGCACCCTCCTCTTCGGCCTTGTTCTGTCGGCTATTAACAGGATCATTAGGGGTACGTACTATTATCCTAATTACGACAATTTTATATATATATATATATATATATATATATATATATATATATATATATATTTGTATATATGATCGCTCAAATGAGGCCGTTCTCCTGTTGTTACCGTTCAAATTTCAGGAGATACGGACTGATGTTAAGATGTAGAATTAAGTTATAAATTAATTATCTAATAATTAGTCGATTGAATAAGGACTCATTGATAAAACTTTTACACACGTTTACTCAGACGACAACGAAAATGTAAAATTAAGACGGAAACTTGCTACCTACAAATACTTAAACCAGTTTGGTCTTACGCTTCACAAATTTTCATGAATGCAAAAAAAGATACAAATTAGAACACTTCAAACATTTCAATAAAAAATAACCAAGCTTTTTGCACAAAAATCATGATCTTTATAGCACAACTTTACATACTGACTTACAAATACCGACTGCCAGCCAATATATACGGACTCATTACACTCGGTTTCCTTATTGTTGAAAGAATGGCTGTTACTAGCACACCTCAGACTGGAAAGGACACGAATGTGAGACCTTATTCAATTTTTTTTTCTTACTTACACTAATAAGAAGAGCCACGGAAGAGATAATGCTGGATATTTTTCTTCCCCATGCCTGACATGTTATTATTGTACTGTTAATTTTGACAGGAAATCCATCAACTGAAAATTTGTATATTAGAAAGGCGTGGATGTTTAAATTAAGTCAATAAAATATATATTTATGGTCAAAGGAAATAAGGTGTTAAGTCGAAAAATGGTCCTTATGAGTGTTCTGATCATCTTCCAAGCCTTCCGCACACTGTAAAGAAGTTGGTAACTAAATCTTTACGAATAATAGATGGGAGCTGAGAGTTACCTACTTCTTCGCTGTTTGCAGAAGGTTTAGGATATTATCGAAATACATATTACTCAGGAGGATCATTTTTCTACTTAACAACTAATTTCCTGAGACCATAGATAAAATAAAATAGCTGTTCAGTTAATCACGAATAACACAATATTTGTGTTTTTTTCTCAGTGTGTCCTAACAAACGTGTTTGTATAAAATTCACATTTCTAGGCAGTTTTATGGATTTTAATGTATGATCGCGCATAACTTTTCAAAAAAATAAATCGTAATTTGGATTGAATTTTATTTTCAAGACTACGGGTAAGATATAGAAAATGGTTAAAAACAATAAAAAATTAATTAACAAGAGTAATAAACTATCTCTTTCTCGTTCAATTATATGCACGAGCCGAGGAATATTTATCGTTCTGTATTTTGTTAAGTCTGTCTTGGCAAACGTTTGTGTATCAAATACAGACATTCTTTCTAGCCACGTTAACTGAATAGTTTTGTATTTATTCCAAATGACACTCTCTTCTTTAGTTATGTTCTGACTTTTTGGCATGGATTTTCGTGTAAAAGAAATATTTGATCAAGGTTTTTGAAAATGTCGGTTGCTCTATAATAGTATTTTTCAATTTTACTTAGTGTACCCATTTAGTTAATTAATAAATAAAACCCATTTAACATTAATAAATTTTTGGCAATGATTGTTAACTTTTGTATACGATACTCTACCATTGTGACAACAATTATTCTATGCATTTAAGGGATTTTGCAGCTAATGTTACGGTTTTTGTTAAACTTATAAGGCATAACGAATATAAATTTAAAGTAAATATTTAAATTTTTTTACATTATTTAATTTTGGAGTGACTCTAGTTAAAAATTATATTTTTTCACGCATTAGAAAAGCCAGATGGTACCGATAAGTTGAGCGTGTATTCGAAATACCACTCTTAAATGAGAACCTCACGCTAGTCAGATGAAAGCGTTTGGAGCATTGTGATGACCGTATTATCTCCCAAAGGTATCTTAGAGTTCATGTAATTTAACAAGACTGATTTAAGTAATTTTTATTACTTTCCCTTACCTATTTTGTAGAATCCAAAAGTCTAAAGAAATCGAATGTTTTCTGAACAATTCCGAATGATAAGTACGTTATCTTTACGATAATTTAGTTGGTTTTGCTTTAGGTATCTTATGATATCCTCCCAATGACCTTTGACGTACTGGTAGCCGTAGGGCTCGGTGGCATCAAGCTGTCTCTGTGTGCATAGTCACATATAGTCGATTTACATTAGCGTAGGCCGATCCATTCACTTTACCCTCCGTAAACATTCCGTGGCCTACACTTCTTTTGTAGTACATCTGCTCGTAAATTCTAATTCATTGATAAATGCTTCACTTTATCTATTGTGCTCTTGTCTTCACTTTTCTTATGTCGAGTGCTCTGAATTATTAATTCACTCATTCATCTTATATGATAATTGAAATAATTTATTAAATATTCAGCCTTTTTTATACACCTTTCTTAAAGGCAAAAAGTGTCAATCAATTTTGTTGTTCTTGTTTGGTTTTATGGACGAAAAATTTGTTACAGGTAATTATTGCACTCATAACCGAACAAAATTATTTAATGTATATTTTTCTTTAATAGTGGAAAATATAAAGTAAATGAAAAAATATTTATAAAAATAAATAAATGAATAGGTTCAATATATTGTTTGTTTGGGTTTCAAGGCGTAAAACCGCTAGGTCATCAACGCCTGTGGGTTCAATATATTAATAAATGTATTACATTAAAAAAAAAAAAAAAAAAAAAAAAAAAAAAAAAAAAAAAAAAAAAAAAAATCCAGCACTTTTTTATTTTATTTTTAACTTATAAACTTAAATTTACCGAAAACATCAATGAACTATTCTTAAAAAATTATGCGTAGTTAGGTATCATTTCCAAGTTTTCGAGTTATAAATTTTAAAAATCTCCAATTTTTCTAAAACCTTTTTTCCCTACAAACGTTTTATGATTTTGACGTTCTTATATTATTATAAATGACCTCATGAATTTTTATTTAATGTAATTCTGTAAGAATTTCGATACAAAAAATGAAATCAAATTAAATCATTTGAGTTTTCTGCAAAGGTTTTTACAATGAAGCGTAATATATATATAATCTTTAAAAGTGGCTTGATTTTAGTTGCTTTTGACCCGGGGAAGAGGGGTATTAAATTGCTTAAATTATTAATTAATTTATCAATTAAAGTAATGCCGGTGTACCGGGATTCGAACTCAACCTTTGGGTTTGTGAATGGGTGCACTTTTGCAAGCGGGTTAACCCGCCGATATATCGTGAGTGGGAATCGATAGAGGTGGTGTTTATCGAATTCTTGGCGGTTAAGCCTTTTTCAAAAACGACGTCGATGATTTATATACATATATATGTTTAAAAGGATTCTTATATCTGCTGCTGATTTTTATTTTATTAATATTTTTGTTTTAATTTTCCTTCTGAACTCTTTTGAAACTATGTATGTGTTGTATTCATATTTATATAATACCAGTTACATACTATATTAAAATCACTTAGATAAATTCACTGACTAGTTAAGCGATGGATTGGGTATACCAAAATTCTTGTTAGTATAAAGCAATATATACGCAAAGTCATGTTTTTGAAATAATTATATCGCTTTTCGAATCGAAAAATCGATCATAAAGCCTATTTAGAGCCATATCAGTAGATATTTAAGTATATAGAACATTACAAGAGCTTTGATATAACTGAGTAGCTACTTTAGAATATAATTATTATCTGTTTTGTAAAAAAAAAAAATAAAGGTATATATATTAAACTCTGTGAACTACTAATGACCAATGATTATGGAGGCGTTGTCTCCCTGAACGGTGTGCCATTCTAACTTACGATCATGCTAAAAAAGAAAAGAAAAGTACAAGAGAAAATTTGAGAGAATTTCTTCTGTTGAATAAGCGCCGATTTACTACATTTGTTCTCATTAATGTCGACTTATTAGGAATGTACTGAATCAATTAAAATACCTTAATCGGCTAAACGTGGGGTGTAATGGCGTTCTTATTCCAGCCTATACAGGAAGATTTCTTGTTCCAGTGGCTATTAATCCAATTAGCAACCAGTCAAGTTTTAATCGGGCGAAATCTCAACGTTGAACGTTCAGGCCAGCTCGATCGACGTTTAGAAAGTTAATTAAATCGATTGGTTCGGATTTTTTTTCTCCTGTTTTTTTTTTTCTGTTTACATCGAGATATTCTGGTTGGTTGGATTATGTTTGTTTAAAAGTCGAACAGTTATGTAATTTATTTCATAACTCTGATAAGTGGCTGGTGTTTTTTTGTCCATTAGTAAATTTATATGATTTAAAATTATAAAATTAATAAATGTGATACAGATTCTTTGATCAGGAAGTATTCTTTCTTGATCTGTGGTTAAGCAAGGAGGTGATCTGGCCAATATCAAGCTTAACTACTTGGTTTTTCTCCTACACTATGGAAGGATTAAGGGCCCACTTTATGGACACTGTAGACCTGACCTAGTTGGGTATCCTGGCCGCAGATTCGATCCGCACCTGATAAAACAATATAAATTTCATACCAAATCTATACTGGAACTCCAGAAATTCTCAGCCTTGCTATGTATTTCTGTGGGGCAGATTCAGCATAAAATAACTTCAATTGACATAGTATCGTATAAAATCAATAGCAATGGCAATTATTTTGTATTCTTTATTTAAACAGTTTTTAAGGATGTATCCAAAACCTATTGAAACATATATATATATATATATATATATATATATATATATATATATATATATACATATATATATTCTTTAATCCGAAACTACTAAAACGATGAAAATTCGAGAGCTCATTTTCATTTAGGTTAATTGTTATAAATTTATGAATGAGCTAGTTGGGATGAATGTGGTATTAGTGGAGTAATCCGCTAGTACAGCTATGAATTTAGACTTTTTAAATTTATAGCTGTACAAAGTTAAATTGCGTTAAATCAAATCACACTTAAATTATGTTGCCTCTTGGGCTAGAATGTCTTTAAAATTTGAATTTTTAGATTTGTAATTTTTAACATTTAAATTTCGTCTTCTACCTGTTAATTTTTTTTTAATATATAACCATTTAATAAAATTAAACTAATTTTGGCTTCAACGAATTCAATCGCTCGTCGCTTCGCGGATCATTGGCCACTCTTCAATCCTAAACATCCGTAAAAAAATCAGCATTTTCTGGCTTTAAAACAATCTTAGAGCACGTGATCAAATTACCATGATTTTATTTTCGAAATATTTTAACAATTGAAACGTTGATGCCGTGATTCTTAACAATACGAAATGGCTCTAACAATTGTTCTAAGTTCGTAAACAGTCCTAAAGTTTGACCCAAAATTCCTTTCTATGCCGGCTCGTAAAAACTTTAAACAATTCAATAAAACCGTAATTACATTTATCTTGCTGTATTTAATTCTTTAAAAAAAATATATATAGAGGAGCGTAGAAGGGAAATGGGTGAAAAGATGAAGAAGATGTGGGCTGAAAGAAAGATGAAAGCCCTGAAGTGATAAAAGCGTGGTCCTTAGCTGGCCTTTGTCGCGATAAACAAATAAATAATATATATATATATATATATATATATATATATATATATATATATATATATATATATATATATATATATATATATATATAAGGGTGTGAACTTCAAAGTTCCACACTTCTACTATTTCACATTGTGATGTAAGTAGTTTGGCAGTTCACCTGTTTCTGTATAAACAGAGTTTTGTAACAGCTGTTGATGTTTAAACGTAAGAAAATAAAGGAAGGGATGAGTTTTGAAAGAGTTAGATTCTTACACATGTGGGAATAATAATAACCATTGATATATCGAATTTAATAAAAAAATGGAAGTTCAATATATATATATATATATATATATATATATATATATATATATATATATATATATATATATATATATAATTATAATTTAAATATAATATACATTTCATTTTAAAACATTTTTGTCCACTTAAGTAGAGCCCTCACCTATGTCATTTTTATTCTTCTGCCATTCTGGGACATGAAAGAATGGCCATTTATTGTATTTATAAAGCGTCCGTACAACGTTTAGTGTAATTGTTTATTGCACACGTCACTGTGTGTTCATTAATAAATAACGTATTTAATTTTTCAATCACACCAAGTCTGCTGAAATGTATTCCAATGGATATGTAACAATTCTTTTTTTATAATGCATTATTTTTGTCTTCTAACTTTTCATGAATTTGAAATTCCATATTTTATAAAAAAAAAAAAAATTATAAATTTTTATGACATTTAGTTTTATAGTCGTTTTGAAAAATAAAAACATTGTTGACACGTTTCCAGCGATATATTATGAAAATTCAAGAAAGATATACCTGTGTTTTCTCTAATTTTTTAAAAGATAACCAAAAATATCAATGGAGCCTTATTCCAATCGGTTTGAAGAATTTCTCACATTTAACCTCAATCTCAGAACTTATGATTTGAGAGTTCATACTGTAAAAAAAAAATCGAAAAAAGCCTCCAAATAAAGTGATTCATGCCTTTGAAAAAATCTAAATTTATTATTGGGCTTCATGTTTTTGTTTATAAAATGTTAATATCTTAGCAGCGCTATGATTTTTTTTTCTGTCTTTTATTGTTAAATTACTATTGCCTGACTTTTCTCTTGAAATCAGCTATAAAATAATTGTTTTTTCATAACATGAAATTTTACTTCATTTTCATAGATGTGATTAGAACAGAATTAATTGTCCAGAAGTTTTTTTGTAACTATTGTAACAGTACAGGATGTGTGACCCACAATATTCAGAACCTAAGCCAGCTGCAAGATACACCTGGTTTCATTGTGTAAGTCTTTGGGCCATTCATTCGAGATTACAATTTAGAACAGATAATATAAACAAACAAGGTTACTATAAGGAAATAATTTTTTTAATCCGTTAGACAAAAATAAATATTAAAATAAATAATAAAATTTCTTCTGATTAATGTACATAGTTAGTAGCCATATTTTAGATCATTATCATATAGTGATGAATTAAGTTGCAAATTATTACACCATATATTATTATAAAGGTAGAACTAATAATATACTGTTACTATTTCCAAATAATTATGCATATTGAAAGAAAATATATATGAATGGATTTTTTTTTTTTTTTTTTTTTTTTTTTTTTTTTTTTTTTATACTTTAGTTTAATGATTCTAAGATTCCAAAGCATTTTATAGTTTTCCTCTGTCTTCATAAATAGCTGAGATATGGGCGTATGAAACCTTTAAACGGCCACTATTTGTAAATAAAATGGCGGATAGTAATATGGAGTTAAGAAAATCATCCTGGGGTGACCTGTAAATTCCGGACGGAGGACAGACTTTTTTTCTTTTTTATTCGATTTTTGGTTACTACATATATTGAAATTTAAAATCTCAAATTATGAGAAGGTTAATTATTTTTTTTTTTTGCCGATTCATTTGGAAGGTTCATTTCATTATTGTAAATAATGTAACTAGAAACAAAAGCATGTGTTTTGTTTGAAGGAATGTTTATGTTATACATTTCGCTCTTTAGACGGATTTCGGAAAATTTCGTAAATAGAAACCTCTTGCGCTGCTTAGTTAAGGACGAGAAATAATTTTAAAGAATAATAATTATAGATAAGATAGCATGGGGTCTGATATTTCCTAAAAGACTGATTTATTTCGTAGAATTCAGTAACGTGATACCATTTATGAATTGTGAATTAGATATGCTTTATGTTTATCTATAACTGTATAAAACGAAAAAAATTATCAATTTACAAAAAAAAAATTGATCTGTCAGCAGAAATTTCTGGAAGTGAAATTAGGTTGACTGCCAGCAGATTCGACAAATCTCAACTTGTCCGAAATTTGAGAAATGGATTCCGTAATCTGACAGCAAGAGAAATTGCGATTTATTGCCAATAACATCGCTCGCCCATGTTCGAGTTGTAAATCTCCTACGCAACTTGCTAAATGACAGATCCGACCCACGCAGAAGCACCGACTTTCTCGTCTCTCTTAGTGAAAGTCGACGCTTAACTTTTGAAAATATATTTCCTTGTTTGGATGCTTTGTATGAAGCGCCGAGTACTTTATGGTTTCTATCATCGCCAAAAAGGGACTGGTGCTTTGGAAGTTATGATGGAGGGGTCAATGTGTTTTGTGAGCGCCATACAATGTGTTTTGTTTTTTTACAATTGAGGCGCTCCATGGAAGAACGACGAATCCGCCATGCCATCATAATTTCTTGTTTAATCTAAAGGATGGTATAATATTGTGTATAGTATATATATGCGGTATTCTTGGTATATATATATATATATATATATATATATATATATATATATATATATATATATATATATAAACAAGAGCAAGAGCACGAAATGAGACATAAATAATGGAAAGTTCCTAACAAAGAGCCAAGAGTTTCAGTAATAACAGATATAAAATCACCTGTCGATAGGCATCATCAGGACAGAAAAAAAATATATATATCAAATATATGAAGACTAAATGCATCACATCTCACATCAGCAGTCCCAAAAGACTCTAACCAGAGACAGCAACCCATACCAAGACACACAGATACATACTGATGAAAAAGGGAGGTTGCATGACAACAGCTGGACAAGGTTAAATTACAAACAACAACTAAAAAAAAGGAAACACCCATACTAAAATCCCCAAAATACAGAAAATATCTCTGAAAAAAATATGATGATAAAGAAGAAATTTTAAAAAAATACACGAGGAAAGGAAAAGTTAAAATGCACAGGAGAGGAAGGTTCCTAAAAAGAAAACAATGCTATTCCACATAATACAGTCGAACCTCTATTTATCGAACATTAAGGTTCCTTGAAAAAAAATCGATATATTGAAAGATAGCAATTTTTCACCCTTTTCGGGCTGAAAACAATTACAGCTATTCTTTAGGGTTAAAGAAATACCAGAGGCAATTTTTATGGTTAATGATGTAACAAAGGCAATTTTTTAGGGTTAAAGAAAACAAAACTGAACGATCGGCACTTATTTGAAAAACTATACAAATTAAATCTGTGATTGTAGATCTTTTTACAAATGTACATTTATAATTCAATAAGGACACGTATTAAAAATATGTAAACATACATAAAAATTAATTTATTTTGTTTTTTGCGCAAGATAGCTTCTAATGTCTATTTGTGTATAATTCACCACCGAAGTCATTTTAGGAGCAATATTCACAAGAATGGCAAAGTTAAACTGAATTTAAAAGATATATAAGAATAGAAATTTTCGATATATGGAAGTTCGATGTACAGAAGTTAGAATGTATATTAACATACAGGAGTAAGAGCTCGAAATGAGACATAAATAATTGTAAGGCCATTAATGGAAAGTTCCTAACAAGAAGCCAAGAATCTCAAAAATATCAGAAAACAAGTCACCTGCCGATATTTCACCAATTCAGGCATCATCAGTATATATAGATATATGCATACCTCGAATACCAAGAATATGGTAGCATGGCCATTAGCTTATTGCCTGATTCTCTCCTTTAAGTCATCCAGAGGACGGTCGGTGTTTAAACACCTTGTCCTTGAGATATCCCTAGAGAAGAAGATAGCTCGGAGTTAATCCTGCCGGTCGCCCAAAGTCACTCCTCAAGAGATCACTTTGTCAGTGAGCATCTCTCTCTAACTCCAAGTGAACGTCTAGATGTGTGAGCTGTGGTACCACATATCCTCTTCTTCCATTCCATCCAACTTAGATATATCTAAGTTCAGAGTTACATTTACACCCCGCTCCTCAAAAACATATGGGCTGATAGCGCCGAAGACACCAAAAGCCGCCCACAGTGCCCTCTCGAAATGAGTTATTCCATCAGAAATGACTCGAAGGATTATGGATAATTGTCGGAAATGTCTTCCGCCATGCGCCTTATATTTGAGAGGTGTGATTTTTTACATAACTCACTGAAATAATAATATTTTCAATGGGCTTTTTGAAAAAAAAACTTTTTTTTTTTTTTTTTTTTTTTTTTTTTTTTTTTTTTTTTTTTTTTTTTTTTTTTTTTGTGCCCATCAAAATGTGTCGGTCATTTCTGTCCAACCTTGTATTATCGGTTCCTATTTTACTTCAGAGTGATCTAGTTTTGGGTTCATTTTACAGCGGTATGAAATGAACCCTGCACAGAGATCAATTAAGTCCAAAAATGACAGCTGTTAATCTGAGCTTAGTCCTAGTACTAACTGAAAAACACTATTGGGCTTGTGTTTAGTTACCCCCTTGTTAAAGCTGCTAAGTTGCAGGTCAATGTTAGCAACTAAATGGAATAGTTGAAAAATGACAGACTACCTAACAGTATAGCAGCCAGCTCATCTCAAGTGATGTTTGGCAGTCATTATAATAACGTTAACACTTTTATGTTTCAAATCATTAATATTTTAAAATAAGGAAGCCAGGTGTTTTCGTTACTGCTATTTTTCCACCTCAATAACCATAGGCATAGCCTCGTTAAAATCCCATTTTAACTTTAAATAAATTAAACGGTCATTTTATTGATTAAATAAAAACGTCTCGAAGAGTTTTTGGACCATCAGATAGTCTAAAAACACGTTTTGAGGCCATTCAATTAAAAACAAAAATCATAATAATTCATATTCCGCCCGGTAGTCAATGGTTGGAGGGGCCGTAACTGAATTCAATTTATGCCCCCCTCCAAAAAAAAAGTTACGGAGCCTATGTTAATAGCAAATAAAATTTTATAAATGTTAATCGCAGACTGTAGCCTGTAGTTAGTTTTTTCATTGATTCATTAAGACATTCATCTTTAATTGAATAAATATTGTTATAATAAAATATTGGACTATGATTATTGGCATACCTAAATCGTGTTGTTAAACTTCAATAAAAGATGGTAAACAGTTATTTCTACCCACGCACTACTTTTATATTCACCAAGCTGTAGTTTGCCAGACAAGAATAGAAACGTTTGCTTGTTATAACATGCATCGTTCGTGGTCTTGTATATCTTGTTTTCCATGATTCCCAGATTTCTCTCCATGTTTGTCGGTAGATGTAGTAGGTGGAGTGATGTGGGGCAAATCCGCACTAAATTTTACAAAGTTCGACTTTACAGGACTGTAATTTTTTTATTTTTCCTCTCTTTTCCAAAATAGACGATTAAGTTTAAATACTACATTCAAGCCTACTTTCAACCATTGGTTTTGGGCCATTGCAAAATAGTTTGGCTTCCGAAGGATTATTATACTGGTGTAATCGTCGAAAGTTAAAGGTTGACTGAGATTCACATTTTACAATGGTCATTGAGTTATGAAAGTTGGATGTAGAATATAAATGAATAAATGTATTTAAATTTATTTTGTTTATATTCACTAGTCTGAAGTTGCCTCGAGGTATTGTAGTATTTAGGCTTATGAAGGGTCTCCGACCCCCCAGAGTCGATCCATTGCTGATAAGAGAAAATAAAATTTTCTCCCCACATCCGGACTCGAATCCGACCTCGAGAGTTACCTTGCCCGCTGAGCCATCCCTCTCTTCTTAACATAATTCTCCATTTCTGTTTACCATGTTTTGGATCCATTTACCTCACACAGCACTTACACGCTATTAGCTAAGTGAAGTGTTATCTCGGCGCTCAGCTTTCCCAACTTTTAGCGGAGTCATCAGTCATTTGTTTCTTTACTGCGCCCCCCTCCTTTCAGAAGAACATGAGAGGACTCGACGTTGGACTCCAGACCGCTTTGAGGGAAACCAGAAAAAGTGAGAGTCGTGAGAGGGAAAAGTTGATGAGCCCTCCGTCGGTCACAAATTATCGTCACTCACGTGAGCCTGTCATTACTTGGCGATAATGACCCCCAGGCCCTGGAAGTAGGAATTATCAACTTCATCAGTGTCATCGCCCTGCTCGTCGCGACCAGGGCTCTGGTGATTGTTAATAATTTGCACTATTAAGTTAGCAATGCAGCATGTTTGAAAGATACGAATTATTTGGAGTGTGATTATGGGTTTTAGCCCGAGAGACCGGTCCTGAAAATAGTTGACTTCTTAATGTCGAGGATAACCTTTTTGGATAGATTTATAATGCCAAGTCTTACAAGAATAGACAATAGGTGAAGTTATTGTATCGATATATTGTTGCCTATCGATATCTAACGCTATATTCTGTTGTAGGTAAGAATGTCAAGGCAGCGGAAAAGACGCCATTGGTCCGCAAGACGACACCACGGCGAGGAACCGTTGGACCCCAGCACAAACCTCAGCCGCTCAGGAGTAAGTTTACTTTTTTTAATATTTTATTTTTTATTCATTCTTAATGAATAAAGTAATATTTTAAAAAAGGTCATTCGGTTTTATTAATTAGTTTATTAGGTAGTTTATAGTGCTATATTCTAACAAGATTGGTTCGCTTAGAAGTAAAGGAAAGAGACAACATCGAATTTAAAAAAACTGTTATTTTTTCTCTCCCTAAAGGAAATTTAAAAATGTGAATGAAGTGAATCTCGAAATAAAATCTATGGCCCATTCTCTTGCCTTAATTATGTTTTATTTTATCAATCCGAAAGAGGTTAGTCGTCTTTTTATATAGGAAGACGCTATTCTTTTGGATATGGATGATTCTCAAGAAAAGTGCAACTTTGATGAAACAGGTAGATATCTCCAGAACTATATTCCCAGGAATCCTAGGGTTTTTTAAAAAGAAATTTCTATATTTATTCAGGCATTCAGATCGGTCAGCCACAGTTCGGGGTGATTTATATTATTTAAGAACTTATTCCTTTTCATAAACACGGAAAAATCCAATGGGGCGGGTTTATCCATTACTGCTTTCAGATTTATAAACTCAAATGTTGGCTTTAAAATATACAACAGGATAGAAAAGGTTTCTGTTCCAGATAATAAACTGCTTAAGTGATAGTAATGAAGGTTGATCCATTTATTCCTATTTATTTAATAGCTATTTATTTATTACAACAAATAGTGTTTGTATATGAGTTCCATGAAATTTGTATAGAAGAAATAAGTCCATCCCATGGTTGAATGAAAAAATCTCTCTCCTCATCCTTCAGTGGGACGAACGCGGAATTTTAGCGTGTCTTTTTGTTATGACAGCATTGTTGTTCCCAGGCCTCAGTTGCCTGCCATCGTTGCAGAAGAGAACGTCACGCAGTTAGGACATTTTATTAATGTTCATCCCATGTTTCTTGTTTCACATTTTCAAACTTTAATTTAATTTTTCCTTTCTATTGCCATTTCATTCCATTTTTTCGGGGTGAACAAGGGTGTTGTAATTCTATTTCCATTACACATTTTAAATATTAATTATTTGACAAAGTCTGACTTGTCCGTACCATAGATCTATTCCAAGGGTGGACAATAAGTCCATGGAACTGAAAACTAGGTGGTAACTGATCCTAACCATCTTTTCTTTAATTTTGTTTTTTTTCAGCTTTATTATTTATAATTATTACAAAACATGATTTTGATCTCAAAAATATGGTTTATTCTCATTAGTCAAAGAACGGCCACATTTTTTGAATTTTTTTTTTAAGACCTCTATTTTCATGAAAATTCGTCACTGAAAATTGCCCTTTTCCTGATAATCACCCATGTACACGCATTCCTAATAATATACAGATATTTCAAAATGTTTATTCGCTCTGATGGTAATCGGACGTTATTGGTTAGCATGAGAAAGAGCCGAAAAGCATTTTTAAGAATAATTATTCTAGACTGTATGGCCATAATAAAATTTTATTATTCACCATTATATGGACCCATTGGATCATCAAGCAATAGCCTCGAAAGCCGAATGGCCATAAAATTACCGGTGCATACATAACCGGTTATCATCATCGTTAGTTGCATGTTTATGACAGAGAGAGTTGGATTTCACGGGAGATAGCTTGTGCTAGAACAGGTTTGAGAACTGTGAACTCTTAGAGTACTCCAGATCTGAGTACCGTTCTTAACTGAGTTAGAACATGATGAGAATATTCCAAAAATTAAATTTAGAAAATGAAATGAAATTAGTTTTTTTAATTAAATGTCTACCTCAGGTTGAGTGACATTTTATTTTTTTGTTCTGTTGGAGCGTAGTCTAGATGGATTTATTGAAAGTAATTAGAAATATGTTTAACCTATTTCCATGATATAAAAAATATTTTCGATTCCAGCAAGTTTTATGAATGAATAAAAGTTGGTGTTTTCTAATATAGTCTTTTTTGACTTCACTAATTGCATACTTCATTACTCTTAGTTTTTAATTGCCGAAAAAATAACGCTATAATCGCAATAATCGTTTATCTTCTAATAGATCTGAATTTAATTATTTTTTCTTCATTTCGACAGATCCTAAATTGCAAAATAGCGATTGGCAACCAGGAATTGAAGCCGATTATTTCGTCTGGTTTGTTTTGTAATTCAAGCAGGATTTCGCAACTGACTTGTTCAATTAATTATAATAGTAATATCGACAGTAGGTCATTTTCTATCAATTATTCTTGTCGATGTTGATATTTACATAATATCTTTCCCAACTCATGTTACTTGTTGCAAGATTTATCTGTGGTCAAGATAGGTAATTTCGTCTAGACCTGACAACTTGGCTTATGGTTCTGTTTAGTAAATTTGAAGCATATTTGAGCCAATTTTTTTTATTCTTCAAATCTGAACGCAAGTTAAACTGTCGTCAAAATTTCAAAGCTTTACAGGTAAGCAAAGGGAAGTTTCAGATTGCACTTGTGCTTGATGTGGATAGTAGTCAATCTTTATAATTCACACTCACCTCAAATAATTTCTCAGGTTTAAATACGATTTGGAAAAAACTTTTAAGTTCATATGAAATACGCAGGGCTGCAGATAGACGGATTTTTTTATTATTCGATATTTGGATTCTACGTATTTTGAAACGTAAAACATCAAATGTTGAGAGGAGGGGGTTAACTTTTTTTTTTTTTGTTCGATTACAATGGTTCGTTATTGGAAATAAAATTAATTATAAAACCAAGTTATAAAACCAATATATTAATCAATAGTGTTTTTAACACTTCAATTTATATAAATTTAAATATATTTTTATCTGATTTATTATTATTGAAATAATCCAAAAATAAAGCTAAAGGGGTGGGAAAAATGGAGTATTTGTAAACATTTTTATTAGTAAGCCTATACGTATACATTTTTTTTCTATAATGGAGTATTTAACTTTATCATAACCAAACCATTTACGTACTCCAGATTAAATAACATTCCTATCTTTAACAAACATAAAATAGCTTCTGTTCAAATAGAGGCTATCCGAAATCGACCGTGTTTTATTTTGTCTCATGAAATTTATTTAGGAATTGTATAAGTTTTTATTATATAACATTTCCATATCAGGATGCTCATACTTTTCGTGATTATTAGCATCGAACCTATTTAATCATAATTTATCTGTTTTGTAAATATAATTATTCCGAAGTAATATGTAAATAATTCACATTTATGATTTGAAAAAAAAATCATAACGTCTTTGATTCTTGAAAGTTTTATTTAAAACGCCACTGTTCCGATTTTCAATCAGTATTGCTTAAACTTTAGAGGGAAAATAAAATAATGGATTTCGTTATTTACTGGCCGGATTGGTTTCGTGGTCATAAAGCCGATGATGCAACCGTTAATTCGCAAGCATAGCAAGAGGAAGGTGTAATTAGCAATAATTAACCCGGCTAATGTTTGAAACAATAGAATTGGTCCGGTTGTAGCTGATTTTCCAAAACGGATTCGATGTTTTACAATCTCTGTCTTGTCAAAATTACGCCCTTAACCCGGTTAGGAGAATTATTGACTCTTTGCGAAACAATATGATTCGAGGAACGGAAATACCTTCTATTAGTTAGTAATGAATTATTTATTTTTAAAAATTAATCATGGATTTCTAGTGAATAAAAATAAATAAAGGCTTAGTGAACCCGGAGGTTCGATGCCGACTGCATACCTCCTTTCGGTGCATTCCATCAAAATTAAAATCCTCAAGATCGAACCTTATACAGTACTCCCGTCTTCTTTATCTTATTTTGGTCTACCCTTAAGATAATATTTGATCAACCATAGAAAAAAATTACTGATATGAGCTTTATTCAACTATCTCAGGGCCAGAGTCTATTGTAATCGATCGAAGGTTTACAATCAGGTTTTGGGAATATCATGTAATTTACACATTTTAGGGTCTCTCGTGTAAAAAAGTGTTTTTTTTTTTTTTAATAATGAACTGAATTCTGTATCTTCTGAATGAAATATTTGTATCTTCATTTTATTATAATCAATTAAAATAAATATTTTTGTATATTAGTTTATATATATATATATATATATATATATATATATATATATATATATATATATATATATATATATATATATATATATATAAGTGACTATGGCTGATCATATTATGTATTTGCAAAAATTAAAATTTACAGTTTTTTCAATCTGACATATATAATATTTTCCTTTTAACCAGTTATTGTTATTGGTTTTTATTATTTATAATGCATACAAATTCAATTGGTATCACTAAGCAGTTTAAAATTTTGATTTAATTTAATTTCAAAACAATATTTTTTAATAAAATATTAGTTAAATGTTAAATGCAAATGTGGAATGGCAAGTAATTGGATATATTTAGGATTATTTAATAAAAAAACAGATCTTTAAAAACAAAAGATATATTAAATTAAGATTAGAATAATTGAATAATGGATGTTATAGAAAGCCATTGAAAATAATTCATTATTGTTTATTATCATATTATAACTTATAATTTTACAAGAAGGTATTTTATTATATGTTTTACTAAATTTGCCTAACAATAAATCTATATTACATTTGAAATAAAATTACAATGTTAGCAAATCTTATGTATACCATGTTATGATTAACTATAAACAAACCACATTACAATTAACTAGAAAACCTAAAGATTATTGGTTTATTTTTAATTGTTTATATTGTTTATTATTAATTAAAAAAATTGGATTTAAATTAAAAGATAATTTAATTTTAAGAAAAAAAATAAACAAATATATTTTAGAAAAACAATTTTATTTTCACGAAAATCGTGCATTAAACGGTATACAGTAATTTTCTACCAATTTTATCCTGCATTATTATATTATAAGTTATAAAAGTCAAAGTTATAGTATATTGAATCCACCAATAATAAAATGTTGAAAAAGCATACTAAAATTAGTTAGTTGTATGACATGGATTCATATTTTAGTTTATTAGTTTTATTGATTTATTTTTGTTATAAAATCGTTTGCTCTAGCAATATATGACTCAAATTGTGTTGATTACTCACTGTATTTAAATCAAAATTTAAGGTAAATTAAATTACTAGTCTAAACTAAAATCATTAAAACTGCAAATATCATTCAATAATAATAACATTTCTTTCCCAATCGTTTTATATTTGTGAAAAGTTAAAAAAACAAAAAAGCATACTAATTTAGTTTTTTAATAATTAAAATGATAATACTGTATGCGCATGTATGCAGCAGCATAATGATATGCTGGATGTATGATAATGCTAAATGAGCATTCGTAAAATATAAGTATAAGTATAAAATATAAGTCACTAAAAAGTAAAAAAACAAAAACATAACAGCATAAAATTGCTATAGTTCAACTAATGATCAGTGTAGTTCCGAAGCTCACCAACAGATGGCGTTACGTGTCTGTTCTGATGACCTTCCCAAGCTATGATACTGTAATTTGTTAAATATTTTATATTTAATAATTATCATTCATTCATTTTTCATATTTTATAATTTTAGTTTTTTCGTTACATAAATTTAAAAAATTTAAAGATTTTGTTTAAATGCGTTAACATTTTTATAATAGGAGTCTTTCCTTATAAAGCAGTTTCATACTTATAATTTAATTACAATGACTCAAAATTTTCACTAGAACAATTTTTTTTTTAACTAATACTCTTTAATTATAATTAAAGTGTAATAAAAAATGTCTATGACCAATAATTTTCCCCAAACTATTAATTGTCAGTGTAACTACAGTAGCGTTGTATTGTACAATTAGTGTAATTTGACATTCCTGAACCCAATTCCGTTGATGATGTTTACAACTGTACAAGCCTTTATAGAGATTTATGGAGTATCTTATTGAATGCAGAAGAAGTCAATAGGTCTACAAAATAAAAATTAATTTTTAAGCAATAATGTTCTATGTATCCATTATTTTCCGTTTCAGTACCAGCAGATTGATTTTCAGTTCGGGAGTCCTTCTTGGGGCACACCCAGCATCTATCTATAAAGTTTGGTATCGGACCATTAAATGTGTTTGGGAAAAATCTAGGGGTTGAGCACAGATGCTGACCACATTATCTCCTTGTTTTAGCGTTAGTCAAGAAACAGTACTGCCTTATCAAGCAAATAATGCAAGACCCTTAAAGGGTTGTGTTGTACAGGTTTTGTTTTACAACTTACTTATTGAATACGTCAGATTTATTAATTTCCTCTTCGCTTTCTATGGCTGCTCCTTTAAAGCCGGTAAATGGATTGATAAATTATGTTTTTTTCTGTACTATAATGGATAATTTTTTTCTAAAAAGATATATTAATAAAAACAACTTTTATACATGAAGCAATCGAATTCCTCTTTGGCAAATTTTTTTTTATATATGTTTGGAACTCACCGATTAAATTCTCTCCTAACTGTTTTTATTTATCTCCTGTATCTATGGTTGCCTTTTTTTTTCTCTCTTTGCTAAGAGAATTGAACACATCCTATCAAATCTTCTTCCCCAATCCGAATAACTAGGCCCACATGTTCTATGCAAAACGAAACACTATATCACAGTTACATTATACTGCATGGTTTAAATACGTTAGCTCATTTGGCCAGTGACGTAGCTAGAGTAGGGCGTAGGAGGCTGTCGCTCCGGGCGCCGCTCAAAACGGGCGCCAAAATGCCAAGAAATTTTTTCCCCCTTCTTTTTTAGGCTCCGAAAATATTTATTTTATTGGATTTAATTCGAATATATGTTTAAATTAGTAGTCATGAAATTATGCTTAGGGACTTAGGATACCGATCGACACAAGTATCGATTCTTTCCTTTCGATACCAAGTAATTTTGGTATCGAATATTTGATTTAAGTGTATGTATGATTGCCGGTATCGATACTTTGTCGGAATCGTTTCCCCCTAGAAGCAGATAACCTGGAATTTGCATTGGACGGCAAAGCCAAAAATAGGATTTTTGTCAAGAGAGGGCCAAGCTTAATTTTGCCGCCCCTTCTTTCATCTCTCTCCAATAAAAGTCAACAGTTTTATAACAGTACTTAGGTAGTATATTCCGAAATAAATATCATCTCATAATAGTAACTCGTTTTGTTGAATATGACCTGAATTAAGGTCAAAATTATCAAAAAGATGTAACAAATATTTTTTACTTAACTTAAAAATAAACATTTACTCGAAATTTGCTGCCCTGTAGTTTCTGCCGCTTGGGGCATCTCTCCTTTGCCCTTCCCCTAGTTCTGTTCTGGGGGCGGCAATCTTGAACTTTGCCCCGGGCGCCAGTTGATTTTAGCTATGCCATTGTATGTGATTTAATATCAAGTATTCTTAACTTTTTTTTAATCATAGATTTATTAATTTTATCATAAGAACTATATGAACATGAAATATTCCTCTTATGTCTGTCTGACTGTGGCCTACGATCGCTGACGAGTTTTTTTATTAAAAAATTTATTGATACTCCCAATCGTTTAATGAATAATATGTATGACCTACATCGAATTTATTAAAAATTTAAATTTTAAATTATATTGAAACTTGATCAAGCTCGAATTGTCAAAGTTGTTTTCATCACATAACCCTTTCACCGGGCAGTTATTAGAAATTTCTTATGCAATCGTTTTTAGAATATGACCACAATTCACTTTCTAATATTGTAAAATGGTGTTTGTTTTCTTAACGACAAATTTTTTTCTCAGATATTTCTTAAGCCTTTAATGGATTTTTTAACGTATTCATTCTTACATTCAAACATTTTTATATTGATTTTCTTTATCTTTATCAGAATATTTTCACCTATTACGAACCATTAATTGTGGCTTGTTAGCTATAAAGGACAGCCCTATATAACAGTTATATGTTGTTTCGAAAAAAGTATAAATGAAGCTCCTGTAACTATCTCATTTTCAATATTTTTCTGATATTTTGTTTGATATATTTTTTTTGCATGTGGCATTTCGGTCATACTTCTATTTATCAATTTTTAAAATTTTTTCTAATTTATACCTTTAAATGCTTGACATTTTAAGTGCTGTAAACGTACGATTTATATTTCTCGAAGAGAAACTGGATTTATTGATGCAAAAGATTAACCGGATTATTCTGATCCCAAGCCAATATTATGGCTTGCTTTTTAATTAAATCTTTTTTATTCAGTATTTATAAATAAAAGCTCTTTATGTATTTTTTTTTAATTTCTTTTCTGGAATATAAAAATGGAAAATGGTGTTTGTAAAGACTTATAATGAAGCTTTTATCTCAGAATAGAGAATGGCTTTCGATAGAGAGAAATATTTTATTGAGGCATTTTATGCTTATACTTTGAGTTGCTGTAACGCACAGTATAATGCAGCCAAATATATTAAATATAATGAAAATAAATACGTATATAATAGAATTATTTTAACAATAATTATGTAATATAATTGAAACTTATTGCTATTGATTGTTTTATTATTATTTCCTCATTATATTAATTTTTTTATTGTTTATTTTTTCTCTTTTATTTTTACGTATTTTTTTATTTTGTCTTCCTTTTCTCCTCTTAAACTTCTCTATCTCTTTCTTCACTTTTTTTTTTTCATTTCATTAAATAAGAGTTTTCTATATCTTCCATTATATTTGGCATACTGCATGTCACTTTCTTCTCTTAATTATTTAATATGTCTAAAACAGAATACAATTAAAATTATTAAATATTAATATTTTAATATTAAAATAGATAAAAAGAAATGATTTTCCGGTATATTTAAAAACATTTATAATTATAACTAATATAATTAATAATACTTAAATCTGAATGAGTATCAATTCTAATTACTATTAATTTGATTTTTTTTTTAATTCTTTCAAAGGTGCATTTTTATTTTTTAAAACATCACTGAAGTCTGATAATTTTTTTAATTTTAATATTCTAATGATCCATCTTAGTGAATTTAGTTCAGTTTTATTGGAAAACGGGGAAAAATAAAATAAAATTTAACTTCAGCGCACTTGTAGTTTTCTAAATAACTTTCTAGCTAGATTTCTATGAACTGTGTATATCTTGAGTTTATCAGATTTACCTGAGCTTTATTTTTTATTTTGGTCTTGTTTTATCGGCTTTGATAATGAAAAAGACTAAGTATTCTTCGTCCAAGTGTCCTTGAGGAAACCTTAAAACGGAATCGGAGCTGAAAATAAAACCTTAAAGAGCTGCTTGAGAAAACCTGCTGGCGGCCTTTTGGCCTACATTCCATGATCGCTGCATGGCGTTTAGATTTTTATAGATTCTAATTTGTAACATAAATAACGAAATAATTCCAAATGTCGTCGATATGGTCAGTGGTCATAATGAGATGGAAATGAGAGTTAATTTATATGAGAGATTTATGGCATATATAAAAATTAAAAAATAGGGAAAATTTAGGATTAAGTAAAGGACAAATATTATATAATTACCTATAATTTATGGACACGATAGGTACTGTTGAATGCTTCAATTAAAATTATGATTATGTTTTGAATTTTTTTTTCATTTCAAAATTATTGTTCTATGAAAGTTATCAATAACTATGTATGTAGTCTATAAAAAAAATTAAAAACAGGGCAAATTTAGCAATAAGTAAAGGACTAATATTAAATAATTACCGATAATTTATGGACATAGTTAGTACTGTTGAATGCTTCAATTAAAATTATGATCATGTTTTTAATTTATTTTTTTTAATTTCAAGATTATTGTTCTATGAAAGTTATCAATAACCATGTATGTAGTCTCATTTGGAAGTAATATTTATAAACTGATATTTTATAAAAGGTTACTTCTACACAAACCGAAAAAAGGTTTAAAATTACGCTTAAGTCTCATGTCATGTGAATATTGATATAATCCGAAATCTCTCCAACAGTCCTGAGGTATAATTTCTAAGTCCTCACTATTTCTTTTCGATTTGGGTATAAGAAACCCCAATTACGGTATATAATGTTTTGAAATTATTGTAGAAGTTTTGAAAAATATGTTTCTAATCTTTTTTTTTTATTTTCTTTTTCAGGTGAGTGTTCTTGTTATTAACCCACTGTTTCTATACATAATGCATGTGAGTAAGTAGATGTATCAATGTTTTCCTGGAAATTATAAGCTCTCTCTTATATATTTCCTGTTTATGGATAGTTTATATTAACAGTCTTTTGTTTAATAAGCAAAGTAAGTAAATTTTCTGAAGTCTTAATCAACAAAAACATATACTTACATTAAATTCATATAATATTTCAAAAACTTAAGGAAGAAAAGATTTTTTTTTTAAGATTATGATGAAATTAAAACTTGTGTAATTTTATACATTAAAATTAACGGTGTTGATGTATTTTTTTAATTTTAGTATTTTTTTTCCTTCATTGACTTTATCGAGTATTACTTGGACCATTCTTTATTAACTTCGTGAACACTAGTTTTTTTGCTGAAGGAATTGAAAATTCAGGCATAGGTTGAGGATGTATTTAAAAAGCTACGTAGCGTATTTTTGTTTCGTTTAACTAAAAAAAAACTCATTTTTATCTTAACATATAAAGCTATATAGTTTGTGTGTTTGAAAACGTTAATTTCAGGAACTATCCGTCCCATTATAAAAAAAAATGTTTTAGATATACAACTTATTGAGAAAGGCTTTAGACTTCATTACATCACTCTACGAACCATAAGAACGGAGTAATTACCATAACTAAATTGCTTAGAGAAAAAATATCCAGCTTGCGTACTTGTCGTTTTCATGATAAGTTAATGTCCGTGGAAGCAAGTTGACTACAAATATCTTTTTAGTAAGTGTGAAAAAGTTATTTTGAAAATAAAATGGGAGTGTAAGGGAGAAAAAAAAGCAGTGTGAAAACGTGAAATTTATTTAAGTGAATTTTTATTGCTGTTTATAAAAAATAAGTATTGTCTTTTTGATGAAAATGCCTAATCCCTGTCAATTAATACTGGACTATATTTTATAGGTTATTATTTTAAATGTTATTTTTTATTTTAGGGGTTCATCCAAATTTAATACAAGTGAAACCGCGGGGCACAGACAATACAAAATAAAATCACAGCCTTCCCTCATTAAACCAAGACGTTTTTGCTTTGTAAAATAATTAAAACATTCTTTGTACACTCCGCTTCCTATTTCGTTTTTTCTTCTACGTTATGCAATTGTGCTTCCCACAGCAAGCGGACATCTGCGAGAACCTGCTCAAGCCCGGTTGAAGATTTCCCACATCGCTGATGAAAGGAAAATTAACAAGTGCGACAGCGCAATCTCAACATGGATCTGTGATCTCCACTGCCTTGGGAATAGTTGTTCCAGCAATTAGTTTAATTGTAGTATTTTTCTTCTTACTTTCTATACTTGTTTAATAGAGTGAGAAAAAGATTCGGAAAACGCGATGCAGATAAACTAGTTAATTCGTTACTAATTAATGCAACATGTGTCAAAACAATTTTAATGTATGGTTACGTTCCTCCAACTGTGGTTTTAGGACGGAAAAAGTTTAAGACGCTTTTGGTGTATTTTTAAACGCTCCTAGCCCTGTTTCTATAAATGATAGATAGCAATCTGGTATCGTTTAGCAGAGAAAATGTGCCATTGAAGATTGAAAAAAGAATTTTTAGATTTGGATTGAAGGTGGAATTACAGTAAGCGAGTGAATTTGGCCAATTTTTGAGTATTGAGTTGATGACATCACCGCTCACAACAATATAATTTGCAATATATAACTGTATATGCATTTGTGACATTGTTTTTTAAAAATTATACTAGCCGTTTCGTCCCGGTTTCGCCCGGGATAAGATGGTCTTAAAGTAAATTTCATTTCTTTACTGCAATTTTGTATTTAAATTAATGTTTGAATTACCAATGCGGTCTGATTTATACTTTAATAACTAGTAACAATACTTTTACAGTTAAAAGTACATATTTAGAAAAGTTAGATCAATGGAAAATTCTTCCACTATCATTATCGAAATATAAACTTTTTCAATGGGTCTGGTGGTGATCCAGTGTATGCAATACAACTTTTCCTGCTGCACAACAAGTTACAGCTGTTTCATTTTAAAATTTAAATGAATGAAAATATTCATATTCTTATCCATTTCGCCAATAAAAATTTTAGAATTTTATTCTATATCTGGTTTATTTTCAAATGCAAGATGATTGAACAATTATCGCGTTAATGGAGGTTATATTTGCACCGATGCCCATTTATGCAAAACTTGAAATGTTCACTCACATGTCTACATTGCCTCCTTATAAATGTAGAATTTGTTTATAACTTTACTACAGCGCTACCTATCGGATCCTAGTACAGCTATGAACCATCGTCTAGAATACACAAATATATTGTGTGAACATGATATTAATCTATCAAGTCGTTCGATCGTAAACAGATGCACCAACGATTATATGTAGGAAGAATATTTTGTTATTATACAATAAGTAAACGTCTTTTAAACCCAGTCGGGTCTGTGGTTTTTCGATTATAGAATATTTTTTTGACTTAATATCTTTTTATATTGTATCTTTTCATCGTTACCCTTAAATTTTATTCGTCTAGCCATAAGTTGGTTTTCCTTCAATGTAATGGTAACTGCAAACATCTTAATAATCATAAAAGCATTTTCATTATTTGATTCGATCTGAGAAATTTCATTGACCTGAATATTGCGCTGCTAGGATTTGAGGTTGTAGATGGCGAAACTTTATTTAAAAGCAGGCTATAAGAAAGGAATAATCTATCGTTTCCATTGACATGACATCATGATGCTTTTACCTGAAGAAAGATTGCTTTGGATCATTAATATCAGTCCTGAAGTAGCTCAGCTTTCAAAAGTATTGGGAAGTTCGTTTTTTGCCACAATATTAAAAAAAAAATGTTAAGATACTTCCCTCCATAGAATTTCTCTAAACGCAAATATAAAATATCGGATCTAACACGATCTTCCCATCTACGGCAGGTTTACCTCTGAGACGTTACCCGCCGGTTCAGTGTTCGATAGTTCACCCTAAAAACTTTTTTTTTTTTCTCTCTTTATTGGTTAATTCACTACTATCAGTGATTACTGACAACCAGCGAATGTTCTTACATAAACAAATTACAATTAAAAGGGCATGACAGGCATGAGGAAGAGATTTGCCCACTGGCAATTCTTCGATCTTGTCTCAAGTTACTGAAGGAGATCTCTCATCCAGCTCCTTTTCAGCCTTCTACGGGTGCTGTCGGGCATGTTTTTTGTGGCCATATCTTGAATGAGTTTATTTGGGTGATCTTGAAGCTTCCTGTGAAATCTTTTGTAGTAAGTCTGTATGTGTTCTTTGACAGTTGGCATGTATTAAGTCTTTGTGCACTTACATACCAAGGTGCTTGCGTGATTGTCCTGAAATATTTGTAGTTTTTGGATGTGTGTTTTTTTTGCAATTCCATATATTTGTGAGGCGAATGCCCAAATTGGTTTAAGTAGGTAAGTGTAAGTATTTAGTTTTTGGCTTAGATCTAATTTTGAGCGACGCCCAAACAGAGAATATAAAAGTCTGAAACGTTGATTTAGTGTCTTTCGTTTAGCAGCGATGTGTAGACCCCATGTCACTCTTTTGTCAAATGTTAGGCCTAGATAATGTACTCTGTCAGATTGTGGGATGTGTTCGTTTTCAAGATAAATTGGAGGACAAGTCCCATGTCGGAGTGCGAATGTGATGGGATTTGATCTGATTCCTAAAAACTGAACTCTAAAAACTTAACTCGCCATTTTCAATCGCCAAGATGTTATAATTTCTATTACATTTTCCAAGTGCAGACCAAGCTATTTAATCACTTAGAAAAAATACAAATCATTTTATTTTTTATTTATTCCACTTCGCTTCAGTAAAAAAATGGAAAACAAACTGCAATAAACAATATCTGAAGATATATTATTAAATATAATGCCAGTAGTAATAAAGTTGTCTAATAAACGATTATAGACACGTACGTATAAAAGCTTTTTATTATTTAAAAAAATACATATTAGCATTTAAAATAATAACCTATGAAATGTTCAGTATTATTTTTTGTAGAAATAGGTCAAAACGACAATAAATTTATCTAAATGGCAATAAATTTTTCCAAACAGTAATACGTTTCACGTTTTCACATATTTGTCTACAAATTGGTTGCATTCTTATAGGAAATCCATCGTAGGTTCCAAAAATGGCTACAAAAGTTGACAAATGTTCATTTATAGCATAGAAATTTGGTACTTTATGGAATTAACGTGGTTTTCTTGGAAGATAGTTTTAAAAATCAGATCGCGAATACGGATTGCGATAAGATGCGGTTGGCGACACTGAACTAGATTTTAAATAGATTATCTCTTCCTTCATTACTGACATTTCCTCCTGGGACATCCTGTATAGAGATATTTAACTATCTAAGGATCAGGTTCAGGAATTAGGCTTAGTTCTAAAATGGTCAAGGATAATAATGACCCAGAACTTAATTTTATCCGTGACTTAATGGTAATTTGAAATACATTTTTTATTCTCGGACTAATGTAGTCCGAAGTAGGTTATGTTTAATTAAATCTGGATTAAAACCACATTAGCCCTTGACTTAGAACCAGCCTTAATAAATAAATCTTCTGATCGACAAAATTACATTATATTACATATATCGATGTCGTTTTTTGAAAAAAGGTGTAAGCGCCATTCAGCAAACTTTACAGGAAACACATGAAACGATTTTTCTCCAAATAACAATTTATATATATATTAATATTAGTTTATTATATATATATATATATATATATATATATATATATATATATATATATTATAATATTATATTATATAACATAATATTAGTTTATTAACCTGGCAAAATCTTTATAATTTCAATATATTTTAAAGGATTCTAGCACTGGTTAAGGCCAGAGTGACGACTGAGAGTCGTTAGTATTTGGTGCATACGTCATCAATAGTCGATTTTTAGACCTTTTTTTTTTTTTTTTCCTCGATATAAGCGATGAATTCTCGTGAGCGGGAATCCATTGATGTGGTGTTTACGTCCCAAACTCAATTGAAACCTAAATTTCGAATTTTTGGCGCTTAAGCCTTTTTCAAAAAACGACCTCGATATACATACTGTTGTTCAAATTTAGGCTTGGAACTATAAAATACCTTAGATATTTCCAATTCTTAGGCTGGTTCTTTTGACCTTCGCGCTAGGAAAGTTCGGCCCTTTCTCTTTTGATGCTAATACAGCGCTAATCGGTTGCTTGTTAATATGAACGATTAAGGTCAAGTATAAGAGACGTACCGTCTCCACCTGGTATAATTATATGCACCACTGGTAAGAAATTAGTTTTTCTGTATTTTTTTTCTCTTGTGTTCATTAGTGTGACTTCTCCGATGGGATACGGATGTAGAAGAACTAGGCATGTATCCTTCAAAATTCTACCTTAAAATGGTTCTTGGTTTAATTTTTTTTTTTTTTGTCTTTAGTTACTAAAATAGGTTGATCCAATCTCTATTCAAGCTTGCTCAGTACTGGGATAGGTGACCTTTCCCCGCTGAACCCTAATTATAGGAAATTAGAGGTCGTAAAAGATGTACTCGTAAATGAGAATAATAAAGAACAATCCTCGGTGTGCCAAAATTTCAGATATGCTGTCAAAATTACAGCTCCAGATAATTAAGCAGTACACATACTTAGTGACAAAAAATTTTTTTCTTATACTCCCACTTTCGAAAACCCGATCATGCAGACAATAGGTGACTCAGATAAGACTAAAAAGAAACACCCACAAATGTACCAAACATTTATTGATAGATAAAATATGAAATTTCTATTAAGCTTATGGTATATTGTATATATGTATATTATTTTGATCAAGTGTTTTTTTTCATTATTTATAACTGTGTTCATTTACTTTATTTTCTATTTAATTTACTTTTATTTTATTTTTTCTTTACTTTTGTTTGTAATATGTATTTTTTTTTTTGCTTAATTTCCCTACTGCTTTAAAAGTACATTTAGGTATAATATCATCAATTCACCTCATTGTATCACGCAAAAGGTATTTGCTTAACAACATGTAATTATATCTATTATAGCTTTGTGGTAATTTGTAAATTGCAATTTACAATATTTTTTTTTTAATAAAAAAAATGTTTTATCTATTTTCTATTCTCCGCTGAAGACTCAGTTACTTAAAATTCCCTGGGAATCATCATGCTCCTATATAAGATGAGTGAAGTCTGTAAGCATACAGAAAACTCACACCGATGCGTCAAGTGTTCCATAATTTTCTAGTAGTCGAAACGGACGAAAACGTTCGAACAATGTGCATACAGAATTGTATCAGAGCGCGTCCACTTGGCCAGCACTTATTCACGAAATTATAAAAATCATGCGAAATCGTATTTGGACTACTTCTGTTTTTCTGTGCAACAAAATGTCTTTGAACGTTATATCATAATAAGAGACAAATCAAGAGATTGATGTATGCTTAAGAGCACCGCAGACTTCTGCACGATGAATTTCAAAATTTAAAGACGAGGACTGTCGTCGGAACTAAATTTAATGTCTCGTTAACATTAATATGGCATATTTATTATTTTATTTGTTTTTAAAATTTCTGAAAATACCTTTTTGCGCATATATATCGTAAAAATATGACATATATGGCATATGACGAAATTAAATTATTTGATATGTTATTCATCATCATCATCATCCTTAGCGCGACAATCCATTACTGAATCTTGGCTGCCTCAAGAATCTTCTTCCATCTCTCCCTATCTCGTGCGCCCTTCCACCAACTCTGGATGCCCAGAGCTCTGGCATCACCACTCACACAATCGAGCCATCTCAGTTTTGGTCTTCCGATTTTCCTCTTACCAATTGGTTCGACATTGAATGCTTTTTTCGGGACTACATTATCATCCATCCGTAAGACATGACCCGCCCATCTAAGCCTAGTTATTCTTATATATTTGACAACATCGGGCTCTTTATAGAGGTCAGAAAGTTCACTGTTGTGTCTGATTCTCCATTCGTTGTTTTCCTTAACGGGGCCATATATCTTCCTGAGAATTTTCCTCTCGAACACCAACAGTTTTCGCTCTATGGCCCTAGTCATTGTCCATGTTTCTGACGCATATGTCAGTACAGGGCGTATTAGTACCTTGTATATGTTCACCTTTGTGGATCTAGACAGCGGTCTGCTTTTCATATACTGCAGGAGTCCATAGTAGCACCTATTCGCAGCAACGAGCCTCTGTGTTATTTCCTGATTAATGTCGTTGTCCGCTGTTACTACTGAACCTAGATACTTGAAGCTATTTACCTTTTCGAAGTTCCAAGCGCCAATTTTGATGGTTGGGTCAGTCTGCCGGTTTTCTGTCGTCATATATTTTGTTTTTTCTTCATTTATTTGAAGTCCAATTTTTCTTGCCGCTGTCTCAAGGGAAGTAAACGCGCCCCTCATTGCTGCCAATGATCTTCCAACAATACATATATCATCAGCGTATGCTAAGATTTGGACGCTTTTTGTATATATAGTGCCTGTGGTCTGTACTCGTGCGTCTCTTACTGCATTTTCAACCGCTAGGTTAAACAGGGTGCATGCTAGCGTGTCTCCCTGTCTTAATCCTCTTTCGCAACAAAATTTATTAGACAGATCTCCCTGTATTCTAACACAGCAGCTGGCATTTGTCATCGTCATTCTGACCAGTCGTATTAGTTTTTACGGGATTCCCAGCCTCTTCATAGCTATGTATAACTTGTCCCGATACACACTGTCATATGCTGTTTTGAAGTCTATAAAGAGGAGATGGAGGTATGTATTGAATTCATTCATCTTTTCAAGTATCTGTCGCAGAGTAAACAGTTGATCAATGGTGAACTTTCCCTTCCTGAAACCACACTGATATTGCCCCACCACTTTATCAGTGTAAGGTCTTATTTTAGCATTGAGGACGTTTGAAAATATCTTGTACGCCGTAATAGCCCTGTAGTTGTTACAGTCGAGAACATCATTCTTCTTGTGTATCGGGCATATTACTCCTGTCCTCCATTCTTCCGGCATAACTTCTTCTATCCATATCTTTAACAGGATATCATGCAAACGCTTCAGAGTTTCTGGTCCTCCTTGTTTCAAAAGTTCAGCCTGCAGACCATCGATTCCGGAGGCCTTATTATTCTTAAGTTGCATAATGGCATCAAGCACGTCATCCTCGTCAGGAGGTTCCACATCCTGCTCCTCAGCTAATTGGTATGGGGTAGCGTCTTCATCATCCACCTTAAAGTGTTCCTTATAATGCTCTTCCCACCTATTTAATATTTCAGATTTATCCAGTATTATTTAAATAGCCAGATCCGAAATATTAATGGAAAACTAATTTCAGATTTGATATGTTATTGGATTTGCAATATATATTTGAAAAAACGACCAGTTAAAGTTGTGTTACATAATGTCTTCGAAAAGGCTTTTGATGACAGAAAAAGATACCTGTATTTCGAAATTTATGAGTCTGTCTCAGTGGGTTAATGCTGATTTTATAACGATGCTACACATCGAAGAATCTCTCTTCCGCTTTATATGTTAATTCAGTTATCCAATATATATTTATATTCATACCAGTTTCTTGGATATGCAGATGACATTGTGATTTGGCAAGAAGTGAAAAAGCGTTAAGAAAAGTACTCAATAAACTGGACCGTGAAAGTTAAAAAGTTGGTCTCGAGATTAACGAGGCTAAAACAAAATACATGGTAATGCCAGCTTCCAAAACAAGCCAGCGTAATCATAAATACAGAAATCACTTCAAATACCTCGAAACTGAAATTAACTTTTGAAAATAAGGTCAGTGATGAGATCAAGAAAAGAATAATGAATGGTAATAAAGCTTACTACATCCTTTTGAACTTGATCAAGTCGACTCTGCTTTCTAAACACTCAAAATTAAAAATGTATCACAAATTAGGCCGGTAGTTTGTTATGGAGCTGAAACATGGACACTAAAAACAGCGGACCAACAGGCCCTGAGAATCTTCGTGCGGAAGATAATGAGCCGCATTTTTGGTCCAATCTGCTAACAAGCCAACTGGCGAGTAAGGAGTAACCAAGACTGGATGTGCCAAATAACCATGAGGACATTATTAGATTTATCAACTCCAGAAGAATTAGCTGGCTTTTACTTGTCGAAAGGTTGCCCAATGAGCGAATGGCGAAGAAGGTCACAAGAGAATCCTTCCCAGTAACACATAAAAATTAAAACACATGCGGTTCATCATTCAGTATTTTTTTGTTTAATTCGACAAATTTTCATATTATATCATATTTTTTACTAACTAAAAACAAATCAAGACATTTTTGTCTATAAATTTTAAAATGACAAGCACTTTATTTCTACCAATTAATTACAAAACCAACCAAAATTCCATATTTTTTTTTCAGTAAAGTCGTTCTGTACTTGTTATATATATACCGGTAGTTATACCGACCGATATTTTTGGATCGGTTGGTTTTGATAACTTTTGATTGATTTTCATGCATGCAATATATTTTATGTATAGCCTGATATTTGTCGTCTAAAACTTGAAGGAAATTAGACTATTCAATGAGGGGGTTGTAGACGAAAATGATGGGATGGCCTAAATTGACTTCAGAGCTTTGTTTGGGCCAGTTTAGAGATAAAACTACTAAAAGTTCCCGAATCTAGGAGAAGAGGAGAGAGAAGAGGGGTGGAGAAAGTCAAGTTTTTTTCATTTATATCTACAATAAATATCTAAGCTTGGACCAATTCTCTTTGCCTCTGCTCCTAGATCGCAGGACTTTTAGTATTTTTACCTCATAACTTGTTTGGAAAAGTTATGAGGTAAACATACAGTTGGTCCTAGCTTAGCTCATAACTCTTGCAAAAATTGAAGAGCATTAGATTTTCCACAAGAATGTTCCAATTATTTGTTTACGTACCTGTTGTAGGTAGCTTAAGATGTATTTTCAAGAGCGCATATTTCTTAAACTATAAGAGGTAAGAATCAAATTAATGGGAAGATTCTTGTAGGAAATTTACTGCTCTTCTATTTTTTGCATATAATGTTTTAAACTAGGACCAACTGCATCTGTTTTCTAGATATAAACGAAAAAACCTGACTTCCTCCCTCTCCCTCCCCTCCTCTCTTGCATTTTCTTCTAGATTCGGGGATTTGTAGTATTTTTATCTCTAAACTGGTCCAAACAAAGCCCTGAAATCAATTTTGGCCGTCCCGTCATTTCCCTCTACATCAACATTTTGAGCACTCATTGACTGGACTGAATGAACCGTATTAAATATTAATGGTTCCTCAACTCGAAATTTTTTTAATGAAAAATACCCATTTCTTTTTGTTGTCTCTAGGTATGATAGAGGGTCAATGTATAGTATGTTATGTATACCTTTTTAACGTGTGCGATATTTTATTGATTTGTGCTTATTAATTTAATTTTTTGGAACATTTTATTTTAATCATTGCTATATAGAAATTTATCGTTAGCAATTACATGTAGTATAACTATAGAATGCACCCACTGGCTCAAGCCTATCAGGAGCTTTGGGAAAGTTAGCCCGGCTTTGGGCAGGTATTTATCTGCGTTCGCTTTCTAAACTCACCCTTGCGGTTAGTGCCTCGCTGCGGATTAGAAACCCGCCCGGGTCATCTAGCCGTGGTCCCTTTTGTCCACGCAGAGTTCTGGGAGTTACGAGATAATTATTATTAATAACTCTTCGAACAGATTGAAGAAGAAAGTGTGATTTTCACTCTGGGCGAGCTATTGAGTCAGGAAATTGAATGTTGTTGTTTTTTTTTTCAATAGAGTAGGTATAATTAATTAAAAATTAATTTAAATCTCAATTTGCAAAATTGAGATTTAAATTTCCTAATTTCCTTAAATTAGTATTTTCGATTTTGGCTTCTGCTAGCTGGTCCGTGTATTGGAAAGTACTACGCTATCTTTTCAGTTGTTAACCTAGAAACCCTAATAAGATTTTCACCTCTGAAGTTTTATTCCCTTTGGATAAACCTCCAAAACAGGACTGTTAATGATTAAATATTATCTATTATAACAAAACGCAGTTTTGTAATTAATATATTTAATGCAACAAGAGATTTTTGAATTTTTATTTATAAACATTTGACAAAGTATCTATGGTTTACAATAGCTAGAAAACTAAAATAGCTAGAAATAGGCTTTGGTATAATGATTCTAAAACAACTTTAAATTCTTTTCCTTATCTTCTTTAATGACTGTGATATGGGTGTATGAAATCTCTAGTGGCGGATGGTAATGTCGAGTTCCGAGGATTATCTGAGATGACCAGCGACTTTGGTGCCAAATCAGAAAAAAAAAATCGACCCAATAGTCTCGGGAAAAGTCGGAGGAATTTTCTTTAATTCGATTTTTTATTTCGCTGATGCAAAATTAATTAGTTTGCGCTTTCTTGCCAGAATTTTAAAAGATATAAATATAATAATTCACAAAATTATTATATTTACTACTGTTCTTTCCGGATGTGTCCTTGGCCGCCTACCTAAAGGGAATTACAGCGCCTTAATGTATATGGTTTTTGTATAATGTTTTTGATAATAAAGTTTTGCGCGGAATACTTGTACCAGAAAAGGATGAGCTAACCGGACAGTTTAGATGGCTACATAAAGTCGGATTAACTGGACCCTCTTAATTTAGCTGATGGGATCGCGGCGGTTTGTAACGATTCACTAAAAATGTAATTAGCACTGAACCAACGATTAAACGTCCGAGGGTTAGGCCGAGAAATAGGTGAGAGGATTAAGTCGTCAGACGTTGCTGACTTGGGTCTTGATAGAGGTCAGTGGAGGGAGATATGCAGAGGACGATTAATGGTATCGGCGTCGAACCGAGTGCACTTAGCCTTTATTTATTTATTTATTGAAACATCATTTTATTGCCTAACAGTAAATATAATGTATCAAATCCAGTCTTTATTATTATTTTTTTTTTCATTATTTCATTTTTTTCATAAATATTAACAATAATAAGATAATGCAATTTAATAAAATATTAAATAAATTAGTTTTGAAAGCACTTCAAAAAATTGAAAAATTAGGTCATTGTGTACATCCTGGTATAAGGCATTCTGCTGGAATTTCCTGCACAGTTGGTCTTCGAGGAATTAAACTTCGTAAAAGGAATTTCTTCTGGGATGAACTCTAGAATCGCTCTCAATCTGGCCTGATAATTATTCATCTCTTAGGTGGTAGTATATAGTCGGATCTTATCAATTTTGATTTCGACGGAGTCTTATACTGCGGTATATTCATTAGTTTTTTTATGATATCGGCGTAGAACCTTTGGGCTCGCCATGAATTGTTTTTATCATTATTCAACAGTCGTGGAGGTATCTGATTAAAGAGTACCGTTTGCAGTATACCAGTTAAGGCTATTTTTTGTAAATTGCCTACAACTTGTAAATTTTTTAGTTTTGTGCTGCGTACTTGAGCGAATATTTTTTTTAAAGTTAAACATACAATACAAAAAATTTGGAGTCGTAATCACAACTTCAAATTTTTTAATCGGGTTACGTACGGGCTTTCTTTCTTAGGAATTAGGAATTAGGTTTATTTTTAGACTTTAAAGTGATAAATTTTGGTTAGCTTAATTTTGTTTTGTTTTTATACCTTTCTCATAAAGCAAAATATCTATGAAAATAATAAAAAGGCTTAGTGAATCCTAAGGTTCGATGCCGGCTCCACGAACAATAGTTGCTTGCATAGTTCCCTCCACTAAACTGACCAAAATCCAAATCTGCATGTTCAGCTTTTATACCATCCTCCAACCCTCCTTTGTGTCTGTCCATAGGACTTTCTTAATTTACTTTACAAGTTCATTTTAGTCCATCTATTCTGTGCTTTGTAGTATTCTATTATATTTTAGGCCGAATATTCTGAGCAATACTTTTTGAAAACCTTATGGCACTGTTCTTTTCTTAATATTAACATAAGTTTTGTTATTCCTTTTTCGTAACAGCATTTTGCATTTTGAACAATATGATGGATAATAGTTTTTTAAATTTGTAATACCACATTTCTGCACAATTGATATGATATGAGTAATTGTTTTAAAGAAAAATAAAATGAATTTCCCTCCTTTAGAGCTATAATTTTCTGTACGTCTTTCTTCTAATTTTTTTATCTCCACATTTTGGCTTATAGCCATATAAGTATGTAATTCTTTATATTGATATATTTTGATACCTGATTATTTAGTTATATTTTGATATCTGTGCTTCCAGCGTTTTATTTTCCGCATCTCTGTAGAAAAATTGAAATATATTTAAGTAGTTTTGTTTTAAACCGATAACAGCTAATAAAAATAATGATGAAAAGTATTGCAGTTCCTTATAGTTGTTTATTTTCAGGGTTTATACGATGGGTCTTGGGATATGTAGAGAGCCGATGAGTATCCACTTCTTTTAGACTAGCGTGACACGTTCTCAATCGGTACCGCACGGTCAAGAGAACCGTGAAACACGGCCTGAGCAAACAGTGTTTTCTTATGCATTTCCATACTAACCCATTTCTTCTTCGTCTATTTTTCTTCTTCTTCCTCCTCGTTCTCGAGACGGCTGCGTTCCGCCCGAGTGCGGCGGCCGACGGACCGTGACTCCCTACCGGCGTCCTCCCAAGAAGTGAATTCCACTCCCTTTCGAGAGGACCCCCTCTAACCCGGACAAGGGCGCTGCTGGTTGGCCTTGTGCCCGCGGACTGCACCAGTCCCTGTCGCATTCCACTCCCTGCTCAGGGCTGATGCTCGGATCAGATGGGGGGCCTTGTGATTTATGTGTTTCCGTATGTTTCAGAAAGAAACATTAACAACTCTCATCTTGTGTGTTTTTTTAAATCAACTATAATTTCTCTAAACGATAATTTGTCGTGGATCAGTCTGGTGAAAATATAATTATTTTTTTTTTTACTTTACTAACCAAAATTTCGTCCAACATATGTAGGTTTTCTTCAGAGCTGCTACATAATATTTATAACAAATTATAGAAATGATAATAAGAAGAACGTAGATAATGAAAAAAAAATTAAAACATTCTTTAACAACATAAAGAATATCATACAAATTTCGTAAAATCAGGCAATTATAATTATTATGATTATATCAATTATAATGATAGGTAAATAAATATGGATTAATGAAAAAGTAGCAAAATAGATATAGATAAAATTAATAATGATACAAAAAAAAATAATGGTATAAATATTAATAATTCAAAGAAAGGGAAATCCATAAAAAAAAAATAGGTAATTTTAACAAAATGGGCGTAAAATATAAAGGATTATTTTAGTTCTATTGGTATGCTGTTAACCTTTAATTTTTTTATATATGCCTGTTCATTATCCCTATATTTAACTGTTTTAAATGTTTTAAGTAATAATTTTTATAAATTTTAAAAAATATACCTATCAATCTTCAGTAGTAAAACCTACTATTAAATCATATAATAGACAAAATTCCTTATAAATAATTTTTTCAGTTGTTCACTTCATATAATTGATACATTTCCAATGTAGACGAAAATCTGTTCTAGACCGTACACATCAAAAATTTACCTTTTTTTGAGTTCAAACTTCATGTAGGTAAAATTCTGATATTAAATATATATACTCGTATGTGTATATATATATATATATATATATATATATATATATATATATATATATATATATATATATATATATATATATATATATATATATATATATATATTAATATTTTTATTTATAGCTGGGAATTATTTAAAGTATGTACAAGTTAAAAAGAAATACTAATAAACATCTTAGAATTTAGTTCTTGTTGTCGGATCTTTTTTTTTTTAAGTAATTCTATTATTAAATCGGTATGTGGTAACGATTGTTTTCACGGGTTTACCGTAACTCTACTTGTGCATTTCGGCCTCCTTAGATTCCAAGTCACGAGAATGCACGTTCGTGATTCACGAACATTTCCTACTTAAGTTCGTTGATGTTCGTCCTTACAATATGTTAACGACACAGCCGTGAGGGATCGTACCTACGCTTTATATAATACAACTATAAAAAAAATCTACTTTTCAGATTTATTTTGAGTTATTATCCTGTTTACGCTTTGTCATAACAGCCCTCTGCGATCACGCTCAGGCTTAAATAGAGAGGTGAAGATGCAAGGAGCGAAATGTCAAGCCGGCTTGTTCGGATATGAACCACTTGTTCAATTAGGGCGACCTCTGACCTTTAAATGTCATTGTTACTCTTCCTTCAGTTAATATATTAGGGCTTACATCTTCATCTTCATAAGGATCATGAATTGCATAGTATGGCATTAAAAAATTTGACGAATATGATTTTTTAAAATTATTTTTTATAAACTTATCCAAATTTTCAAGTGCCTAAGGCTTATCAATATCTAAATAAAAAATTAATATTCAAATAAACCATTTTAAAACTTGTTTAAAAAGTCTTTATGTTTTTGTTAACATTAATACCTACCTATTAACTTTTTATACCAGAAATTGGATACAGTTTAATAAAAATAAAACAATTTCAATAGCCTTCTGTACTTTGTTACATTAGCAGAAACCTACAGTGTTATGTTGGGAAGAAACCTATCTGTTCCTGGAGGTCTTCCATTCAAATCTTTGTGGATTTAAAAGATTTGCAGAGTTAATGCGCTCAAACTGGTAGGTGAATTATCGGAAGTAGCTAGAATCAATGTGGATAATGGGATAGGTACATAGAATTTTGCTTTGAAACATTTATCTGACTCTCATATATATATATATATATATATATATATATATATATATATATATATATATATATATATATATATATATATATTTAATCATTTCATTATTTTTATCATTTAATATCCTCCAATCATACAATTCTGTTTAGAAATGAATAATTGTTTTTAACACTGTTTTAACTCTGGATTGTTTCATGGTTTCTTCGTTTTTTCTTTCTTTATTTTTATTTTCATTTTTTCGTCACTACAACTGTATTTATTTATTTTTTTTTACTTATATGTTATGATTGAGATTATTGTAAATATCAATTGAATTTTATTAATGTAGTCTTTGGCCAGATATTTTTTCTGCTTTCTTTTTTACTTGTACAGATCTTAAGGTCTTAAGGGACCTAGTCCCAGAATAAAGTTTATTTTTCTATTCTATATATGTATATAAATATAGATGTATTATGTATATATGTATATTTTATTATAGGTATATATTATATAGGTATACGCTCCTCTACCCTTTGGAATTCCTTTCCTTCTAATATCCGCCACGCTTCTTCTCTATCCTCATTCAAATCCCTACTTTTCCAACACCTTCTTTCTCTCCAAAATGATGCTCTTTAATTGCGAAATTTCAGTTTAGGATTAACATCTGGATCAGAAGGGAATAATGGTTTTTAATGTACAAACTTTGCTAATCAATTCATTATTTTTTATTTTTCATTCTCTCTGTGTTTTTGTTTTACTTTTTTCTTGTTTTTTTTTCTCTTTTTTTTTTTGTTTTGCTCAAATTAATTATATTTGTTCGATAAAAAAACTCATTTATTTGCTTATTTATTTTACAAATTGGTTAATTAAAAATTAATTGGTCTGTATTCTATAGTCTTATGGCCAGATAATGTTACTGTTTTATTGGTTCCTTCATGTTATTCTTAAGGGACCTAGTCCCAGAATAAAGTTCTTTTATCTATCTATCTATCTATATTCATATTTATATACATCAATTCAAATCATATTCATTTTTTAATTATTTAACTGATCGAATGTTCTTACACTGATATCTTCATAATTTCGAGAAGAAAACTCGTATCGATTTAGGAAGTAAGCTTCATCTTCGTCAGTCTTCCATTATCGAAAGACTATTTTTAGCCTCCATTAAATACCGGAGATTAATTTGCTTGATGCTTAATGAGTATGACGCTGACATGACAGCATGTGATCGCCATGTGATGCGATCAGTCGCTTACTAAAACTCAATTGATTAGGTTCTGCTAACCTTGAGACTTGTGGAAGATCAATACTGGCGAGCAGTGGGTGTAAGGTCTCTGCACCGCCAGCCTCCAACTGCAAAGCCAAAACTTTGCAAGTCCTAACTTAGCAATAGTAGACGATTCGCAGATAAGTCGGAGCTTCCAGATCACGCGAATGATCGGGCGATATAGTTGCCCTGAACTTGATCCTTGCACGGAAACACGGAGTCACGTATTTTGGGATAGTCGGCAATCTGTTCCAATCTACTCCCACCTCAACAAGCAATTTTTTTTTTCTTACCCAGAAAACGTTGTTGTATCCCATCGCTTGAATGAAAAAACGTAACAAAGATACTGGCACGTTCAAACATTTTTCTGTTACTATCGTTTGTACTGCAAAACCTTTTTAGGCTTATAGTTAATTAAAGTGTAACTAATACCTGAGATATTGGACGAATTGTTCATAATAATAAGAATGTTAAAAAATTTCATTCTGTTCTTGTTGTTTCATATTGAGGTTGTTGGACTTGAGGTTTTTCTTTGGAATTTTCCAAAAATATCCTAACAGTTATTATTTATTTACTTGTTTGCGTTTTTGCTCAGATTAATTTATAATATTTACTTAAAAAATTAGTCTTATGAAAAATTTAAAACTTTCATCAATTATTTCTAAACCCATAAGGTTTATAGTATGTATTTGAAATAAGATTAATACATAAATTAAATTCCTGCAACAGTTAAAAAACGAGCAAACTATAAAACTGATGGGCTAACTAGTTGGTATGTCGTTACCTTGTAAGAAGACCGGCACAAATAAAAAATTAACGATTTTTTGATGAAAAGAGCCACAAAAATATTCATCATGTGACCGCTGTTTTTTAAACAAAACTGTCACAAGTCAAAAACTTTAGGTCTAAAAATATGTTTGAAATAAAAAAATACCTTACAGAAGTTACCTCCAAGCATTTACTTGCAAATGTGTTCAAGATATTATTTATACCATTGTAAGGAAACCTGTAATTAATAATTTGAAATTTCATGATGAAAACTTCAAGCGCCGTTTTCTAAAAAGCTTTTGGAGTTGTGCCGGTCTTCTTCCAAGGGAGCGATATAATAGGAATGGGCGAGCCGGCAGAATACCGCCGGTTTTTCCAATGTCCTAGTAATATAATAAGGGTTTCTATCGATTTTCTATCTTCTAAAATAGACCGCGATGTATCTCCATTGTTATTCAAATATATCCGACACAAATCCTCTCTGGTTCTATTAAAGAAGGGGCGATAAAAAGCAACCATTGATCTAGCACCTGCAGGAGAACGGTTCGCTAGATGGCGCTAGTGGAAGCTTCTGGCTAACTGTACATTCGTCAGTTGTGTTTGGTCTGTCCGAAGTGGAAGGTCTCTCCGTACAGTCGGTGTTTCAGTGTCGTTCAAGTATATATGCATAATTATATTGATGTAGCCTGTGTCTTCGGATTATGGGGAGTTCATCGTATATGAGAGTAAGTTTGTCTGTGTTGAAAAGGGTTTGCGTCTTCAGCCATCCTCTTAGTATTGACAGAAATGCAGATATAATTATATTTAACTTTACTAGATCGACGTTTTTAAATTTATATTTAAATTGAGCTAGTAAAAGTAATAAAAAATAAAAATTATAGGTAGTTTAATATGCGGGATAGTTTATACTTTATAGATTTTATTGATTTGTTTTTATGTTAGGCTTATAAATTATATTTAATTTTGAGCTCGTTTAATGAAATAAAAAAAATAATCTTATTATATCGATAAACAAAAGCATATAATTTTATATGTCTGGACTAAAAAAATTGCAGCTGTATTAAAATGAAGTTAAAATAAATTTAATACTTTCTTATCGTGTTTTATAGTTATAATTTTTTTTTTATAGCAATTAAAAAATATATTATGTTTTGATAAGGTGTGATTATGTTAAGATAAAATAATTCATAGCCAACAATAAATTATTTTATGTTTTTATTAATAAGTCACTATGACAATATTCTTGTCAAATCCTTAAGACGGAAACCAGGTAAATAGCTTATATATCTTATTTGTTCTCATTATTGGATTTCAATAAAATTCTTTAAATTTTGAATCAGATTAATTTTAAATTAACAGGTTAACGTTATTTCCGGGATTATCTTCTGGAAAACATTGTAAAATCCTTGTTATTAAACGTTTTATATATGTTTAAAAAGTTTCTATTTATCTGCTATTATATATATGATTACATTGGCATCTGTTACCATTTATGTTTTTCATTATGATAACATTATAGTTGTTTTTTCATTCTTTATAACTTTTATTATCATGATCATCTTAATATCAGTTGATAAATTGATGATTCAAAAAATGGCAAAAATAATAGTGACGTACTCATTTCCCATTTACTACCCAGAAATCTGAAAGTATAGTACGTATTATAGTACTACATACTATATACTATACCGAAAATATAGTATATATTATGGTACTCTTCTTTAACAACACGAATCATGTCCGCTTTCGTTAAGAGAAGTACAATATCTTAAGGTTTTCGAAAAAAAAGTGTTCCGTAGAATATTGTGCCTGCAGAAGGATGAGATATCTAGAGAATTAGAAAGGCGAAAAACGCCGAATTGCGAAACACGCAACCGGTAAATATAATTGAAGTAAAATTGTTTGACTAAATAATGAAGGAACTGTAGTCCATCGAAACGTAGATGGGAGGATTGCGTTAGGCTTAATCTTGCAAATTTAGGTTTTGATGAGTTTGAGTGAAAGGAGGTGTGCCTGAAATATCGGAATTGAACATTAATGCTCTCTAAGCCTTATTATTTGATTATATTTGGGAAAGCTTTAAATTTTCGAGGAAATCTTTTTTTTTTTTTTTTTTTTTTTTTTTTTTAGAGAATTTTGGAAAAATGTTAAGTTCATTTCAGAAATTGGTTTTGGTTGTATTTCACTGCTCCAGTTCAACAGTGTAACATCTCAAAAAAGGTTAATATTGAGGTATGCGTGTATTCTTAGCAATAAGGGCAAAATTTGCACAGCTCATCACTAATATCTATTTAACAAAATTATTTCGAGATATTACAGTGATGAAATCCATAATTAATTAAATATCGCTGAAAATTCATGTCTCAATATTAACCTTTTGTGAGAATCGGGGCATCGATTTATTTTCTTGGTCGTATTTTTATAATATTTAGAAGGAGCTAAAATTGAGTTATAGTGTTGAATTCTCATTATAACTCGCAATCACCCGTGCTTGGGTATTGTGTTAAGGTGGGTTTATATGAGCGAGTTCTCTACTATCGAGAGGTACATATAGTGAGAAGATCTCTGAGAGTTCGAAGGTGAGCTCTCCGAGAGTTGTCAGGTCACAGCAGGTGTAAACGTTCCCTTTCTTCTCTTGGAGTGTACACTCAGGAAATTCAAACCTGAGAGTATACTTTTTGTTTTATGATTCGTCATTGAACTTACACTCAGCAGCATAAAGATTGAGTTAAATATATTTCTCCTTTTTCTTTTTGATTTCAATTTCACGAGAAGCTTTGATTTATTGGGGAATTTTTTTCGGAACAATGCTCCGTTTATTTATATTTTTTCTTGCTTCGAATAAAAAAATATTTTAAACTTTTTAAAAGTTACTAGAAGGAAACTAGTGTCTTTGACTGTATTAACCTGCTACAAGATAGTGTAATCTATTCAAAAGCCACCAAGACAGTCGCATTAGCATGCCTCAACGCTAAACGTTTCTCAGAAGCATTTGCATCTACCTGTATCTAAGCAGTGGAAAGTGTGAATCTTCAGGGCATTGTAGTCTGGCTTTCTAAGCTCCTGAAATCAGAAACGGTAGTAACATAAAGAAATAAGGATAGTAACCCATTTCTATCAAATTATCTAAACATTGTTCTAATAGGTAAATATTATTTTTCATGGTCTTTCTGATGTACAAGTTTTGAAACTAACCCCTTTATATCATTTCCTTTCTTTCCAAAAAATGGTCAACTGTCAAGATTTGTAATGTATTATTTTTGTTAGAAATAAGCCAGTAGTCAGTGAACAAAAACAGAATATTAAGTTTTTATTTTATTTATTCTGATAGTCGGTGTTTCGGCCTAGGCATGTGGGTTGACTCTAGGGCTACAATGTGGATGCAAACCATAAAAAAAAAAAAATGTAGATATTGATAAAAACAACTAAAAAAAATTGTATTTTTTGGAAATAATTAATGGCATTATGTACCACGAAAGAATATATACCTGTATTTATTTTTAGGGAGAGAGTGAGTTTTAGAGTGGTGATAGTGGGGTAGAAGAATTTTATAAACAAATTGACGATATATAAATACAATATATAAATACTTTTTTAAAAATTAAACAAAGAGAAACTGAATTAATAATAAAGAATGATGCAAAAGTTTATAAAGAAAGTTTAAATTAAATACAAATAAACAGTTTTAAAAAAAAAAAATGATATTTTTCAAAGTTGGCGGTTATGGAGTGTTAAGAATAATGCAGACAGTAATAAAATATACTGTTAAATGTGTGCCGACGTTTCGGCCTAAGCTGTAGGTCTTCATCAGGTTAAAACAAGATAGGAGAATAATAGGAGTGAGAAGAATAAATATATATTTTTATATTCGATGTTAACTTTCCGTTTTGTTCTTCTTTACACCTTGAATTCCCTCCCTCTTCCTTATCTCTTAGTATTATATATAACATTATTTACTGTTTCAAATTTCATATTCTTTTGTCTTGTATATTGTGTACATTCAGTTTGTTGATTTTGTATACCCAGTAGAACCCCTATTACCCATCCTAGTCTGTACCGAGGCATCGTCGGTTAAGCGGAAGAGCCGATTTATCCGGAGTGGTTGAAACAAAAAAAAAAAAAACTTAAGTATTAATTTAACAGCAATATTAGGTAAAAATATTGTGCTAGTGACCTTGTAAGTTGAAATAATTTAGTCCTGATTAATGTTGAAACTAGTCAATTCCATGAAAAAAAGTAATTTCTCTTTACTGCCGGTTAATCCGGTGAACTGTTCAAGCTGGGTTCTGTTGTGTTTTATATCCCCAATGTATGTAATCCATATATATTTTATCTTCTCTATTCTCTGATTCTCGTATTTTGTTTCAATTAGCCCTGATGAAGTTTTACTGCTTGGATTGAAACGTCGGTAATATTTCATTAATGCATTTATTTCTGACCGCTCCTCTAACCATCATTTCCTTCATCTTATTTACGAGTATATGAACATTAAAAATATTTTTTTAAATATATAATTATTTGTATATTTAATTGCAATATAGAATACTGTCTTTTATAATAGGGTTGATTAAAAAAGTCGTTCTTATTGACTTACGTTATTATGCAATAAACATATTGCTTAGTTTCTTCCAGAAGCACATTTGCAATTCAAAAATCATCTCCTTCCACGATCGTTTATAAGGCCCTAAACCATTAAACCTACCATCACTAAAACCATTTAATCGCGATATCCATCTTGATAGTTATAATTATTATTATAATTAGTTGATTAATGATCTCTGAAATGAATATGAAAGTTTAAACTTCCTCTAGCGAGATCTCCGCTCATAATGTTCTACTCGTCGAGGTAGGCGTTATAGAATCGTTTAACCTTGTAAACATGTAATTATGATTGTCTCTGGTTTTTATTGCGAATTTATTGTCTATAATTACTGGCATTTGTCCGTCCCGGTTGCTCAATACTACTGTGTCAAGTTGTCAGTAATTCTATATGATACAGAGGACATTTCTATTATTTTTTGCCGTCGCTACCACAGAAAACTAAGTATCGATTCTACGAAAAACTTATGTAATAAGGAAACCTTATTTGGATTACGAAACCGTTTTTGAGAGACCTTGCTGGGAATCCCATCTCCGGTATTTACCTCTTCTCTCTTCTCGACTTAATCTATTCCGATTTTCCAATAAGAGTCAATTGAAGTTGAATCCTCAATCCGCTTTTTTTCTTGAAGGCTATAGAGGGGTACACAATGCCGAACTTGAGTGTTCAAAACTTGAGCAATCAAATTGGTTCTTTTTTTATTACAAGAGCTAACAATTCCTTTCTATCCTAAGTAAATGTTTAAAGACTAAAATTAAATCTTGTTTGAGAATCTCAATAATTTATCTTATATTGATTTTAATCAGAATTATAATATTACTCTAATTTTAGTTTATTATTAGAATTCACCTTCCTTGAGGGACTTACGAGTCCGAGATTTAACTAATCCAGGATTAAAACATTTAATGCCCAACTCTGAGCAAAACGGTTCTGGTTTAGTTTTATCCCGGGACTAGTTTAGTCGATACCAATATGTATGCTTGGATCAACTTAATCCAGAACTAAGTCCAAGCCTTGGACCAACACTCTTTCTTACTTGTCATGTTAAAAAATATTTCATACGGTGTCTACGGGGCAGTTGTATCGTGTGATAGGCTTCTTTTTAGACCCTATAGACCTTCCGTCAGTCTAGAAATAAATTGGGGTTAAGTTAGGAATTAAGCTAACTCAGCACTAGTTTACTCCAGGACTAAAAGGAAATCATAACAATTTTTTTTATTCTCGGAATAGTTAGATACAACATAGGTTAAATGCTACATTACCCTTTGATTTAGCAACCAGTCTTAAGAACTAAAATAATGCTTTTAATCATGTAACAGTTTAAAATTTAATATATTTCATACATTCCCTAACATTACCGATTTTTTCTGCATGAAAAGTAAAATAGTACTAATCTGCTAGTTACAAATCTGTTATTTTCTTTTAGCAATTCTTAACTACTAAATTCATAAATATCAAATGATAATGATAATAAATATCAGATAAATAATCAATAAATAAGTGATAATAAATATTAGATGCTTATGATAATTAATTAATATTCAAATAGTCATTAATAAACTAATAAATCAACTAATAAACCAATAATAATTAACAAAGTAATAAATACAGGAATAAACAATTAGTAATTAATACAAAATAAATCTAAAACTAAATAAATGATAATATCAATTCATCAAAAATTAAAATATAATGTAAAAATTCCTCATAAAACTTGTATATTAATATATATAGCATAATAGATTTTGGTTAAAATTGTCAAACCGGAACTTGAAGGTCATAATAGACTCATAAAAAATTATATTAAATGCAAAAATTATCAAATTTGGTAAATAAGACTTTTATGTCAATATAAATAACATACTGTATTTTTGTTAAAATTTGATAACCGGAAATGGTACTTTACTTGAAGTTCATTATAGATTTTTTTTAATTTTCATAACATATTTTAAAAAAATTTCTCTATCAGTTTTAGAAATAAATGTTTTAGAAAATAAAATTCTGTGTCTAATACAGAATTACTAATTAGGGCACAGTCAGAAGTAACTGATGCCAATAGATGTCGCGATTTTAAGATACTGCTATCTTCGGAATCTAGTAACCAAATTGAGGATCACTTTTCGAACCACCGATTTATAGTTTAATAGATGTACAAGGAAGTTATGTGGTGTCCACATCAGCTGGTATACAATACTAGCGGTTTTCAAATATTTTTTTATATCATTGATAGCCCTGACTGCTAAGTGTAAGCTGGATTCTAGTTATCAATTAGTTATTTACAGTTATTTACAAATCACATATAATTATATCAACTTTCGTTTACTAATCCAAGCCAATTTCCTTTCCTTAAACAAAAAAAGTGTCTTTTAAAAATCTAAGTAAACAGCACGGCTCTGTAAACATCTCTGTAAAATCACTTCACTCAAGAATGGCATCTCGGATTATAGCGTTGTTGTTTATAACTGCGACTTTAGTTAAGTGAAACCAACACTGTTTACCGATTGATGATACTGTTAATATATCCTGTTTGATCATGTAAATGTAATTGCGTTCCTTGCTTTATCAGTTGTTGGTACACAAACACCGATAGATTCCAATCATACGTACGAGAAATTGGCACGTAATCTATGGTATTCAAAATTTTCAAGTGCACCTGATTCTCCTAAAGTATACAACTCTTTTCTCAAAAATTTAAGCGGTAAATAACAGTTAATTCGGAGTCTTTAAGAACGCAAATAGTTTCAAGATAAACTCTTTCGGGGTAGAGACATAAGCAAAGTATAATCCATTGTTTAGCCATATTTTTTTTTCTTACACCGGATTAGATAGAATAATTTTTCTCTTAGGAGTCCAATAAAATTTTCGTTGGCATTGACGTCAAAAATGTTGTATTTTCTAAAACCATAGCAAGGTGGTTTGAGTCCATAGGTAAGTTATCTGTGCAAAGTTGGCACATTTGAGTGGTTTTATTCCAATTCTGTGCAGATGGGTTTGGACATAACCGTGTCCTATGAGAAGTCTGAAATTGGTTACTAAATCATTCATTGTTAAGTCTATACTTTTTCAAGAATTGAGAAAATTAAGTAGAAGTTTTTTTTTAGTTTAGCAATTTTGTTTTTAGACTTTAGTGACCTTAATGCTGGTTTTAAGTTGGTTTTAATCGAAATATTATCCACATCTTTTTTATCCAAAATCATTTCTCAGGTTCAACGTAGAAAGATTGATGTGAATCTGGGCAATATCCGTTTTGGTATTAATAATGTCAAAAATAAAAAATTCATTTATATTTCCAATAATTTAGGAGTTTATTTATTCAAAACTATCATATATTTTTCAAAACTAGCGAACTGAATTCGATCGAAATATTTGGGATCATTTTTAACCAAGCAAGAATATAAAAATGATTAAAACTTAAACTAAAGCTTTAATAAAACCTTATTGATTTATATTTGCATTTTCATCGAATATAATTGACTTTTTCACTGCATCGAAGGCTCTTAAAACTATTTTGCAATAAAATCATGCATATGCTTATATTTCACTATCTGAAAATTATTGACATAACTAATTTATTAGAAATTTAATCACTGTTCACAATATGATTTTAATATTAGGTTAATATTTCTGAAATGACTTATAAAATAATTGTTATTATTTATATTTATAACATAAACTACTCTTAACATATATATACTCTTACTTATTCGCATAGTAAGAATGGTAGATGTGGTTTTGAGAAAGTATAAATGGTTATTATGCAACCTTTTTATAAGATCGATTAATATTGTAGGTCTTATTTCTAGCAAATTAAAAAATTTCTTTTTCAATTGCTTAGTAAGCCTAATAAACAGAGCAAATTTAAAATGATATATGATATATAAAAATTTAGGCCACTATTAAGACATTAACCGTTTTATTGCAGTTTTTAAAAATTTGTACAGCTCTGTAGCCTCTCCAAATTGAGTTAGGGGATTGAGAATTTGTTTGTAAATTGAGTTGGTGTTAGAGAAGTGCCTTTAGGGGGTCTTAACATTTTCTACCACCTCCGCCATTTTGTTATTTTTAATTTTGTATTCTTAGTGAAAATAAATACTACCTTAATAACGGAGCTCTGGTGCTCACTTTTTTTTTTTTAAATTGTTATTAATTTATTATTGATTTAATAATTACCTGTGATTGACTTATACCTGTCATTATTTTCTAATTAGTTTGAGAATTTGATTGCTGTCAATTCTTATTGCGACAGATGAGAATTAATGTTTGGAAGGTAACAAAAATAAATTAGATTTTTTGGGTTGTTATAAATCTGTAACATAATGAGATAATTATCATTAGAACCCGTATATTATGATTTCCACTTATTTGCTTAGAGAAAAACAATGAAAATTATTTATGTCTTGAACAATTATTTATTTTTAATATATACATTGACAACCTTAATTTACCAATCAATATCATCTGTTTAATATGAGCTTCCTCAAGCACGGGCCGTTGGTTATTTTCTCTGAAAGTGAAATGCTAATAATCTTGATCTCTCATCTCGACTCTAATAATTTTCTCTCAATTATTCTGGTTTCGAATAACCGGTTCCCTCAATTACAAAGCTGTTACTTCATTTTTGGATTTTAACATTTAAGTATTATGTATTTTTTTTTTTTATTTTTTAAACTTACAGCTTCAATTAACCGTATATGGCTTGACGGTTATTCGTTTGGTTCTAGTTGATGGCTCCTTTAGAAAGCTTCGATTTCTAAACATAATTATATTCCGTCAAATTAATACAAATTAAAAAATATCTAATAATTAAATTTTTCTCATGATTTCTGGGCATCTTTTGTTTGTAGGTCAAACTATGTTTCTGATTCTTTCCCTATCTGGCTAAACAATTTTACACTCCTTTCGTTGCTATGCTATACTAAATCCGATTTTATAGTTCCATCTGTTATTTCGCATTATACGTCGAGTTTGGTCAAACTAACCTAGAAGATAGGAACAAGTTTATTTTCAACCAACTATGGTTTAATTAATAACGATAAGGACTAACGAACTCTTGCTAATAAACGAATAATTGATTTTTAGGAATATTTTATTTTTCAGCTTTTGTTCAAATTATATAGAAACTGTATCTTAAATTCCGTTTTATTATAGCTTTTATAATCATTTTTTTATATATAACTATTTTCTTATTTTAAGGTTTATGCTACTACAAATGGCGCTGGTTTCAAAGGGTTGTAGTGTTATAATTATATAATTTAGTTTATCAAGGAATATTAAAACCTTTATACTAAAATATTTTATATTTTTCTTTTACAAACGGCATTTCGAGCCGCTTGGTACATTATCAAGTTAATCTACAATAATATTAACATTATTAATAAATTAAATCTCACAATATCGATATATCGCAACACTTTAACAATCTTTTTAATTTTTTTTTTTTAAATATCACCAAACAACTATTTAAATTATATACAGTATTACTTTATATCATAATATTGTTCCTTTATTTATAGCATTTTTTTTCTGTATACGTTGTTATCAAAATTATATTTCAATTTTTCTGTCGTTTTTTTATGTTAAAAAATAAATAATTTTATTATAGTGAAGATCTTGTTATTATTAAGTTTTTATTTCCTAATATTAATCTTTTGTTTTTCAATTTCGACCCTTTCATTATCTGTAATTAATTTAATTATTAGTATATATTTTACTGATTATGATATAAGATAATATTATATATAATCTAAAATGTTATTTGGTGATCTTTTCTAAAAAAAATTTTAAATAGATTGGTCAATTGTTTGATACATTTATGTGAGATTTAATTTATTAGTAATGCTAATATTTTTGTAGATCAACTTGATAATGAGCCAGCTTTATATATATATATATATATATATATATATATATATATATATATATATATATATATATATATATGATTTATTTTTATGGGTTTATTCTGATATCTCTATATAATAATAAAACTGAAATACTTCTAGAGAGAAATATTAACTGTTATCAAATAGTTTTCGATAGTTTATTTCAAACTATTATTTGAAATTGGCTATAACTGTTAAGAGCGCTAGTTATCATTTTTTCCCGTGTACAGTTGTATTATTATAGTCATCACTATCATTACCGTAGTTAGTTTGTCATTAATATTTTCATAGCCTTCGGTTGATGGTTACTTTCTCTTCTAATCGCTGACTGGAGGGGCAGTATCTACGCTTGGGTTTATCTTCGTATCGAATAATGGTAAATACGAAAGCGATATTAAAGTTACTAGAATTTTCTGGAGGGACTTAAATGTAAAAAAAAAAAAAGAAAAAGAAAAATACCAAGAGTTTATTAAGGATCGTTAATCGATTATATATTTTATTATGTTTATTTAATATGTTAACAAAATGAGCTTATTTTTGCATGACCAGTTATTTTATGCTCCATGTAATATCAATAATTTTTTTTTAATTTTTGACCGACATCAAAACAGGATAAGGTTCTCATCACCCTTCTTTTTCTTTTTTTTTTTCATTTTCATCCTGCATCAAATCATATTTTGAATTGTCTTTTTTCTCGGAAATGGTAGTGTAAGTATCTCCTTTTGTTCCTGTTTCAATTTTAGAATACGGGTACAACGGTAGTAAGATACAGATTTTTTTTTAAATATTAAAAATTAACTAAAATTAAAATAAATCGTCTGTTCCGTTTTCAATTAATCAGACGAGCGGCGCAATTTTACATTTCATGTTTTGTTTAGTCTGTCTTGAGAAATCTTCATTTCACTGAAACACTTTAAATTTTCATATATAATACATCCCAGAGAAATAGCATAAAAAAAGGTTATGACGAAAAGAAACTTTTATTTGATCGTAACTCAAAAAGTGTAATTTGAAAGATAATCAAATTGTCTTCAAAATAAAAAAAAACGTCTAAATCGGACCAGTATCAGCAAAGATACAGCATATTGGACTTTTTAGCCTTGTTTTAAAAGTATTCTGAGCATGTTCCCATGGAACCCTCATTACCATGTTCATTTTAAATATAATTAAATGGTATACAAATCGAAGTTTAAAAAAAAAAATAGAAAAAATCTTGACCAGCCAGCATTAGCGTAAATACAGCCAACTTTTTGTACAGAACTTTTCTCCCAAAGCAGTAAAGAAAGTCGTGCCAGTGGATACACCAGATATTTTTATTTTTTAATATACATAAGTGAATGAAAACCTATGGAAGGAATGCCTCTTGTCACTATTTTTTTTTCTCACCTTACAATTAATTTTTTTTAACTGAATGCCAGCCCATCTGCTGGTTGTTAATTGGCGGTTGAAGATAAATAAATGAAAGTTAAGAAAATAAATAAATGTTTTAATTTCTGTTTAAGAATATTAAAGATTAATTAATAAATTAGGAATACTGCTTGAAAAACAGCCATTCCAGCCATCTGGAATTTTTAGTGTATTAATTCCATTTTCCCATCAATACTAAGCAGCAATTGCATAAAATATTCGAAGAAGGTTGATGTAGTTATTTCTCTTAACATGTCTAATTCAATGAAAACTAGAAAAAGCCTCCTCCACTTTGTTCATCTGTTCCTCTCTCTCAAACACGTTCTCATTTTATGTTCCTTCTCACCTTACGTGGCCCGCTTTTACTGCTCCACCTGTCGCCAAGTGAACTAGGAACGGTAAAATTGTGTATTATGTTCAAACTGCTCCGAGTTTCCATTTCAAACGATTTACATTCGTCTTTTTACGATAAGTTGCCCTTGAGGCTGAGCGCGGAGTGACAAGAATAATCGCCAGAATCAATATATTCCTATAATTATGATTATTATTTTTTTTTTTATGTAAAATAAGTTTATGAATAAAATGGTGGTGAAGTTTTTGGCAATACGTGTATGTTATTTATTTACACTTGATTATTTTTAAAGTATATTTTCAAGTTAACTAACAATTTTTCTTTTTCATCAGAAATAAAACCTTATACAACTTCATTATACATTATAATTCATTCTCAATACAATACAATTATACAAATTCATTCTCAAGTCCGAATCGTACATGCTCTCATAAGCCGACCAAATACAACATTTAAGGTTCCAGTTTTGTTTTAAATTTAATCCAAAACAATTTACGAAAAGCGCTTTTAATTATGCTTGAATTTTTTCATGCTGTATCACTGGACACCCTGTTCTAGTATTTATTAGTAAAGGCTCTTGAGAAAACGAGAAAGAAACGGGAATTGAAGATGTGCAGAGGAGGAGAGCGACGGATCGAAGTTGGGAATTCCAGTAATTGGAAGCACGGGCTTGGCAGGATCGTTTGGACGTGGTTTTACGATGGGCTGTCAAGAAGAGGTCAGATAGACTGTATCTAGCTTTACGGGAGCTCGCAGGCTGTTTTAGATTCCATGCTTACATAAATATAGGAGTAAGATAATGAGTGAATTGTAGGAGTGCTGAAGTAGTATTGTCTGCGCAAGGGGAGAACGCGTGCCTCACTGGGAATCCCTAGAACTTCAAACAGCAGTTCATGAGCCTCTTGGTCTATGTGCCTGGTGACTCCCAATTACCTCCGTACACAACAATATCGTATAATGAAGATAAAGGGTTTGATCATACGGCGATTTGGTTATTTTTTTTTTTTTTAGAACTGTGGCGGACTGGTGGAGGGTGGAAAGACCTGTCGGTATTCGTTCTCTTTTCGTTACAAGGTCTGATTCTTTGTCCGAGAGCCTGCTGTAAAATCTGATTCGTTTGGAAGAAAAGTGCCACTATACAAAAAAGTGGAATTTTACAGGTGTAGCATTTGAAGTTCGCCTATTTAGATTTAGCGCTGTCCCTCAACTCACTGATGAAACATCAAATCGGATATTCTCTTAGTCAATACTACTTACCTTTTTTTGTTTTACAAAAAAGTTAATATTCATTTTTTTTTTTTTCATTTAATCATGAAACATGAATCGAATTGGACAACAAAGCCACTTATGGATAATAAATACACATCAAATAAAAAATCTTATTAAACAATATTTATACTCAGAATATTTTGATGAATGTATTAAAGTACAAAATAATATTTTTAACATAAATAATATTTTCTATTACCTGTTCATAGAGAGGCGAAATTGATACCTTTTAGTCGTAAGAATAATAGTATTACAATATAAACAAATAATTTATGATTCGCTTTATCAAGAGCGTCTTTATAAAGTTATTCTATAATAAAAGTTTGAGGGAAGCCATAATGCTTGACTTGTAAACGCTTAGCTAAACTAACAATAATTTTTGATTGCGGTAAATATTTAAACTAAAAATCTGATGTTTTTCCCTAAGAAATATACGTCAATCGAAGCTTTACTAGTAATAAAAGATAAAAATGTTCGTATTGTGGCACACTTCCAAAGGAACGATATAGTGATGCATAAAACCACAACATCATAACTTGTGTATTTTGAAAGTATTAATGTCTAAATTTAATATGAATAAAAAATAAATTAAATAAAGTAGCCAATTGTTGTTCCTTTAGTATTACATTTTAAGTAAGTTAATTACTTTATATTATAAACATGAATTAAAGGAAATCATATTTATTACATGGACGTTTTGCCATTTTTCCTGGTTAGAAATTACGTTTACCGTTTTATTCTCTTTTTCTTTTTTCTTTTTTTTGCGAAGGTGAAATCTATGGGAATATTCCTTCGGTGTACAATGCTATTGTCCGCAGATTTATTCCATTGGCTTTAGAAGATTCACAACTAATTATGTATTCAATTTCGAAATAAAGATCATTCATTTTGGTTTAAAAGTTCATTTGATTAAATAATTTTGTTGATGCAGTTTATTGTATTATTACAATAATTTTTTTTATTATTTTTCAGAAATGTAGTTTATCATGATCATATAGAGCCTATTTTTTGAAATAGGCGTAAGTGCAATTCAGCAAACATTACAGTAAAAACGTGATACATTTTTTCCCTAAATAACAATATATATATATATATATATATATATATATATATATATATATATATATATATATATATATATATATATTTTTAGATTTTATTCTTTGTTGTGAACGGTAGAACTTTATTAAAATGGCAAGATTTTTATAGTTACAATATATTTTTAAGGCTTCTAGCGCTGATCAAGGCCAGAGTGACGACTGAGAGTGGTCAGAATTTGGTGCTTACGTCATAAGTCGTCGGTTTTTAGATCTTTTCCATTTTTTTTTCCTCGATACATTGTGAGTGGGGATTGATAGAGGTATTTACGCCTCATAATCAACTAAGACCTAAATTTCGAATTTTCGGCGCTTAAACTTTTTTCTAAATACAACGTCGAAATTATGATGTGATTGTATTGTAATATGGTATATTAATAAATATGATTTATACAAAATATCCTAATATACAATCATACAATAAAATATCTTGCAAGGATCTTAACTGGTTGTATTACATGAATATATCAGTTTGAGGGGAGGGAGTTATTATTTATAAGAAATAGACTTTAATTTTGGAAATGGCAACATGGTTGAATTTCACTCGATTATATTATCCAAAGTTGGCCATACTGCGCATTCCAGGAATACAATTTGAAATTCCTCTGTACTCATCAAGTAATAAACAAATCCTAGTGTATCCATAGAAAGCCGTTCTAAAAAACCAAACTGTTTACAATTCCTATAAAGAGGGAATTGCAGTAAGCTTTAATTGCAAGATTCGTGTATATATTATTAGGAATGTTTATAAATTAAATTTCATCCATCTAAATTCTACTCCAAAACTATATGCAAGATAAGCACATATATATCATATTTTGAGTAATACATCTTTGAGATTTATTATGGCTGTGAAAGATATTGAAAAAATAAACATAAAAAAAATTGTTTATATCCTATTGGTCTTCAAACATAGCAATATCTTATTTATGGACTCGAATGGTTAATTTTCCCAAACAATACAAATTCATTAATTTAGTACTTACGGTGCTATTGAGAAAATTGTAAAACGAAGTTTATAAATTTTAAAATACCTTTAGATGAGGAAAGGACATAGATTTTTGAAAAATTATTATTCACTTAATTTTTCAGTACAGAATTCGTTGAAAGTCAAGGTTTTTGCTGTTAGTCATCCCTTTATCGACTTTCGACAAAGTCTGTCACAAATCTACTTTGTAAGTAATTGGTTCCGAACTCACGCAAGCCTCGATAATATGGAATGGCTTGTCTGCGATTCCTCTTAATAATTTAAAAGGTTTTATATTTATAAAAATTGTTTTGTTTTATTTTATTGCGTTCTAATAGAAAATGTAAAATTAAATATTTTAGTATCGTAAGGTAATTTTATATCAGTTTAATTTTTCATTCGTTGCTTTTATTATTATTATTATGTTATTATAGTTATTAAATGAAAAAAATATTGTTCTACGAAGTATTTAAGGTACTGTTAAAGTCGGGGTCGGAACTAGAGAGAGGGGCAAAAGAGGCAATTGGCCCGAGCAGCAGAATTTATAGGGCGGCAAATTTATTGCGAAATTTTATTTGTAGGTGAAGTAAAAATTATGTGTTTCTGCTTTGTGATTGTTTTGACCTTAGTCCAGTCTTTAAAATGAGTTATCGTTATTTTATAATGTTATTTATTACCTGAAACACTTTTCTAAAGCTGTAGACTTTAATTCGCGGGGGGGGAGGAGGGGGTAGAGTGAAATAAGTCTCGGCAAAATTTAGCTCATCATCCATTTCAGGCTTGTTTTTATAACTGATTAGCTAATTTAATACATATATAACATTAAGGATAATGTAACAACATTTTATTTTAGTTTCTGTCATTTTTTAAGTTATAAGCTTACTTTGTATTATGGTTTGTAATACGATATTAGTAATCAATATTAGATGCGATATTTTACAAGCCAATGCTGTTTTTTTTCTCCAGTCGGTCATAATGCTGCTTTGGCAATCCAGACTGGAGAAAGCACCGCAGTTCTAATTTTCCCATGGGACTTCTTTTATTTTTAGATCAGATTAGGTCTGTGTCCGGTTTTTAAATTTGATTTTTATGATAATTCTGGATATTATGAAATGATGAAACACGAGAGTACAAGTGAAAATTAAATTCGTTTCTTCATTACCTCATCAGACCCTTACAGAAAAACCTCACCGCAGTTCTCTTTTCAGTTTGGAAGTGTTGGCGTATCGGTTTTGTTGATCTGTGCTGTATTAATATTTTGCTTCTTAAACCATTTAAATAATATAAGGTATGATATTCACGATCAGTGTTAAAAAAAAAAATATATATATATAACTATTCGAAAACACCAAATTTTGACATGTTAGGTAGGGTCCCTATCTAGAATAACAATAAAAATATTATCTATTCATTGAATCCTGACGTTTCGTCGCACATTGCAGGTCTTCTTCAGAACATGTTTAAATTTTATTTTTTGTATGTTCTCAATACACTACATCACCTAGCAAAGCCGTATTCACCAAATGCGCCGCAATTCAGTATAAAAATGTGTGCCTTGCAACTCATGGGTTCGCCTATGTCAAATGCGGCACCATTATGTTTTTGGTGTATCTTCTTAAATGATAGTTTATTATTATCAATAACTCACCTTTGTAAAAGGTGACGTAGAGTCCGAAGAACGAAAAAAAAAAAAAATCCGTCCGTCCGCGACTTTTCTCCGAGATTATTTGGGCCATTTTTGCTTAATTTAGCACATGTATCGCAGGCCACCCCATGTCTTTGGAACTCGACAGACGGCCTCCCGAAATGTTGGCCGATTAGAGACTACATAGTCCACATCTCAGCCATTTATGAAGATAGAGAAAAAATATAAATTGTTTTAGAATGATTATACCAAGGAAGAAAAAGAAAAAATATTCAATTCAAATCATTTTTCAATTTATTTTATTTATTTTTTTTATATATATAATCCTGTGTTTTTTGGGTATAGAGTAAATGGCCATAAGTCTTTTTTTTTTTTTTCGACATTGATTTATGTTATATTTTGTTATTTCTAATGAACTTGAGCCTTAAGAAAAAGGATGTTAGTCACGGAAACTGTGTTCACATGGAATTGGATCTATTTTATTTTTCACAAAGATTAATTTCTTTTTTCATGAAAGTTTTTAAACAACAAAACACAAATTAAACTCATCGCCGCAAAAATAAAAAAATTACCTCCACTTCTTTACCCTAGCACCACAGACCTTTTTGGAAACTATAGTATAATAATTTGCAGCGTTTTTGCAATAGTATTTCCAATTATTATTGAACGTATTTATAATATACCTTCCGGTCTAGAAACCCGAAACTATGATTTTGAGATCAACTTGGAAAATATTCATGCAAAATAAATAATAAACTAATAAATAACATGTCCAATATTATGAAGTATACCTATTAATAAAAAATAAAAAAAGTAATTTAATCTTTTTGTCTTGGAGGAAGGAACACTTTCATCAATGCTATTAATAATGAATTTAACAAATAAATAATAATAATTCATAATGAACCATTGTGTAATATTTTGAAAATATATTTAACCGTTTTTGAAACTAATCGCCCCAAGTATATGCTAAATAAATTATCCATAAAGATAGAAAAACAATAAAAAAATATTAAAATGATTAATCATAAAAGTTCCTACAATAAACTTGATTAAAATGATTTGTCATAAAAGTTTCTACAATATATAAAACGATTTACCATAGAAGTTCCTGTTATATAACGTATTAAAATCATTTATGATACAGCTTAATACTTTTAAGTTTATTAAAATGGTTTAACGTACATTAAATTTATTAAAATGACCGATCGATCATAGAATATATTAAAACATTAAATGGTATTATTAGAATAGAAGTTCATTTATTAAAGTATACACACACACACACACACACACACACATATATATATATATATATATATATATATATATATATATATATATATATATATATATATATATATATATACGACATGTTCTCAAATGTTTGATGCTGAACCGCTATTCTGTGTCCAAGTAGGTCGTTGACTTCTACTTTTGCCAAATATTTATTTTACCAATTACTTCTTCAAAATTTTTGTTTACCAACTACTTGTTAAGCATAACCTCTTGTTAGTTACAATTAACTGATACCTGAAACAACACAGTGAGAATTGGTTGTTCCCTTTACATAACCCAGGATTTCCTGCCATTGTTGTGTTGATCCGAATCAGTTCCCAGGATTCTTACTCCTGCCGGAGTAATAAATAGTCAATATCAATTTTATCCTTGATATAGCAACTCAAGTCAATGATATTTTGTTAGCAAATGCTTTCTATTTGCCTTATAAAGGTAGTGAAAGCTCTGCTGAAAAATTGATGGATTTTTCTGAAAGTCCCTTTGGATTCCTTCTTCTTTCGAAACCGGTTTTGGACGCAATCACATCAGGAGCCAGCGTTGCAATTTTCTTAAACTGCCTTTGTTATATTGTTAATTGAAATCTTAAATCAACACCCAGATGTGATTTGATAAGTTATAAAAAAAAAATACTTATTTAACTTGTATACAATTTTTATAACATTAAATATTAACTCTTTAAATAATTTTATAAATAACTAGTCTTAGGAATGGCTAGATGCCAAACTTATTTTTATGGTTATTATTCGACTGTTATTTCACTTAGCTACTAACCTTCTTTATTAACAGCCTAGAGAATCTGCTATTTAGAAATCTATTATTAACGAACTGCTTGGTATTATATCGAGGTTTAGTCCTTAGTTTAGAGTAGTTAAATTTTCTATTTTTTTTTCAAATATAAATTCATTTTAAAAGATTAAGTCTAGTTTTTGTAATAAAATATAAATCCATAGCCTGAGAAATAGGAACGTTTTATCAAATAATTGAGAACGTAATTTTTCATTGTTACTTTTACAATTATTCAAAATTAGCTCCTGATTGTAATAAACTATTTTATCTATTGGTGTATTTTTTTTATGACTATGAATAATTATTATTTATCCCCAAATGTTTCGAAATGTAACTCTTTCTTTTTGATATTTTAAAACATAATATAATATTTTATATAATATATTGTTTAGTATATACTATATGAAATATATACAATATTGTATAAAACTATGAATTCATTACGAAAATAAAAAAAATAATTCTAATTTTATTTGGTAGACCTTGTACAGTACCCAATTTCCTAAAAGGTACAATTTCTCTTCCATTCTTTCTCTGTCGACGGTTTTTTTTCCTAACTGACGGAAATGTGCGGTGCAGTAATTTTCCAACTGTTCCCTTAATTTTTCATATAGAATATGTCATTTTCTTTTTTCTATATGACAGGGTCTTTATGTAACATTAATCGGAAATAGACTCACATGTCGGATGTTTCTGTCTATCATTCTATTGTATAGATGTATAATTTATTATAATTATGTATTTCCTGAGGATGTGTTGTGCAACTTGTGCTATTTTCATGAAAAATATATATCAAATTATGATTGTTTTAATTATTTACAGATATTTGTTTGTATATTCTAATAGAAAATATAATACTAAATATTCTGTCTGATTAATACAACATAAAAATAACTTTCTGTATTTAACAATCCAATGACAGTTCTACGTCAGGTGGCCACGAAGCCATCTTCTTTTAATGTAACGGAGGTTTTCAGGAATTGCTTTAATAGTTCAACATTACACATAGCGGCTCCCGAACTTCTACATCAAAGATACGGTCATTATATTGTGAAAGGTGAAAAAATTGAGTAACGTACCTTACATTATGAGGTTCAGTATTTTGTAAGTTAGGCTTGTTTTTTTTTTTCTCTCAGTTGGCAGTAATGTTGCTTCAGTAATTCACTTTATGAAAGCTTCCGAGAGAGGAATATAAAAAACTAACTAAAAATAATATAAAAAGAATTAATGCTTTTAAATTAATTGATAACAGTTTCAATTAGAAAAATAAAAAATTTACGATTTTCCAATTTTCGTTTATGCTTAATCAAAAATCATAAAAAAGATGATTATTTTATTTATGATGAAGGGTTGCAAAAAGTATTCATCGTGTGACCGCTGGAGGGCAGAGGTTGTTTAGACAAAACGGTCACAAGTCCAAAAAATCATTTCTAAAAATATATTTGGAATAAATACCTTACACAAGTTACCTCCAAGCATTTGCTCGCAATTGGATTCAAGAAACTATTTGTACAATTGTAAGGAAACCTGTAATAATCAGTTGACATTTGATGACGAAAACTTCAAGCGCCGTTTTATCAAAGTACAACTTTTGGAGTTGTGCCAGTCTTTTTCTATAATTTACTATAAAAATCTCGTTGAATATAAATTCTCTGTTATTTTGGTAATGAAAATGATACAGCATTAATTATTATAGCTCATTTTAATTAGGTTTAATAAAACCGCTTAAAATTAAGTCTTATTTTACTTTCGGTGTAATACTTAAATTTATGGCCAAGCTTTTTTTCAAGACTTATTTTATATTATTCGAAATCGGTTATTTTTGGATTGGTTTACTTATAATTTGTAATTGTTTGATTTATTCTGGGTTTCAAGCGTGGAAAATCGATTAATTAGGCTGGGAGTTAAAACAGATTTTTTTGTGCATTTCAGTGTAGGTGTTTTGTGGGGGTATATGTGAGCTGCAGTTTCGACATTCAAATTACTTTATGACTATTCATAATATACTATTTTATTTTATTTATAATTGCTATAAAAGCAATCATTTATCCAACGAAAGCTGAGTGAACCTCTTTGAAAAAAAATCCTTGGTACCACAGACTCGTTTCCCGATTATTTAATATATTCCATTGTTATTATTCCTTTCCGTAATATTTTACCTCGTCATTACTATCCTTGAAGAAATTATTATATAATAAAAGTCGTCACATCCCGTTGAACGCCGGAACTTGACAGAACTTGTTGACGTTTCCGATTTTAACAGTGTAAAAACCCATGGAAATGGGAAATAATACCCTGGAAACTTTCGAATTGAAATTTTACAATAAAAGAGTGAAATTATCATAGATAAGTAATAAGCTATAAATAATTCTTAGTGAATATCGTTCAGATAAAGGCATTGTGATAGGAAGTAGGAAACTCCAAGTTTGTAAATTATTGACTTTGATGTTTACTGGATCGTGATGTCCATTGAATATATCCCTAGTTTCAAGTATCCAAACCGATAAAGAAGAGAAATATTTTTAGAATTCAGTCAGATAGTATCGAAGGAGAAGAAATATTTGAGAATCTGCAACACCTGGTCTGTCCCAACTGTCGTTCTTGACACGGCTCGGGCAACTTGACGCTGGTAATATTGAACATTTCTTCCGGTATTTTCTTATATTATTTGGTGGTTCTTTTTAGATATAAAAAAAATATGCATATATATATATATATATATATATATATATCATACAAAAAATTGACTGTATGAAAAATTCATGTAAAAAACCTGACTGCTGTTACCTGCAGCAATTGAAAAGCCTTTTCATAGGGTTACTGTTGAGTAAAAATTACCGGGAACATATCTCTCTCTCTCTCTCTCTCTCTCTATATATATATATATATATATATATATATATATATATATATATATATATATATATATATAGATAGATAGAGAGAGATATGTTCCCGGTAATTTTTACTCTTCAACAGTAACCCTATGAAAAGGCTTTTTAATTGCTGCAGATGACAGCAGTCAAGTTTTTTACATGAATTTTTCATACAGTCAATTTTTTGTATGAAATTAATGAAATAATAATAATAAAAGAAGAAAACAAATTATAAAGTAAAACAGGCAATAAAATAAAACAAAAATATAAAACAATAAAATAAAGTAAACAAATAAAAATATAAATGTAAAACTACTTACATGAATATATATTTTTTATATTCTTCTACTTATTCATGCAAGGAGATAGGAAATAAGATGTAGTAATAGAAATTTTAAGAGAAAAAGTTCTCAGGATTAGGGTTCTATCCCAAAATGTTAACACTGCAGAAATATTGAGTGAATAAACTGATTATAAAAGAAAATCTATCTTTGCTTATCATCTAAATAAAATAACTTTTTATAGAATAGTAAACATGGTTTCAAATAACGCAATATGAAAAGTATAACAATAATATAAGTATAAACTATATAATTATAAACTTAAAACTTTAAAATTTCTCTTTTAATTTTAGCAATATATATAACTGGTAACTAGCTATAACTAATGATAAATTGTAACAGTTTAGGAAAGTGTGCCTTCAGAAATAGAGAACTATAACAACAGAATCGTTTTTTTTTTAATCACTTATTTGGATTTAGGATGGCTTATAAACTTGTATTTTAAACGAGATTTCCAGGATTTGACCAGTATTCCTGTGCCTTAGGTAGTTTAGGAAGGAACAGAGATTTTGCACTTTTAAGTAAAACAGTAATTATCACTCAGAATATTATTTTTCCATCTGTATTTTGGCCTGTGACTTAAACTCTTTCTCTGCTTTGATTATTTTTTAAGTGATCTGAGTGGCTTCTAGTGATGCAGAAATATCAGGAATGGCCTTGTTACGATCCAAGTGTTTTGGATTCGATTCACCCCAGTAGCGACTTTCGAAATAATTTCACAATATCCACAAGCTCGTTTGATATAAAGTAATACCATGTCAACAAGGTTAAGGAGACTTACTGTTAGAAGTAATCTCTTTATTATGGTTCATTATTTTGGTTTTGTTTCAAGAGATGATTCTTTATTGCATAAGAATTATTACATTCTTCATTCTTAGTTATTGACTGTTTATTAGTTATTTGTATTCTACCTTCAAGGTTAATGACAGCTATTAATGTCGAGGTTCGGTATCGTTCCATCAACTCGGAGTCGATAAAACTGCACATTCATTTCACGTTCTTCTTTTCTTTTCTTCCCTCGAAAACAATGAATCCTCGCTGGCCTTTGCCGATCCTCAAGATATCGAGAACAATGGGCGCGGTTCGACCCCGTGTCCACAATTAATTGGCCCGGGTGTTGCAGTGAATGTAGGTTGCTCTGCCGATTAGAGCTGTGTCGAAACACTTTTGCATTCGTAAGTCCTCCAAAAATGGGAACGCCTTCACCTTAACCTCATGTAACGTGATAAATCATGAAGTTATTCTATGTCGCTTCTCAAGTCTGTTCCGTAGTATTAGCTTCGTGTTTACATACAAAGATAGCGCTATTTTTTTTACTTCTTTGATTTCCTACGGTAGAGGTAGTAAGGGTATAGTGTATAAAAAATAAATAAAATTGATGCCTATATCACTTGGTTTAAGATTTAATGTGTTTCCAGATTTCAAAGGAATTGAGCTTTAAATAATTTAATTCTGTCGTTGATTTTGTCAACGAATAATTGTCTTTATTCCGCATTACTGAGAATCTTCCGTCCACCTTTCGGTAAACATTTCGGTAAATTTTTAGGGAAGGATATCGTTTAGTTTAAAGCAGTGGTGGCAACGGGGGTTCACTCAAATAATCTTCATAGTAACCAATTCGAAAATATGACGTAAAATAACCCTCAAGAGTAGAGATGCCTTCAGTTTTTGTGATTTTATTATTCGGTCAATGTAAAGCACTGTCTCCAAACTACTAGGAGGCGTTAAAATGGCTGATTGTGTACAGCTTCATTTTACTTCGGGAAATACAGAGTAATTTATTTCTTTCTAACAAGTTTATTGAATAGTGAAAAAAAAACAAAAAAACTAATGCATGAATTGGAAATTAAATTAACTTTTGCAATTTAAATTAACTGTTGTAAAAAACCCTTGAACCACGCGGCGAACTGGTGCCCAAATTTGATGCCACCTCCAGCGCGGTGGGCTTCGCCTCTTTACCTCCCAGCCCAATCTAGAGGGAGCTCTGCACCAGCTGTGCGGGCAGCGTCTATCAGAATGAAGGCGTTCCGTTTCTGTTGATCTACTCAATCTCAAATAAATATTTTTTATTTCGTTTTATTACTCTAAAGTACTAGTATTTTTATTTTATTAATCTTGGGAGATCACATGTTCATCTGCACAAATGTAATAAGCGTGACGGGTTCTAAGTTGCAAAGAAGGAAACAATTAAGGAAATAAAATCTGGTACGGATAAAGGCAAAGTGCGGCGATACATCGTACGACTGTAACTTAAATAAATAAAAATCCAGTCTAGACTTTTGAAGTGTAGTTTCATTTTCTGTCTGGGAAAATATTGTGATTTTTGGTACTTTTGTTTACACCACCCGCCCGAATATCAAAAATTATTACTTTTTTTTTATTGATTCATATATTAACTTCATTCCATTAACTCTCAATGCCAAATTAATTTAGCCCCTATATTAAGCCAATGTTCTCCACCAATTTTAAAACGCATAATAATACCGTAAGTATTATTAAATGTGTTACCTATTTCTTAAGCATTTAATTGACAAACGCTCTAAACGTTGATTAAAACACAAAAATCTCATTATTTAATAAGTGATATTAATCAGGTCAATATGGACAGATTTTAGCTTCGGGTCTCCACAATACCAGTGGCGTACACAGGTTATATCCCCTCCCCACCTCTCTCCAAAATATTCGAAAACGTATAATTTTCAAACCCACCAACATAAGATTTGTATTTTGAGTAATATTTGTGGTAATTTTAACAACAGTTTTTGATCTAATTTTCATCATTATTCTTAAAATAACGCCAAATTTGGCGATTATAGACATTAGGTTCCTTTTTCTTATTAAATTCCCCTCCCCCCGAAAAAAATTCAGCGTGCACCTCTCGACTATATCATTTGTATTCAATCCTTACAAGTCAAAGTACTTTGTAAAATCTTCAATGCTCCTTATTGTGTCACACATAAAATTAAAATATACCTTAATTCCTTTATGTAGCTGATAGATACGTATCCTTTCATTACAAACTCCATATCCATAAACCTACTAGTTTTTAACCTTACTTTTCGTTCGATTTTCGATATTCATAAAATCACCTTTTGAAAAGAAGATGGCCTCGGAATCGTCTAGTACAGAACTATCATAGGACTGATACTAGTGCATAGTTTCATCATAAGTCACTCTCAGTTTTTATAATTTAATAGCATATTTACTTATTGTGTTTCTTTTAATAAAGTTATACTCTTAAATCTCAATTAATATAACTAATTTGTACTTACGTAGTAATGATGGAGAGAGAAGAAGAAAAAAATGAGGGAGAATCTATACCTACTATCTTTATTTATCACTGTTTTTGTTGTTGTTTTTTTATTAGTATTTATATTGAAATTGGCCTCTAAAACTTCAGATGAGTAAAATCAACAAATTTTATATTTTTACTATACGTGTCTGCTCTTCTAATTATCTGTTCTTATTTATAATTGCTGATTTGGCCCGAAATCGATACCTATCATTCCATTATACAATCCATAAGCTCTAGTTTCTATTCTTGCTTCCCCGATGATTCCGATGAGACTTCTGAAAAGGAAATGGCCTCGGGACCCGATAATTTAGTACTGTCATTAGAGTGCTATTATTAGATAGATTCACTATCATATTTTTTCAATCAGATGAGATTTTATTTTTTTTTTTTAATTGTTATAATTCTCAATGCTTATATATTTTTTTAATGTATTGATCACACAAATGTATTTTATATGCAAATTCCTCTTTCTACTACTACAAATCTAGTACTATTTAAGAGAAAAAGATACGATTTACAAAAAAAATGAGGAAGATCTTTCCTATTTCTTTATTTTAATGTTATTCGTATTGAAATTGACATATAAAACTGTTTCTGTGTCAATAAAATCACACTTATCATAAATTTTTATTGCACTCTTTCGTGTATTTCGAATGACTCATCTTTATTTTCAGGATAACGTTCATTTTTATTGAGTGAAAATATTATACGCCACGTTTAGTGAAACAGAAAATTATATACCGGGTTAGGACGCGCTTGATAGCGTGTGACGAATGGCCTGTAATAACGACTGTGAGACCTATTCTTCAGAATTGTGAGAACTTGGGAAATTACAGGATTTGAGATAAATATCTTCTGAATGTTTGTTGCTTGAGCTAGGAAAATGGATACAAAAATACACGTTTTTTCTCCCTAAGTATTCAGAATATTTTGTATTACTAAACATTACATACTTTATTACAGTTATATATTGTCACAAACTAAAAACGAACTCTGGTTTACTACTGCTAGTATGCACATGGGCTTAGGGAAACTCCGAGTACAATGACCTATAGATAGCATTGACTACTCCTGATGCCCGACTACCTTAGTGGTAAATACAAATAATACCTTCTTTGTTTTTCTGCATATTATCACTTTGCGATAACGCAAATGCGCAGTGGCACATCCTTCTGCGCACTACAGACTGCACTAACTGTTCTCCTAGTGGGACCTCGTGCGCTATACCGCAAGAACTGTGATATCGCACTCCCTTTCACTTCGACATAACAACCGGGTATCGGCAGCATCAAGATGACCCGTAATTTGGTTTGGTTATTTTAGTCCAAGATACGGAAATGATTGTACGAATAATCTTGAGGAGTAAATAACAAAGGATAATAAACAATATGAAGATATTGTCGACCGTTGATGAAATCAAGATGATGATTAGGATTGTGGTCTGAAATAAAACTATCAATAAATAACTTTTTGCCGACGTTTCGGTCTGCGTTATAGATCTTCTTCTGGGCTAAAATTAGTTGAGCGAGATCAGGTCATGAAAAAAGTAGGACAAAAATAAAAAATATTTACTGGGTGTTTTATTTCTGGCCGTATTTAGGCAAATTTTATTTGACGTTTTGACCAACATATGATCAAATCTAAATGTATATAAATATTTAATATTAAATATTCCTGGTACGAAAAGTCATTGATTAAAATATTTTTAGTTTTACCAAATTGGACAGCATGTAATAATTGAAATTTTTTTGTGTTTTTGTCAATATTCAAACTTACTATGCTGTGTCCAAAATGAAAATTTCAACAAAGAGACAATGTTGATTTTTCATTTCAATTAATGCCTTGGTGAACAGCGTTTTTAAAAACAGTTTTTTAAAAATAGCGTTTTTAACTTATAAATAAATACGTTCCTGTGTTGTGTTAGAACAGACAACTTTTAAGAGGCTTTTGGTGTCATTTTTAAACGCTCATAGCTCCGCTTCTATAAATGCTAGAAAGCGAGAATTGGTATTATTTAACTACAAAAATGTGGCATTAGAGATTGTAAAAAGAATTTTTGGATTTCGATTTTAGGCTGAAGTACAGTGAGTAAAGTTGCCGATTTTGAGTGTTGTGTTGATGACGCCACAATATAATTTTCGACACATCTTCATTCACGAGATTGCTTTTTTATAATAATATATTTAAATAATATAATGTAATTATAATTCTCATTACGTGCGCTATAATTAATTTTACGCCTTAGTATGGTAGAAACGGCCTCTGTCCAATTTTTATCATGATCAATTTGTTAACTGATGAAAAATAAAACGGTACCTGCGCAGTTTGTTGTGTAATAAGAAATGACCTGTTATTTAAACAGGTGTGAACTTTAAATCTATAACAGATGCGATGGGCTTATTTCGGTAACAGCTGTAACTGAAGACAGGTCCCTTTCAGTTCGCTGGGTTGAGCATCTCACAATGGACACATGATCCTTAGGTCTAGGACCGAAATCTATTCTTTCTTAATTTTTTTTTTTGGTGAGGGTGGGCAGAGATAAAAAATAAATACGTTTTAAGAATACTACATGGTATGATATTAACGGTGTTTTGGGGCAGTAATTCATGGAAATACTTTATGCATTTAATATCATTTCTAATAAATTTTGATTAATTATTTCAAATGTCACACAGGCCAACGATGAAAAACCTTTTTTATAGAAAATACCTTATTTCTATAGTTTTTAGGGCGCTGAATTCAAATATGATATTAAAAAAGCTGTATCACTCACAATTTCTTCACATTTTATACTTAAATTTATTAAATTAAGCGATTTTTAAAGAATTGAACAGCTTCACAGGCCAACGATTAAAAACCTTTTGTACAGAAAATACCTTATTCCTATAGTTTTTAGGGTGCTGAATCCAAATATGATATTAAAAAAAGCTGTATCACCCACAATTTCTTCACATTTTATAGTTAAATTTATTAAATTAAGCGATTTTCAAAGAATTGAACAGCTTTCAGTCTTTCTGGAAAAAGAAGACCTACATTATAAAGTTAGGCCTCATGAAACAATTTGTAAAGGCTTTGCCTAAAGATGGACCATGTTTCAAGTATCCCTGCCAAAAGTTTCCACGCCTTTCAGAAACTAAACTAAAAGAAGGCCTGACATTAGAAAAATGATGTTTGATGTTAACTTTGAATCCACAATGACCTTAATTGAGAAAGAGCCACGGATATCATTCAAGCAAGTCGTTACAAAGTTCTTGGGAAATGAAAAAGACCCAGAGTATGTTTCTATTGTAGCTAACATTTTACAGAAGTTTAAAAAATTAGGATGTTTGATGAGCCTGAAACCTACGGAAAACTATGGGTGATACAAAAAAACTAAGGCCAGATTTAGATTCAGCACATAAAAATCTATAAAGTTCAACTATTAAAGTTAAAAAAGTTTTAAAAAAATTTTTTTTTTGTTGGCCTGTTTTATCAACGCCTATTTCTATTGTTAGATTTCGTTAAATTTCATATTTTTGGTATCTGTTAACTGTTTTGTTCATATTTATCTATTCTAAGGCTAGTGCTTGTAAAGTAATGTCTTCTGAAGGAACTTGTCCCGGAATAAATAAAGATTAAAATGGTATTAGATATTTACACCTCTAAATTTTACACGTGCTAGAATTTTTTATATCCTTCGTACATTACGTATAAAACTGTTTCGGTTATTAAATAATCTACTTACAGATTTTTTCTTTCATTTGAGTGAACTTTCAATTATTGACAAAATATCATTGAAAGGTAATCAGCTATAAATAAGCATTTTTATTTGTATATCATACTTAATGTTTTAAATATATATTGGATTGGGACAAATGAAATGCCAGTTCCTAAGGTAAATTGAAAAACTGACAAATGAAAACAAATTAAAAACTTTAAGGATATTATTTTTATTCAAAATGACTTTTGTCAGCTTCAATACATTTCGCCCAACTCCTAATGAAATGAAAATTTTATCTCTTTTTCATTTTGAAATATTTTCCTTTTTAAAAATACGTCTATACGTCTGAGAAAATGGTTGTTAGTTTGGAGGTACGCTAAGTTGAATATGGTGGATGAAGAACCTTAATTTTCTGATCACGTATTTTTTTTTTAATTATTTGTCAGTTAACTATATAGTTATATTTTTTTAAATACTAAATATTCTATAAACTATTTATATAATTCTGAAAAACTGTATGAATATTTTCTCTTTGCTGAATCACATCTGTTAATTTACTATTAGAATTAAAATAATTTAGAATTTTTATATTTGGAATGTGCCGAATTTCCATTAGGGATTATTTATTAAATTCGTATTATTAAAAGCAGTATTTATAAATTTTTAGACAACTAATATATTACACAATCAAATTTAATAAATTTTGCAAGTTAAGAAGTTACAAATATAAATAAGATTTTTAGAATAGCAACATATCTAAATCTTTATGAGCATGAAACTAATGTTTTCATTATGTAATCTTTTTTTTGGTTCAGCGATTTAAAAAAAATATTGTATAAATTATTGATCAAGGAAATCGGTCCATCCATGGTTTTAAATGTTATTAAACTATATAATTATCAGACTAAGATTTTTAAAAAAGTTGTGCGTTTCATCCGTAAAGCCTAAGTGATGTTTTGATACAAGAGCAGCTAATTCATGCACCGTCCACCCCAAGAAATCGATGACTGAAGTGGAAGGGTGGGTCATGGTAGGGGGAATGTCAAAGTCAGTAGGAACATTTCAGCTGCAGGGGATGTGGTGTGGACAGCTGGGCTGTCATGCTCTATTTTTTTATACTTAATATTTGATAGTCATTTTATTATTATTATTATTATTATTAATTTATAAAAACAAAGTTTAACAAAGCAGTCGATTGAAGCAATTTTTTTTTTACTCAATATCGTCTGAGGATGGCTGTCAAGAACGCGACCCCTCGAATCCTTTGACATCTTCGGTGAAAGGCCGATTTTTAAAAGAAGTTCTTTATTTTAGGAAAGGGTTAGAAAGTGAAGTTGAATGAGGCAAGTCCTCTGCATACTTAGCCGTAACTGTGATGACAGAGCTTGATGATTAAACAGTCCGTTTTAACGCTGGCCCCTGGTACAGTATGGTGGGTAAGATGAAGCGGTTGGCAGCCCTTTTCGGCTCGAAGTCCAGCCTCGGGACCAATGCGTATCCCAGCAGCCTCACGGTCTGCCAGGATGAGGACATCAGGGAGGAGAAGTCCTTCAAGAGGTCTTGGTCCATGAGATTCTCCAAGAAGAAGAAAGGTAAGACGTTAATTAAAAAATTATTTGGTCAACTTTCTAAAACACAATTCAAACATAAAATTAATAAGGAATTGTATCTTCTCTACCTATTATAATATTTTAGTTACCTAATTTTTTTTTATATTCTTTAAACTATCACAAGGGTCGGAGCTAGAAATTTTGTCAGGGGACAAGCTTAATTTTGCCGACCCTTCTTTCACCCTTTATAATAAAAGTCAACAACAATTAGGTAATATGTCCCCATAACTAAATAAATATCATCATCTCATAACATTAACTCATTTTATGGACTGAATTAAGGTCAATATAATCCAATAGCAGAAGCAAATATTTACTTAGCCTAAAAATAAAATTGTGTTCGAATTTACCGCCCTCTAAGTTTTGCTGCCCAGGGAGTACCCTCTTTGCCCCCCCCCCCTTCCCCTAGATCCAGCCCTTCTATTACCTTATCTTATTTTCCTTTTAACTTCCTCTTATCCATCTTTCCACTACTTAGCCGGCTTTCCCTCACCCCTTTGATTTTCCAAACCAATACACTTTCAAGGTTTTGCCAATATCTATGTATATTCTATACCTTTATATGATTATTCATAATATTTTGGGACATTCTTAGATTAAACGTTTATGCCTTAACTTATTCCTTAATGATACTTATTTATTAGTTTTTAGCTATATGATTAACTATTTATTATTTTAATATGATTCTTTTATTTTGAATAAAAATATTTTTTTATTATTGCTCTATATTTATTGAGTAATTTTCGATTGAAATGAGAGAAAATTATTGATCTCAGATGTGTATAAATGTATTCATTTAGAGAGAGGGAGATTTGTATGTTTTTAATTTACTATTCAGCATTTAAAACAGAGCTATAAATAGTTTTAAAAAAAAGTAATATATTTCTTAATGTATGCGTGTGAAAGTTATGATATAGTCGCCACCACGTTTAACTAATGAATGTGAATGTAGCTAATTGTGAATAATTTTTCACTAAATAATCTCTTAGCCTGTCAACTTCTCTTGGTCCTAGATTTGTGTTTATAAGATTTTATTTTGCAAATAATGCTTCGGGTAAATTAATAAAACTAAGAAATTCCAAAAATGCGATTTTTTACATTTGTTATTTATATGTGGTGTTGACGATATGTGAAATTAAATATTCTAGACTAAAAAATTAAAACATTTATTCTTGAATATGAAATTATTTGTGTATAAAAAAAAATTACGAATGAAAATTAGCGCATACATTTATTCATTATTCACGAATATCATATGAGTAATATGAAACCAAAATAAGGAATAAATTCATTATTCATCACTTGAAATTAAATTTCTCCTAGTCTAATCCATTAATATATATTTTAATTTATTTAAATTGAGTTATCTTGTTTTCTTTATATTTCGTTTATTCCTTTCTCTTTTTATTTGTTATGCATAATATTTGTTCTTCATTTCCTATATGATTAGCATTTCATTCTTTTAATCTTGCTTTTAAAATTAATTCTTATTTTGATTAACAAATAATTTGTTAAAATTTATACATACTTATTTACTAATTTTCAAATGAAAAATTATTGTGCTTACATTCTGTATTTTTACTTCATTTAATATTCAGTTATCTTAACGTTTAGTTAAGAACAAGATTTTTTAATAATTTTTTAATCAATAAATTAATAAAAATAACTTATGCCCGAAACAATTATGATGTATTGAATTATTTTTTAATTACATATTCTGGGCTAAATATTGATAATAATTATTTTCAGATATAAATTTATTCACGAATGAAAAAAAAATATTAAAAACAATTAGGAATAAATTATTTTTTTCCTTTTATCGAATAACAAATCAACCAAGATACTTTTGATCAATCCAAAAATCCTTTACGTGCTTTCAGATAGGAAGTAATAGGTACTAATGAGAACAATATTCATTTTTGTTCTTACTTTTTTTTCAATTTCAATTTTGGTTTGCATAAAATTAAACCCGTTTGATACTCGATTGATAACGATTTCTTCAAGGTTTTGAGACTGGTTGGGCCAAGGAATCTGCCTCACCCATATTTCTTGTTTGCATTTTAGTTCTTATCTGATTAAATTGCTTGCCTTGCCTGGAATTAACCAAGACTCGTGCATCTCTTCTAGGCATATATATAAAAATGATTTATCAGTATATAATTAAGGGGAAAATATATGATTAATGGTTTAACTTTACAATACTGCTTTTTATTTCCTCATCTATTTCTGAAGGTGAAGGGTATTATCATAATCATTTGAAAAATAAATTTCGAGGCCATACTTCTTCTACAGGTTTTAGAGTCCCTTGAGATTAAAATTAATCATTAGTTTTGTCGTTGTTGTTGTCCCATAATTCAGAGGACTTATTGTTCTGAGTTACTCAACAATTTTCGATGAAAATTAAGGGGATCACTGACGCATAGTTTTTTTCGGTTAACATTTTTTTTTCTCAAAAACGGCTAAAGCCATAATGAAATTTTGCATGCATGTTATTTCTGGCATATTACATCCATTGACTAAAGGATTTTTGATTAATAAAAAAATGTGAGTTAGGTTGTTGATCGAAATTTACATTTTTTGTTTGGTAAGATTTGTATTTGTTTGATTTAACTGTATACTATTTAAATCATGAATTGCTGTATTGTTTGAAAATCCCTTCATTTATTTCCTATATTAGGGCAAAATTTAATAAAGTGGATTTGAAGAAAAAGATATCTAATTATATATTTTTAAAAAAAATCAGGAAGAAGGCAAAAAACTAAAATGAACATTTTTTTTTCATACAATTTGAAAATATAAAGTTATAATTTAAATGTTAAAAAAATATCACATGTTTTTGATTTGACTGGTTTCTTCTCCTTCTCCTTCTCAACCTTCTTCGTATGGGAATAAAGATTTTATTTCTTTTCTTGTGATATTAATTAATTCATATTCTTATGATTAGAATATACTATGTTCTGTACTTTTCATACGTACAGAATGATATATTCTGATGATATATGAATAAATATATGAATGATATATGAATAAATGATATATTCTCATTTATTCTCTAAAACTTAAATTTCCTAATAATATTTTTGCCAAATATTTCTTGTGTGTATGGGAATACATTCTGAAAATTTAAAAAAAAGCCTTATTAATCACTGGAAAAAATGAGGGATTGTGGTGGAGTGGACAGGAAATAATGCTACAACCGTCTTGTATTCTTTGTAATACTCTGTACTAATGCGCATGGTACAAATTTCGCATTCAAATTCATATCACTTTCAGTGCTAAAAAAAAACATATGGTTTACACTGTGTACTCCAGAAATGAATCAAGAATAACAATGAGTGAAAAAAATTATTTTTTTTTTGTTTTTCTATCAGTGACCTTAAGGAATATGTAATGGTTATTTCAGATTCGGGAGAAAATCTTCCAGAACATGACTAATGTGTTACACATTCATGAAAAAAACAAAGTTTCGTCCTAAATATTCTAGGGATAGGCTCATAAAAATGCATTAGTTGACGCAACATCGTCAATTGCTACTATTCCTGACATTTCGCTGTTTTCTTTTGTTGCCGAAGATCGCTCCGGATGCGTCATGTGATCTTCCCACCTTCATCATGGCAATGCCGAAAGACCGCAGTTACTCGGGGTCATGAGCGAGGAAGATTGCTATCTCCTTCCATGCCTCTTTGAATTCCAATCGCCGACCTTTTCTGTCCCGGCAAATACCAAGCCGCCGGTGAGAAATAAGCCCTCTCGAACAATAGTTGTTTTAAATTTATAAATGGGATCAAGTGCGTGCTTATTAATTTCGAAAGGGGCTCGCATGGTATCGGAATATTTTTCAATATGGAATGCGAAGACAGGCAGTGTCTGCCTGGGAGATAAGTTGTCCGGGCAACTTTCACATCGCCTAGTGCATTGTAGCGTACAATGTATTTACATATACAATAGACCCGCCTAATGGAATATTTGATGTGAATTTGAAAATACAGTGATTATTGTAAATATAGAGTTTTTGATTGTTAATTCGTGGTATTAAAGGGGCGATTTTTTTTTTCATCTTGAAATCCGCGCCTAATTGACAATCAGCAGATAGAATGAAATAATCTGCTATGAAAATGACACGAGGAGAGGTATTACCCCGTGACATCCTTTAATTAGCTTACATATTTAAGTCATTAGATCCCTCTTACAGGTTCTTTTCAATCTCCTCCTGCATTCCCTGGCATAATAGACTTGGCCATTCCATCTATAATTTTTTTATGACGTCCTTTCAGTTTATCATGAAACTTGAGAAACTTCGCTGCTAATATTGCATATTGCGAAGTCAGATCTCAGACCTGACGGTATGATGCGAAAACGCAAGCTCACCCGTGAGTGGAGATGGCCACTGGGAATGTAAGCACACTATCACGACTTGTGTAAAGGTTACGTGAGACTTTTTTAGAAAGGTGCTTTGTAGACGTCCTTGAGTATAGTAGCTTCTTAGTTTTTTTATCATTCCACTTGTTTCTTGTTCGGAACTCTTGTTTGATTCGTCTATCATAGTAGCTATTTTATTCCCTTTTTTTTTTTTTGTATGTCATGAGTATTGCATTGTAAGTTCCAGTATTAATTTAAAGCCCTATTATTGGGCTCTAACCTGTTTTTCGATATAAGTATGTACTTCCTTGGTGCCTTTCTCTTCCCTTGGAACTAAATAACCTCCCTGCATCCTTCATCTCGCTTTAGCTAATCTTTTATTATTTTTACTACCTCTTTCTGGAATTGTTTACCCTTTTCTATTCGTGAACCTTCCTCATTTAAGACCTTAATTTACGAATTACCGTATTGATGTAAACAATATCTATCTATGTTAATACCAATTAACTATAGCTGATTTAAACCATTATTTTTGATAAATAATTGGTAAGTTCATCTTTATGAATGTATAACCAGAAAAAATGGGCATATAATCTTAGCGATTCTGTTATTTTTAGAGCGCATTATGTTGCAGAATAAAAGATATTTTTCATTGAGTTATTCCAGTTTTCTGTAATAGGTTCCTTAATTCCTGTGGATTATGTTTTTTAATAAACAATATTAATAAAATCACAATAAAAATATTGATTGAAACTCTAGTGATTACCTGAACGTGGTTGCCAGTCATGAGGGAGTCTGAGACTTCAAGACTTCAGCGTGTTGAATCCTGGGAAATGAAAAAGAAGGGAATAATCATGAATCATATTGTGGCAGTTGTTTTCACAAAATACAATCTAAACTACTTTAGAGTTTATTTATAATAAAGGCATACTTTTGAAGAAAAAAAAAATTTACTTATCAATAAATAGTACTAAAAAAAACAAACAACTGAATCAACAAGTACAAAATAATATTTTTATCAGAAATAATGCTGTTTTCAATTATTAATACAGAAGCAAAATATTGATGCATTTTGGACACCTGACTAGCATAATAATAACATTATTAAAAATAATTTATTGTTATATTTATCAAGACACTCTTTATACAAAAGTTATCCCTCTTATCTCAGTTTGAAGGAACTATTTATATTTTGCCAGTGGACTTATATTATAGTTGAACTAACAACAATTTTTTATTACAGTAAATATTGTTACTAAAAATCTGACATTTATTCTTAAAGAAATATGCGTGTGATGTGTGTGTGTAATTGTTAGCATTTCATTATTATTATTTTATTATTATTAATATGAAACTGTGAATTATGATAAAGAATTTATTAAGATTAAAAATTTAAGGACGATATTAAATCCATCGAAGCATAAATTTTTCTAAAGGAAGTGAGATATGCTTTAAAGAGTTTAATAAAGTTATGACTTACTTTAAAAATTAAAATAGCATTAACAATTCATGTATTTGGAATTCACCACGATTCTTCTTTTCTGTATTAAAAAAAAAAAATTAATTTACAACAGGATGTTAAATTAAAAATAAAAATGAGTGCATATTAATTATAATAAAACGATAATAAGTTTACGTCATTACATCACTTTGTATGTTGTGTAATGTGGTTATAGTTTCTTTTTTATTGCCAGATTTTATAGTGGAATCTTTGCAAGAATCTATTGTTTCCCAATTTTTCAAGGATAAAAATAATTTCTTAGTTATTTGACTTAAGTTCTCATGACTATCTTTATTCATAAGAATAACAATAAAAATATCAATAACTGGGAAAATGGAAAATGCCATTAATTTCTCTTTCAATTATCATATACACGTTCCTTATCGATAGGAAAAATTGTCATCTATTCATTTTTCAAAACTTTAATCTCAATAATAATTGAGATATAAATTGCGTTTTATATATTTCGGAAGTGAACTTCTCATTTGTATTTGTAATTAACAATTTAATCAACTGGACTTTCGATTTTTTTTTTTAAATTTTGAAGTTCCGTTTTTCATCTATGGCTGATTTATCCAAAATAAATATTTTTAATAATTAAGATTTCTATTATATTTTTAATTAGTACGGTTTTGTAGATGCACTCGAATAACACACTTCGGAAATATTAGTCCGGCACTTTCGCTTTACTTCTGGATTAGTTCTAAAACAACCGAGTGCTAGATTAGTTAAAGAATTAGCGTATAGCATTAATTTTGGACAAATTATTTTTTTATTTTAAAATTAAATTAAAAACGTTGTTTGGATCAGGAACGCTTCCATTTCAAACCCTTTTTGTTATTTAGAATTGCTGTAAATGCTCCGGCAGGTAGAAAGTCCAATGTATTCGAACCAGGGGATATTTAAAACTCCGCTGTCAGGTTGTGTAAAGTCCCCAGACACTCTCCAACTCAAACAGGTACCAACTTTCATTGCGAGAATCAGTCCCGAGTTTTTTTTTTCGCCGAATCAATTATTTCTTATCATTCTGTTCCCGGCCTAAGATTGCCCTAGAAGGGCAATCAACAAGCTAAATAAAAACAAGCCTAAATAAAAAAATTAAAAAAAAAAAAAAACGGCTTGTTAGTTATCTGAGTCCATTAGCCAGCATTTCAGTGTCAGATATTTGTGCATAATTAGTTATGCCTAATATAAAATCTTTACCGCTGCGGCCCATGAAATGGTTTTGGGTAAAGTACTTAATGAGAAAGCACTCCTTAATCCACGGTTGTACTGGAAGTTATGATGTCCATCTACTTATAATCCCCTGGAGTTTTCCCATTACCAATTGAAATATCACGTACCTATTTTATGGAGAATGTATTTTACATGCATATTGAAAATATTCTATGTATTTGTTATGCGCTTCATCAAATTGTCTTAAATAAGATTTATAGTATGCTGTGTAGTAACCCAATACACTTGGGCTGTGTCTCTTATAACATAATTTTCGAGTGCACCCTATGAGATTCTTCCATTCCCAGAGTTTATCCCTGACTGATATCGCTGAAATTATATTGCCTTCCATAGCTTCCCTCTAACCTGGGCTCTCGAGTCCAGTGAGCTACAGAACTCATTACACATATCATGACCTTTAAATTAGTTACAGAGCCCTCCAAATTGTTGCGTAGAACCATCATTATCATTATCATTTCGTAGTAGTACAGACCCTGTCGGGCCAAGACTTCCTCCTGCAATAACCCCTTTCCGGACCCATTGCCAACGCCATCCAGTTGAGTAAATTTGCTCCAACTACCTAGCTGGTGATATTTATAATCTAATCCATCTTTTAGAATCTATTTACAAATATTTGATTATTTATTAAAACAAGGCAATTCAGAACACATGAGATATTATTGGCGTAACTAACTTTCATGTAAGTTGCTTTACATAGATTTAGGTTTACTTAGGTTTGACCTTCTTTTATATTGTCCATATCTGCTTTGATTTCTAATATATATCTTGAATGCCTAAATTGAATCCATTTCAATTGCTTCCACTTCCTATCAATCGCTATTAATCTTTTAAGCTCATTTTTACCTTACTTTTCTTTACGGAAATCGGTCGGGTGGTGGGTACCATATTTTTTTGTAGATCGGTAGTTTATTATGGTTATTGATACACACATATATAATACATATACACAAATAAAACGATTAATTCAAAAAATAATTTGCGATACAAATTTTATAAAGGCCGCGCATAATTACACTATGGTTCATATTATATATCCCAATTATAATTATATATCCCAATAATTATATATATAAAGTATTTTAATTACTGTTTTATTTTTTTACCTTTTTATATAATAACTCCAAAATACTGTATTATTTGTCTTCTATCTGCATAAATAGCTGAAATATGGACGTATGAAACCTCTAATCAGTTACTATTTCGGGACAAAACGGATGGTGGTAACGAGTGACTTTGGTATCTAATTAAAAAAAAAACAAAAAAAAACGGCTCAGTAGTCTTTGAGAGTCGCAGAAGATGGACTGACGGATTTTTTTATTTGATTTTTTGGATTCTAAGTATCTTGAAATATAAAGTGTCAAACTTTGAAGGGGTTAAATTTTGTTTTCCTTGTTCGATTTCAAATGTTCATTATTGAAAAGAAGGAACCAAAAAGGGAAAAAACTAATATTCACAAAAATATATTCTTAAAATGTTATAACGCAAATCGATACCCACTTGCAAAAAAATATGCTTATTTCAAATTAATGACTGATATTTACAAAAATATTTACTCTAACATTTTATTGAAAACCCGTGGTCGATTAGCTGCGGGCACACGTTGTCCGGCGCCATTGTTGCGGGCGGCTAAGAATAAGCTAGGCTTTGATCGATTGATTATATTCATGACAGGATTTTCCGGAACTTAATAAGCAATTCTAACGAGAGCGACTCAGTTTCTATCCATTGTATAAGTTAGTGCATTATTGCCAACAGAATATTAACTTGGCGCATAATGAGACGAAGTTGAGCCAAAATACCTCCTGGTATGGAAATCACATTCGCACAGTACGTCACTGGGGTATGCCCGAGTTAGCTGGAGATCAGCCAACCTTTAAGTACTCTCTGATAAATACAGACTTCTCTTTGTCTTCGCCATGATAGTGGGCGTTTATTTGAATTTCAGACTGTCATATTTGACAGTTTCGTGTTGAGTGAAAGTATCTTTTCGGGAATCGAATATAAATTCTGTGATCGTCTCAAGATCCTCATGTATTTCATGTTGTATCTTTAACTATGAATTCTTTTACTATACCTTATTGGAGATTTTATAGTTGTAGGATTAGTTCTTCATACCTACAGACAAGAAATATGGGCAAATTCTATAGTTTTTGCGAAAATGTTGTTAAATAATGGAACCCTTAATAGAAGTGACTTGATGATCATCTAGGCGCTTTTACGTGTTTTGTATTTGAAACATTTATGAAGACACTAAGAAACCAGGTTATTTTAGGTTCAAGAAATTCTGGGTACTATAGTAGCCGTCATCAAATGAGAAATTTGGAACACAGAATTACCAGATTTTTTTTTTTTTTTGTATTACAATGGAGAAACCAGTGTTGTACTGAACAAATGCGTTCTTTGAGGTTGCAATGGATGCCAAAGAAGGATTTGGGAAGCCAAAGTCAGAGCAGCAAGTTAATAATTTGTTGACTGCTAGTATGCTTTTTCTCCGCAGGCAATGTCGTGATGTCGCAACAATTGATTATCTACGGTTTCGACTTCTCTTAGAAATTTACTAGGAAAGGTTATTGTTAAATAAATAATGGTTAATTAAACTTATAAATGTTTATCTTATCCCTGCGTTTAAAAATATATACATATCCGTTTATATAACTCGATAACATTGAAAAAATTAAGTACTTCACGCTTTAAATCTATCTTCATGGTTGTTAATTTCGCCTCCTTTGACAGTATACCTCTACTTGGCACGGCCCCGACCTCCACTGTCAAGGAGTCGTTAGGGGTTGATTTATCTCTTGAGCGAGGCGAATTGACAGCTACGATATATCCAAAGCTATAATAGTTTCAGCAATAACTAGTAATCCCAATGAATTGGACAATTTTAAAGGTTAATAGTTTTCTACCAAGATGTCGCTAGTTGCAATCCATGAAAATTGAGTAAGTTTCTGTAACGCCTACTCAACCAGTTTCAAATACTGTAATGCATTGAATGTGTCGCTACAAGTTAGCACTGGATGCACTTAGTTACAGGAAGTCCTTAGGGTTCAGGGTCGTGCTATTATCGGTAGCCAATGCCTCCACAATGTTACCAAAGAGCTTTAACTACTTCCGACGAGAATTGGTCAGTCAACTATTCGCAGTTCTTGGATGGTGTCGAGCACAGCTGGGAAGTCAAAGGGTATGGTATTTTATACTATAGTGATGAGATAGGTTGGGCCCTATTGTATTATATACTAAATAGTTTTAATGGCTTTGTCGCATATTGTTAATTACATTATATCGAAATATTATTAGTATATCGTGACTCATGCTTGTCATATACTGCTGATTTATTTCTTAACTGTATCCAATCTTTACAATTTAAAATCTTTAATGCTTCTAATTATCTTACAAATAAAAAAATCCGTAATGATCTTAATATACCATATTTTGCCGGCTTTCCCGAAATAGATACCAGTCTTTCCATTATAAATTCCTTACCCACTCAAACCCGCTAGATTCTACCCTTTCCTCTCCATCAATTGCCTGATAATGCTCTTAGGAATCTGAAAAAAAGGTGGTCTCTCCACATTCTGGCATACAGAAAGTCATTACACTTGTACTGACTGTTGTTGAATCAGCCAATTTCTTGTCATATTATACATACTGCAAAATTTATTGAATTTTTTTAACAGTTTCTGACAAAAATCTCAATAAATGCCTAAGTATAAATTAATTTTTTTTTTGTTATTTTAATGTAAATGTATTATTACAACTTTAAATAAAAAGTTTATAACGATTTAAGTATAGGTAAATAACTTAAGTACGGTCCTCACCAAGTGCTAAACCCAAGACCCTTTATGGTACAGGTTTTTTTTTTAATTTTTTTTTTTTTTATGACTTAAGTAAGAACCTTTTAGTGCCCTTGCGCCTCACAATAACCTTATTTATTGAAATAAAAATCAATTTACGAATTAATGTACGCGATTAAAAGAAAGTAAAACAATTTATAATGTTAAAAAAAAAAGTTAAAAATAATCTAAAGTTATGTAAAGGAAGAAAGATTTTAGCTTAATCTCCTGGCCTAAGTTCTGCCCACAAGATTCTTTCTAAAGGTGTTTGCCATTACTTACATTTTATTTATTTTTTGTCTTTACGGCCAGTTTGTGACCACGTCATTCCGTTTTTTTTTTTCCTTTGGCATTTATTTTCTTTATTTTTTTTCTAAAACCATGAATGATGAAGAAATTACTAAAATATTTGCCATAACCGAACGATTAGAAAAACTAGAGCTTCCATAGTAACCAGACGATTGTTGTGGCTAACTGCGTTAGTGCTGGGGTTTTGTGGTTTATCAGTTAGGATACTGTGTCGTAATAGAAAGCAAACCATTTCTATTGCCCTGAATGTACTACATAGTTTTAATGGCCTTATTTTATGTTACCTAATGAATAATTAATATTACGTCATCACATTGTTTATTAATATGTGTGGCCTAGCTAATACCTATAGGTAGTCCTGATTCGATTAACCGTGATTGACAACTATGGTCTTGCAAGGAGGCATTATGGGTAATATTAAAAGATATAGTCGCTATTATGAAATAATGATACATATAAAAATACTAAGTTATTATTTCTTTTTTTTTTAACGAATAGTTTATCAGATACACAGCTTTTTAATCAGATACTTTTTCACCTTATAAGCAATTACAATTTTTATTTTACGTAATATGCCTAATAATTTTATTATACTATGTGAAAGTTTATCTAACATTTAATAATACAATTGTTAGGTTTATTAATAATTGTAATTCTTGTGATCGACCAAGAAAAAAAAAAAAAAAACTACCCCGCTTCCTCAAAATTTGAGATTTTACGTTTCATTCAATTTGCTATTAAAGACAGAGATGCAAGGCCATAATTAAAGTTTTGTGTTTATAAAATCCGAAAAAAAAATTAAATATAATAGCTAGAAGCAGAATAATAATCTGATTCTACAGTTTGCCAAATACAATATAGTATACGGTTTTTAAACACAACACACGCAATGTAAAAAAAAAAAAACATAAGGTGCATTACCTTCCACCAACTCGCAAGGGTCGTCACTGTGAGATTGGCAGTGCTCTTTCTCCCCGCAGTCTCGCGTATTGCTTCCTATGCGCGTATGCACAACAGCCAAACTCTCCGCCGATGGGACTGTGAAGCGCAGAGTTCCAAACAAAAATTGTTGTCTCTTTTTTATAAACTGTAGTACGGCTACTAACATTAAGATTAAACATTATGTGTTGTACAATTAAGCAGAGAATTAAGGAAAAAAGAACTTGCTATGCTATGCTATAGATAAAATCAAGTGAAAATAGGAGTGATGTTTCCTATGAGCGAACAGTTCCGCCACTGCCCAACAACTGCTATGCACATTAATAATAATTAATTTACCTATTTTTAATGAATCCCTAGTTAAAAATAATTTTAAAACACGTAGGTACTTTAAATTTTCTTATTTATAATTATCTAATTGTATACTACGCATGCCTAGTTGTGCGGTGTTCTTAATCGGTTGGACCAAGAATTGTAAGGTACTCTACAATACCCTATAACTAGAATGGCTTGTATTTACTCACGAATTCAAAGCTTTCAGAACGAGGTCTTAAAAGATGGTATCAATCACAGTTATGATATATTGTAAATTATTGTATGGCCGGTGGAAGAGACGGGCCACTTGAGAAAAATATATCTCTTGGAAGCCCTGCCGCTGATGACCCCGTATTCTGAAAGAGGGTGTCCCGCAGTTCCCATCCATCAAAAGGACTATAGGTGCGACGACCTTCATTGATCGGTGGTGTTCTTTGGTCCGAACCGCTGCGTATCCGCTCTCTTGTCTGTCTGCCTTGAGGAATTTGCTGAGCAGCTGAATGTTACAGCTTCGCAAGCTGTTTACTTTATATCTTGTTGGGTAAAGATGCGGAAACAATTTAATTAAATACTACAACACTTGAGCTCTTGCAAATAATTAGGTCTCGAAATAACTAATTTCTAGATTAAAAACAGAAAATACCTGTTAAGTATCACTTCCAAAAAGCATTACTCAATTTGCATCTACTTGAAACTTTAAAGTAAAAATTATACACTACTATTTTCCCTTCGGCTATTCTCTACGGTTGAAAAATGTAGCGACTTTAGAGAAGAACAACGCCTTCAGGTTTTTGACAGTAAAGCATTGTGCAGAATATTTGGTCTGAAGAGGGGTGAGTCGACTGGTGGATTTAAAGTGTTACACAACGTTCAAGGGGTCCACTGAAATGTAGATGGGAATCTTGAAGATTCGGCTTTCTATGAGGTTCAGTGGAAGAAGGTAAGGTGGTGAAGTTTGTTAATGTTATCGACATTGAACCTTCAGGCCCAGTTATTTATTTGTTTACTTTTTCCAATTATCTTCTTATGATTTAGTCACATAAATTTCTATAAAACATTATTTTTTATTTGTGTTAAAGATTGTTCATCTTTTAAAAGATAAAACTTGGGATTTTATATTATTTTTAATAAATAATCATCCATAAATAAAAAAGACCTGTAGTGCTGCTAAGAAAAAATAACAATGTTATCAATAAAATTAAGTTCAAATTTCATTTTAAAAAATTTCATTTTTTGTTACATTTCGGCCATTGCTCTGCCCATTTTCAAACTTCCTTATTAATTTATAACATCGATTGCCCAATATTAAATAAATTATTGTGTACAGCGCATGGGAAATACATAAATCTTATGTGTTTTATTATTGATTTCCTTATTCAAATTTTCTGTGATTGTTATTGCTTCCAGTATTTCCCTTCTGAATTTATTTTTTTCCTTGCGTAATATTTTTATATCTTGGACATCAAAATTATGGCCATTTTCTACATGGTGTTTTACCAATGCTGACTTTTTACTTTATTTAGAATTATCCTTGTTTTTGCAATCATTTTTATATCAGCAAATCCTATCTTTAATGTATTTAAGGACCACTTTAACTAATATACTCTCATGGACAATTTAGGCAATTAATTTGATGTTCTACTCCGGCGTTTTTATTTAGTTCTATTTTTTCTTTCATGTTGTTATATATGTTAGCTATTTTATTTGTAGGTAAATATGAATGATAAAATAGAACTGAATAAAAATGCGGGAGCAGTATATCAAATTAACTGCCTAAAAGGTTCAGTCACATGAAATTCAAGAGTAAAAAAATCCACGTGAACCTGATATCTGACGTAAACAAGTGATGGGCGTACCTCACCATGAATGGGTTCTTAGTCTAGATCGTAGGTTGAGATTTAGGCGATAGGTGTCGGTATTACGATGTCGTAGGTGTTAAGGTTGTCCAAGGCCTTCAATGTTATATAACTTATTCAGATCTTTTACAACTCTGTTTACAACCTTGCTACGTCGAGCATAAAAAACCTGCTCCTCTTCCCGAACGCGTATCGTTATTGGCAGTAGCTTTCTCCTCTGGCGTAAGTGCTTGGATGTGGTCTCGTCACGTACCGCCGGCGTGGAAGCTGAAGGACGAGATGTACGCGGTTCTTCACTTTGTGTAGACTAGGTAATGGAGCCTGAGAATGTTTTCCTTGATGGCTGTATCTTCTCCCACTTTAAAGTGGAAAAAATCAGGGTCTCAATCGAGTACAAACATTTTCTAATTGGTTCATCACAGAATCAAAAAACATCGATTACACAACACTAATACAATATATCGATATATCGTACTAGAAAACATTTAAGTTGTACCTATATTATTCATTTTTCATATATACTATTTTGTATATTATTTTACACTACTTAACTGTGTGATTTCTTTTCAGGTGAGTTTCCAAGTCAATCAGTACAGTCTCGGCTGAGTGCATGTGAGTAATATAGTCATAGACAGTATTATAATTATAATACATAGATGTAGACAGTAATATAGAACAAAAAATTATATTCACGAAAGTTAGTCGTATTGTAAGGCTTCCATTTGCATAGTGTTTCTAAGTGTCAAGTCGCATGGACCTTGTGCTTAAAACGATGCTGCTTTTATTGAGTTGTTCAGATATAATTTTAAACAATCTTTAGCAGAAGAAATTCTTCTTCGAACATCTTTATCTTGTATATTAAAATACTAAAATCTCTCTCAGGAAATTTAGTCTAATTTAAGAAGTTATAAATTTTATGATATTATTTAAGTTATTATTATTATTATTGGCAAGTTCTAAACAAAACCTCGAGTCTCTCAAATAGCAGTTCATATTTAACCGGTGTACGCTTCACTATTAGAAATACTTATCCCTTTACCTGTAACATAACCAAACACCGTATTAGTGTAAGCAGGATCCATTTGTGTCAATAACTAGCAGGTTCCGTTTTGTAAATATTTAGCCAAAAAAAGTCTATTAATTTTTAGCGATGTATTTTTTTTTAGGTTACCTTATTATTATTCCACTGGGAGTTGGGAAGCCCTTCCTCACCACGACCCATGTTGGATCTTTTGCGAATTAGGATCTAGAGATCCTATAAGAATTGAAAACTTTTAGACTTAATGCGTTGCTTGGATTGTTTTAGTAATATAATACTTTGTTATAGTTTTTTCTCTCATCAATTGAGGCGTTCTCCGTTAGAAGGACTCATGGCTATGTGGCTATATATTTAAAACTATTTAAATCAAATATTCAGATAAGACTTATCAGTTCAATATATACATCCATTTTGAATGCATTCATATATTTTTGCTATCTTTGTTTATTTATTTCCAATAAATAAAAATTACTGAAAGTCTCGACGAACGAAAGGTTGTATCCAACTCTTGTATAAAGCCTTGCCTTATGCAATTTTAACGTATGTAATGCAATGTAACGTCTCAGTTGAGACTCATCAGTATTGTGCGGGGTTTGAACCTGCTACGAAAGGTATCTCTCATTAGATCGATTTCAAATCACAAATTTTCTCCAGAATCCATTTCCCACCCGGCTAGCCGAAATTCCTGTGGTCGAGGAGTTGCTAGTTGGGAGAAACCCCGCCTTTCCCTGGACATCGACTCGACGAAGTCGAGAAAGTTGCTGCTTTCCATTTAAGGATGAGCAGCGTATGTAAGGTTCTGACTTCCGCGTATCTTATTATATCTCGGAACGTGGCTACTTGTAATCTCGGATTTTCAGCCAATTTCCTCCCGCGTCGGAGTCATTATTTCATACCGAGTTTGGGACTGGATAGCTTTCACATGTCCTCTTCAGGGCTTCCTACGCTAGTTTATGCTCAGGCATATGATGCTTTCCGCGGCACGACTTGCGGTAAAGGAGATTTAATAGAAATAGTTTATCCCCAAATATGGAGGTACTGCTATCTTAGTGGGTGATTGTAAATAGAGCAACGTGCGAGTTATTTTTAAAAAAGATGTTGATAGTCCTTAAGCCGGTCTTCAAAAACTTCAGTATCAAGCTAAAACTTCTTGAGCTTCATTACCCCAAGTACTACCCCTAGTATTGGTTTACCTTTAAACACCTTCAGACCTTTAAGGTATAATCAATGAAGGAAACTTACCGGATTTGATTTGTCGGACCTGTTTCCCGGCGGTAGCTTTAATTCAGTAGGGAAATTTAAATAAAATTGATACTAATTAGTTATTTTATGTTTAACAAAAAAGTGATTTGAAAAAAAAAATTGCATGATCACTGGGAATGAGGTGATAAGTCAAAAAATGGTCCTTCTGGGTTATGTGTATTGTGATCATCTCCTAAGTCTTCTGCAAACAGTGAGAAGACAAAGAATGCAGAAGGTTTGGCAGATCTCAATACACATAACTCTGGAGGATCATTTTTCTCTTCAGCAGCTAATTCCCTATGATCATGGAATTATTGTGGAAGGTACATCTTTAAGATTATGTCCATTCTTGTAGGACTTGGTATTATAAAGCTCTTAAACATTTTAGCTATAAATTCATAAGTTTGTTTTCCGTATCTCGGACTGTACTTCGGTATTGTAAGGATGGTGACCTTTTATTTAACGTGCAGAAAACATACTGGTTGATCTATGTATTTATAATGATTATTATTTCTATGTTATCATTTATACAATTATATATATATATATATATATATATATATATATATATATATATATATGTAGTAATTCATATTATAATTTTATACATAGTAGTTCAGGCAGGTATAAAAGGTTTGGGAAGAACTGGCTTCTTATCTGTGAAGATTACGTACATGTGGTCCTAAGCACCTAATAGTGTGACAAACGCGAGTCTCTCTCAATATAATTCAAGTGTGTACTAAATTATATTGTTCGTATATTTAATTTGCATTAAATTTGTAATGAAGAAATTTCTAAAAAACAACTAAGCAGGGATGTATTTAATTTTCTGCATCATCTAAATATTAGTTGTAAAAATGGATTATATACTTATGCTTATATGTGAAATTAGATGTAAAGGATTATACATCCAAACTTTTTCGCATTAATGATATGCATATTAGTTTACCAAATCAGGACTGTATCGTTAATCGTGAGCGGTAACCGTTCGTTAAGTAAATGTCGAAGTAGACTTAAGTAATGTTGTCGTTTTAGCCTATGGTGGTTCCGAATAAGGAGACTAGATGGAGTAGCCCTAGATAGTTGGCATGATCAACTACAGGAAGGGAAATGCTCTTAATGGATACGGTAGGGCAGGATGTAGTTTCCGTCTAGGGGTATAGGTATTTTGCAAGATTGGTCTTGATCTTGATTCTATTATACCTGTGGCTTCGGAAGTTCTCCGCAGTTTGAGGATTCTAAAATCGGTTCCTCTTACAGAGGCTGATAACATTTTAGATGAAGAGAAAAAAATTGGGAATGAAAAGGCATTATAAATAACACGTGAAGCAATCTTCCTTTAATATTTATCATCCGGAATCATGTAAATGAAATATATTTGTATTATAAATATTGTAAATATGTTAAATGAATTATTATTATAATTATTTAATGTTTATTTTTTATTAATTTATTATCCAACGTTTCGAGGCTCTCTACCTCATCTTCAGTGTCTTCTTACTCTATTAGAATTTATTTTTTGTTGGATATTATATTAATCCTCACAGTCATTCATATGCTATATATAAAGTCAATATATAAAAAAAATTCATAATTAGGAATGTAATAGAGTTATATGTGTAATAGTAGAAAAGACAAAAAGTAATTATTAGATTCCTCATTATGAATTTTTTTTTATATATTGACTTTATATATATGTTATCTATAATGCATGGATGAATGTGAAGATTAATATCATATTTATTGTTACAAAAAATATATTATAATAGATTAAGATCCTGAAGATGAGTTAGACAGCCTAAATACGTTGGAGGATAAATTAATAATAAATAAACATTACAATGGGGAAGAGTGTTACATATTTTTTTTAATTATGAATTAAAAAAAAATTAATATTTCCTCAAATAATAAAATTATTACCAGAAAATACAATATTTTTGTATAAATAACTTATTTTATGTTTGTATAATTTTTTTTATAAAATAACTCTGAAAATATAATAGTTTCTTCATGTACAAAATAATTCTAGCTTAGATCTCATGCAGTTCAAATGTTTACTTTCATTTCGATGTTTATTTTCATTCAAATTCGAATCAAGAATTTAAAGCCTCCAGCCTCTCAAATGGCTGTTAACAACTACAGGTACTGGTATTGGTGGGGGAACTAGTCCGACAAGTGGGCCTTGTGCCTTTTTCGCCCTTTCAACCAGAGTGGGAGTATCCAGATTCATTTTTCGGGGCTTAACTTAGTGATTTTCCGTCCATTTGTTTTCAGCTATATCATCTGCTTTATATTAAGGCTATGTGTTATGACCTGCAATGGTTTTAAGGGTAGTGAAATCTTTAATTAGTTCATCCTAGTTAGAGGTGGAAAAATCTATTTTAATATCAAGCAAAAGCTACGTGCGTTACCTAATAGTTAAAAATAATAATTATTATTGTATAAAATAATTAATTCCATTTCAGCATTCCTTTAAAATCTCACTAATTTAATTTTTTTATTCTGGTAAAGTCGGTAGAGGGTATCAATATGTCTTTACGATGCCTCTCAATCTGTTGTTTAGTTTTTCAGGTTTGAATTTAAGTACAAAGATAATAAAAATCATTTAGTGACTAAGTTTTTGACTTACCATTTTAAAATGGATACAAAAAAAAAATGGTGTTATTACTTGTGACAAATAACTTTCAAGAGTTGTTATATTGACGATATAACTGTCGAATATCTTATCAAGGTCTATAAACTAAAACTGCTGGAGTACGCTAAGACAGGTTCTAAGTTCCATGTTGCTGGACGGGGTAAGGCTGACCACTCTCACTGTGAAGTTCCGGCCGAGCGGGTAGATGGCGGTGAGGTCGGGAATAGCAAAGAGGTTAACGGTGCTCACCGGAAACCAGCCGAACCGGCCACTGTCTTCGATTACAATGGCTTTGCCTATGCTACCGGTTCCTGTGTACTGGCTTTGTTGTTGGACTAGTTGAATTTCTGATTCCGCTATGACAAAACTGAAAGTTTGTTTATCCGTAAATGGGTCGTTCTTAAATAAACTATCACTTTGGCTGTTCGGAGATTTATGCTAACTTGTTACAAATGTCTTTGCGCATAGAATAAGTTTTATTTAAATTTCAGTTTAAAATCTACACATTAAAATTATTCTCCAAAATATAGACCATCTTTGCCAATTACTTTAACCCATCTTTCTTCCAGAAGTTGAATTTGGTTGTCCTTTGGTTTTCAAGGTGGAAAACTCCTCATATCCTGATTTGATATTCCTGTTGTTTTTGAAGTGTCAGACTTTCAAAAAATGTGCCATTGACCTTAAAAGACCCTAGCCAAACAGTACAAACCGTAGCTAAAACCCTCTATTTCTGAGAATCTTTCTTTGAATAAGATTGAACGATGGGCAGGAGCATTGTCTTGCTGAAACATCACTTTAATATGATTGACCAAAGCAGAGGGTCCCTCTTTTAAAACTCAATATGCTCTTTCGAGCTGTTCACAGTAAAGCTAAACGTCAGTGCCCCTGTCATCTGGAAGCAGATCAATGTGCAAAGCATCCTCCTAATTCCACCAAACTACATTGAAGGCTGCTGTTCCCAGAATTGAACCGCCTGAACCAAAACGCTACTATATTACGATGCACCAGATTTTCACCTTCTACCGCACAAATTTCCTCAGCACCTGCCTTCACACTTAATCCTTTGTTCCAGTAGTGCCTCAGAAGACCACGAATGACAATTTTTGTTCCAGCTTTATCAGTGAAATTTATAAAATGGAATGAAAGGTAGAGCCAGTTGGTGTATATAATTAAATAAAGGATTAGTCAAAGTAGACAAGGATATATCGATTGTTTACATCAGTGTTGAATAAGGATTCAAATGGAGACTTTAATGTTAGCTAAGAATTAATGCAAAAGACTTTTGTTACAGAAGCTTACCTAGTAGAAGCTTTGTCATTTTTTCGGTTTTCATTTTTTTTTTTTTTTCAACCCCTCTATCAGCATTTAGTTCGTCCTGAAGTAGAGTAAATTTTGGGATATTTAATGTTTAAAAATTAAACGTTTGCAAACAAAATTTCATGTGAAAAGTTAGCGCGATTTGCATTCGAAGTAAATTTCTAAAGTTTTAACTGAATGTTTAGAATAAAAAACGTAAATTGATTACTGGGAGTCCATCGGACAACGGCAATTAGTCCTGCTTGTTAATAACGTAAAAAAAATAGTGAAAAACAAGAAAAAAATTGTTCATTGCATAACTCTCGTGGATTAAATAGGATTTCTATTTTTATCGATTTTCTGTTTAATGGGTATTCTAAGCACCTTGAAAATCGAATAATCGTTCCGACAATTTCCCACTACTCATGTCTCTCATATAATGTATTTACTGCACTCTGCAGCAGAAGGGATCCCATTCCACCCATACTCGAGATCGACCCTACATTCCATTGGGGCTTAGGAAAAAACAAAAATCGTAACACTCTCAAACCAAGTCAGATTTTGCACTCTTTGGCACTGATATAACATATAGAGCCCGATGTTCACTACACATATTCCACCAAGAATATATAGTTGTTTTTTTTTCAAATTTCGAACGTGACAGTTTATATAAGAATAGCCCATATGGAATTTTATCATACTGGCTTACAACATTATGTGTTTTCATATTGTGGTATTATTCGTGGTAAATCTGACGTAGGCGCGTAGGACTTGAGTCCCAATTTGTACTGCCCAAATATTTAACGGTAGTATTGTTATTTATTCCATATATTTGATAGTAATATTTTAATTTATAGTATACATTTTGATGTAATATTTATATTTGTTTGTATGGAATATTTTGTTTGTATTTCTGATTTTTTTTTTCACATTTGTTTTCTCATAGCAGTATCGTATTAGTAGGAAGGATTGTAGCGGACTTCGGTCTTTTAATGAAAGATTATGAACATTATGAATAGCATTATTCCATTCTATTTTATACTAAAAAACTGCGTTCGTGACATACGCGTCTCTATATTCTCCTTAGCTAAAATGGAATATCTGCACTGACTTAAACGAGACAAAGAATTGAAAAAAAAACCAATGCAGCTGCAAAAGTCGTTCAATATCTGTTTTGGTTTACTCGATAATATGGATAGTAGGTACTTTGTCTGTATCTCCACTCTTATTTTTTTTTTTAATTCTTCAATACTCTGAACTAATCGCTTCAAATCTCTATTCATATTCATATTCCGGTTTCAAGTTTCATTGAAAACAGTTCTGCAGTTCGAAACTACTGGGGTACTTCTTAAATAGAAGAACGACCAGGAAAAAACTTTTTTTTTTTGTTCCATCTACCTTTTTCGAAAGTCCTGTGGACCATAAGAAGTGTAATTATAGTTAGGTCGCATAAAAAAAAAATCGATACCTATACTTTTCTAACTTATTTGAGAAAGTAAAATATAATTGTGCATGATCGGAATGATATATGACTATAGTTACGCGACATAGTGTATAAAAGATGATTCGTTATGACTGAGCACATTTCGATCTCCCTCCCCCTCATATAATGGCTGCAAACCATAAATTATAAACCCCTAGACAGCATTAGCCGGACTCGTTAACCTCCATTTCTTCCTCGGTCTGCTTCTTTTTTTATTCTTCTTGCCGTATACCTTTGGCTCACCTGTTCCGAACACACTCCTCTGGTCTGTTCTAAATGTCAGCACGTGTATCCTGCTTTGTCTTCTCTTCAAGGCCTTGTGTTCGTCCGAGATTTCTCAACTGGATCTTTGGGTTCCGCCCCCGGGAAGAAAAAAGAAGTCCGCACCGTTATACTCCATGCTTTTCAGGACTCATTGCGAAGAGGCCGGGCATTCCCTTTCGGGTCTGCATTTCTTTTTTCGTTTCTTTTTTTAAATCTTGTTGTTCATTTAATTAATTGGTGCGAAAACTGAGAAAAAGAGATAAAAACTACTAATTGGAAGATTCCAACTCAGAGTTGTCTCTCTAATAACAGTAAATTACTAATCAGTTCGGCAATTCAAACAACATCAGAACTGAAAATATAAGATCACCTAAATGCAGACTAGACATAGCACATCTCACATCAACAGCCTAAAAGAGACTACCCAAATAAATGCAGTACATCACTCCAAGACAGTTCAAAATAAATAGTGCGTAAACAAGTAAAATATTAAATGATTTTTTCACTTGACAGTTTCAAGATATTTGATTTTCCTCGTTAATTACAATGTTTGCATGTTTTTTTTTTTAATGTATCTTTTATTCATTATTAACAAATTAGAATTTAAATATATAAATAATGCATTCTCTAGATTTCTGGATTTTGTTTTTTGTTCTATCGCCAATCGCATGATACTTCACATTAAGTCGCATAGGATTAATGCAATAGAGGTTTCAACTTTAATTCAGTCCAAGCTTACAAATTAATGCCCGTCCAAATCATAACTTCTCCTCCACCATAGCTCTTCTGTGAAAAGATTGTGACAATTTCACTCATTAATTCTTTTTCCAATATCGATCCCGGCCTTCTGGACTGCAAAAAAAACCTTGATTCATCTGAAAAGAGTACTTTTTCCCAATCCTCCACGGTCCAGTTAATGTGCTCTCTGACAAAGTTTAATCGAGCTGACTTATGCCTTGATTTCAATTCATGCGCCGGCCTTCTTGATCTCATACCAGCCTAAAAATATATCAGTCTTTGTCTCTTATACCAGTCTTTGCCTCACTGTACACGAAATAACATTAACTCCTCTTATCTGGTGCAGTTGATGCCTTGCCACTACCGCAGCAGAATGACGATTACGTAAAATATTCAACACTAAAAGGCGGTCATTCCTCTGAGTAGTCATTCTTCTTCGTTCAGGTCCTCTTTAGTATTCTCCTGTTTTCTGGTAACAGTAACGGTAAATTCATAGTAGCTGTTAGTAGCCAATTTAAGCAGATGAACAAACGGAATGGTTGAATACTAAACAGCACAGCAGTCAGCCTAGCTCTACCATTATTGTTAATTGTTACTTCATACAATTTAACACTATCAAGTTTCCAGCGTTCGGCATTAAATTCAAATTTAAAAGTGAATATTTCTCCGATTTATTGCAAAATATCACCAAGTACACTTTTGTTGGATTTAAATCTAAAATAGGTAGGTAGTAAGTTTCGATCATATTTATCGATGCGAAAACTCATTATGTGCACCAAAATAAAAAATATCTGATGTGAACACCGCATGACTTCCTTGTACGCCTATTAAACTATAAATCGATGGCTTAAAAAGTGATCCTGAGTTTGGTTGCTTGGTTTCCGATGATATCAATATCTCAAAAACGACACTTGGCGTCGCGACGTCTATTTACATTCACACATACATCTTTATAAGAATGTTAAACGGCCAGTTCGTACTTATCCATGAAAATCTCGAATTGTGATTTTCAGCACGATTCGTATTCCTCCCCTCTATGAAGGCGGAAGATAAAAAAATAAAAATTAATTTCAGGTAAAGTATCACTTCTGGCTATCCAATTTCAACCAAAATCTAGAATATCATTTATATTGATACAAAAGTCTTATATGCCAAATTTGAGATGTTTTGCATCATATTTTAATATACTTTTTGTTGAAAGTTTATTATGGCCTTCAAGTAAAGTACCACTTCCGGTTTACCAATTTTAACCAAAACCTCTGTTGTTATTTATATCAATATATAAGTCTTACATACCAAATTTGAGAAGTTTTGCGATATATTTTAATATTACTTTTGATGAAAATATATTATGACCTTCTAGTAAAGTACAACTTCTGATGATCATGTAGTGACCAAATAGAGAGATTCTCAACTAAATGTTACGGCAATCCGAAATACAAAATTTTAAATTTCTACGGCTAATCTTTTTTGAGTTATGCGGGATTCGAACGAACGTACGTACAGACGCACAACGAAACTAGTCAAAATAGATTTGAAAACCGTAAATTTTCGCGATTACAATACTTTCTGTACTGTCTACAAGGAAATAAAAACAACATATTAAATGACAAAAAATAATGCTCAATGTTCTGATTATGCAGAAGCAAAGCTTAAATCGAAGTTGATTAACTCGAATTTAATAAAATCTTATTTAATGATTTTCGCAATTTTTATTTATTTTTTATCTTAGCACTTGACAGCTGCTTGAAGGAAATAACTGTTTATAATAATGTATTGATAATTAGCAAGCAATCTCTATAATTATCGAAAACTTAGGAACTCAATTCTTCCGGCTCAGACTTTTTGTTTTCAATACTATATTTATACATTTATAACATGTGTATTCTGCTATTTGGTCTGCATTGACCCCCTCAGAGGAAACATACATTGTTGGCGTAGAGGGTCTTAACAGCTTCCGTTCCTAATTCGAACACACTCGACTCTTTGGCTCGTAAGTCATCCGTCGGCTAGCCATAACTCGTAACCGGTCTCCTCTATTAGGAATACTTCTAATTCGGGAACCTGGTTCGAAGCGCGCGCTCGAAGCTGTAAAAATGAATAAATGTCCCGACGAAATTCCTCACGTTCTAGGCTGGCAAATTAATTCAATGTCGCTGGGCCATTTTTCTCGATTAAAGCCCTTGTTAATTTCTTTTTCCCTCGGGCAGTATTTTTAGCCTTTTATTTTGATTAGTTCCAGCTGTTGAAAGCGAAAAAAAGCGTTCTTTAGTTTAAAAAATTTACAGTATATAAAGTTAACGAATCTAATGTTGATGTTCGACCTAAATTCCTTTCAACGCCACTAATTCCTTCACATTTTTAATTAATAGTCCTTCATTAGTTCTGCCCTAATAGGCAAAACTCCAAATTATTTTTTTAATTACATCTTTGTATTGTTCCCCAACTGCTCTAAAAACTTCACGTTTTTATGACATTAGAAAGTCCTAAATCCAATGGTTAAATCCTAATAATCGGTTTTAGGGCTTTCTAATGTCATAAAAAGGTTTAGTTTTAGACAAATTCGGGTAAGATACAGAAATGTATTTTAAAAATGATTCGGAGTTGGGGCTTTTCAGTTTAAGAGGCCAGAGTTATGGGATATCGTTAAAAAAATAATAATAAAACGAGGGTTGTCGTGCTTCGGGAGTGTCTCCCGACCCCATGGTCAATCCACAGCTGTTAGAGCAGAAACAAAATCTTCTTGCCAAAACTGGTCTCGAACTCGGGAATTGTGACCTTACCCACTAAGTTATCTAACTCCTTGAGATATTCATTACTATATCAATATTTTTAACATTAATATTTTCTTTCTTATGTATCGTGATATTGCTATTTTTCTTATACGATGTTTATTTCCTTAATTTTATATTGAAAATCTTGCGTACATAGGTCATCGTTTTCGCACCCGCGGAAGCAAGCTCACAACACGCACTTTAATAGGTTAAAGATTATTAGTAAAGGGTATTTTTGTGAGGATTGGAAAACAAAATTTATAGCTTCATATATGAGGTTATTTTGTAATTTGCAGGTTAATAACCTGTAACAATTATGGATTATTACTATCTTTGTTATCATTGTATTCAATTATGTTAGTGCGGATATTGTTTGCTGCTATCTGTTTCCATGTTCTTTACTGAAACGAAGTGGAAATAATAATTAAATATTATATTTTGTATTTTTTAAAAACGATCATATAACAAGACTTCCTACTCGTTCCTTTTATTAAAATAAACTCTTTTATAATATCTCTTTTTATGAAAGAAGGCGTGCTTTATTGTTTTAGCTTCTAAGGAAGATTTTTAATACAGTAAGTTCATCAGGTAGATCAGAACCTGAACTAACTAGAGAGTTGTTGTTCCATGTTTTTAACAATTTTTATTTTATGTCATCGCCAAATAGAAATCATTCATAATTTTTCAACTTCCTTTCCCCTATACCCTACAGATTTTACATTCATTTTAAATTGATTTTATACAAATATAAGTTTAATGGAATGTCTAAACTATATAAAATTTACAAGCGGAGTTAGCGGAGTTAAGTCTTGAAATTTGTGTTATGATAACATAATAATAAATAAATGAAATAAAGCTATAAACACCACAAACCCCATTTGGAAAATTAATAAAGTAACAAATTACAGCTTCTGCAAATTATAATTTCTACATGGGCTGGAAAAGTTTGATTTAAAAAAATAGTGACATGAGCCTCGAAAGTAAGTCTCGTTCAGAGCGTAGAGAGTAATAAACAAGCATAGTAGATGAGCTAAATATTATTATTATTATTTGTTTTTTTTAAACGCATAGATTTTTTTTTCTTATATTACAATATAATTCTGTATTTTTATTTCCTTTTGGCTGTTCGCCATTCGTCTGTTGTTTTGTTTACTTGTTTTATTTTCCTTTTTACCATCGTTTTATTTCATGATAAAAAAAATAGTATTTTATTTAAAGGAAGTTATATTTTTCAGCAAACAGCAGCTTTGTTTAATTTTAGATTCCAATACTCTTAATAACTATCTATAACGTAAATTTTCTTGATGATGTGTATACCTGTAAGAGTGTAAATACAGCATGAAGAAAACAGAAAGAAAACTAGGTTAGGCTAGCTATATTGTTATTTATAGAAATCCTTCGTTTTCAATTTATGGAAAATTATTCAAAACATCCGACGTTTTTCCTGTATTTGAATATGTAAATATACATGCTATTTGGATGATTCCGTGTTTCTTGAAAAAATCAATTATTCGGTGTACTAGCTGTTTGTTTTATATATTTTATATGAACTTAATTCTTTCAAAATTTTCATCCTGCTATTGTATATAAAATCGTCAATTCTGTCAAACTGTTGTTTTAGTTCATCGTTTTTTTCTATTTATTCTGTCAATTTTTATAAGATATATTATTATATTTTCTTAACATATACTACATATTTATAATATGCTATTGTAAACAGTGAATCCACATATACGGCGTAACAAGTGTATTACATTTATCTCGTGACCGACTTTGTTAGAAACTGGCTGCTTCGTCACGCCCACTTACCCACATACCTCGTTAGGGTGCATGTCAAGTACATGAACTCTGTTATTTTTGTATATATATACTTAATTTACTGATATATGATAGGCTGTTTGTACATAAATATTTAATTGTTTATGTTTGAAGTTCATAATAAATTATTGTTAAATTGGCTGTAAGATAGCATAATAAACTTATAGACTAAAAGTGTCTCCAAAGAAATTCCCTGAAATCTTTGGACGAAATATTAGGAAGAAGATAATATTTCTCCTGGGGAAAAAAGTCTAAGAAGAATAAGTGAAGAAAAAAAAATAATAAGTGACATGGTAAAATTATTTAAATATCTGAATAGATATTTAAAATTAATTTTAGATATATAAAAATAAAAAATAAATAAATTTAAAATTAAATAGATAAATACCTATTTAATTTATTTAATCAAAGCATAGTAGTACTTAGCAGATATTTTATTTAATTAACATCTAGAAGACGATATGTGAGGCGGTAAAAATAAAACACTGTAAGGGTGTTATACCTAAGTTTCGGTTTTCAATTTTGTGTACCTTCTTCAATTTACAGTTTAATTTCTCCAGTTCAGTTTACTTCCACAACCTCTAAGATAAATTTATGTATTTTTTACGTACTTAACATTCGAAATATAAGAAAAATTAGTGTCTACATCCGATTATGAAGAAAAATAATAAAACAACCACCGCATCTTTACTCCCCACCACTAAAGCAGAATTCGGGTTCATCTAAATAAAACTTTGGACAGTTGGCATTCAAAAAAAGGCGAAATGTACAGTAATCTAATTTCGTAAAAAATAAAATGAAGATGTTGGTTTTGAGAGTGTGGTCGGTATAAAACACTCACTAATGAATATTTACTTTTTTACTCGTAGCGAACGACTTCCTGGAAGAAGCCCTACAACGTAGGCCGAAACGTTTGCAGGCAAGAAACATTAAATTTTTATTACTTTGTGTTTTATTCCTGGCAGCACTAGAACCATTATCTTTTCTATTTTATGTGCATAATTATATCTCTATTATAAAATAAAAGAGATGTCCATATTTCCTTTTTTCCAACCCTTAAAGTAATTTTTGATTTCTGGGCATCATCTAATGACAGAAATAATTACAAAACGAAATAATAGGTCGGTTCAAGGCTAAAATAATAGACCGACCTTTAGATATTAATTCCTGGAATTTTTCACATGCACCGCAAGTGGCATTGTAAATACATTTAAATAATTGGTTCGATGCAGATGTGAATAATTCCACTTTTCCGAAAGAAAGTCTCTTGAAATTAGGGAATATCACGTAAGTATTTAACAACCAAAGGTGAAAAGAATAGTTTTTAATCTCTTTGGAGATTTCCCAACGAGAAAATGCTCCAAAAAAAAAAAAAAAAAAAAGAATGAAAAGAAGTGAGAGATCTAGGTTTCCAGGACACAGCAGGGAATAGTGTTATATTGTACACTGTATCCTAAAGCAGTTCGGCTTAGTTGTTTAAAGGTATATTGAATTCTGATTTATTCTTTTAATTTGTATTGTTTAATGACAAGAATCTATAAAACAAGTGTACAATCGTAATTGCTAATGCAAATAAATAGATCTAAACGTCTATAAAATAAAAATTTTACCATGCATCGGGACCAACATTTTTTTTTTTCTGGATTGATTGAAGTGAACGATGATAGGAAATATTTTCCCTTCTACTCCCTCGCACTCTTCAAAACAGTGTCATTTATGGTGGTGGTAAAAAATTACCTGAATGAATATCTACATTTATTTTATTGTTATATTGTATAGTATTTTACATATATTTTAGGCTCTAAAAATTGATTATATCATCAGATGGCGTCCGGAACTCAAAATCTTCAAGGGCTGAAAATATAGGGGATAGTTTTATTTATTTATAGTTTCCATCATATTTCGGTTTATTATTTTCAATAATTCCTTAACCTTTGTTATCGACCAACAAAAAAAGTGTTTATTCTTCTCTCAAAATTTACATTTCAAGATACATAAAATCCAAAAAACTAATAAAAAAAATCCGTCCGCCTTCCGCAGCTTTTCTCCGAGACTACGGGGCCAATATTTTTTTTTTTTTTGATTTGGCACCAGTCTTAGGTCATTCCAGGATGATCCTCAAATCTCGACAATACCATCCGCCATTTCGTTTCAAAGTGGCGGCTGATTGAAAGTTTCAGATTCTCGGCCATTTATGAATCTTTAGGAAAAATATAAAGTTCTTTAGAATCGTTATTCCAAAGCCTTAAAAAAAATTACAAATCATTTTTTTTTTGTTATTACTATTTGGAAAAAATAAACCGTAGTGTAATCATTTGTAGCGATTTTTTTATAAACAACAACTTCATAGGTTATTTATAACATGTATTACATATCTCTGAGCTTAATCTACTCATTTTTTCATTGTTTGCTGAATTAATAACCTTTGTAACAGATTTTTTCGTCTCGTATTATAAATCTGGAAATTTTTTCGTTATATCGAACGTTGCTAATTGAGTGTTAGGTATCTTTCAATTTTCTCACCACAATCAACTAACTCAAGGTCCTAATTTTCGTTCTTCGTGACCTGATTAATTATTGCTTTCTCCTCTTTCAGCTTGAGAATGAATCCGTGTTTCTCAGCATCATGGTCAGATGTCTAGTCCGTTTTCTGTTATCATTTTTATTTTATTAATTATCTGCAGTTAGAAGGAAAGTAATTGGCTTCAAAATAATTATGAGAATGTTTATTCTGCTTTTAATTTCTACTCATAAAATCGGAAAAATCTTAATAACGCATTTACCCTCCCTCTCCCCCCTTCCCTTCCCCTTGAAGTAAGTAATTTTAAATTAAAGTGGAAAATAACTGGCTTATAGATTTATAGACTGTGATTTTAAATTATAATTATAATTATTAGAGGTATTTGAGCTAGTTTTAATACTGGTGTTACCGGCATTGTATTGTTCACTGTGACAGGTACGAACATGATAGTTTTTCATTTCGGAAACAGTAAAACCCAATAACTACTTATAGCTTGGCACACAGTCTCAAAACTGAAATAGACCTCTTTCCGAAGAAAGCGTCTGGAAATAGATTTTCTAACCTCAGGGGGGAAAATACATTATTTTTAAAATTAACGTTAATTTATTGCAACTTTCAAAAAAGTAACAATATCCAATACGAACATGTATATTTGTCAATAAATAGGATGAGTTGGCAAGTAAAAGTAATTAAAACATTTTTATGTTCCAATTTTCGTTTATTATTTTCAGTAATGAACCTTTGTAATTTACTAGAGAATAAAAATAAGCCCACCTCAAAATTTTATGTTTCGAGATGCGTAGAATAAAAAAAAATGGAATAAAAAAAAATCCGTCCAATTCGCTGTCCGCGGCTTTTCCCTGATGCTACTGGTCCGATTTTTTTTTAATTTGACACCAGTCATAAGTCACCCCAGGATGATCCTCGGAGCTCGACATTACCACCAGCCGTTTTGTTCCAAAATGGCGACCGATTTTATACGCCTATTACTCAGCCATTTATAAAGATAGAGGAAAAATATAAAGCATTTTGGAATCATACCAGATGCTACAAAAAAAAAAAAAAAATGGTTATTTAATAAACCCTAGTGTAATAATTTGCTGCGTTGTTATTCGTTTTAATGTTATCCCGGTATGATTCAATTTTTATTGTTGCCAAATTTGTATAAATGTAAAACCAAGAAACATTTTAAACTATTTTTTTAAATATACCTATTTGCATTATAATACTGGGTGGGCTCTTCTTATTTGAACAAACGTTTCAATGAAGAATTTATTTATTTATGAATGCATTTTATATACAAAATCAGATAAATAGAAATAGGGCCAGAAATATAATAATGATTATTGTATCTAAATCAGTTAAAACTTTATATATATCGGTGTCGTTTTTTGGAAAAGGCTTAAGCGCCGAAAATCCGAAATTTAGGTTTGAACTTATTATGGGACCTAATCCATCGATTCCCGCTTACGATGTATCGAAAAAAAAAATTGGAAATGGTCTAAAAATCGACTATTGATGACGCAAGCACCAAATACTAACGACTCTCAGTAGTCACTCTAGCCTTAACCAGTGCTAGAAGTTTTAAAAATATATTGTAATTATAAAGGTTTTTCCACCTTAATAAACTCCTATAGTATGCAATAAAGAATAAAATTTAAAAAAAAAAATATATTGTTATTTGGAGAAAAATCGTTTCATGTGTTTCTTGTAAAGTTTGCTAAATGGCGCTTACACTTTTTTCAAAAAATGGAATGACCTAAATTTTAAATCTTGCTGTGGTGGTTTCTTCTCTGGTTACGAGCTTCTGAAAATCAGTTCTAATTAAACCATTAGTTTTAGGCAATTTTAAAAATGTAAGTATGCCAGTTGGTATATCAATTTAAGGTTTATACTAAAATATCTATTCCTACATAGGTAGGGTTTCTATTTATTTATTTTTTAATAAAACTAAATGCTTTATCATCTGCCATATATCAGAACTCAATTGAGGTACTACCTATCTTTTGAAAATAATGAAGTAAATAAATAAAATAAAATTGATTCCTAACCTATGTTTAAGTTTGATAGCAGCTTTATTAAAAAATGTTTCTTTGTAATTTATTACCGTAAAGTTTTTTGTTTTTTTTTCTTTTAACCCGGTAACTAACATTATATTTTATTTTTACTTTTTTTGTTGGCTCAGTTGATTAAATTAAATGCTTTATATATCTTTTTACTTCCTTGTACAAAGTAAAGGAAGTATTGTTATCGCGAAAATTTTCGGTTTTCAGATTTCAACGGAAATATCCATTTTGACCATCTCTGAATCCATTTTAACTAGTTTCGTTGTGGCGTCTGTACGTACGTACATACGTTCGTTCGTATTTCGCATAACTCAAAAACGGTTTGTCGTAGAAAGTTGAAATGTTGTATTTAGAATTTTTGTAAAATCTAGTTGTGAACCTCCCTTTTTGGTCACTGCTTAACCACCGGAAGTGGTACTTTACTTGTAGGTCTTAATAAGCTTGCATCAAAAATTATATTTAAATTAAATGCATAAATCATATTTTTCGGTAATAAAGGTTACAAACGAAATTTGGTTTCCAATCCAGTTAAACATTTTTATTACTTGTTTTAAGTGTTAAAATTTAGTGTAAAATACTGGTTTTCCTCCCTATTTGTGTGTGCGGGTGTCAATAGATGGATATCGCGACGCCGAGTGTTGTTTTTGAGATACTGCGATCTTCGGAAACTAGTAACCAAATTCAGGATCACTTTTTGAGCCACCGATTTATAGTTTAATAGGCGTACAAGGAAGTCATGTGTTGTCCACATCAGATATTTTGTAGACGTTTTATTCATTTCCGAATGTTTTTATAAAAAAAAAATTTGGACAATGGTAACAATATGTTTGTTTACCTTTGAAGAATTTGAAGAACTCTATACTCCAAACCGTTTGTTTCTTCTGGGAGATGGCGTGGTCTCCCAATTCTTCTCCCGTTATACCGAGCTGACCTCCCCATATCCGTTGCAAGACCTGCCTTTCCAATATTTACTGCCGGTATTACTGCTTATTCATTATGGGTTATTGCCATATAACTATTAGTTACATGTGTAGTATTTTAGGCATTTATTATTTTAATCAATAAATTATATGCCACAAAATTGTTATTTTATTGTAGCTCTTAATGGAATGCTATATCTCTTGAAAGAGTTTTCTTCTGTTATCGTTATCGATCTCTGCATCTTGTTCATTCCATGTATAATCCGTAATCCTGACTGACGGGGCTTTGGGATATTTTAAGCGCACTGATTTTAAGAGGATTAGAACAAAAGGATCTTCGGTATTGAAATCCTGCGTACTCGACTACCCAGGGTTGTCAGAGGGGGATTTAAATTTCTTTTCAGGGGAGGGGATTCAATAAGAAGAAGGCAAATAACCACCTAAATATCTAATCGCCGAATTAGGCGTTAGTTTTAAGGATAAGCAATTATCAAAATTGCTAAAAATATTCAAAATACAAATCTGATGTTTGTGGGTATGAAAATTATATTTTTTTCTCTTGAGCGTACACCACTTGAGACTACCTATAGTATGGGGAAATATGCTAATCAACCAAAACCGAAGTTCATTCATTTGGTTATCAAAAAATTCGGTCACTCTAATATTTAATATTACTTTTTTTTTTTACTACAATTATATTTATAGCGGTGGTTTAAAATTGTAATATTTACTTATTTTTTTTTTTATCACAAATAATATTTTTATATTATAATATGTACATGGTTAAGAAACCAGTCTTCCTTGGGACGTCATTGTAAATTGAAATTTAATTTGAATAATTAAGACAGTGTTTAAAGTGTTATAAGCAATAAAAAATCATTATTCGTGACACAGAAATAGTAAATTTTAGAGTGATGAAATTTCTAAAAGAGGAAATAATTGAATTTTTGAGCGTAAAGTAAGTATCCTTCTACGGAGTGGAGTATTCTTTAAAAAAAATGTATTCAAAATGGCTTCAGATTTGGCACTTTGAAAAGCTCCTCTATTCAAATTTTTAGGCGAATTTAAAAATAAAAAATTATTCTCTAAAGTTGTTAGACAATAAAATTCGTCCAAAGATCACGAATCCTTTGAACGATTCAAACCGAATTTGCATCATCCGTAAAGGTTCTAAAACTACGTGTTTTGCTTTAACCGTGATGTTCCTACGTGTTTTACAACAAACGTTATTTGGTAATTTTTTTATTTGGTAATCACATTTTCTTACACAGACATTCTAAGATAATGCAATGTTGTTTATATGTATGGATAATAGAAACTCCCGTTTTTCTAACGAGTCAACATCCGATGTACTGAAGACGAGATACTGAGTATCAAATATACTCGGTAATGTTTCCAGAAAGTTTCTGCTTGATGTTAATGCATCAAATTTATCCACGGTGGATTCCAGACTATAAGTATGGTTTTGAATTGTACCGTAGATGCGGAAAGTTATGGACTTAATTATAGGAGATATTTCTTGCACAGTAAGTACTGCTATCTGCTTGCGTGGCTCTATCGAACCACGAACTGCTGCAGCTTCTCCAATATAGACAATGAGCCATCAGGAGCCAGAGATGCGGTCAGTGACCACTCCTATTTGGTCCATTGTTCCTCTAGGTCTGTAAGTGTATGGATTAATCTTTGACTAGGTCGTCTTGCACGTGGCTACACCGGCGAGCAAGGCCTTGCTGCATATCCTTTGCTGTGTTACTTGTTTAGTTATGGCTAATTTCTGCTAGAACGGACCATGTTCACCACGGGTGCTTAACGGTGAACGTCCGACAAAACAGCAACCACTTCATATGAAATAATTGAGTTGTTTATAGTTAGAGGGGAGTCATGCCCCTTTGTATTATATGTGTGTGTATATATATATATATATATATATATAACATGGCCGGCCGACTCCGAATAGCCATAATTCATGGATCTTGACCGATTCGTCTCTGTCCTTAAACCCGAGATTTAAATCAGAATCCCTTATTTCCGTTCAATACAACATCCAGTATCTCCATAAAGTTGATTTTACTTCTTTTAGTTAAATATGCATGTAAAATCACGCTGTTAAAGACCTTCGTGATGTATCGTGCCAACTGATAAAATTAACAAAGTGGTGTGTGTTTATATATATATATATTATATCTGGGTTTTTCATACGTATACTCAAACTGTATCTATGATAATGTCTAATGCAAATTACAATATAAGAAGCTTGGTTCTTTAGGCGATGAGCCAGTATTTAGATTTGTATCTATATCAAACGCAGTGCAGCTATTTAGGGGACTTTCTTTCTTTAGTTTTGGCTTTACTTCTCGAAAATTTGATCAGGAGATAACATGTTTTCTAAATTCCCTCAAATTCCTGTCCAAATCTTAAAAAGAATCTTGCACATTTAGATCTTCCAAAAAAAAAAATTAAGAAACCTTTTTCTGTTTATTTAAAAATCAGAAAATATTAAATTTTTAATGTTAGTTACAATGTAGATGTTTGCCGTACAAATCGTGCTTGCTGATATATTCACTGTTAGTTCATATATATGAGGCACTGTATACGAGAAGGCATTCCATATAAGCATACAAGTACAGTTTAACCCGAATCCGACATGTAACAATTTTGTTTTCTTCCTTTGAAGGCTGCTTATCCTATTTACATAACAATATCTATTATATTTCATATATATCTAACAATAGATGTATGTATATATATATATATATATATATATATATATATATATATATATATATATATATATATATATATATATATATAATTATACCAAGAATAGCGTATATGAATACCATATGTTATATTATTCCAGCCTTTAAATTAAAAAATAAATTATGGTGACATGGCTCATTCACCCTTCTTGCATATGTCATTTGTATATATATATATATATATATATATACATGTTTTTTTATGCCGATTTTCATTTAATTTAATTATCTGAATTCCTGCAATCGAATATAACTATCGCTGTTTAATAATCATTCGCTTCTTAAAAAAGGAACTTTTATTCTAAACTTGATAATTTACGCCGTATAAATATTACCAATAAGTTTAGTTTATTTTGAATGCAAAGTGTATTTCGAAAAAAAAATAATAATAATAAATACATAAAACTACATATATATGTACTTAAATGTTGGGAATAAACTATCCATTACGAATCTACATTCTCCCAGGCGCGTCTAATATACCTTACCGCACAACAAACCATCGCAGAATCTAAGCTACCCTGAAAAGACTATAGCAATCAGCCTATCTAGGGCTGCTGAGTTAGCATTCACTGTACAAGTACAGTTTAACACTTTGGTATTCCTAATGTGTAAACAGCAGGTGTTTTTTGTTAACCTTTTCATTAAAAAAAAAAAAAATGATAGTTTGCTCATCTATTAAAACCATTAGTTGCCTCTCTACAATAATTCTATTATATCGTGTACTCTCAACAAGGCTTACTTTCGTGGTTCATATATCATAGAAAATTAAATAAACAATGATGAATATGAAAAAAGTAAAAGAATTAATTTTTATATCCGCCATTTCCACTTTAAATAGCAGTTAGGTATTAATTGCTATGCGGTATAGTCATACAATGATAATCTTATTTTATTAATTATTATTTTTATTTCTGCCCTTGAAAATCTCTGTCCTAGTTCTAGTTCTTTTTCACTATCCTTGCCCTCGTAATCCATCTTTTGCTGGTCATAACCGCCGCGACGTCCTGCCAAATGATGTCTCTATTAGTGAAGGAGTGGGGATATGTAAGTTGCGCCCACTAAAATAAGGACCAACTATAAATGTAAGATCGGTGTGGGTCAGGGATGGGCGTCAGTCCCCTATTGACCAGCTCCGAGGCGGGTACATCCAGTCTAGCAGTCGAGTAGTCACAAGTATTACAGTGCGCTTCGCTCTGACCATATAGTAGTTATAGTAGTATTAATCATATATAATATGAGTTTCGGTAATGTAAACATTCGTGACGATTTTTATTATCTTTTATATTTAACATTGTGATAATGGATGTGATATATAGTTGTTTCTATTATTTAATTAATTATAATTATTGATTATAAATTATTCTCTAATAAATAAATTAAAAAATAAACGAAATTAAGTATCATGTCTGAGACACGCGAATGATATTCTTTGACATGTTTTGTTCTCTTCGATACAGTACGAACGGCTGTTTTCGAAAAGGAGTCGGCTTGGTACACTGCCAGGTCCGTTGGCAAAACAAAACAGTAGTATTAATAAACAACAGTGGTAACCTCGCATATGTTAAAATACTGAAAGGGGTCAAAGACGTACGATAGGGGCATGTGTTCCTCCAAGAAGTAGCCATGGAAGTTGAAGGATATGAGCATTGAGCTGCAAGAAGAGCCTGGTAAGTATTCGTCAAGTTTTTTTGGATTTTATTAAAAAAAAATATCAAAACCGCTCTGTTAAGGGATCTGTGCAGAATGATTCACTATTAATAATTCACTGAAATATTCATAATTACTAAATCTGACTCAATTGAACGGCAACTTGATTATGGAGTTCATAATTCACTAAGGTCTGTCATGCTTTGTCCCCGAATTACTGGTCACTCATTCTTTGAATCATGAGCGGAACATCCTGATGTGCTGATTTTACTAGTGAAGTTCAGTAGGAATCGCAAAATTAAACATTTTATAAACCTTCAATTACATGTTCCCTTTCAATTTAAAGCAGTAAAAAAATTAATTATTTTGAGACTGAATCAGTAAAAAATATAGTCAACCTGGAGTTGGAAGTAGAATACTACACATATGTCGTTTCCGAAATACTCGTATTTCTTTTTTAATAGAGATTCCGATGACAGATGGAATCAGGGAAATGATGTTTGGAGATGTGATCAGAAATAAAATATACTGTTCTAACTGCAAAAGAATAAAAATATTGAGTGGGATGGCATAGAGAATAAGAAGATATATATGTCTTTATGTATACTATTTTAATTTATTTTTTTAAATAAAGCTACATAAATAAATTTATTTATTTTATAAAATTGTATTTACTTATAGATATGAGCGTGCATATTTTAGTAAGTCGATTTCGCTTAATCAGAATATCTCCTACCAGACCATTTGAATATCTAATGAAAAAAAAGGTTTTTATTAATCAGAGTTCCGAAAAAAGCTTTTCAAGAAAAATCTAACTTTCCTTATAATAAAATTAAGGAATTTTTATTTAGATAATGTTTACTCATATTTGCGGTATAATAGATGCTTAAGAATACATTAAATACAGAAATAAAACAATAGATCTACTCATGGCATTTATATATTGAATAATCCTTCATTGGCTTACTAGTGAGAAGGAAACTCCCATTATTTTTATTCCAGATTATTTTTATCTATTATATTTTATAACTATTTTAATATATTTTAGTTTGTGATATTGTGATTTAAAATCTGGGAGGAGTAAGAAGCCACCCTATTCATTAAATTCAGCTCATTAAACTGACAAATCAAAACTCTTTCGACACTCCATAAATTGTCAGTTTTTACATCTGAGAGGTTTGCATTTATAAAATAAAAAAAAAAAAATCAACCTGTTTTTAATTTAGTCATTTCCTTCTAGCAAACGACCTTCAATCTCAATTGCAGTCCTGGACAAAATCCAAAGAAAATAAATTATTTGAACAGAATGAGTCTCCGTTAAATTAAATTTATAAATTAGAAAGTGATTTCGCGTACCCGCTATAAACTACAAAAGAAGTCACTGTTAGCGAATTATTTTTTTTTGTTTAATCCCAATGTTTATTTATAATTTTTAAATTGTTTTTATTTAAATAATAATGCCTACACTGAGTTCATCATTTTATTGAAATTTGCAATGCTTGAAATTTTTTGGCCCAGTTTCTTCGCTGTACCAAGATTAAAGCATTGAACTAGGGATACTTCTGCCACTTGTCGCTTAACGCAGTTTTGAAATTTAGATCGAATTTCCAACATAAACAGGGAGAATTTTCATATTCCAAGAAATAAATACCGTTATAACGTTGGACAGGATCAATTCAAAGTTCATACATAATCAAAATGGAACAATTAATGCAAACAATTTTTTCCCACAGTATCACCATTGAAGTTGATAAGGTTCGGCATTGCATTGTCAAGGCGTATATGGTAGTGATAGTAAACTATCATAGTATAGACGACACTTAAGGTCTCAACTAAAACAAAACATCGGATTTGGCAATTTTTATTTATTGCGAAATAATTTGTTAAGATCATCATTTTTAATAATATATTTGTTTGGTTGGATAGCATGTGAAGCAACCACGGAAGAAAGGGAGAGAGTCAAAGGGAGAGGAGAGAGAAAAAGCATTTTCGGAAAAACAAGTTTTAAAGTTTGAAACTTCACCTTTCTTCAGTCTTTGCGTATTCTTCAAAGGCTTGTAACAAACCGACTATCCGAATTTCCGTTTATTTCTTTTTACAATCTTTTAACAGCTCCATTTCGGAAAAAATGGAACTCGCATCCTTTCTTCCGGAGACTCTTCAAGGGAACTAGTTTCTACCAGGTTGATACTGAAGTCCTTGTGCATGAGCACAACCCTTAATTCCAATTCTCATAATTATTCCTATAACGATGTTTTTGTTTTTGTTCCTACTATTAATGTCAATTTTTACTTTGAATAATCCTTTAATTCCTTATGACTTAAGTTGGCTTTATGGGGTCATTTGCATTTAAAAAAAATAAAAAGTATCACAAGCGACGAGAAATGGATATTTAAAAAAAAAAACCTAGCAAACATAAGAAAGAAGTGGACCAGGTGAAGCTGCACAACCGGTGGTTCGCTAAGATCGGTGATGCTTTGTATTTGGTGGAACTTCGAAGGCGTTTTGCATTTTGAGCTTGTTTAGATGGTCGGGCAGTGAACTCAAACATTTACTGTGAACAGCTAGACAGAATTTATGGAGTTCTGAGAGAAAACCATTTCGCAACAAGACAATGTTCCTGCACATCGTTCTCGTTTGACCAAGGAAAAATTATCGGAACTGCAAGGAGTAAACATTTTGTCTCATCCTACATATAATCCAGATATTGCACCATCAGATCATGGTTTGTTTAGATCAATGGCTCATTTTTTAAAAGGTCGTATCTTTGATAATTACGAGGACGTAAAAATTGGATGTGAAGAGTTCTTTGCCTCAAAACCAAATGAAGTTGTTGAAAATAATGGACTTTACTTTGATGAGTAGTATTCAATAATGTTTAAAATATGTAATTTGTAATAAAACTATACTAATGCACAAGGACTTACGTAACAACCTAGTATTAGATATATGTAAAAAATACCTATAACTATCCACAAACATACACACATATATATATATATATATATATATATATATATATATATATATATATATATATATATATATATATATATATATATTTGTATTCGTGTAAAGCAAAAATTTCAAAGGAAGATTATAATAATGATTTTTTTCTCATTTGGTTTAAATTTCCTTGATGATTCATTTCATTAATTCAATTCATTAAGCATTTCAGGATTCAGTTTCATAGCGAATTTAACATTAAATAAAGAAAAGAAAACATAATAAAAAATTTGTTTCTGTATCTTCATTATTTAGTCTATCCATCTATTGTCATAGATAGTAGATATAATGACACAAAATGTGGTATAAAATGTGTTTTGAAATTGGATATCGTTCGTGTATTATGTTGAAGAAAATTATCTTTCGTTTATAAAAATTGATGTCTCCGAGAATTACTATGTCTCATCTTTGCCGAGAAGGTTGGCTGGCCGGTTAAATCGAAGTCTAATTAATCCAATGTCCGATAATATTTTTTATATTAATAATATATAATATTTCTTTGTATAAATTTCTGTATTAATATATTTATTATGTTTGTAAAATTAGATATTACGTTATTTTCGTATCTCTCTCCATTTTTATTTCCACTTACCTATGCAAAATTTTGAATCCGAGTTGTCAACGGAAATACAAGTCCAAATAACAAAGTCTCGCAAAAATTTTTGTGCATGTGCTTATGTAAGTCTAGCTCAAAGATGAACAGCTGTGCGGAGCTTTAATTACGTATTTAAGATGGGCATATGTCTGGGATATTACAGAAACTTTTTCGTCAAAATCTCAAAATCGACTTACCGCAAGTGTCACTTTATATCATTAATTTTACACATTTTGAAAATTCTATCGAAAAAGGCTTTTAACTTTTAACGATTTTGATCAAACTCATTATATCAATGTCCAATTAAATGGTATTTCATATCAACTTGGTCTTATCCTCGTTGAAATTGTATGACAGGGCTTAAAGCCGATTTTCGAAAAAGGTTTCCTCTAAAGTACCTTCGATTTTGCTTATTTTAAATAATTAACCGACTTTCATTGTTTGTAGTAATAAAAAACGGATGAATATAAACTATGAAAGAATTTGTTATTAACTAAAGGAGAAATATTTTCCCAGATTGAAAACTAATTTTCAGAAATATGAGTAGTAATATAAATTTATAATATCGTTGTCAAGCTAAATATTCTAGAAAAATTAATATTCAACATATAAAGCTGTAGAAGGTAATGGAGAGTTACGAAATACGCATAAACTTCTTAAATGATTATTGTAGTTAATAATTTCTACTTTTATGTTATTTAATGGAAAATAAATGGAATTTCCTGGTAAACTAAATATAATATTTTAAAATTAATAACAAGTAGAATGGTAAGTGAAAGTTGTGTGATGCGCGCACCGCATTAGATTTTTCCTATATTTTGTCGTAATATAAATTCTTAATAATTACAATCATTGGAAATTACGTTTTTATTGCGTTCATAATTCTTTTTTTATGAACAGAAATGCTAGCAGACATTTTTTAATATTTCATTGCTAAACTATTTATTTATATTTTAAAATTTTGTTATTTACCAAAGTATATTGCATGTGCATTTTCTCTTGAAGAATTTCTTGAAATTTTTGTAGTTACTCAGGTGTTATCATTTCCCAATGGCGGACTCGTTATAAATAGTTGACGCTACGTCCTTCGCAACTCTGAGGGAGGTCTTGTTGACTTTGGCCAAGTTAGTTATTTTATTATGCATTCAAAAGAGACTCTCCTCTCCCTCGTCTCTCAAACACTGAGGTTTAAACTTGATAAAATTATCTTATGTGGGCGTGTGATGGAACTTCGTTAAAACTTTTAGGGTTAGCCCAAGGTTTATTTAGTAAGAGAATGTATTAATCATATCTTTTTTCATCAAAGCCTTGATTATTACAATATTTGAAATAAATTAATTTGAATATAAATTTAAAGTGCTAAAAATTCCATTACTTGATACGCTGATATTATTCATCGGTGTTAAATGTATTGATATAAAATTGTGAGTTCAATGACTTTTTTGGAAACTAAAAACTATGATAATCACAGTAAAATATAGAGTATATGACCCTGAAACGTGCAATAAAAAAACTATTAAAAAAATGGTCTCAGTCACTCAAAAGGTCTTATAGCAACCAATTAATACATTATTTTTTAAAATAATCGTTTGCTTCAGCTTAAGAGAAAAAAATTAAGTACAACGCTTAATTCTTGGAACTACTATAATTATTGATTACGTAATCTAAATAAATCTTAAGTTTTTTTTATCCTAAGACATTTTTATATGAAAAACTAAACAGGAATAAAGCTTAGCTTGTAAAAAACGGAGCATAAAACCAACAACTAACGTCGAATATTTTAAATCAAATGTACCTGCATTATATATTTATTTTTTAGTTGAAATAGAATAATATGTAAGATATAAGATATATCTTCTAGCTGGAAGGAAACTTTTTGTGTTGAACTCCTTTCATTAGAATTAATTGCTGTTGAGAAAATATAAATTTTAGTTCTAAAAAAAGAATGGTATAGAAAAAATAAATAAATTTATCCGTCCTAGGAATTCTAAACGTCCCCTTAAACTAATTTTGTGCCAGCCTTGAAAAAGTAAATATTAAAATCATATTTTTTTCAAGCAACATTGTAATGTTCCAGGTTATACTCAAAATCCTGTAATTCATTTTAATTTTTTATTAATTCTTCAAATATGATTTTTTTTTACCTATACCTAGATTTTACTGCAATAATTATAAATGTATTTTCCGCCCAAGAATTGAGTTTAATATCATAAAATCATTTTGATTGAATTAACTTCGATTATTTAGTTTTTTATGACTTCCTCAGAACTTATAAGACGTTTTCGTCGTAAGATCTTATGTATGATAATGTATGATATTGAATAATATCATTGAATAATAATATTTTGACAACTCCCTTCTCTTTTATCTTCATTAGTACAGCCAACCCCACTTATTTATCACTTTATTTTTTTTTTTATAAAAGCCTTTTTAAAATACTGTAAACTTTCATCAGTATGCCTCTGTATGTACATTTTTTTGGTTCATTACATCCCCAACAGATGGCACTTATAATGAAAAACCGCTCCCCACTGCCTTCTCTAAATATAATTAATAATTACATTTTATTATTAATTACATTCTAATTACTACTCCTACACCGCCTCCTTAATTACATTGTTTTTTGCAAATTCATTCTTCCTCCCTTGGAGCTTCAAAGTGCTATAGTTTGTCTGTTTATTTATTTGTATTCCATTTTTTACTTATTTAGCAGAGTTATTAATTTTTTAGTTAATGTTATTTCTCATTTGGTTTACCTATTTATTATTATATAGCCAGTGTTATTAATGTATTAATATTCACTAATTTATTTTTAGTTGTTGTCATTACTCAACCAGTTTCATTTTACAAATTAATCACTGTTTTCATTTTTTTTTCTCACCAAATCTTTTTTATTTATTAATTCATTCACCGTATATACCATTGTTTTATTCTTATTTTTGTATCTTATTCAGTCCTGAAGAAGACTTGCAAAGTGGGTCGAAACATAGGATCCTTAATAAATAACTTTTACTATTTGTGTTCCATTTTTTGACCGCCTCCCGGACCATCTCATTCCTTGATAATGTATGATAGTTCTTTCATTAAAAGAGACTAAGAAAGAAAAACCATCCATTGTGAAAAATCATGTAAAATAACAAGAATATCAACTTTCTTTATTGAGCATTATTTAAAAAAATGATAATAATAAAACAACTTATAAATCTCTCGGATTATTTATTATTAAAATATATTCAGACGGGATCGAGGGATGGTTGGGGATGGAGGTTATGGATTTTGAAGTGACAGGAGATATACGATGAGACGGAGATATGGATGACGAGAGGAAGCATTACGGCTTAAGGGAAAGGAATGGAGTCCAAATCCAGAAGGATGCACAATTAGTTAAGGATTTGTCAAATGCAAATGTTCTTTGAAAAGAAATATATAGAGGTCGGAAGGGATGGTATATCTATTGGCAGAAGTAATGCTTTCTTTATCTTTCTTAGTGTGTATTCGTATATACTTAGCTTGAAGTTTACTCGAGATTTAATGGTAAAACAAACAGTCGTGGTCAAAGAGAGGGAAAGTAAGACAAAAAAGCGTAAGCAGCAGAGCTCCGTCGCTGACGACGTATTTTCCATATAAATAAATTCATTGCGTCACGTTGAGCTACTTGTTTTAAACATTTTTTACTATAATTTCTGTATTATGACTTATCTTGATAAGATCAATAATAACTGAGATATATTTAAGAATTACAAAATACAAAATTGAGAAAATATCAAAATGGCAGGAGTGGGAGGTAAAAAATAGTTGAGATCCCTAAAACTCACTTCTCTATTACCAATTCAATTTACATACAAATTTTCAACCATCTGACTCAATTTGGAGCCACTCCAAGGTGCGTCAAAACCGCGAAAAAAAAACCATTTGAATATGCCAAAATTCTGACTGAAATTTACCCCCACTTCTGTTCTGTCCGGAAAACAGCGGTATTTACCAAATGCCAGCTCATTAAATCCAATGGGAGCCGCTGGAAGTGCCCAAATGTAGTGAGAGAAAAAAAAGACTATATATATATATATATATATATATATATATATATATATATATATATATATATATATATATATATATATATCCACACACACGCGCGCGCACTTAGGTATCCCCAAAACCATGGTTGACATGGTTATGAAACGGATTTATTATGAACCTCTACCTCTCTCCGATGGCCTTCGATACGCTGCAAGGGTCTATTGTTTTCTGAGAAAATATGGCAAAAAGAAGAGATTAATTAAACTGTTTTATTTATTTATTTGTCAATACATACATACCAGGTGAGGTTTTGATCAAAATATGCCTCCTGAAGGTTTAAGTTATTTTCGTATATCCAAAGACTGTGCAATCAAAGTTTCCTTTTAAAGGGAAGGCCCACTTAATTAAATTGGTACTAAACTAGTGATTTCATTTTATTTTAATTTGATTATGCTTACTGTATTTGGGATTGGGGTAGCTCCGTTTATATGGTTGTATATGGTGTTTATTTATGTATGTGGTGTAGTAGCTCACTGTGCTCCTATGTTCCGAGCCCGGGTTCGAGTCCTGCTTTGGCAGGTAACTATTTAATCTGTTATATCAACCGTGGATCGACCTATCGGGTTCTATAGGATTGGTCCACTAAATTGAAGGAAAAACCTGGCGGTTGAGCGTGATCCTGGCTAAAACACCTTGTGTAACCGTTGTCCTTACTAGGTACCGAACCCAAGACCCTTCATGGATTGTAGTGGTACATTTTTAATTTAGTTTTTTATGAATTTGATTTTAATAAATCTAGCCTTTCCGAGAATCGAATCCAGCACAGTTTAGGAAGATATCGTAGCTAGCCAGCGCCTCCCTACTTGGTCAATAACGTCTAGTCCTTTCCCAGTTTTATCTCCTTGTTTATCTCTCAGCTTATCGACTGGCTTTAATCTCTCAGCTTTATCACTAGCCATTGTTGAATTTTTCAACTACTATATCGGTTCGTGTTTGCAAATGAAAAGGTAAGTCTCTTTCCTAGGGAAACCTTATTAGAGCATCAGTTTAAAACTTGTTTAAACCAAGAAACAATAATAATAAACAATGTACCGGTATCGATTAACGGTGTATTGCAGTTCAGCGGATAAGTGTTCTGAACAATCACCTAAAGGTATTCTTGTTAAAAACAATTAGGTTGGATTTGTTGCATTAGGAAAACTTTGATTGCCTAAGATTAGAAAAAAAAAAGATTGGGATCAACGAAAAAATATCGAAATAACATATGATACTATTCTTGTAGTATAAAAAAAGCCAGCATCGTCTCTTAGCTTAACTGATTGCCCTATTACCGGTTGACTTTGGTTTATATACCAGGTTGTTACAAAAGTCCTAGTGCATGAACACAATCCTTAATTTCAGCTCACGAAGAAATTTTTGCCATATAAGGAGAGTCAATTATCCATCTAAATACTGTCGCACTTTGATTCAGGTGTTTCAAGAAAGGGAATATGCGCTTTGCAGATAAACCCACATCAGGTCGCCCATTGGTCGTTGAAGACGTTCTTTTTTAATGTGTAAACCAGGACTTACATGCAACTACTCGTGGTTTATCGGCCGTAATAGGGGCTTCCAATGCCACAGTGGCTCGACATCTTAAAAACCTGGGCGTACGGAATTTAAGACCAAGGCCCGACCCACATGACTTGACGGAGGCCCAAGTCTAGCAGCGAGTTGATATTTGCAAAATTTTACTTCAAATTTCCGAAAGATGGCAGGTTCTGGAAAAAAATTATCACAAGTGATGAAAAGTGGATACTCTGGCACTCTATAAAACCTCTGGCAAACATAAGCAGTGGGTACGATCAGGTGAAGCTGCATAACCGGATGTTCGTCAAGATCGTTTTGGGAAAAAAGTGATGTCTTGTGTTTGGCGGAACTTCGTGAGGCGTTATACATTTTGAGCTTGTTCCTGATGGTCGGGCAGTGTATTCAAACCTTTACTGTAAACAGCAAGACAAAAAATGTATATAGTTTTGCGTGCAACGTACCTCAGCTTGGTCAACAGGAACCAAGCCATTTTGAAACATAATAATGGCTCTGCACATCGTTCTCGTTTGACCAAGAAAAAAATATCGGAACTGCAAGGAATAAGCATTTTGCCTCATCTTGCGTATAGCCCAAATATAACACCATAGGATTATGGTTTGTTGAGGATCAATTGAACAATTTTTAAAAGGTCGGATCTTGAATAATTACGAGGATGTAAAAATTGAATGTGAAGAGTTCTTTGCCTCAAAACCAAAGGAGTGGTACCGGCATCAAATCAAATTACTGGCAGAAAGATGGGTGAAAGTAGTTGAAAACAACACACTTTACTTTGAAGAGAAGTATTCAATAGTGTTTAAAATATCTGAAATAAAGCTAATTAATTAATCTGAAATAAAGCTATACTAATGCACAAGAACTTTTGTAACAACCAAGTAGAAAATTGATTTTAAAAAACAATCAAATTACTATAAATCACCACTACAATCGAACGGGCGTAACACGATCTAACATTTTTTGGTAATTTATATTTGATTTTTAAGTTAATGAATTACTACTTACTTTGTACATCCAATTTGGTAGCTCTTTTCTCAAAGGGATTATGGGCCACGGATTCATCCGTATGTTGCTACAGATTTTCGATCTTTTTATTTGATGGTGGTAGTGGATTCTCTCCTAATACTTTCGGATTGTAATACTTTAAAAAATACATAACCTTAGCCATATGTCATAGCTATGCTATCTTACCACATGTGCGAGTATTGTTATCAGTAGTTTTTGTCGTACCCGAGTAGCTTAGCATCATCTCCATTCTGTAGTCGTTCGTATTATAAATGTCAGCATTATGTCTTTTACACTCGCCAGCATATTTTGCACTTGGAACACTAAGAAAAATGGTACCTATGCATGAACATGGGCTATTATTGTTTAATACAGATTTTTTTTTAAAGATAAATCGTTTTGAAATCGATTAATTGTTGTTGTTGTTGTTGTTGCAGACCAGAACAGATCGGGCAGCGCTACAAGATGCCTGGCCGAACCGAAGGCCCCGACGCGGCCACCGCAGCTGAGGTCGCCACAGCCAGACCCGGCCGCGCTGCAGCACGCCGCCAAGGGGGCCCAAGCCCTCGCTGTCCTCGTCCACCACCTAGTCTACAATGTAAGGGTTTCATACTAGTATTTGTACTGGTAGTGATAGTGGCGGGGAAAGTAGTCCGACAAGTGGACCTATCTAAATCTAAATTTCGACGAGGTAAGAGGATAGAGGCGCGGTATGCCTCTTAGTAAGAAATGAGGCGTGGAGATGCAGAAGGGAATACATTTGTTAATTTTTAAGGAAACCTAAAACATGATGGAGGTATTTACCCAAACTTTATACGTAAAATTAGATTGGATTTAGTACGTTTTGGGGGCTTAAGCATACACCTTAAATAGGACGCTGAACAGTGTGGAAAACATTAATAATATAAAAAATGGCAAAACATGGATTCATCCAGTTTTACTTCTCCATGCCTCAAATGATACATATATTCCATAGAGGGCGCACAAAACGGAGAGGTGAGGGTGATTGCGATTCAAGTTGATCTTGGAAATTTTTTTCAGAAAGGTTCTGGGTATTTTTGCATATTCACAGGATGAATGTAATGCGTAGAATATTAAGGATTCACAACTTTTTGAACATTCTTAATAAAATGTTTGGTTTCTAAATAATTGGAAATCTAAGAATTTATTATAGCGAGCCTCTCGCTTTTTCTATTCGTTTCGTTCGACCTCCGCGGCATTTCTTCCATCCTTTCTTTTCTGATTAGCCTCGCGACGATATCCTCTTACTTCGCCGTTCCGTTATGTTTCCACCTTAAGATTGCTGTATTTTATTTTTCATAAACGATTGGCACTGAAAATCAGAAACGACTGAATTACGTACCTATTGGGACAGCATAAAAGGCTCATCTCCAAAAAATGAAGAATTTTCAATCAAAAACACTGAGAATTATAAGACGCTCACTCTGGTACATTAGCAACAAAACATTACACATATCTACTGTTCAAGACCATATTCATACTTCATACAAAGGATTTCATGACTGATTCCACGGACAATACTACAAAATTATACAGAATATGGCGACAACTGACATGTCTGAGTTACTGAGACACGCCGAAGAAGTCTGAAAAGGATCTGGCTAAGAGATCTTGTATAAAATCCTGTGGAATTTCACCGAGGCGCTGAGTGCTGCCTCTCTAATGCCGATTCAGTCCAATTTATAAAATACAAATTTTGTAAAAATAATTTCGGTCCACTTTTGATTCTATCTCTTCTGAAAATTGGAAACAAGGTTATTTGGTATGCATTTCATTGGAATGGTATATCGAATTTTTCGTTGATTCACTATAACTGCAATTTTATCATCTAGATTTTTTACAAATGTATGTCTTCCATTATTGTAATTATTTTAGCTACTTACGCATTTCAAGGTCGGCCATATATTGAGACTATAACCTGACGCCATGAACTGATTCGTATTTTTTTCAAATTTAGACCCCAACCTTAACTGAAAATCATGTTATTCAATTAAAGCAGTTATAAAAATAGTGTAGGCTATAACTCACAACAATGGTCGACCGTGAAATACGTAAGTACCATAATTAAACTGAATTATTATCTTATATGACATTTTGTCGATGTTTATTCTACCAACTACTGTGTTAATGGTAAATACTTAATGTTTAACAATCTACCACACTAAATTAAAATTATACAATTTTTAAGGTATTTAATTTAGGAAGATCATTATAAATCTCTCCCTTATTAAATAGATCAAATCTTTTTGTTTTCCTAATTGTACTTTATCTATTTTTGTTGCTTACTGTTCTAGTTGGATGCTTTTAGTTCTCCGCAGCTTAAAAAAGACTTAGAGAAAATCAAATCAAAATGGTTACGATCTCAGTTGGAATTAGGTATGTAATAGTTTCAGCATATCATTATTATAAAAGTTTCTAATATTTGTCAATAATAAATGTCTTACAGATTATAATAATTAGGAAAACTTTATGCAACCCTCCAATCAAAAAACCTGGAGCCAGATGAGGAATGTCATGTACGTGTTACGAGTAATTTGCATTATTTGATTTTAAAATTCTTCAAACATTTGTTATCTAATGACTTTTATCATTTGTATTAATTTAGTATTAATTTTTGTGTTGTAATTACTTAAAGATGCCTATATATATTTTTTTTAAATCTTATATATTAATATTAATCTTATATATTAAAATCTTATATTTTTAAAATCTTTCCCTAATTGTCTTGTCGTTAATAACACCTATTACTTCAAAATAAAATAATAATTTTAATATTTAAAACGTTTTAATCAAAATAATTGGTGTTGCTTGAAACTTCTGTTGGTAGCCGGTTGATTTTTAAACGAACTTGTTTCCTGATGTAAAAGCCCCTTACGTTTTGTTTTAAGAACCGGTTATGCAAAAAAAAAAAAAATTACTAAATAAATAAGTTTATCCATAAATAGTAAGAATGTGCATGTCACAAATATTTAATTAACTCCAAATAGGTAAATATTATATATAAAACATTTTAATATGCTCTTAATTCAAAATTTGACGATTCTCTTTCCCCAGTTTTATATAATTTAAATTTATGACATATATTTAGAAATTTAATTTATATTCAATAAATGGATTTTAGTTGGCTCTTGATGAAAAAGTACCCCGTTATATAATTAAAAACAATTTTTATGAAAGCTTGTAGAGAATTAAGTCAAACTTACACGGTCAATATCATTGAAGCAATATGTCCCTCAGGCGGTCAATATATTGATGGAATTCGATATTGACTCAGTAATATTGTCCATGTAAGACGGGCTTTAGGTCTTGAAATAAATGCGGTTTTATAACCGCACAAATATAGCACAAAGTATGCAGTTAGTAGCATCGGCGCTGACTTTCGCAGACTTGTCTTTTCTCAAATATAACGAGATTTTACTCGAAAATATGATTTTTTATTTCAAATAAGAAATAATATTTATAAGTTTGTCTTTGGAACCATTATTTTTGCCTGATATTTGGGATTTCTCCTTAAATAGTAGGTTTTGGATAGCTTGGTCTGTCTAGAATTTGTTTACCAATTATTAAAAAAAAAAAAAAATGCTTTTAAAATAGGTGAGCCCTTCCGACTCCTATTTTTCCCTTTTTGCCGACTGTTAAAATAATAATGTCAAAGGAATGAGGATTTCGGCTTCAACAGGTGATAACCCAGTTATCTTTTACTTACAATTAGAAAAAAAATCTTTACCCATAGATTACTAGGTCATCCATAAGAAAAAGATAAAATAATAACATATTTGAAACATACAAGATGACGTTTTTAGGCGACAAAGGAATGAGGATAATGAACGGACACACCACAAATTACTTTCCATAATACGGCTCATAGGTTAACTGATTGTTAATTGAAATGACAAAAATAGTGGGAACACATTAAATATTACCTGGCTATGAACAATAATGCAGGTACTTAACATGTGTAAGACTCTGGTAGGAAATTCAAACTTTGACAAAGGAATGATATTAGGATTGTGGGACAGGGATGAAATGAGTCCTGGATAACAAGCTTATCACATTAGAGGATTTTTCTTTCTTTACCTTAAAAGGCTTCCGAAATTTGTACAAGTATCTTCATGCAAAATCTAGCCTAGGCTTGTCATTACACAAGATGTTAATAGTAACAAATCGCAACCTCGTACAGGCCAAAGGAATGAGAACTGGGTGGTTTATGATAAATTAAAACAATGATGTTCAGCAATTTAGGGATTAAAAACTAAATTCATTAGTAGGCTATGATATAAAAATTGACCCGACCAAAAACTGTTGATGACATACTGGGAAGTTGGGCACAAAAATCCTATTTTCGGAATAATCGCCCATAAACAATAACCTAAAGAAATTATGTTCAATTCTCGTTCAGTTTAAATATGGTGATGTAAAATACCATAGAACTGTTCCCAACAGGTATAAAAAAAAAATTAAAAAGCACCAAATATATACGAGTATATGATTATTTTGTAACTATCCATCCCTTCCCTAGCTCATCATGTCGACGTCGTTTTTTGAAAAAGGCGTAAGCGCCATTTATCAAACTTTGTAGAAAACACATGAATATTTTTTTCCCAACATAATTTTTTTTTTTATTCTTTATTGTGTGCAGTAGGAGCTTATCAAGGTGGCAAAACTTTTATAATTGCAATAAAACTGAGCACGTACTCGTTCCTCAAAAAATCTAGCAGGTGCTCTGCATTCGATTTGAACAAATAGAGGTTACACAATGAGATACTTAAATTCTCTATTATTATTTATTTAAAACCTATTTTCGTTCAAAACTAATTTTCTTTACAATATTTTTACAATTATTTTAATTATTATTTTACTAGGTGCATGGAGCACGTGTTCCACAAATATGAACTGATTATTGATTCGGAGTATCATCTGCTCACCTTTCTAAGTGCATAAAACGTGAGAATGCATGCTTCGATGGATTCAACAATTACTGAGTACATATCTGTTCACATAGCATGCATTTTCACGTTTTATTCACTTAGAAAGGTGAGCGAGCAGATACTCCGAATCAATAATTAGTCCATATTTGTGGAGCACCTGCTCCATATACCTAGTAAAATAATAATTAAAAGAATTGTAAAATAATAATAAAGAATATTATCTTTGAAAAAAAAAATTGGTTTGAAATAAATAATAATACTGTTTTTCATTGTATAAATTCTATTTGTTCACATCGAACCAGAGCACCTGCACAGTTTTTTGAAGAATGAGTACGTGCTCAGTTTTATTCACTTCACCTAATATATTTTTAAGGCTTCTAGTTCTGGACAAGCCCAGAATAACGACTGGGAGTCGTCAGTATTTGGTACTCACGACATCAATAGTTGGTTTGTCGACTATTTCCGATCTTTTTTTCGATGTCAGGTGTGGGAATCGATAGAACTGGTGTTTACGTCCCATAATAAATCGATACCTAAATTTTGAATTGTTGGCACTCTTAACATTTATTTTTTCCATTTCATTATTATGTAACATTGTTACGAATAAATAAAAATACATAAATATATTTTCATGATTATTAAATTCACTTTGTCCAGAATAAAGAATAAAAATATAGACATGTAAAAAAAATTTGTAATTAACGGTTTTTAAATGTCAACATATATAACCTTTCTAATGACCACTGTTGCCAACCTAACAATACCAATTTAGCTTCTGTCTAATTAAATAACAATCAAGTTGTAAACGCGCTCAATCCTTTCAATTTAATTAGCTTATATGTTTTTAATTAAAACATTTTACGCGTTGTTACTAATGAAGGAATTATTTTATTTGTATCCAAGCAATTGTGATTGTGAAAAAGTTTCGCCAATCGCCTATTGGTTAGCACAGAATAGCACAGAAGTTTCTTATGGGATACCGGTTTTGAGATTAAATGCGTTCATTTGTTTTTTTTTTGTTGATGAGATTTATTTTATAAAAGTCGCGACAATGGTTCTAATAGGTTTCAATAATTACAGGAACCTAATGTGGTTTCCGATGTTCCTCGGATGGCTTTATGAATTTCTAAAAACACTTATCCTTTATCCAATCCCCAGAAATGGTAAATACATTATAGGTGTTGATATCTTAATAAACATCCCTGATTTTTTTATTTCCTATTTCTAACTTTTATTTTATGTTAATCAGTAGTTTTTGCTTAAACTATAATTGTATTAAATGAAGATTAACATTTCAGAGGAATTAAAAGTAAGCTTCAACCGATTACAAGAAGAATACATCTACGAAAAGTCAGAAAAAGAAAAAGAATTGGAAGAAGTTGAAAACAGCCATCGTTGTGAAGTCGAAGAAATGCATGACAAATACAAAGAGGAGATGGATAAATGTAAGTTAAAAAAAAAAAATAGCCAAATTTGTTTGGTTTTTTTATAGACCTAGTAACTTTGATTTGATTTACTTCTTAAACTGTAGTTTTCAAATAATTTATTATATAATTATTGCACATTGGATTGTTTATATGTGACTTATAAAACTTATCTACTAGAATTTCTGTGTTGGATAAACATTGAGGATGTAATGGGAATTTAAATGTGTTTATGTTTCAAGAGATAGACATTTATGATACATAATAAGCTATTAATTAATTTGTAATTGGATTATATTGATTTCTAATTTAATATTTCAATCTTATATCGATCTAGGCATAGATTTCTATATATTTAGTAGAACTTTTTTATTCTTTTATTCTCATATATGTTTTGGTCACTAGCATGGCCATTTTCAAACATTTTTTCGATATTTCATTAGTTTGTTATAATACCAAAGAGACCAAAGGAACAACAATGAGACACTGTTACCATATGGTTATTACATCCTTAAAATAATTATAGTTAAACTTACTAAACTTGAGGAGATGCTATAAAAAATCTCCACTTCCGACCAAAACAGATTTCGATGAGTTCTGGTAGGTATCCCAATGCTGTACTTAATGATAGCTCCACTTCTATCAGATGCATTTTTTCCGTAGAAAAGTGTATGAAAAGTATGCTTTTCAAGCAAAAATGAAGATGTCCATTTTTAATAGCAAGCTCCTCAATGAAGTTTGTTATATGATCTCCATAGTATTAAAGTAATAAGATACCTAAGAAAATATTTATAGATGGCATTCCTTGCCTAATGATTAAGACATTAATATAATATGATAAGAAATTACAAAAAAAAAATTATTAAATGGGGTAATTGATCCAAAACTATCTAAAAATTTATCTAGATAACTATGTTAAGCTGTTTGATTGGTGCAAAAAAGCCTTATGGCAGATGAAAATTACAAGATATATTAAAAAACAGTATTAAATATTTATTTTTAAAATATTAGTAAATAATTGCTCTTATTTTAGCTATTCCTTTGGAAATTAAAAAAATATATGTGTATAATTTTTTTTTTTTAGTAACGAGAAGTTTCGAACAATCGATGAACGAATTACAAAGGAAATTCGAACTCAAGGTATTCTGGAATTCTTTTCTTTTCAATTTTAATGTGCATTGTTAGGTATTAATTATTTGTTTTTGTAATTATGATTTTTTTTTTCCTTTCCAACTATATTTATTATTTATCTATTAAATATTCCTTTTACAATCTTTAATTTGTAATTGTAAATTATCAAAATATTTATCTTCTTTGTTTCAATTTATTACAAAATATTTATCCAATTTTATAATTTATATGCAATATTTATCGTTATTGTTTATATAATAGCTTATACATCATTATCAAATTATTTTTATAGTTTATTATACAGTACTTATCCTGTATTATCCCATTGCAACAATCAGCTGCATTTATTTATTTTAGAGGTGCCTCAGTGTTTAGTGATGTTACCTCATTTTCTTACAGCCCAAATATAAGCTTATAGTATTGCTGCAGAAATAAATTATACTTCCAATTTATTTTTTATTACATTATTATAACTTTTAGGATATCTTCTTTAACAGCTTATTACTGGAAAGTAATATATTGTGAACATTTTTTTGTAAGTTGGTCACTTTCATGGCTGATCATTTTACCTCTGTATATCTCTTTTGTACCTTCCCATAGAGTTCAAGTTTGAACTAAGGGATTAAAAACCTGTTTTCTTTCCCAATACTGAAAGAGAATTTATATCCCTTAGGGAATGGCTACCGAATTCATTTTTCAGTGCATACTCTAAGAGCATAATATTAGATAATAAAAAAATTTATTTTCACTTTTCTTTTTTAATTTAAAAGTTTTGAATCAACCTGGAACTCTAAAAAAAAAATATCTGATGTGGACAACACATGGCTTCCTTGTACGCCTATTAAACTATAAATCGGTGGCTCAAACAGTTATCCTAAATTTGGTTACTAGTTTCCGAAGATCGCAGTATCTCAAAAACAACACTCGGCGTCATGACATCCTTCTATTGACACACACACACACAAATAGGGAGAAAAACCAGTATTTTACACTAAATTTTAACACTTAAAACAAGTAATAAAAATGTTTAATTGGATTGGAAACCAAATTGCGATTGTAACCTTTATTACCGAAACATATGATTTATGTATATAATTTAAATATAATTTTTGATGTAAGCTTATTATGACCTTCAAGTAAAGTACCGTTTTCGGCTCACCAATTTTAACCAAAATATAGTAAATACAATCACATCAATATAAAAGTCCTATTTACCAAATTTGAGATGTTTCACATTATATTTTAATATAATTTTTGATGAAAGTCTAATATGATCTTCAAGTAAAGTACCGCTTCCGGTTTTCCAATTTAGACCAAAATCTATTATGTTATTTAAATCAATATATAAGTTATAAATACCAAATTTGAGAAGTTTTGCAAAGTATTTTAATATAATTTTTGATGGAAATCAGTTATGACCTACAAGTAAAGTACCACTTCCGGTGATTAAGCAGTGACCAAAAAGGGAGGTTCACAATTAGATTTTACAACAATCCTAATTACAAAATTTCAACCTTCTACGGCTAACCGTTTTTGAGTTATGCGAAATACGAACGAACGTACGTATGTACAAAATGGATTCAGTGATAGTCAAAATGGATATTTCTGTTGAAATCTGAAAACCGAAAATTTTCACAATTACAATACTTCCTTTACTTCGTACAAGGAAGTAAAAACAACAACTTTGTATTATTAAACTTATTTGTTGTTTTCTTCAAAAAAAGTTGTTTTCTTCAAAAAGCTTATACTCTTGATTTCTAGATGAAAGTTGTAATAACAATTGTCGAAAAAAGAAACTATATTGAAGTAATGAAATTTCTATTTTTCCCGTTTACAATATTCACAATGTTATTTCTTCATTTCTTTTGACATTAATTTTTCTATTCAAATTTAATTTCTCTCTCTAGGAAAAGAGGCTATCAAAGGATCTTGAGAAACAGTTGGTGCATGCAGAAGAAGCTCACATAAGTGAAAAAGCAGCATTGCAGGAAAGGTGTAAAAAATTAGAGGACTTGGAAGCAAAAGTAAAATCTTATGAAGAAGCCCAAAGGTACTTTGAAGCTAGAGAATCCGAACTCCTTCAGCAAGCCGAAGACATGCGAGGTCGCTATGAAAATCTTAAAGAAGGGATGCAGATTTCTGCACAGAACGCAGAAACAAAAGCCAAGGTATTTTCAATATTGTGATCATTCTTGTTTTTTTTCTGTCATTTTAAAAAACAATTCAAACTGTTTAGATTGTATTTTTTAATTTTTAATTCATTTTTTTAAATTTGTAATTTAATAATTTTTAATTAGATTGTATTAAAACTCAGTTAATGATGAACGATGGTGTTTAGCTTTCCAAGAGGACATCGAGTTGCAGTTCACTTCAAGCCGAGGTTGACTCGCTGCAGTGTGTGCTTGAGCTTAGGTCCACCGAGCTCCAAGAGCTAAGGCGGCAGTGCCAAGTCTGGAAAAGAGATGCCGAGCAACTTCCTGCTGCGGTTCAAAGGGTGTCTACACTCACTGCGAGGGTAGCAGATCTTCAAGCACAGATTGCAAGGAAAGAGGAGATTGAAAAGTAAGTATTTGACAGCATTCATGCTGACAATTTTTTTATTTTAACTTAAAATGAAAAAAAGACATTTTTTAATTTGATTATTTCTCTAGATTTATGATATTTTTGGTATTGTTTTACTCAACACTCTGACAACGATGATATTTCTTAAAATATTTATTTAGGGCATTGAATCCAGAATAACTGATTTTATTTGTATTTATCTCTTTTAAATTAAAGTTGAGCCAGTGGCTGTGTTTAAGATGGGAAAATACTATAAAATCAAATGTGATTAATTATTAAGTATAATAGAAATGTTTTTATAAAATGACTAAAAAGGTTTTTTCATGTTTAAAGAAAGAAAACATTTTTTTAAATTAATTATTTATTTTTTTGGCACATTGCTGTTTTTCAGTCATTCCTAAAAATGTACCTCTTATAATTCTAATGCTTTCTTAATTTGAATTTTTTGGTAAGCAAATAAGAAAAAGCTTTGTTTATTGAATTCAAAGACAATGTTTCACTACTTTAGCGAAGAAGTAGTGTTCCTTAAGGAACACTTAGGATTTAAACAAAACATTTAAGTATAATAAAAAAAAGTGATTGTTTGATTTGTGTTTATGAGTGACGTTTCTGTTTAAAAAAATTAGATTTGAACTTTTATCAAGCAAGTTAAAAAAAATTAGATTTGAACTTTTATCAAGCAAGTGTTGACAATTTCTTGAATTTTTAGACAACTGCAGCAAGAAAAACAGATACTTTCTGATACAATTGCCAAGGAATCTACTCAGAAGAAGAGGATATCTTTACAGAACGAAGAGCTCCAATGGAAGTTGAAACAAAACAGCCTCGTTTTTAATGCACTCGCTGGAATTTCAAGTAAATAAAATGGATATTATTAGATATAGTTTTATTGATCATCAACATCAATTTTTCTAAGGTGTATCATACGAATTTTCAATTTTATTAGTTAATGAAAATATGCACCTTGGCTTTTGTAATATTCTTTCTATAAACAAGTTTTTAAATTACCCTTTTATAAAAACTCCAATCTGAAAGAAAATAAATTCTTAAACGGCATTTTGTATCACCAGTTATAAAAATTCTGCTATTTAAAAAAAATTGTCCAAGGTTATAAAAATAGATAATTGGTCGCTGATTAGCATGTGGATAGTGAATAACTTAATTTTCAAACCTTGGAACTTTTATATAGTCTCAATCTAACACCATATTTGCTCATAAAAAATTAATTTTCTTCTTTAATTATGAACGACGACTATAACTAATATAATAATTATTAAATTATTTTATTCACTCGTAATTAATCAATGTTAGCACCATTACGAACATTTCAGTTGACCCAACCATATATTCAGCATGCATTCACTTTTAAGTTGTTAGTTATTTTATTAAAATCTTATAAGTTTTCTTACCTTATTTTACCTGTTAACTTAATTATAAGTTTTACTGCCTTTTATTGATTTAAATTTTGTTTTATAGGCCCAAGCTCAATCAAAAACCCCAAAACACCAAACAGAACACCTAAGTCTCGGTCTAATAGGTCCTCTTATGAGTTGAACAAGACAGCCAGTGAGGCAGATATCAACCTTAGCAGGTAATGTCTCGATTCTGATTGCTTTTTTATTGTTTGATGTGACAAGGTAAAAATGGTCGTATTCCACAGAGCCAATTTTTGAGATAAATTAAAATTTTAGTTTTTGGAATGCTGGATAGGTAGTAAATATTATTAAGAATATTTAGGCAAAATTAAATTTTAATTAAATAATGGGATGTTATTAGGATATTTCAATATTCCACTACTTTTTGAAAAAGGTGTAAGCACCATTTAGCAAACTTTACAGGAACACATGAAACTATTTTTCTCTAAATAACAATATATATTTTTTTAATTTTATTTTTTATTGTAAACAATAGGAGTTTGTTTATCTGGCAAAATCTTTATAATAGCAATATATTTTAAAGATTTATAGCACTGGTTAAGGCCAGAGTGACGACTAAGAGTCGTTAGCATGTGGCGCTTTCGTCATTTTAATATTTGATTTTCAGACCATTTTCAATTTTTTTTTTTTGATAAATCAAGAGCATGAATCAATTAGTGATAGTGTTTATGTCTCATAATCAATTGAAACCTAAAGTTTGAATTTTCGGCGCTTAAACCTTTTTAAAAAAATGACGTTGATGTCTTCTGTGTGGTCGATTATAGTTAATTTCTTCCAAAATTCTTTTGGATGGCTTTACGATGGCATTGGACCAAAGGTCCTGTCCTCCAAAGGTCAATCTTCTACTTTGGGCTTTAATGGCGAATCCTTGTGAAACTTTTCCAATGCTTCTTTATTCTACAAGCTTTTTTTAATTTTGATATCCTGAACTGAAAACTGGCATACATTTACGTGAACAAAAAAATTATGAACAGCCAATTGGATTTTGTAATGGCTAAATATTACTAATCAGGATAGTGTTATTGAAAATTTTCATTGCATCTATTTCCTTGTGCTTTTTTGTTTTCCTGTTGGATGATCTAGATTCATAGTCAGTAACTATTGCCCTCAGTTTTTTAAATACAAAAATGCATGCACATATTATCAACCCATGTTTACAGTAAGAAAAAACATACTGATGCTATAATCCATCAGGAACCAACATCGTTATCATGTCAGGATTCATACCGATCTTCCATAAACACTCTGGTCTGCCGTTTTTCTCTAGTAAAAATAATTCCATTCCAGTTTTTTCAATTGAAGCTGATTTGGCCGTAATTTGCCGAATCAATTGCTTTTGGTGCCAAAATGGCATATGATTCTACCAACAGCTCATTTTTGGTTTTAAAAAATGGTCTAACACTGTTTTAAAAACAGATTGTGTTAATCTTGCATTTTTTTTGTAATAAATCTATGCCATAATATAATTCTGTACATCGGAGGTAAACTGCCATAAGTAGCATTTTAAAAGTTTTAGTCCAGAACAAAAAGAAATTTCAGATCGCACTATATTGCTTGTTGTGGATAGTGGTCAATCTTTATATTTGATGTGTTTCATATTTTATTACTCGTTTGGTTTATTTACGATACTTATATTTGCAAAATATGGCCAGAATAATGCAAATATTGTAATAAAATAAAAATCAGCAAAATTGGACTTAACAACAGTTTACTTCTGGCATACAAAATTGTGATATACATTTTTGAGGGATCATGAAGCACTCCAAGCAAGTGATCCTTTTTGAAGATTGGCCTTCCATCAAGCATTAAACTAAAACTTAAAATACTGGAAATTAAAATTGCATGAGTGTTAGTCCTTTTTTGGCATCCGATTCTCATAAGTATATATCTTTGCTTAATGGTGCTTATCTTTTCTGGTCCGGGTTCATAACCACAATGCTGATCAAGTTCTCTATTTTTGATATTAGTTGTACTTTATTATTTTATGAAACTGTTTTAGAATTTAAGTTGTGAAACCAATTACACTATGTCAAGGACTATACTTATTTCAGACTAAGCATGTGCGAAAAATCACCACCAGGCTCACCAACTGTGAAATCAGTGATAGAGAAGACCGATTCTGTATCTTGGGTCCTGGACATGGAGGAACCTCCTGAGTGTGTGGCTTCTAGAATACTAAGGAAGGCCCTTAGGTCCAAGAGCATTGGTTCGCCAAACACACCCCACCTTGGCACATCTCCGCTTAAGGTGAGAGAAAAAACATATTAAAAAAAACAACAAAACACAGTGTTTTTTTTAAAACTATTGGTTTAATTTGTGCAGTCCAAATATTTTGATGAAAATTTTTAAAGGGATCAGAAATCACAATTTTTACTGTGGCACCTAACATATGAATTCATTCGTGTCTGTTAATTTTTTGGTTGAGGTGTTAATCAAGTCTGTGTAATTTTATATTTAAATTATGATAATGAATTAAACGGAAATTTTACTTAAAATTATTAAAAATTCAGCCTCAATACCAAACTTATGCCTATACTAAACCCATAACCAGGGGCCTATCCAAGTTAAATTCAGCTGTTCGATATTGATACAAATATACAATTTTGGTAATGTTTCTAGTTTATCATATTATTGGAAAACGAATGAAAAACATTAATTCTGAACAACATTTATTGGTAATTATATTTTAATACATTATTAATTTATCTATTCTATTAGAATTATATTTTTTTGACAATTATAATTAGGTTAAAAAGTTCAAATTGTCTGGAAAATTTTTTAATAGGAAAATGCTGTATAGGCAGATCATACAGTTCATACCATAATAACGTAATTGAAGACCATGAGTGGATGAATGTATTTACTTATCTTCATCTTGTAACATTAACAACCCAAGATTCTTGGTTAATCGCATGATTTCTCAGTGGATTGGATAGATCTTGCCTTTATAAAAAACTATTATTGTTACTGTCTCAAAACTTTAAATTTATTCCTTAACACTTTAATCCACTCATATCTTCAATTATGGAAAAGATTCACTTGTTCTTGTCTATTCAATGTTGATCAATCTTTTTTTTTTTCTTTTTTTTTAATGTATTGTTTAAAATATTTATTTCTTGTTATATTGTTAAATTTATGATGTTGCTGTTTATTAGCTTTTACTTTGCACCAGTCTTGTCTGTTTTGTGACTTTTATAAATATGTTAGATTACTGGAAATATATTTTGCGAATTTTTGATCGTGTTTATATCTTGCATATTGGTTGTTTGTAATTTGTAAACTATTGTATTTATCGTCTTAAGTGTTCTTGTTGTTATTAACTTTTCTGTACATTTTTTACTAACACATTTTTACTGCCTTATTACTGAACATATCATCGGTTTAGAGGTAAAAGTGATCTACTGCATTTTTGTGAAGATAAAAGTTTGTTTCTAATAATTATTAGTTAATTATTGATAACTTCAATAATTTTGTAAATAGCAACAAACTTATACCTTCACAAAAATTTAGTTGATCACTTTTACCTCCAATCCGACGATATATTGGCTGATTTATGATCTACTCTTAACTGAATGCTTATGTTACTTAATGTGAGGCATTTGTTGTGCATGCTACATGTTTTAATAAGAATTCACCTGAGGATAAGTAAATAATTAATAAATTAAATACTTGAATTTAAAATAACAATAATACACAATAGAACTTGATAAAAAACATACCTCAGCTAAGAAATTGTCAAAACAACATATTTTGTCCATTAAATAATATAATGGTTAGTTATTTTAATTTTTAAAAGTAACAATTTATCTTTTATGAAAATGATTTTAATACAGCAGACCCTCGTTATAACATGGCTCGCTGTACCGTAGATTCAGATGTTATGTAGGTCCAGGTCTGGTCCCTATCTCTGATTAGTCTAAAAATATGTTAGTCTATGTCCTGTAGGACAAAAACATTTAAAGAAAAACATAGATAGGGTAATATATTTTTTTTCTAGCATATTAAATGCACCTGTCTCATAATTCAATCTAAATGTGCAGATGTTCAGTGAAGAAATGTTACGTGACAGGATAAAGGATGTCCTAATTTCTTGATGAAATCACCCACGGAAACCTATTCAGAGTACCCTACTATATGGTCACAGAAGTTCCTTTTATTAAAGATCTTGTGCTATGATTCAAGCAGCTTTCGTTTGAATTTGAAGAGAATTGCATTATGCTGCCCTGCTTTTAGACTAATACAGAAAATAAATAAATAAAAGCTTGTTTTATTATATGTATATTTCGTTGAATTTGTACCATCTAACAATTTGTAGGTTTCTGCCCTCACTATAGCACATGTGCCTCTATAATTGTTAAAGCTATTATTAGCTGCCTGGTTTTCAATATAGGTTATCTACAGATTCAATTTTAATTGAATTCATCCATACAATAAAAAGCTTACATTGTACATAAGTTTAATTGATTGTTTTCATCATCATATCCATGGGAGCAAGTTCACTGCATAAACTTTTTAATAAGTGTGAAATTTTGTGAAAAAGAAGGACCTTGACTTGGATCACGCTGTTGTGAATTTTGCTGCTTTTGAATATTTTAGAAGAGTAAGAAAAAAAAATGTAAAACTGTATTTTTGTAAACAAAATCAGAGGATAACATAAAAAAAAAATTTGAAACTTTAGATAAATGTTTTGTCATTTTTATCCTAGTTCTTGAAAATGTCTGGAAGAATTGAGACTGAACAGCATTTTATAGGTAATTATTTTAAAGGTCATTTTGTATTTTAGGGAGTTAATAACCTTAAAAAATATGGGTTATTACTATCTGTATTGTTATTGTATTTATGTATGTTTGTGCACCTGTGGTTTGCTACAGTCTGTTTCCTGTGATTTTTACTGGAAAAAAAAATGGAATAAAGAAATATGTTTTGTATTTTTCCCAGTGATTAAAACCGTTCTTTGGACATCCCTCCTTCGTGTGGTATTTAATAATATTTATATTTGTGAGCACATCACACATTCAGAATGAAAAGGACACAACTCAAAACATGTGTTTTTACTAGAGCGAACATTAAACATAGCTTCAGTTCTCTACATAAAAGCTCCCTGGGCATTCCGTCTTAACGCATGTTGCTGCTAGATCACTATTGTGCCTATCGGTTTGACTCTATATTTGAAGTCTGGCTTCTCTTTGGAATGATAGGGGTTAAAATTTCCAACATTAAAAATTTTGAGTTATGGCTTTTTCATTTTGGATGTACAAATGATTATTATACTACTTTTTGATTTTAAAGAATCAAATAGAACTTTTGGGGCTGTTTGCTGGATTAGGGGTTAGGCTTGGTTCTAGACTAAAAACAAGGCCTAAAACAATTTTTAGCAAAAATATTTTTTATAGACTTTATATTGCATGATCTATCTACAATTTAACAATGTCTTGTACAGTTCAACCCCTATATATCAAGTAAAAACTTTCTGTATATTAGAAAACAAATTTTGAATTTTTAAAATTTACTTCATAAATTTGTAATTAAGATATAAGACATCAATTACATAAAAAGTGTAAAGCTATTGATGGGAGTGTTTGTGATTTATTTTTAACATTCTTGCAGTTTTATATTATGTCTATAACATAAAAAAACAAATTAGCCCAATCCTAAAATTGTTATTGTTTATAGTATGTACTGTGTACATGAGTATATTGATGATAAAAAAAAAAATTAATTTTCTTTATGCATATAAAATATTTTGTGGTTAAAAGGAATATGAACTCTAATATCCAAATTTAATATATAGAGGTTCAACTGAAATTGAATTTTTTTTTTTTAATGCTTAATAATGTATTTCATTAATATTTTTTTTTTAAAAGAAAGTTTTATTAACTGGAATAAAATTAACAATTTAATTCATTATTGCATGATTATAATAAATTTTGTATATTTTTGGAATGTATGGAGTTAAAATTTGATGAAAGTTTCTTTTAGACAGTTGTAAATACAAAGCATGTTAAAAAGCATATTAATTCAATAGACTTCCTCATTTATTAAAGTCCCTTTTTAAAACTAAATTGTAGCAAATATTTGAAATCAATATTTCTATTTTAATAACTTTTCATTTTAAATTAAAACATATTTGTTGATGTATTTTTAAAATACTGAATAAAACATATTTTAAAATATTGTGGATTGCATTTTTGCTATTTATGAAATCGTTGACTCCATTTTTATTATTTTTTAAAAATTGTAATGCAATTGGCTCTGTGTTGTTTCGATATTGTATAATGGTGGCATTTATACTGACAAATGGAGTAATGATAGACTAAATATTGTAAAATGTTACTGCTTTACCAGGACAAAACATCGTTGATTTGGATTATTTTAAGCTTTTTTCCTGCTAACCATAGAATTCATAATCAAAGAGCTGGCTTGTAAGATATTTATATATTAATATTGTGTTCAATCTTAGTCGGCCTTCCTGCTATATGTCTCCTTTGTCGGACTAAGAGCTTGAATTTTCTCGGAGAATGCCTTAAGTTCAGTCCGATATTAATTATTTTATCACAATGCATAGAAGAAAGCATACATGTAAAGAACAAAATTAATTTTTATCACAATGCATAGAAGAAAGCATACATGTAAAGAACAAAATTAATTAAGTATTAAGATACACATTTCTCTATAATGTAATATTTGGGTTTAATATAAGATTTTGAAAATCGAGATATTAATATTTTAAAATACTTTTGCATACTCATGATCTCACTAAGCAGTCTATACGTGATTGATATTGCTACACATAAATACCAAAAATACATATTTAATAAATGAGTTCTTATTTTATTTGTGCATTTTTAACTATGTAATTTATAGCAGACATGAATTTACATTAATAATAAAAAACTACCTAATTATATTGATAGGTAATTTCTAGTGTTTTTATGAGCTTTATTAGAAATTAACTGGTTTGACCCGAGTTCCTGTGATGTGGTTTCTACAGTATTCAACATTCCTTGTTAGCCCTGTAAATATAAAAGTAATTTAAAATTATTTTCCTGGCCGTTTTAATCTGTTAGAACAATATCCTTTGTGTTCAGGATTGTTATTTTTTTAATCTGAAAGATGGAAATAATAATTGAAGGAAGTCTATTACTAAAGCAGTTAAATAGAAGAAAAGTTTAAGGTCATATATATCTCGTAAAAGATAAACACAAATATCAAATGGAAGGTAAATGCATTTGATATTTGAGTCATATAATTTTAATGAGTTGTTAAAATTTTATTTCTATTATAATAAATTATATGAGAAATTGTTAAAATTTACGACTATTATAATAAATCATGTGAGAAATTATATATGGCTTATTGCACTTCTATTCATCTGCTACATAAATATATACATTTTTAATTCTTAGTGCATTTTAACTTTAAAAAAAACAAATATAATTTTTCTTTTCTTTTGTCAAGTAGAAAAACTTGCATGGTTCACTTTCTAAATCCATAGATTAAATGTCAGCTGGAACAGCATCTATTTGGCCTGTGAAGAAGCTTCCTCTGTTACTTTTCAACTTCTTAATTGTTTTTTCTTGTAAGTTTTCCGTTCTGGTTTCCTTTTTCATTTTTTTTTTGTTATTTAATTTATAAAAAAAATATAATATCAATGTATTATAATTTATTTTATCGGTGTTCTGACAGGTTTCATGGGAAGCACAAGCAGAAGCCGAGAACATCACTGAAGAAGTTATCATGGTGAAGGGAATCGGTGGAAGTGAAGTTCTCGAGCTCCTGTCTGTAGACGATAGCGAGATATTCATTGATGACCTGCCCAAGAGGATCAAGTCGGAGGAGGAAGCGGAGATGCTGCGTAGGGTAGGAGAGAGAACCGAGCGTACGTTGCCAAAGGACTCTGCCGGGGAAGCAATGATATCTGGTGAGGCTTCCGACGACGAGGCACCTTCAGAATCAGAGGAGGATACCACCAGTTCAGGTCTCTCGGAAGACAATGGGACTCGCCTGTTCAGGTTGAATGGTGCCTCTGACTCAGGCAGCCTCAACATGAGTTGGTCAGAGGAAGTCGACATCCTACCGTCTGAGGGATAAGCTCTTCGTCAACAACAACATAGGCCTAAAGTTGCCAACTGAATATAAATAAATATTTTTAAATCAATGTGTTATTCTGTAGCTTTGGTATCCTGCCAGTGTGAAAGCAATGTGTTAAAAATTTAGTTGAAATCTATGCCAAATGTTTGGGTTAAATAGTACACTTGAGATAATTATCAATTACGATTTGTAAAATTGTTGTATCTAGTCTACTTCTTGCTATTTTTTTGTATATAGTGCTGTTTTAATATTAATATATAATTGTTTTATTATTACTTTTAAATGTTGTTTTTGGGATATATTTGTGAATATGTGAGCATTTTATATAAAAACTGGAAGTTGGTTCTATGTCGGCTGTGGTTTGTGCAGAGCGAAAAAGCTCTTCTGAACTGTGTAATTTCTTTATTTGAATTGTTTTATTGTTATTTTTTTAAGCAATAATCAAATGATTGCCACATTCAGAAATGTGTTCTAAATATATTTTTTTTATTGCACTAATTATTACATTTATAACGAGTTTAATTTTTTAATGTTTTACACAAGAAATATAACTTTCCTTTTAAGGAACTTGAGCCATAATAGCATTATTGAACGATAATTTAAGATGTATTGGCCATGGTTTATTTTATTCTATATACAATTTTAAGGTTACAATGGCATTTGTAATTGTGATTCTTTTTTTTTGTTTTTTCAAAAATATTGTTTTGTGATTAGATATTTTAGATCCATTATTAGTAAATAATAATAATAATAATGTATATTTTGTTATTTTACTGTAGAAATTATTAACTGGTATATATGGCTCCAGTCACGTATTATATATACTCTGTAACTATCAAAATCTATTATCGACCTTTGTAGTTAAATTTAAGACAATTGTTTAAAAAAAATAATTTACAAATAAATATATTCATTGTTGTATTTATCTCAATTATCAAATAAAGATGATATTTATGAGCATGAATTTCAAATATCCCATTTTTAATTGTTTTATAATTCATTATCAATTTTATTTGATAAGATACCTAAACATTTATTTATCATATCCATGCATATATATTATTTCATTAATAATTATCATAAAATACTACTGAATCCAAGTTAACGATGCTACCTCCGCTGATAAGTGATTTTCATTGAAACATCTTCTTGGGTCTATCTTTTGAGGGAGTATAGTTATAGCCTACCAGTTGGACAATTATCAGCTTAACGTTTGCAATTTGAATACAACCATATTAGACTTATGACAGCCGTCGATTTCTGCTTGTTCAAGAGATAAAAACATTCTAAGAGGTATTTTTGTCAGCATAAGTTTGACAGATATCAATTCTGTTTATTTTACACTTAATAACAGCATAGTAACAAGTTATTACATTTGGCAGAGTTTAAGTTAGTGTTATACTTTTGTTACCACTCTCCTTCTATCAAAATGCATCCATAGCAACAGTGAACTGTTAGGCCACCAGTTTTGAAGTGGACTCCACAAGTAAAGCAAACAATAGTTGAATAGATAGAGAGGGTGGCAACCGAGCTATGCTGAGTGGAGTTGACTAAGTAAGCTTCCAAACCAAGGAAAACGGTCTTTATTGAGATTAGTTTATAGGGCTGAAAATTTGTATGTGAATTGATTTGGTGTTAGGAAAGTATCTTTTGGAGGTCTCACCTTGGTTTCCCCAACCCCCTACCCGGGTTTTACGATTTTTTTTTAAATATTTGCCTACCTCCAAATTGAGTTAGGGGACTGAAAACCTATTGCATTTGAAAGAAAATTAAATTACCTATAAAACAAAAGAAGTTTCATCATAATTTGAGATACTACTATCTTCGAGAACTAGTAACAAATTCAGGATAACTTTTTGAGCCTCCGATTTATAGTTTAATAGGCAGGTGTACAAGGAAGCCATGCGGTGTCCACATCAGATATTTTCTTTAATAAAAATACGACCTTAGTGACAGAGTTGTGCTCTTCATGCTTTTGTTTTTTTTAACTTAAATTAACTGTGAAATATGGGCTTTTCATACATTTTGCACTGCCATATCCAACAATTCCTGGCTTGGCTGACTCCACTTAGCTTCCTATTGCCACCCCATGTCAACTCCACTCCACTCCGTAATTGGTGGCCACCCGGCCTTATCGGTGACTGAATAGCCATTTCTATTTATGCCAGAAGTACAAATCCCCAATAATTAATAATCCAACTAACAAATTTTGGTGATTATTGAGATAATTTCAATATCCAGCGCTTAATAAAATTTTAAATTGATTATTGATACCACATTATGATTATATTGCTAAAACCTTATGAGTTTCTATAGTCCTGGATAATTAATATATACCAATCAAATACCTGCATTGAAAGGATTTGTAGGAGGAAGAGAAGACTTGATAAAGCTAAGAAACAATGAATAGTGGTAGAAAACTATTCACCCCTTAAGTAATTATACTGTAGATAAGATAATATAGAACACTTATGAAAAGAATAAGCAAAAGTGAAAAATAGATATGATAATCCTGAACTTCAAGCAAGAGGAAAATTCCTTGCTCTAAATGAGAAACCAAAGAATAATAAGGTAATCCTAAACTTCAAAGTAATAAAAGAATTTTACAAGAATAGGAATTATGCAGGTTCAATTCTATACAAACAAGATATTAGATGTATTATGTTTCAATTAAATTGTTATAATAAATATTAAAATTTATTTACCTCAAAACTTTATTAAATGACTACTCTAGCGCTGGTTGCTGGATCCAAAGTTAGAACTCAGTTCTAGAATAAACCTTCCCATTAGTCACAAACTGAATGTCTCAGAAAAATTAAACAAAGAAATAAAATAAACGCACAACTATATGACTAAGCTCTTTTTTTACAGAATAAATTTTCAATAGGTATAAAAAAAAAATACGTTTATTATTCAGATACAAATTTACATTTTTTTTTTTCATGAAAATTAAATTTCTTTATTTTCCTAACAAGCCACCATTCAAATCAAGAAGAAAGAAATCTACAATCAACAAAATATGTTCAGTAACACTCAAAATAGATTAATATGTAGTAATAAAATATGTACATGTTCTTTTTTAAATAAAAACTCACAAAAACAAGAAAGAAAATCCATACTGGATCATCATTGAACCTGTATATGAAAAAGGGGCTTGAAAACTTCTCTCATTAAAATAGTTCTATCAACTTCATAAGTTATGAGACGACTTTGAAACTTATGTAAGAAACAAAATGAATATCAACGATTCCAAAAATACAAACTACGGAAAAAGGGTATTTGACCGCGAACTTCCTTTTTTCAGCTACCGCCACCAGCTATGAATAAAAATACTGCAAAGATCCAAAATTTAACAAGGAACAGAAGATATTTAAAGAGCTGAATTTTGCCCAGGTTGAAAACTTATCTTGATATGACTATGATTTTTATAATCGTCTTTAGATTGAGATGTTTGCAAATATTTTCTCTATAGAAAGAAAAATAATAATAAAAATAAACATATTTATTAAAAAAAGGCTAACTATACAATTTTTACAATGCAAATATTTTCTAACATTAAGAATTAGATAACAATTTCTCTCTTCGTTTCAGTGCAGCTTCTGCATTCTTTTTTCTATTTTCCTCTCTCTGTAAAAAGTTTAACAAATTATATTAAATTCTATGTAAATATTGATGTTCCAAATTTTTAATAGACATGAGGCGAACATCATAAATACTTTTAAAAATAAAAATAAACTAACCTCCCTTTTTAAACATTTGGTCAGCTGAAAATCTATATCTGTACATTTCCCAAACCAATGTCCTACTTTATTCTGAAAAAAAAAAAAAAAAAAAAACAGGAACAGGTGAAGAAAAGATAAATACTGACAGTAACAAAAGTTTTTAGACAAAGCCATTAGAAGCCCAGATTCGAGTACAACTATAGTAATAAATTATTATTTTCAATTCTATCAACTGTTTTTCCATAACTCTTCTATTTGAATAGAATGTCTCAATTTTTACTTCATCCTGAAAAATTTCTTCTGACTAAACTTAGTCTTTAAAATATAGTTATTTTAATATTGTTTAAAACAATATATTAATCAGCGTCCATCCTCATAAATCCCTAATTTTTTTTTTTATGCCAATTCAAAGATAAGAAAATTTTGTTTGCACAAAACTGGAAGAATCAAAAAAGCTTTTGTTACTGTCATCATTTCAAATGTAAACTTGTTACTTCTTTGCGGCATTCTAATAGTTTCTGTATCAAAATGTTACACTCATCAGAATGCAGATGAGCCGAAAGATCCGGATGCATGACCACTTCCTACATAAAAAAAAATCATATTAATATTATATTATTACATTTATAAATTATTGTTATTTTATAACTTTTTCAGAGAATTATTAGTAGAATTGTGTGGGTAAAGTGTGCACTAAATTTTACAAAGTTCAATTTTACAGGACTGTAAAACTTTTATTTCGGAAGTTAGATTTTCCTCTTTTTTTAAAAATGTTCCTTAGACGATTATATTTAAATATTACATTCAAGCCTATATTTCAACCACGTCCTTTTTGATAAGATCAATAATTTAATTAAATATTACTTATTACACACTTGCCTCAGCCTTCAGAGGTATGTCCATACAAGGTGGTATCTGGAAGACTCATTATTCAAGCAAGAGTGGTTTTGGAGTAAATGCAAAATGGTTTAGTTTCCAGAGCATTATAATACTGGTGTAATCATCAAAAAAAGTTAAAGCTTGTCTGAAATTTACATTTTACAATCTTCATTGAGTTATGAAAGTGGAATATAATTGAATGATTATTATTAGAAAGAATAATTTTTGTTTTAAATTGCTAGTCCGTAGTTGCCTCGACAGAACATGATAGTAAGGGAAAGTGTATACCACGCATACTTCTCACACAACAGAGTTCAGCACTTGCCCCTATTATCATGTTTTGCAGGGTGACTGCGGCCTAGCGCTTAAAAATAGAAAACTGTCGAGGAGAAATGTAAATCAAAAAGTATTTTGAAGAACAGATTCTGTAGGTTCCACTTAAGGCAAAAAACAGGCCAACTGGTAGATAAACATTGATAAAGCTGAACATCAAAAGTTAAAAGATGCAACTTTTTCAAGAAGTTGGAATAATAGCTTTACAACTCGTTATACTTCACCTTAGCAAACGTTCGTGGCTGATTTTTGATACATCAGTGTTTAGACTTAATGCTCCGTAGAGGGCAATTCTTGCCTGTTAAAAGGAATAAATTATATCCAACCACACTTCAAATTTGAATTCTAACATTGTTAACATACAAAATAAAATCGTGATCAGGAAAAATCTGTAGGCAAAACTGAGTATTGCACACTAAAGAGTCTCATAAATGGTAATTTTTTAAAAATTTGATTAAAAACTAATGTCTTACATTAGATATCCAAAGAATGTGACAGCAATTAGAATATTATGGATGATGTACATACATAGGATCTCAGTTGTAAATTTGCATTTCTACACTTTCCATACATTTAGTTAACTAGAAGCTCAATACAAGACAATCAGCATAATATTTTTAATGTTATTAAAACCTATAACGCTATAAAATCCATAAAGGGTCTTGGATTCAGCATTTGGTAAGGATCGTACTGTTTCTAAGCCAAAGGTTGTTCAAAGGAGGTGATTTGGCCGAGATCATGCTCAACCTCCAGGTTTTCTCCCCAATTAAGGGTACCCACTTTATAGAGACTGGGTGAGCCCCAAGAGGGTCTCCCGATCACACAGGGTTGATCCACGGCTGATAACAGAATAAATAATTATCTGCCACAGCCGGTCTCGAACCCGGGACCGTGAGTATAGTAACACAGTGAGCTTATCACTGAGCTACTCCGCTCCATTATTTTCAATGTTATTAGCACTTTTAATAATTCATCATGAAACAAATTTTTTACACAAATTAAAACCATTAGATAATGAACACCTATTTTGACAGAAATGTACTTATTGTTTCCACAATTTTTTTTTTTTTTATTAAAATATATAATAATGGGTAAAAAGTTATTGATAAACTCTTTGGACTATTTTCAAATAATTATTTTTTTCAGAATATTTAAAATACCTTTAACTTACAATTAGGAGATCTTTTATTCCAAAGTTCAATTATACCGGTCATCAGATTCAAAAATAAACTTCTTGTAACCTCCAGTAAATAAATATAGGTAAAAGGTTAGGTTGTCTGTAAATTGTCATAGAGGTACTGTATGGTTAGCTTATTGTATTTGTAAGTAAATATATGTCTTTTTACAGGCATGAACATTTTTTTATTAAATTGGATATAATTGACTACAGCTCGGCCACAAGAATATGACAGCAGGGAATTGAGAACGAAATTTAAAATCGAATACGGCAGAGCCTGGAATGGTCACCATAGAAGAAAGTCGATCCTCTAAGTTGGAAATGGAGAATACACAAATCCATTAACTTGAACGTTTACAGTTACAACCTGATGTCAGTTTAGAAATTAGTTTATCTGTAAATAAATTTGTAATTGTAACTTTAATCGGTTTCATCTTTCACTACATTGTTAATAAAATGTGTTATAAATGTCTATTTCTTCTTTCACCTGATTCTTATCCTTTTCTTAAATCATATTTAGAATAATTAGGTGGTCTGTCAAATATAGTGGAGGATCCATTTTTGATTCAATTTAACCACTCTTGCTCTTTAAAGAGAAGAAATTTTGTGGAATAAGTGTTTTACTTATACTATCCAACAGTTCAAGGAAGTTAAATAGCTTTGGGGATTGAAGCTATAAACAAGTTGACTTAAGTAACAATTTTTCTTGTTGTTGCCGATTAATCCCTCATAGGTACCGAACACCCAGTATGAAATAGGCACAACTTAACATTTCTTACGTTGGGCATTTTAATACAATAGTTACACACCTATCATATCAAAGAGCAGCTACCCTTCAAATATAAAGCCAAACCAATAGACACTATAGGTGATCTACCAATATCCCACAATACAGCCCTGTTACAAGTTTAATATAAAATTTCTTCAATACATTAACTGTCTAAGGGGTATATTGTATCGATAATATTGACACTTGTGATATATATACCACGTTCAGTAATATTGCTTCAATAACATTGAGCATGTAAGAGGACTTAAGAGGAAACACCCTGCAGGCCTCTATGTACAACTTAACCTGTGTCCAGAGAAGAACGAGAGGGTGACCATCAAGGGCCCGGCGCCATGTGATAAATAAACAAATTAAATAAAGTTCCAATATTGATCCTAGAAGAAATGGAAGAAACCTACTCAATTAAAAGAAACAAGTTATTTCCAGCAATTATATCTACTGTCAACCAAACTTACTCCAATATTTTCAATAAGAATAATAATTTGTCCCAGAGAAACAGTTGTTTACTTCCTCTTCTCATTTTAAAAATTTTTAGTAATTTTTTATCTTGTTATTTCTGAATCATTATAGGAAATACCTATTTACTGAAATCTTTTCTTTGGAAGCACTTATAAATCTTATAGAAATAAAAGTAATTGCCTTAATAACGTTCGTCAAGTTTTATTTAGATCTCTCCGGGTGAATATGTCACTAGTTCATATTCATATTAACTTCATTCTTCAAGTTATTAGAAATTATGAGCAAATTATTAGAAAATCATTCTTCATTCTTCAAAAACAAAAAGTCAATGTCGTTTCTTGAAAAATTAAAATGCCTTTTTTATAAATAATTTTTTCTGCATTAATTTTTTTAACTTCACCTTTAACATTAATTTTATTCTTATTTTTAACATACATTGCAGACAAATTTATAGTCCGCTTACCTCTTTTTCCTCGTGGGGGATATTTCGTACCTTCCAAACCCCCAGCAACCCATCCGCCCTTACCAAGGAGTCCCCGCAACATCATATACCCAGGGTCCTGCTAAGTCTAAATCCTAATCTTCCTTCTAACAAAAACATTTTTTTTTAGTTGTGACCCTTTCATTCTGGATGTGTGATATATGTAGGTAAGATTTCTTAACTGATTGTTTACTTGCTACAATACATATATATATATATATATATATATATATATATATATATATATATATATATATATATATATATATATATATATATATATATATATATATATATATATTTGCTAAATTAATAATCAGCATTATAATAGTAGACTATTCCAGCTAAAACTGTTTGCGTTACAATTTTGTTTGAGGAAGTCTGTTCCTCAAACAAAATTTTAATGCAAATATCATTAAATGTCAACAATTATATTTATTAGCTTCTTATTTTTCAATTTTGATTCATCATAATCATTTTCGAATAAAATAGGTTACTAATTATTTCATATGATATTTTCTTGATCAAGTATATAAATAGGTAAGTATAAGTTGTTATAAGTAGGTAAGTAATGTTAGGAAGATGTAGAAAAAACGAAGCTGAGATAACAAACTATCGTAAAAATAAAAGTAAAGTTTTTTTTTGACACAGTGAAGGTTACTTTATATGTGCTCGCGTGTTTTCTCAAAAAACTATTAAATAAAGTGTTCTTTTTGGTGAAAAAAAAGTGTTTTTTAGTTCTATTTTAGTCTAGAGCTGTAAAATATCTTGGAAATAAGTTGACCAAAGAGATTATCTCGGCTGAAGATGGTCGAACCCGCGGCCTCTCAGCAGGAGGTTAGTAAGATGGAATCAGAAAACAGTGAAGAGACTGTGAGCAACAATACATGGGAGCTTGTAACAGGGCGAAAAAGGTCAACAACATCACAATTGGACCCCTCAAAAGTTAAGAAGACGTATGTCAACACAACAAAAACCCAAAACAGGTATGAAGCTTTGTCTCAAACAAGGGACAATGAGACTCAACAGCCAAACAATCAAGTCACCCAGGTGAGGCCACCACCTATATATATAAATGGTATAAGAGACTATACTGCACTAGTTTCATTTCTTCAAAATGAAGCTGGTCATAATTCATTTAAATTAAAAAACAATACAAGGGGTGTAACTGTGCAATCAGAAACACCTGATGCATATAGAAAGCTCGTCTCAAGTTTACGTCGAGATGGAGCAGAATTCCACACCTATCAGCTCCCCGAAGATAAAATGCCAAGAGTGGTCTTAAAGGGTTTACACCATGCCACACCACTTTGCACAATCAAAGAAGAATTTGCAAAGCTTGGCTACGAAATTATCAATATTAAAAATGTTTTGTCTAGATTTAAAGAACCCCTACCAATGTTCTTTATTGATATATCAAAGAATTCTTTCAATGAAGACATTTTCAGAACAGATTTTCTATATTATACAAAAATTAAGATAGAGGAACCAAGAAAGAAGAGAGTGATACCCCAATGCACCAGATGCCAGAAGTATGGTCACACAAAGACATACTGTAATCATCCACCAAAGTGTGTGAAGTGCGGTCTGGGACACGAAAGTGTTTCCTGCAGCAAATCAAGAGAAACACCGGCAACATGTGCAAATTGTCAGGGGGCACATCCAGCCAATTATAGGGGGTGTAAAACTCTGAAAGATTTGAGGACTCAACGAAGCTACAGAACCCAACAGAGGCCAGCAGCTGCCCAGCATGTTCCATCACCGGGACTACAAGATTTCCCAGCACTCCCACAGCTTGCTCAGCGCTCTCAACCTGCCCAACCTGAAGTCAGAGCACAGCCTCAACATTCACCAATTCCTGCCCCACACCAGCATCCGCAGCCCCACCCTTCTACTTCAACTGAAGCACCACATCAGCAGCCGCAGCCTCAACCCCAAGCTCCACACCAGCAGTCAGGCATGAGGAGGGATACTGCACAGTCAGCACCTCTGACTGATAATGGTTCCCTGCAAGTACTAAATTTAATCAACAATCTTAACACTCTCATTCAGCCACTTTACACCCTTCTCCAACAAATTTCACTTATAACTCAGGTCTTATGCCCTCACTATGCCCCCTAGATCGCTAACTGTAGGATCCCTGTCTATCATCCTTTGGAATGCAAACGGACTGACTCAACATAAGACAGAGCTAGATATCCACCTACACAAGAAACGTATTGACATCGCATTGATAACTGAAACCCACTTAACACCACGCTCAAAATTTTATATTTCAGGATACAAAACTTACAGAACTGACCACCCGGACAACACAGCTCATGGAGGAACTGCAATACTAATAAAATCTTCATTAAAACATGACCCCTTAAAATTACCCGTAACACCTGACATTCAATCCACTGGCATTACATTATATACCAAACATAACACCATTACCTTTGCTGCAATTTATTGTCCTCCTAGGTATGTGCTGACACCTGCCATGTTTTGCAACTTCTTTAGATACCTAGGAAGCTGTTTCATCGCCGGAGGGGACTATAATGCAAAACACCAGATGTGGGGATCTAGACTTTGTACCCCGAGGGGAAGGAATCTCAGGAGAGCCTTACATGAGCTCTCATTAGAAACAATAACTCCAAACTCTCCGACTTACTGGCCCACATCTATACACAAAACACCCGATTTATTGGACTTCTTTATCACCAAAGGACTTAGAACTGTACCACACACTGTTAATACTAGCTCTGATCTCTGTTCTGATCATTCCCTGGTGAATCTGCTGCTGCTGGATGAGCCCTGTGAGGCATCAAAACGACCATCTCTTATTAATGGGACCATGGATTGGGATACCTACAGGAATAACCTGGATTCTGCACTTTCTATCCCAATGTCTATTAAAACGCAGGAAGAACTGGTGGAAGCCGTTGACACCTTCACAAAGAGCGTCCAAAACGCAGCTTGGTCATCCTCAGTTCCTAGGCCTCAAAAATCTGAAAACCTAGCCAGCTACCCACAATACATAAGGGATTTGATCAGAGCCAAGAGGAAAGCTCGAAAAGTATGGCAGACAAACAAACTCCCATCATACAGACAGACATTTAACAGACTAAACAACACATTGAAACGACAAATCCAGAAATTCAACCGTGATAAGTACGAAACATACATTAACAACATTTCAATAGATGATGGAAGCTTATGGAGACATACCAAGAAGGTTCTAAAGCATCGGGAGGTGTCAGTGCCACTTCGAAAAGATGATGGTTCTTGGGCTGCTTCAGACATAGAAAAATCAGAACTCCTTGCAGACCACCTTTCCTCTGTTTTTATACCCCACACTAATATCTCAAACCCTGAAGATGATGACTTTATACTCAAATTTTTAGACATTCCCTTACAATTATCCCCACCTCCTCCACCTTTTTCTCCATCTCACATCACTGAACAAATTAAACTGTTAAAAAGAAAGAAAGCTCCCGGTTATGACTTAATCAATGCCAAAGTGCTCCAGCAAATGCCCAGGAAAGCTCTAGTGTTTCTAACTACCATTTATAATGCCATTCTGAGGACTGCTAAATTTCCTCTTCAATGGAAATACTCCTATATATCCATGATTCATAAGCCTGGCAAAGATATACACTCTCCCTCATCCTATAGACCTATCAGCTTTCTCCCTATTTGTGCTAAAATTTTTGAAAAGTTACTGTATAAAAGACTTATTACCATACTTATGGACCAAAAAATTTTGCCAGACCATCAATTTGGATTTCGTTCTTTACATTCCACCACACAACAATTGCATAGAGTAACAGACTATATATCAACAGCACTAGAGCAAAAAATGTATGCCACTGGCGTATTTCTGGATGTTGCAGAGGCCTTTGACAGGGTCTGGCACCAAGGACTTCTCTTTAAACTCAAAACAATACTTCCTTCCACTTACTATCTTATAATACAATCATTCCTCTCTGATAGATTTTTCTCTGTCCGAAAAGGTTCAGAAATCTCATCAATTAGACCAGTCATGGCCGGAGTGCCCCAAGGATCAATTCTTGCACCACTGCTGTACATAACATACACCCATGACATACCAACCACTAAGGATACTTTGACAGCCACTTATGCTGACGATACTACTATTATTACAAGGCATAAAGATCCCGAGCACGCCTCTGTGATTCTACAGAGCCATTTACAGACACTACACAACTGGTGCAAACGCTGGAAAGTTAAACTGAATCAGAACAAATCCCATCACATCACTTTCTCACTCCGACATGGGACTTCCTCCAGTCCTCCAGTTTATCTTGAAAACGAACACATCCCACAATCTGACAGAGTACATTATCTAGGCCTAACATTTGATAAAAAAATGACATGGGGTCCACACATCGCTGCTAAACGAAAGACACTAAATCAACGTTTCAGACTTTTATATTCTCTGCTAGGGGGTCGCTCAAAATTAGATCTAAGACAAAAGCTAAATACTTACACTTACCTACTTAAACCAATTTGGGCATACGCCTCACAAATATATGGAATTGCAAAAAAAACACACATCCAAAAACTACAAATATTTCAGGCCAAAACTTTTAGGACAATCACGCAAGCACCTTGGTATGTAAGTAACATAACTCTGCACAAAGACTTAAAAATGCCAACTGTCAAAGAACACATACGGACTTACTACAAAAGATTTCACAGCAAGCTTCAAAATCATCCAAATAAACTCATTCAAGATATGGCCACAAAAAACATGCCCGACAGCACCCGTAGAAGGCTGAAAAGGAGCTGGATGAGAGATCTCCTTCAGTAACTTGAAACAAGACCGAAGAATTGCCACTGGGTAAATCTCTTCCGCATGCCTGTCATGCCCTTTTAATTGTAAATTTGTTTATGTAAGAACATTCGCTGGTTGTCAGTAATCACTGACAGTTGTGAATTAACCAAAAAATTAAAAGTTTTTTTTTTCTCTCTTTATTGGTTAATTCACAACTGTCGGTGATTACTGACAACCAGCGAATGTGCTTACATAAACAAATATACAAAAAAGTAAAGTAATTTTTGGTTTTAAAATAATTATTTTAGTAAGTTCCAACACATTTTCACACAGTTTAGTTAATAATTTTAGTAGCCGTCATCAGAGAGCTGCATCTCCACAAAACGAGAAAGATGTACTGCCGTATAGTTATGTATAATCCAGGTAATAGTTTTAATATTTCCCACTAGAGTCCAGCACCTCCCGGCACCTTAACCAATAGTACTAGTAACTGCCAACAGATTCCGGCACTATCAGAATCATTTACGTACAGTTGAGGTAATTGTTGTAGTATTATTCGCTAGAGTGCAGCACCTCCCGGCACCTAAAGTAATAATTCTTGTAAATGCCAAAAGATGTCAGCACTATCGTATACGATTAGGCACAGTTGAAATAATAGTTTTAGTATTAGTCACTAGAGTGCAGCACCTCCCGGCACCTAAAGTAATAATTCTTGTAAATGCCAAAAGATGTCAGCACTATCGTGTATGATTAGGTACGTTGAAATAATAGTTTTAGTATTTGTCGCTAGAGTGCAGCACCTCCCGAGATCTTAAATAATAGTTCTTTCAAATGCCAATAGAGGCCAGCACTATCGGGACTAGAGAATGTATCGGAAAAGTGAGCTCCTTTAAACTCCTACTCTCCTAATACAAAACAGAATTTCTCGTCAGAATCGCCAGGCATCGTAGGGGTCGCCAGAACATTTGAGCTCCTATGACTTCCTACTCTCCTAATACAAAATAAAGATTTTCAACCCCGAATTGCCTTCCGGCATTTTCTAAATTCCTTACTTAATCCCATTGCCATTTTCCCAGTATATTTAGCTATCTATTTTGGTTTTATCGATCTTAATTAATATGATATTGAATAATGACTAAAATAACTGTAAATTTTTAGTATGTAATTATTTTATTTTTCTGATTTCATAATTGATATTTTCACAACTAAATAATTATACTTTATTAATATTATTATTTTTTGATATATTTAGAAGAATTTTTAATTTAATTTTGAGTAGTTTTACAGTACAATGATATCCAGAGTATGTATATAAACTCTTTTTATTAGTTTTTTTAAACAATAGTGACTGATAATAATGCAAGTAAAACAGATTAAAATTTATGAATTTTAAGCAATGGAAAAAAGTGGAAAAATGAAAAGCATTGTATTAAGGAATAATACATAACTGTTTTCCTGAATATGAAGTGAATTATCCGAAATGTTTAAAAATATGTGATAACATTTTTTAAATAAAACTGAAAATTAGAGGAAGAAAATTACTTCATAAAATACCGCCCAAAATTAAACTTAATAATTTCCTTTACTTCTTCTTGAATATAATCTTGAAATAAATAATTTTTTATGATAGAATCAGCATATTTTAGAGCAGAAAATATATGGCTTGGATTTTATTGCTAAAAATGAAAGAATTAGTTGAGGAAGAGGAGAAAAATAATTTCTAATGCCAAATTATATAATTGATGAGGCATTAAAGAAATTTAACTATTCTCACTTTCTTTAAAGTGGATATCGAAGTTCTTCTCCTCAAACATATCAGCTAATTTTGAATAGGAATTTTATGAAAAATGTTTGGCTAACTAAATTATTTAGCTAATCTTATTAGATAAATCTTATATTATTGATAAATTATTATTATTACTGATGAATTATATTAATCTAGAATACACAAAGACTCTTAATCCCTCATATATAGATACATATAGATATCTATCTGTATTCAACTTACTCTTAATTCTATTAAATATTATGAAATATAGAATTACTGATGAAACATTATTGCAAATGATCTATGTGATCTCAGAAATGATTTCAATAATTTTAAAACAGTATGAGAGCCAAAAAGTAATCATCCCACCCTCTGGAACTTACCATAAAAAAAATTGGATATTTTGCAAGTTATGATATATTTCTTAAAAATATTCATGGCACCTATTAATATTACAAATCTTTTTAAAAATGCCTTAAACAATCTCAGATTTAGACACTAGTTGATCCTTGGATAACTTCTGTCAGATAAATCCTCTCCAGAACTTGTAAGAATGAAAATCAAGTAATCTTTCATAAAAAAAAAAAAAAAAACAGCACGTCAATTTAAATCTTTATAGTAAGAAGCTGAATATTTCATATATTTTATAATATAATAAAAATAGCTAAATATTTTTTAGTATTAACATTATATATTTTTCAATATTTCTAAAATCATCTGTTGCATACAAATATGTCTTTTCTGCAATGTAACTCTTGATCAAGTAATGCTGCAGCCTGAGCTCTATTTTCTAAGGATTTTGTATATACCAGTGGTTCTCATGGATGTCACAGCACCTTGGGGTGCTGCAAGTACGTCATAAGGGTACCACAAAATTTATAAATATTAAAATTAAATAAATAATTAAAGCAATAATCCAGAAATGATATTGATTTTTAATAACGATTCCACGTTTTTTATTTTTCTAGCAATAGCGGCTCGCTTATAGGAACTCTCGAGCTGCAGCACCCCCATATCCACTCGATATTATTAATGGCATTCAATATAATGAGTAATTTTTTCTTTAATTCTTCCTTTATTCTTGTACAATATATAATCCTTAAGCTAAATGCTAGTAGCCATTGCCCAGCTTATGAATAAGATACAAAAATCTTTGTATGGAACTGTGTTTGGCTGTTGTGCACATGCTTACATAAGAAATTGCGCAAAAGGCTCCACAGGAGAAAGAGCACTATTGATCTCACAGTGCTGACCCTTCTGTTTTGGTGGAAGGTAACCTTTTTTGACACCATGTGTGTTGCGCTTTAAAACTGTGTACCATATTCTTGTATGTGTTAGAATTAGATTATTATCCTACTTCTAGCTCTGTTTGATTTAATTTTTTTTTTCGGTGTTTACTTAACTGAAAACTTTAACCATGGTCCCATATTTTTGTGCAAATTAAAACAGGAAGAATGGATTTCATTTTTAAATGAATTGATCAAGTTTGAATACTAACAATTTACGTTATTATAAGTAAAATTGTTTGAGTTTGTTCTTTTAGGATTTTAACAAGTTTCTGAATAAATTTTCTTTTAATACATAATTGATTCCTTTTATATGATTTTAAAGCAAAGGCTAAAAATTTTCTGGAGTAGCGCCTAATTTTATCTACAAGCCCCACTGGTTTCTACTTTATTTACTTTTATGGTTTATTCTTTCATTTATCAATCTCATGTCTTGTGATTGATATAAGACAAGTTCGGTCTATCTGCGATATTGAGACTACCAAATTTTGGTAATATTCTTCTGAACAATATAGTTCGGGTGGTGCCTGTTTGGCAGATAGATTTTCTAAGAATTCTAACAATATTTCTCCCCACAAATATTTTTACAGCAGTTCTTGGATATGATTTTCAATATTTTTAATTACAATAAATAAATGTGACGAGAGGTGGTGCAGGTACTGAGTTCTCCTTGTAGTTCCAACTCAGTTTCAGTTGCCAAGTGAAAAATATGAGGAAAGAATTTTTGATGGGAAGATTTTGGCAGTCAAATTATAATATATTGTAACTATAATATCTTAAATCAGTGGTTCTCAATTGGTGGTTTGTGAGAGCGCAGGAGTGGTCCGTGGAAGGACCCAACAGCACCCTCCTGTATGTTTTCATGAGGACTTCTTGTTAGAAGTGTTTTATTGTTTACCTTTTCTGAGGTTTGAGTGTTGTTGAAAAGTTTTAATTGGTAAATGCGTTATAAAAGTGTCTCAAAATGCACTAATCCCGAATTTGGGAGTGGAAATGGTCTGTACCTGGTTCTATTTCTAGCTTAGTGATCCACAAACTTCAAAAAGTTGAGAACCACTGTCATAAATAAGTGAAATGCAATCTTTAATGACCCTTATAGATTTAATTGCTTCAGTATGCTGATGAATGATATTACTTTAGGTAGGTTTTGGTTGCCTTCTCACTTTAAATAAAATTTCCTCTTCAATAAAAACAAAATTATAGAAGTGGCAAATAATTTATCAATCCCTAGTTGTTAGAGCAAATAAACATTGAAATTTAATAAACTCTTATTTTATAAAATTGGATTATTATAAATTCTCCTTTTAAATTAATTATGATTAATTGATTAAATTGAGTCCTTGTACACTATTTTTAGAATTCAAATTCTTATTAATATATCTAAATAATGGACCTAGAGTTCGCCCACAAGAATAGGGCAGACCAAGTGTGAACTCATGCTCACTAATTTAAATTGAAAAGAATGTCCTCTCTTAGTACCTTTATAAGAGTAGAAACAAGAAGTGTATTGACTCCATAGGTTTAGATGGAAAAGCCATCCTGAGTCTCAATATAAACATTTACAATCATGAACGCAATGAACATAAAATTGTTTTAAAACTTTATCTGATCTTATTTTTGTTATACAGAATGTGGGCAAAGTTGGGATATAAATTGGCCCAAATGCTTCTCACAGCCAAACGGATGATATAATCAAAAAATGCCAAAGGAAAAAGTTTTATGTCTATTTCTGTAATTTTAACAACCACAATTACTTTTTAAATTTGATACTTAATATGCCGAAAAAACTTTGGGTTTTCAGTTTTCAGATCACATCTAATTTTTATAATCTCATTAATAGGCACTAAAAAGTTATGAAAGATCCCACAAAGCACATTTTGATATCTACAAAATTGAAGGATTAATGCCAATTTAAAATCTAGTATTCTAAACATCATTGTTATTTTTCAAACACCTCATATATATGAATCTTGGATACATGATACATTATTTTTATGTATTTTTCAAATAAAAATATTGCCATGCCTGTAGGTGTATTATTTTTTCTTAAAAATATAAAAAAAGTAGTTTCTGAAATGTTTTTTCCAAAAATATGAAAGTGAAATTGATCTTATGAATTCAAAATGTTTATTAATTTAACAATAGAAACATCAATGTTTTTTTGTTGTTTTGGCATAAACTTACTTACTTTAAAAACCTTATTTTTTTCTATTTTTTTTCATCCTTCATATCTTTACTAACTGTAATTTTTTCAAGCATATCAATGATTTCCACTCAATAAATTCTGCAGGATAAGTAACAAAAGTTTTCAGTAAAAATGTTTAATTTGAAATATTCATACTTTATCTAATTTTGATATTTTTATCTTATTAAAAATCCAAAACTGAATTTTCTTCTAATCCAGTTCAGTAATTCAGAAATACAATAAATCCTATGAACAGAGATAATGTTTGTGACAAAATAGTAAACCTATATAAAAATTGTACATGTAGTTCATGAAAATTGCAGAGCAAATATGTTCTTTTTTCTTATAATTTATAAGAAACTACCACAAGAATTAATGGTATAATATATCAGATCAATTGATATTTTATCCATCTTCAATCATAGAAATTATTCAAGCAGAGGGTTCATGGACAGAACTTGCGAACTGGACGTCAAATTAAAAAGTAAAAAATTTTTGTTTTCTGGTATATCATGAATATAGATAGATAGATATAGATGAATGTATAACATTCGAAACTACTTTTCAATGAAAACAAAATTATAGAAGTGGCAAATAATTTATCAATCCCTAATTAGATTGATCCTTCTATACCATCATGCGGATGTCAACTGATTACTCTAACAATATACCCACCAGATTTTTTTTATTTTATTAGATAAAACAAACTAGGAAAGAACAAGAAACTACACATAGTATTGTACTCATGCATCTTTATATTTTTCAATTGATTGAGTTACACATTATATTTATAATTAGAGCTAAGTTAATCGATCTAAACAACAATTACATAAATATCAAAAGAATATCTATCTAAAGCAAGAATTCTTAACCTTAGACCAAGGACAACTTGAAACTCCATAGAACATTTTCTTGATCTTTTATATTTTATAAAGATAATTTGTGTCCATAACTAACCCTAGATCCACAATAAAAATTATTGTAATAATAACTATTTTAAGAAAAATGTTGCATAAATAAAATTTATTTTATTTTACCAACATTGAAATAAAACAATTGGAAAAAACAACTTAATGAAGTACATAATAATGGTTCAATACTTAAGCAAGTCATACAGACTAAAGTTGAAGTTATTGATTTCATTTGAAATGAGTTTCTGAGAGCAGGATCTTTTCTCGTAACCAAGGCAATATTTATAGAATAAAATATTGTGTTGTAATCGGGTTTCTAGGAATTAGTAACTTAATAATAATTGAAATTTAAGTTAAAGTACTTAAAACTGAATTATTTTTATTATTTTTAAAAACTGATAAAATTGCAATTAAGTTAAAGTACTTTTTTTCTAAGATTATGATTAGTAGTCTTAAGTTTTAAGTTTAGGCTCAAAGAGATTCTTGGAACCAAGGTTAATAACTCTTGATCTAGAATAACTAAATTTTTTTTAAAAATAATTAATTGAATGTATAATTCCTTATACATTGATTTTTCTTTGTGACTTCTCGTTGTACCTTCATGGCCAGTCCGAATCCTTGACAAATTTGTTTACACTAAAAATTAAAGAAACATCTCTTTGTAGGGGACTGCATCAGTGACTCTTTTTAAAAGGGTTCCTATCACTTGGGCGAGTGCATCTGCTATTCCTGGACCAACCTGCGCATCCCATTCCTGCCAGTTTTCATCTACCATTTTGTTGAAATTATCACCTGAAAATTTTTTATTAAAATATATTAACTATAAAATCTCCAGTTTGGCACAGTGAATTTTATTATAAATTTTGTAATTGAATATAAATTGTATTTTTGCCAATGATCCACAGGTTTAGAGGCAATAATCAAATAAATAAACAAAGAAAATTATATAGATATTTTAAACATCTGAAAATTTCTTTAAAATAGTTTTTAATGGCTTGAAAACTAAACATAAAACTTGAAAACCAAGCATGATTGAATGTTCTTGAATAATAACTTATTTTTTTCAAAGAATAAACGCCTCAGTTCTAGAAATGATTCTAATTACCAATATGTTATTTTTAACTATTATTTCCTTTAACTATTATAAGCTACTATTTAGGATGAAAAGTAAAAAAATATAAAAATAGCAGGTTCCCTTATTTCCACATTCAAATAAAATATCAAAGAGTTAATACATTAAAGTGTTATAATTTTTACAATAACTGCTTAATTTGACTAGAGATGGACTGTCCACTAGTCAGCAATATGTTATTTTTCATATGTTATTTATCAATTAGATAAAATTTTAACAAAAAATGTTAAACTTTTCTACAACATTAAACCCTCTCCCAACAAGAAAACTGATGTCCCTGTAGTAATAAAAAATTCATAACCAGGGAAAAATTATTTTTTAACAACTCAATTAAAAAATAAATTAATACTACAGCTTTGGCGGCTTTTTAAATATACCTAGATTTTGGTCGCCATTGAAAAGATTTTCAAACACAGGTGTTACTTTTGTTGTTGTATATGTCAACTTTCCTGGGAAGTTGGGAGATACATATTCCACTCCTTTCTTTTCCTTTATATCATAATTCATAGAAAAGGTGAAATCAAGTTCATCTGAAAAAACAATAAATTATGAAATTTCTCATCATTATTAGTTTATCTTTAAGTCAAATTTGAGTATAATTACATAATAAGTATAATTTCTCTCTAAAATATATTACCAAGTGTAAGTGTCAGTTTTCCATTCCCTGTTACAGGAACAACCAAGAATTTCCCATTCAAATTGTATTTAGAAGCTATCACCAGCTGTGGTATTTTTATGCTGAACTGAATTATTTTGTTAGCTGTGTCAAACCTGCAATAATATTCATATTCATCCTTTTTTCTGTTCTTTACGACTCCTATAGGAGAATCTTCTATTTTATAATTTTTACAGATTCCATGAAAATCAGCTTATTATCTCTATTGTGGCTTTAAGTATGAGAACCAGTAAATGAAAATCAATTAATTGAATTAAACGTTAATGAAACACAATGAGAGAACAAATAAAATAAATAGTAAGTTGAAAGAAAAATGCCAATCACAAGCAAAATAAAAATAATGGCAAAGAAGAAGTAAAATTCGCCATATAATCTCAATATTTGTTTACAACTTTTACAAATGTTTCCAGTTTCATTCCATTTCAAACTTTCTTAGAAGCCTCAATTTCACAATGTTAAAATCTTCGATTTTAACAATTTCCATTATGCTTTCTATCTATGTTTAAAGAAATTGGAAAATACAAAAGTTGAGATTTGAATAATTTGTAATCTTTTTCACTAATTAATTTTTCCAAAACACTTAAACAGTCAGTCTATTTTATCTGTGTTGGACATCATGAAAATTGTCACCTCGGTAACCACTAATAATATTGAGGATAAATTGGGAAGCGCTTTGATTTATTAGGCAACATGAAAACATTTATAAAAAATGGTGAAAATCTGTAGTTATTTTTTTTTTCTAAAATTATTGTTATCTTAACAAAAACCACTCAAGTTTGCTTTGATATTGCATGGCTTTATTTTAGTTTTTGAATTTTTTTTTAATGAATCATTATTTTCTTTGGTAGGAGCTGACAGTTTTTGGCTGTATTTTCCAGTAATAACCAATCATTTTATTATTTAATATTTTGTTAGCTTAGTACTCACTCTGACTTGACAAGCTGAGAATTGGTAAGGCCTTTAATCTCAACATCGCTCAATGAGAAGTTCAAAGAAACGCTTTTGGATCCGCTTGTGGTTTGTTCAATTTTCTCAATTTTCAATGGGTCCAAAACAGGGATTCCCAGCTTAGGTTCACCTAGAATAATCCTTTAATTAATTACATTCATAACAAATTAGAGGCTATCCCCCTGCTTGCAGTAGGAGTTAAGTGTCCCTGAATATTAACTTTTGAATCCCGCTATAATGATTTTCTGTTCTGAAATCAGATGAAAAAACCTGGCAGTTGAGCACTATTGTTGACCATATCTCCTAGTATAATCAACAAACAGTACTCCTTTAGCAATTCGACCCTTAGGAACAGCAAGTTTCCAACAAAAAAGAAGAAAATTAGTTGTTAGTGAGCCAAGTTTCTATCTGACTTCTGCAACAAATAGAACATACTAATGCTGCAATATGTGGAGAAATAGTCAAGTTACAAGAACGCATGATCAGATACCAATTTTTGTAGTTTTCAAAGGTTGTTTGCAGAAGCACTTTTACAATTAATGAGGCAGTAGGAATGTTAATCGGTTATGTTGCCATTATATTATAATGCTTTTGTAAATGTTCTTTACAGTTAACAAGCATCGACTAGTATCCTTTCTGAAAACCACTACTGCAGGTGGGGAGATAACTGAATAATGAGTTAATAAAACTTTTATATCAATTTACACGAAACCTCTGAAGTGTTAATTGGAACCTTGTAATTCAAAGGGGACAAATTGCTGAATCCAAACCCCTCCATGGGATGTGGTAATTTCTTTTAATTTGTTTCTTGTACCAACTAAAGTTTAACGCTTGAGGATTTCTTTTAAAGTGCTTATCAAAAAAGTGGCTCAAAACACACACTTTATGGGGTTTTCATTAAATTTTGGATTCAAATGATTTTTGGAATCTGATATTTCATCTTTTTTAAGAAATTATTTGTTGTTCAAAATAGTAGGATAATAAATAATAAATAGGATTATAAAGGAATACGAAGTCGACAGTATAGCTTACTAATAATAATAAATATTATGAATAATAATAATTGTGATGATAATAATAAATATTATGAATCAGTGATAAGGGATTTTTTAACTTTTACGAATTACATGAAATTGCAACAGAAGTTCCCAGACAGTACGCAAACAAGCAAACAAAAGTCGTGAATTAAATTTTTTTTTAAACACGTTTAATGAGGAATAACATTTTTAAGATGAATAAACATGACCTGCAATTAATAAAAATAATTCAGGATGTTCACCGTTGTAAACCTGAATTTGCAGACTTTTTGATGTTATGTGAATCTGTTGCTGTTGTGTGAAATCCATAAACTTTTGATTCAGGATTTTTTAACTTTATTTTCAATTTATTATTTTCTTAAGTAAATTTACTGAAATACATATTGTTTCGTTTTTTAATAAACTATTGTATATTAGTTTGTATTTTTTTATTAAGACGAATCTTTAATACTACGCAATATTATAAGATCGGGTAGGTGATACGCGCCCAGTTATTTGGAAAGTCTGGGAACTGCTGACAGAAGAGCTAACTGTTAATGAAATTAAATTATCTAAATTAATTAATTAAAATTTTTATAATCTATAAACTTTTATTTTGCTAGCACCTAAAAATTCATCCTTAAGGAATAATTTCGACTCGTTATAATAATATTAAAACTGTTGATTGAAATTTGCTACGGATTGGTACTGATTCTAGTTTCTTTATCGCTTGCTAATGTCTATGACTCTAGTTTCTATCTATGACTCTAATTAGTATATATTAATAATAATTTACGTAATAAATATAAAATATTAAGTAACTAGCTGTACCCGCACGGCGTTGCCCGAGAAAAGAATTGCGAGTTAAATACACTCCCAAATTTTCAAGTTTTTTTGTTTATTTTACCTTTAACTTTTAAAAGATAATTCGAGTAACAGAGAGACAGAACTATTGTTCTAATCATTATTCATCATCATACCGTAAAGTTTGTAAAAACTTTTACAAAAAAATAAAAGATTTAAGTTTAAGTTTGATTTTTATTTCATTTTTAACACATTAATTATATATTGCACATTTCATCATACTTATTGCTTGAAGTTGTCATAACAACTATTACAAAATTACCCATTTTTTAAATACTTTTCCTTAATTTCTCCTCTTAAGGGGAGCATTTCGAAAAATTTAATGCATATAAACCTTGAAGAAATTCTTATATGATAGTGAAAACCGCATCAAAATCGAACGGCTGCTTTTCGAGTTTTGCGAACACAAACAAACATACACAGGAATTTTTATATATACGAGTATAGATAATTTCTAATCACCTTTAATCAGTCCTGCTATGGCTTCCTTCGAGTTCTCCAAAATACAGTCATTAAGTTTGTCGTCATTCTGGCACTTCTTCATGGAGGGAGCTGTTGAACAAACAATTTATATTAACGCCATTTTTATATATACTGGCTATTTAATTAAGTTATTCTATTTTTTACATATACCATTGCATTGTGATTAAGTAATCACGGAATAATAAAAAAACTTAATAAATATCAATCAATATTTATGGGGACCGGTTTTTCTTTGTTTATACTGAACTGATGCATATTCAATAATTTCCACTGTTTTATTAAAGTTTTGCATAATTTTAAATCATATTTCTGCTTACATAAAGTGTGTTTCGTTTAACAATTTTTTTGTTGGATAAACCTGTTGCAGTTGCTAATTCATGATAATTCGTACCTCTAATTTCATTGGTAGAAATTAATACAATTATATATATATATATATAAATTCTTGGAAAACGCTACTTATTTTAGGGTTAAAAACATCAATACAATATATATGTACATATTAAAATAAATCAGAATTATTTACATATAAATATTTTTGAAAAATGTTATATGCACTAACCTTATTATTTTAATTTTTCATTCAATTTAACTTATCCACTCCTAATTATTCAACAATAAATAAAATTAATGCAATATTTTAATTTTTCCAACTCTTTTGAATTTGAACTTTGTACTTAACAGTTGCAAATATTGACATTAGACATTTTTTTTTCCTATTGCAACACAACTTGTACTCGTGTCGATATAATCCCAATTTCTCAACTTAAAAGGTATTGTTATTGGTTTTAAATTTTAGTAACTCTTTGAGAGATACGTTTAAATAAAAAAATTTCTTGTTTGGAGTAGGTTCTCTAATATCAAATTTCCCAACATTTTGGGTTTACATATTATTGGGGGGAGGGGAAGAGAGGGAAGGGTGTTAACACCTCTTCCACCCTCCCTATGAGACGTCCCTGCTCCTGATCAAACATTATCTGGATAATGTATTGAATGAAGAATATTTATGCCTTAAGTATCATGTGAGAATATATTCCCTAAATATTACACATAATAGTAAAGGCTAGCATTTATTCACATAATCATAATTAACAGTCCTAAACAAATCCATAAAACATAGTTTTGGTAATGAATCGTGTCCCGCCACAATGTGACAGGATTCCAAAAATTTGATTTATAAACCCTTTGTTTGTAATTTGTAGAAATAATAATTGTAGCCATTAATAAGACACGAATTTACAAAATTTCTAGCAAATGATTGGAACAATCATGGTAATAATTGACTCCATCTCTTCGGAAGGCAATGTTCTTGTCTCTTCTACTTCGGATTTGCTTCTTCTACAACCCCTTGGACGTGTGACATGGAATGGAAAGGAGTCGTCGCGAATGAACATAACCTAGAATACGGGTTCCTCCATCTAGTTAAAATTAATTAATTATAGTTTCTTAGTTAGTTTTGTGCAAGATATTTTTTGAATTCTCTGCCAGAGTTCTCTGGAGGTTTAGAACGGATCGATCGATGATGGAAAACTACGAAGCGGCGAGCTTCGCTTTGTTGATTCCAGGCTGAGCTGGAAGATGGCAGTCATAGCTTCATTACTGACTGCAATAATCTATTTTTTTTAAATAAACTTTTTAATTTAAAAAAAAATAAATAAATTTTGTATTAATTGATATACTTTAAAATCATTTAACTTCCTGGAATTCAGAGTTTTAACTCACATAGCTGTCTGGAACTCTTATGATTTCTAATAATAATTGAATGATGTTTATTCAAATATAAATTTTATGATGAATTGTTTAATTTTATTTAAATTGAGAGCAAATCAATTTTTCTGTGATTGCTAAACAGTTACTACATCTATGAATGTAGGTACCAAACTTTACATCGATTTAATGACTTTTTAAATCTGAAAAAATAAAAATATTTGAGATGGGAAAATCAGAACATGTTACGATACCGTTTGTATATTAAAAAATGTATTTAACACTACTGCGAAGTGTCAGAGAGCATCACTTTTAGCAAGAGGGTTCTATTTCTCGCCCTTATGATATTCTCGGGAGACAGTGTAGTCAGTGTTATGCATCAACCTTTTAATTTATTTTCTGACTAATGCCAGGTACCCATTTTAGGATTAACTGGCCATACCGCACTCTTTCGAAAGACAAATAGTTTTTGTAAAGAGAAAATTCAGTGTGCCAGGTTATTCTCTGGAGTTTGTTATTCTTGCACTAAGAAACTTATGTTTATTATAAACTATTAATCACCACAACATAACTTAAAATTTGAATTTCCAATATTTCTTAAATTTAGCTAAAGCAAATAAAGTAATTAAACTCTTTAGTTAATAAAGAGGGCATGATTAAAAGAAATTAAATATAAATTAAAAAATGAAATATTAAATTAAGTTCTTTGTAAATAACAAAGCTTGTGAAAAGACAAAGAGACACGATTCTGATGGTGAAATTTAAATTAAGAAACGTTTCGGTAAATAAATAATTAGGTCCTTTTACTTATTGATCTCTGTGATAAATTGTTTAATTATAGTTACGGATTTTAATTTGATAATATACAATTAAAATAACGTCATGTTGAAAAAAATTGTTTGATATAATATTGTCCAGGTATTTTTTGTGCTACATTTTTTATATAATTATTTGTAAAAAAAAATATAATGAGAAATATATTTTTTAGCTTTCACTTACATATTTATATTAGAAATTAATTGCAAATTTATTATTAAATATTTTTTTTAAATAAATCAATTTTTAAAAAATTAAAAAAAAATGTTTTTAAATATTTCAGAAAGTTATACATTAAAATTGATTGAACATGCAAGGTACCAAAGGATTTATCTAAATGTAATTTTAACAATTTAAATTCCTAAATTAAATTAAATTAAATTCCTAAATTCCTAAAGTCCTAAAGGTAATAGTACTCGGATATACACTGACATAAAATAGATCTCATTAAGATTATAAAAAGAACGAGAAAAATATTATAAATAAAATAATATAATTATATAAAAGTTTATACTAACGCAAACTTGCAGCGCTAGATAGAGCCACAGAAGAACAGATGAGTAGCAGATAGTTCAACATCGCGGCTGAGAAGTCACAGCGATTCTGTCATCTCTCTCCACCTCCACCCTTCTGTTATATCTCCTTTTTTTTTTTAATACCTCGATGTCGTCACAGTTTATATATTTTAAATAAAAATACGAAGCACGAGGCAGATCTGTGCTGCAGTGTTTTTTCATTTCAGAGCTTAATAGTTGAACAAGGAAAATCATTGAGTTAAAAAACTTGCCCTCGTATATTATAATCACAGATTTTTAATGACTTATATTCATTAATTATTTAAACCAATGTCGTTAAGGAAAGGCAGAACAAAACGATATAGAAATTTTCTGTTAATTAAAGAGTCCCACTCAACTTTTAATTTAAACAATTTTAAGATATTCGAATCAATTCGCTTGCAGTTGGATCATTATTTTCAATAATGAGCCTTTGAAATCGACCACAAAAAAATAAAATAAATTAACCTCCACCTTTCGCTAAAAATTCGTGGTTTTATGTTTCAAGATACTTAAAATCCAAAACTCGGCTTTTCTTCTCAATTATTTTGCCAATTTTTTTAGATTTGGCACCAAAGCCATAGGTCACCTCAAGATAATCTTCGAAACTCGACATTGCCATCAGCCATTTTGTTTCAAAGTCGACATCTAAGCCGTTTATGATGATAGAGGATAAATATAAAGTGTTTTGGAAACATTATACCAAAGCCTTGGACATTGCATGCAAAATCAGGGTTTTTTGATCCTCCGCCATTTTGTTTTTATATGGTATATAGCAGGCTGATATTATTTAATACTCGGGCTCTATATAATAACGAAAAAAAGTTTCGTCGAAATCAGTTATATCATTCCTCGTGAAAAGCAGCTAAAAAAGCGTAACAGACAAACAAGGATTTAGAAGAATTATTTTATTTATAAAATTAATAATATAATAGTTTTGTAGTGTTTAGGTAAAGGGGTACAAGTCATTTTTTTGCGAAAATAGGCTTAAGTTATGGTCTGTTCAATGAAATGTACCTTTGAAAAAAATGCTACTAGTGAAACTGTCTAACCTCAGAACCATATGGACAAAATAAATCGAATATGGTGTCGTTTCGAATGTTTTTTTTTTTTTTTCTGAATCGAGACCACCCTCATGAGGAAATAGTCAATAATTTAGATGTTACTGTTCATCTTAGGTAAAAAAAAAACAACAGAAAAATCACTTTTTCTGTTGAATATATATATAGGGCGTCCCGTGAGTCACGAAAAATATTTAAAGAGGTGACAGTATACCTCATGAACAAGAAAAAAGTTCATATTGACCCATGGTTCGATTCCATCCAGAAAAGGAGGAAATTTAAATTTTGATTACTTTTATATAAGTCACGTTTTTTTGTAAAATAGGAAGCGATCATTCAAAAACTAGTAAAGAAGATAGAGCTCTCAATGAGAAATACAGTTTGGCCTAACTAAAAGGGATTTCCATTTCATTATCCCAAAACTTCTTTGTCGAGGTAACCTAATTCCACTCCACACTTTTTGGCTAATCAGGAGCTAATTCTAGACCAATCTCAGAAGAAATATCGACTTAATTTATACAAAATTAAAGCTTAATAAAAGTTGAAGTTTTCCTAGAAGTGAGGTATCTGTAGCCCAGCCAGGGGCTAAGAAAAACATTGACAAGTAAAGTGTGGTTTAAAATAATAAATAAAACTTTAGCTATCGGTCCGCCCGAATGCCCCCTTTAGTTAAGCCAAACAATATTTCTTGCGAAAACTGTTGGTGTTCGAGAGAAAATTCTCAGAAAGATATATGGTGCCGTTAAGGAAAACAACGAATGGAGAATCAGACACAACAGTGAACTTTCTGATCTCTATAAAGAGTCCGATGTTGTCAAATATATAAGAATAACTAGGCTTAGATGGGCGGGTCATGTCTTACGGATGGATGATAATGTAGTCCCGAAAAAAGCATTCAATGTCGAACCAGTTGGTAAGAGGAAAATCGGAAGACCAAAACTGAGATGGCTGGATTGTGTGAGTGGTGATGCCAGAGCTCTGGGCATCCAGAGTTGGTGAAAGGCCGCACGAGATAGGGAGAGATGGAAGAAGACTCTTGAGGCAGCCAAGATTCAGAAATGGATTGTCGCGCTAAGGATGATGATGATGAGACAATATTTCTTAAAGAAATTTTTTTCTTATTTATGATGGTGCAATTGGAACTTAATTACCTTGACTAGTTTTTGAGTGATGGCTTCCTATTCAACAAAAATCGTGACATTAAAAAAAAAACACTTAAATTTCCTGCTTTTCAGTATGGAATTGGACCATGGGTCAATATGAATTTTTTTTTCTTGCTCTTGAGGTCTACCATCCCCTCTTTAAATATTCCTCGTGACTTACCTGACACCCAATATACAGTTCATCTACAAAATGTGTTTTTTTTAAACCTAAAATCAATAAACTCAATAACTTCTAAACTACTGACTTTATCGTCATGGGGGTGGTCTCATTCGATTCAGAAACAATAACAATATAAGAAGGGATACCTTAATCGACTTATTTTGAGCAAATTATTTTGCAAATATCCCGCCCCCTTTTCGAGGCCCACCGAGGGTTTGGTTCTCCCGAAATTTGGGCGTACTCTGCAGATCTCGATTCACACCGAGACGAAGTTATGATCAAAGTTTTATAAATGCACGATTTTTTTTGTTTATTTTGATTATTTTTCCTGTACTATTGTAATTACCGGACTTGAAATACTGAGTTAATGACAGTATCGCTTTCAAATTTACCAGTAGGTTTGTTTTTCAGTACTTTTTCTCCGACAAAGTACCCTCAGTATCTTAAAGTATATGAGTATACTGTAGGACCGTCAGTATTTATCCTCAGACGATCAGTAAATACTGACATTATTTCGATTTACTATCAGTATTACTGATCGTGTGAGGAGCTTTTTATAATTTTAGTCAGACTTTAAAAAAAAAAATTATTATTTTTTTATAAACCTCAGAGTTTTTATTTTTATATCCCTTATTTAACAATGATGCTGAATAACATGACGTTTTAATTGTCGTACAGTTACCGAAGAATCGATCATAAAATTTTAATGGAGGATAAATACTTGTAGCATTCTGCATATATAAAAACGCTTGGGACGGGCATCTGGGGAGCAATTTCAAAGGGATGGCGAAATTCTGCCTGTATTTCCTTTTAATGTTGTGTAAGTTTTCATGATTTATCATTTTTGAACAATTTATGAATTGTAGGAGCAGAAGTCATAAAGATTCATTCAGTAATTTAAAACATGCTGAGAAACAAGTGTGGTTATATGTGTATACATTAGACAAGTATAGTGCTTAAGTAACTGCTTGAAAATGGTTAACTGAGCGTCTTTTGTATCCGATAATCACCTCGTTTAAGTCGTTTAAAGATATCCAAGAAAAAAAAAGCAACACTTAAGTGGAAGGAGGGATGGAACCAGGCACACTATTGTAAATTGGCGCCCGATCTAATATCTTGATCCTCTGTGTCTGTGAGTTAGTGAGTAGTTGAAATTTTGGTCTCTCGATGTTTTAAGTATGAACCCTATTTACCATTATTTACTCTACGACTTATTCATGTCCGACCTATTGCAAGTCACAAAATACCACAATCGAATTTGACATTGCGCTTTTGTGAACAAGCTGAAAGGCGATTGTAATATGTACGAGTCTTATCCTTAACAAAATCTTTGTTGTTCCTTCCCTGCTTCTAACTATCAACTCGATAAAATTTAATCCAACAGTTTTCATGATTCCGAAATTCGCTACCTCAAAATATCCGGTAGCTCTTAGTATCTTCTCTTAGCTTCCCCCACCTTGACTTCGGATGACTGGCGTATGGAGTACTCTCTGGAAATATTCAGATATAACTAAAGAGATATGATTTGTTTCATTAGATTCATCATCAGGGTCTGCAGGCGCCCCCACGTTTCCGGTTGATCTACCGAGTTGAGGTGGCTTTAACGTATTATCGGACGTCAATACATCCTAAAAAACTTTCTCTACCAAGGACTTAGAACAGTCTATTTTTTCAAATAGATATAACACTCCATGACCAATTTATTATGGCCTTTTCAGTTTTCATTCTAATCTTCCAATTACTAGAACCATCTGCAGATGAAAACATATTTGTGAGTGTGTGTATTTCTACACAAAAAGCGATCATTCATCCTGGAAACTTTAATTTATCTTTAACCTGGGAAAAATGCAGATTATACTCCAGCCAGTAATTTATGTAAAATTATTAATATATGCGTCATTGGGTTATGTTTTTTCATAGGAATTAAAGTGAACGATTTATAAAAATCATCGATAAATAAATATTTCATTTAAAGAATAATAAATAAAACCTTTCCAAGGTTATGATTTTCTAGTTTTGAAATAGGCTGTATAAATGAAAGGTTGTAGATTTTATATTTTATTATATTTATATTTTATCAATCTATATAAAAGTTTCGGAATCGAATAATGATTTACTAATTTATTACCGTTGGATATGGATTTTTTTTTAATTTAAACCTGAAAATTTATTTTTACTTTCCTTACCACGTAGGTAAGGAAGGTATTGTAATCGGGGTAATTTTCGATTTGCAATTGTCAACGGACCTAGACGTTTCAGAACTCATTGAGTCCAAAATATGCATCTTCAGGCATTGGTCTGTCTATGTCTATTGTGTCTATGTCACGATTATCTCTTGAACGGGTAAATCGATTTAGATGCCATCAGAGCGAAGGGGGAATTATATATATATATATATATATATATATATATATATATATATATATATATATATATATATATATATATACACATATATATGCATGCACGCACAATTTTCTTTAGCCATTTCTCCTTTTTGCAGGTGCCGTCCCGAGGCACCGCGCTCAGAGGCCATACCCATGCGGGATGAGGCCGTGCTCACCAGAATTCAAACCTGCCTGCGGCTGGAAGTCATTGGAAGATGGTGGAACCACTCATAAAATGTTTCCCAATATTTGCAAAATGGAGGAAGAAAACGACTGTGACAAAAGTAGTAAGTAAATATTCTAAAATGTTCTTCAACATAAAAGTTAAATTATATTTATGAAGTAGTTAAGAGGAGTTACGATTTAGAATATGACAGTCAATAGGTAGGTCGTTATAAAACCCGAATTAGTTGCTTCAGCAGTTAATCCAATCAACAAAGGGTTTTCCGAAGAAAAGATTATAGAAGTTTTTTTCTCACTGAGCCTATATGTTTTTCGGGGTGCTGAATCCGAATTTCAAGTTTGCCACCTTACCAACAGCCAGCTTCACAGCGAAAATAGAAAAATAAACCAAAATGTTGGAACTTTTTTTATTTTTTCGCTTATAACGGACCGCATCCCCGACCAACTTCTTAAACAAACCTGATTTTTTGTTTTCAAATACATTATCGTGCATTGAAATAAATTCGCCCCCTCTATTTCTGACAAAGGGTATCACATGTGGCTCTAGGATCTCCCTGATGTACCTTAAAGCTATTATGGAGCCCTGGTCTACAAGAACCAACTCCAGTAACAGAGTTTAAATTTATACATCTCCAAACCATTACTGAACCTCCTCCAAAAGCAACCCTTGGATAAAGAATGGAGAGATCCACTTGCTGGAGAATGGGACGTCAATCCATATTCATTAATCCGTCTTCCCATTGTTCGCTCTGAAATTTGTACGGTCCTGAACCGCTGGAGGAGACAATGCAGGCTATTTCCTGTAGATTGGCGATCCCGAAGAGCGTGAAGTTATACAAATCTGTTATCACGCTGGATAGTTGAACTTGGACGACATCGGCTCTGTCTCCTTGTATGCTCTGCATTCTCACGATACCTAATAATCTCCCTAGAAACCACGGATTGTGACCGCTGGAGCTTCTGTGCAATATCTCTTTGTGAAAAAACTTCTTCCGTTTAAGTAATAATACAGAAAGACTCCTCTTTGGTCAGTTCCCTTCTGTTTGCCATACAAATGTCCTAAATTAACTCGCAAGCAAAAACTGTTAAAAAACAGTGTTCCGAAAAATGTTTAAAGACGTTAAAATTGTATTCAAAACTAATGTAAGACTGAAAGAAAGATGCTTTAAGTAATCTGTTTAATCCCAAGGAGTGAATCATGTTTGAGGATATAATTGATAAAGGATTACACTGATTCCACTCTGGTACCAGAGAAATATTTCTTGTTTTTACTAACAAAAAAATATTCAGAAATTAAAGGTGATCCTATAGCAAATTAATAGCAAATTAAAACTAAGCTGTTAACAAAATCTACCTATGCGTTTTTTAGCCTAACCATCATTGTCAAATGAAAAAACCTTTCATAGCGGATATTTTTTACATTTTATGTTTTCTTAATTTTTTAAATTTTTTTTTCCCAAACTTTACAATAAGTGTAAGTGTAACTATTAGACAAGTTTCAGCCATTTCTCTACAAAACCATGCAAATATAACTTTTTCAGAATTTCAAATTTTGGAAAATTTCTGTTTGAAATGGCATCAGCCAAATGTTTACGTGACAGAAAACAAAAATTTTCTAAACGGAAAAGAAACTCTTTTAAATGATACAATATTCATGCATTAAGATATGAGATATTATGAACATTAATGTACATTTATAATAAAAGTAGCTATAGTTAAGGCGTGGAGATGCAAAAGGGGATAAATCCGTTTTTTGTCATTTTTGATATTTTTAATGTTTTCCACTCTGTATAGCATCCTCTTTAAGATGGTACATATTTAACTCCTCGAAATGCGCAAAATCTCAGAACATATTTGGTCTATATAATTTAAAAAAAAAAATTAGATGATTAAAAAGTAAATAAATTAATAATGGAAAAAAGAGAAAACAAAGGTTAAGAAAAAAAAGAGAAGAAAAGTAACTAGGAAAAGTAAATGTTATGTAATTATATATAATCTATTTTATTGTCGTAATCATGGAGAAATATCCTGAAGTAAATACGACAGCATCGAGAAAAAAGCCTTGTTAAGGAATTTGTTAAAACATCAGAGGATAGTACTATTTCCATTTATCATTTTTTTAACATTTTCATATTTAGAAATTCCAATCTAATTAATAAATTTGAAGTTATTAGATATACCATACAATACCTCAAACAAAAACAATTAAAATGTTCCATTATCGGCCATCATGATATAAGTTTTTTTATTTTTAAGTTATACTCTAAAGGTTGAACCCCTTCACTATCTGTTATTTAGCTGCAATGAAATTGCATCTTAATTTATTTTTATTTTTAGATCTTGCAAAATGTTAAGAACATTTTGTTTAGAAGTTTAGTACCGAAATCACAAAAATGCTTTTCAGTGTTAGTTATAAAAAAAAAATAAAAAATAATAATATTAAAAAAAAAATATCTTAAAAATTATATACCTATAATTTTCTCTTTTATTAATTTGCTTTTCACATTATTGTTTGATATTAATGTTAAATGATTAAAATCATAAAATGTTAAATTTCCATGAGTTTTTTTCACTTGTTTATTGACTTTTTTTATTTTCCCTAGCAGAATGGGATAATTCCAATTTATTTAAATATTTGAAAAAAGCTAAGCAATATTTTGGAAACCTATTTCTGATTTAGTTTATAAAATTCTCATCCAATAATAATTGTTTCAAAAAAACCTGAATTATGCATATTTTTTGGTTTCCCGAAAAATTTTCAACCTTGGATTTGTCCGCTTTTGCATCTCCACGCCTCAGATAAAATAATAATAACACAATTTAGAACTTCTTTTTTTTAAGCCAGAATGTACAAATAATTCATTTAGTTCATTGCAGGTCCACATCCTTGGATTAATTATGATTCTTGCCCTTCACAACTTGCTAAGGATAAAGAATCTTTGAGGATCAAATACCAAGAGGAAAATGAGGAAGATGAAGAGAATTTTAAAAAATTTTTAGATTATAAACAAGAATCATAAACCACGTTTTACAGGATCAATACTATTGTAATTTAATACAATACAATTTAAAATTGAATCCCACAATAGTTCTCCTAAAGAAATTTGCCTTTGTCAATAAACTTTTATTTATTTCAAGATATATAAGGCATGATGTATATAAACAAGAATTAATACATTATTATTTTAATTCCAAACAAGATTAATCTCTCAGTACAAATCATATTTTTCACTGAGTGATTCATTCCTCTTTTTAAAAAAAATTCCGAAAGGTTAGAGCATTTGAAAGGAAAATGGAAAATTAGATTTGCTGGTCTCATTAAAAAAATATTTATGAAATGATTTTAGCCCTTTATATCATTGCCACAGCACTTAAGTAACGAATGTTAATATAACTGGTTTTTAGGAGACCAAAAAAAGAACTTTATGCTTTACTTTTAACTTCTCCATTATGAAATTTTTATCTATGGGTCTTTTTACTTCTCTGAGTCCTAGATGTGTGTTTGTATTATTGTATTTTGCAAATATGAGACATAATGTTCTTTTTTGGTCTCCAAAGTTTTTAGCTAAAATAATATTCGTTACTTAAGTATTGTGGTAATGATATAAAGGGCTAAAATAATTTCATAAATATTTTTTTAGTGAGACCAGCAAATCTAATTTTCCATTTTCCTTTCAAATGCTCAAACCTTTCGGAAATTTTTAAAAAAATCAATTTTGGCCACAGGTGACTAAAATAAATGAGAAATAAAATTGAGATTAAAAAAAAAAAAAAGTTTGATTAATTTCCTTTGGCAGGGAGAAAGCATCAATTGAATAAATTTAGTAAAATAAAAAAGCATACGCATGATTGTTTAATTTTTTTCAGGAAAAGAATACTACTTCAATCCTAAAAAGATGTCTATAATTGTTCTTAGTATATATTGCAACAAGCATGCATATTCTGATGAAGAAAAATTTTTTTTCAAAAAACTTTAAAGTTTGATATAGAGATGTTTGATTTTGTTTAGTTGTTCATAATAATTCTGAAAAAATAATAAATTGAGAAAATTATTTTGTTATGTATTTTTAATAATTTTCATTTCCATTACTTACTAGCTTCATTCTGCAAAGATATGTCAATAATGAGTTTGTCCAGCTCTTCAATATCCATCAGATTACTAAAACAGCAAAAGCCACATAGGCTTGTGTAAAGTCCATCGAAAATGGATCAATAATCTATATTAATGAATAACGAAAAAAAAAACAATTAATACTTTACTAATACTTTATTAATGTTGTTCAGAATTTTAGAGCAAAATTGCAAACTAATAAGCTTGCAATTTAAGTAAACTAAATAAACAAATATTACTGGTTCTGTTTGTTGTTGTTTTTTTGTGTGTGATACTGTGGTGTTTACTTTTATAGATAAAATAATAGTTCGAAAATTTTCAAATAAAATTTGTTTGTTAATTTATTTTTTCTTTTCCTCACAATATTATAGATGTCTGGCATCCCAGTTTCAAATAAACAAACCCAGAAGAAATTTTTCGATTTAGTTTAACAAAATAATAGAAGTCCTGGTTTAATTTACCAATGAAAGGTAATTCATTTTTTCTCTTTTTTTAGAAATTTTAATCACAAATTCTAACATCCAATATTATTTTAAAATGTGAGTATACCAATATAAAGACTATTATACTAAGATATTTTTATGAAATTGGACAACTTTTAATTTTTTTTTTTAGAGGGTTTCAGTAAAAGTAAAACATTTTTCTAAATTTCATTTTTTTTTTTTTTTTTTTTTTTTTTTTTTTTTTTTTTTTTTTTTTTTTTTTTTATGCTTGAGCCGATCTTTTCCTATTTTCTAGTGAACCTGAATATAAAAAACAAAATTGGAAATCTAAAACTCTTTTAAATGTTGCAATTGGATTTAGTATATACCTTTTCGGCTCACCAATTTTAACAAAAATCTAGTAAATACATTCATATCGATATAAAAGTCCTATTTACCAAATTTGAGATGTTTTCATTTTATTTTAATATAATTTTTGATGAAAGTCTAATATGACCTTCAAGTAAAGTACCACTTCCGGTCTGCCATTGTTAACCAAAATTTATTATATTATTTAAATTAAAATTTAAGGTATAAATACTAAATTTGAGAAGTTTCGCATAGTATTTTAATATAATTTTTGATGGAAATCAATTATGACCTTCAAGTAAAGTACCACTTCCAGTGATCAAGCAGTGACCAAAAAGGGAGGTTCATAATTAGATTTTACAACAATCCTAAATACAAAATTTCAACTTTCTACGGTTAACCGTTTTTGAGTTATGTGAGATACGAATGTACGTACGAACATACATACAGACTTCACGACGAAACTAGTCAAAATGGATTCAGAGATGGTCAAAATGGATATTTCTCTTGAAATCTGAAAACCGAAAATTTTTGCGATTACAATACTTCCTTTACTTCGCACTAGGAAGTAAAAATAACTCTTATTTTTTAAAGTGATTTTTTTTCACTTAAATAAAAATCAAAACACTCACTATACATAGCTTAAAATTTGAACTAGAGAGTTGAGAGTGGTTTCATTTTATTCAGCATGAAAAAAATCTATTGAAAACAGTCATTTAACAACTTTTTAATTAATACAATATGCTAACAAATAAGCTGCTGACAAACCAAATATGAAACCATAAAGTAAGCAATTATATTTTATTCATCTATTTGAACTTTAATCCTTAGTTATTGTTTCAAAATATATTAAAATAAGTTAATAATTTCTATTCATACAAATGTTTATATATCTTTTCCTTTATCCAGTCTTGTAATATTACATTTAATTTAATATGTATAATAATACAAAACTGTATTTTGAATTGCTTATTTTCGAATTTTTGTGTGTTTTTAGAACTGAAGGTGAATGTATAATATTCGAAACTAGTTTCCAATAATATAAAAATATTATCCAATAATATAAAATGAAATTATAGAAATGACAAATAATTTATCAATCCCTAATTTAAATGATCCTTCTATATCATTATGCAGATATCAAATGCATATTATATTATATATTTGAAAGATTTTTCTATCGTGTATAAATCTGGTCTTTGCTTATGACAATTAAAACAACATTGTTTTATGAATAGCATATGTGCATACATATGTCCGTATAGATATACAGATAAGCTAAAAAAAATGAATAAGTAAATCGATTAACAAAAATTATTATCCAAACAAAAAATCTAATTATAATAAATTCTTTTTACATACATACTTAAAGCTATAATGAGATAAATTATTAAGGTTTACATACAATTCTTTGGAATAGTTTCATGATATTACTTTATTTGCATAACATTTTTTTATTAGTACAAAGAATTCTGCATAGACCAAACGACAAGCTTTTTGATGTTTTAACAAAATGTACAATTTGTTAGTGTTTGGGAGTTTTGGTCGCAGGTAAAGCTTTAATAAAGTCTCATCGGCCCAATCACTTTACACGAACAGCATGAAGGCAGCATGAAATATGCTGTGATTATATGACCATACAGGTTCACTGCTACGAATTTTCGGTAAATGTACTTCTGTTTGCACACAGACGTGTAGCCGTTTGGAAATGAGTCATCAAACATGCACTTTTGCTCTGCACTTGTACTCCTAAAGTGAAAAGATAAGTATTCTATAAATTCAAATGTTTATAGATAAATGAATTCAAAAGCTTCAATGAAAAAACAAATAAGCAAAATGTACAAAGAAGTAACTCAAATATATAATTATTTTTATGAGACAATATGTTTAAAACCCTTAAAATATAAACTTTAAAAAAAAATATATGTATAAATTTTTTTCCAAAATTATAATGGGATGAGCCATAAAAAATTTCTGACTTTCTTGCTAATTTAAAAATAATTTTAATTTAATACAATTTTTTTTTAATATTCAAAATATACCGTTTCGTTCTATGGTTTGTTGCCATCTCAAGGCTAGCTGTTGGATTCCTTCACAATACCACTTTATAGGTTTTGAACGGATAAAATTTGCAACACCACAGGGAGAGGCTCAATTCCAACCAGTTCAAAAATTTATTTTGTGTACAAGAAGTGTATGGTCCGGCATTACCTGGTTGAAATAAAATCTGATTTTTGTTTATTAATTCTGGGTAACGCTAGGTCACATTCTTTGTAAATGATCGCTATAAAGTTCTGAAGCAATTGTTCGACCTTCTGGAATGAATTCACAGTAAATTATGCCTTTGTATTTCTAAAATATAGACAGAGTTATCTTTTATCAAATTTCCCTTGCTTAGAGACTGGCAAAACAGGCTGATTGCAGTTTAACCATTGTTTCTTGGTCTTGGGATTTCTCAAATACATCTTTCTCTTTCTGAAATATATCTCTTTCTGATTTGAAGGCTGATGTAACCACTTTCAAATTTCTGGAACCATATACTCACAGCCCGATCAGAAAGATCATCCTCTTCTGCAAATCATCACACCAAACAGGGTGCTTTATTACATAAGATCACCAATATTCCAAATGTTCGTGTCATGTTGCTTAACCGAATGCTAAGACAAACCCGAAGCCAACAAGAGGTCATTTTGTTAAACAATTTATTTAGTAAGGTTTAGGAATCAAAGTGATATCAATCTTAATTTATATTAAGATTTGATTTGTTATAAAAACAAATAAAGCCGATCAGTGGATTAAAATTTCTTAGAAAACAAAATCGATCAAAATATGAGTATGTTTTTCTTTAATATTCAAAAATTTTGAGAGGAAAATTACAATAGCAAACTTTTATAGTGGAATATACATTTAATCTTTATATAATTAAAATAATTAAAAGTTTATAATACAAAATTACTTAATGAGTTTATCAAAAGAAGTTGAGAAGAGATGGATGCTTGACTGTACTAGGTTTCAACAAATAATGATTATTTTGTCAGGGATCACTCAGGTGAAATAAAAAAAAATAAACAAGTAGTTTATGTTTCTTTTATTACAGCAGCTGATGTTTTGGTCCTACTTTCAGACCGTTTTCAAGGTTAGAAGAGTGTGTGCTTAGTTAATGTGTGAAGCTTACTCAACAAAGTAGCTTACTTTTTAGACTCGTTTTTTATAAATTCATTAATTAAAAATACTAATACTAAGACTAATAAGTATAATAAGACTAATAATATTAATAACTAATACTAATAATTAATAACTAATACTAATAATATTAATAACTAATACTAATAAGATTAATAACTAATATTAATACTATACTAATATACTAATATTAATACTAATATTTGATTGGATTATAGATTATCAAGAAATTGGTCAGTGACAACAAATATTAAGTTTTTATTATAGAAGCCGATGTTTCAGCCCACACATACATGCTGGGGGTCATCCTCATGGCGTGGAGTATGTGACAGACCTCTGTCACATGGTATCTTCTGTTACATCACATGTCAGCTTCTATAATAAAAAACGTTTTGTTTATTATCAATGACTTATTTCCTGATAATTTTTTATTTCAAATTTTTTTATAAACATCAATGATATTTCAATAGTCCAGATATCTTCATCAACTATACTTCATTACAGTCAACTATATATCAACTCTAATTAAATTTAACAAGTTCAAAGTTTCAAAAACCACCCAGATTAATTAGTATTTGCCAATATTTTTAAATAAATACAATCGCGAGCCTGTAAATATTTTGATATATACTAAAAATGGACTTATAATGAAGCCAAAACTAAATACATACAGGGCTTGTGGTGAAAGAAACCTGATTGAATATTTTGAGGCTGGAAAAAACAGGTTCCAACGTGTGGAGAGTTTTATCTACCTGGGATCTGAAGTAAACTTAAGGAACAATCTCAGTTAGAAGATAAGAAGAAGAATCTGTTCAGCAAATCAATGATATTTTGGCCTCTCCCAGCTCATGGGAAGCAGGTTTCTTTCCTATCAGGCCAAAGTAAGGCTACACAAGACCCTTATCCGTTCTGTCATTACATATAGAACACAAATTTGGTCCACAACAATAGCAGATGAGACTTGGCTCCATAAATTTGAAAGGAGAATATCGAGGAAGATGCTTGGCAAAGACGCACCAACAAGGAGCTCTATGAGCGGTACCAAAGCATGGACGTGCTGAAGTTTGTTAAGCTTGGGAGACTTTGTTGGGCAGGTCATGTAGCAAGGATGAACGACTCTGAGATTCCCAAGAAACTTATGACAGAGGTCCTACATCAGACCCGTAGAGTTGGAAGACCAAAAGCAAGATTGCTAGATGGAGTGGCAGCAGGTTCTTGACAGCTTGAAATTGGACAGCTGCAGCAAAAGAAAGAGCCTACTGACGGAGGCTGCTGGAAGAGGTGTAGATTCAGTAATGGATTGTTGTTCCATCAAGTAGTAGGGCTTAAATCAGTTTCACTGAATCAAATTTAATCTAAAATTTATTCCTATCTATAACAGAAAAAACAATTACTCACCGGAATTACTGGAAAAACCTCAACCCTTAAACCGTTTAACTATAAACACCCCACCTTTCTTTCATTGCTAGTTCAGTGCGAGAACAAACCAGTACAAACTATTCTGTTTGATATAATATACTTAAATTTTGATGAGTACCAGCATGTATTTGATTTCTTGTCTTAATTAAATTCATAATTCATAAATGTTTTATAATACTAATTTATTTTACATTTAATTTAATATGTATAATAATACAAACTGTATTTTGAATTGCTTATTTTTGAATTTTTGTGTATTTGTAGAACTGAAGATGAATGTATAACATTCGAAACTAGTTTTCGATAAAAACAAAATTATCGAAGTGGCAAATAATTTATCAATCCCTAATTACTTTATAATAATCTGAGTGTTTCCCAATTTGTAAGAGTACAACAAATTAGGTGGCTGGGACACTTAATCAGAATGGGTGAGGAGAGGACAGTCAGAAGACTGTATTACGGAAACCTAAATGGAGTAAGACCTCATGGAAGACCAAAGAGAAGATGGAAGGCCAGCATCTCCGAGGATCTGAAGAAAACAGGAATTTCCATCAGATGTGCTACCGATAGGGGAAGAGCGGTGAAGTTGGCCAAAGACCGCTTCATGCGTCTGTAGCACCGATAATGAATGAATATATTTTTTTTTTTCTAGATCTGTTTTCTATTTAAAACTTGTATTGCTTTATCTTCACAAGGATTTAATCTTAAATTTATTTCTAAAAAAATTTTTATATAAAAATGTTCAAATATTGGCAGCCAACATAAATAGCAATGGATTTCAATACAATAATTTGGAAACATGTTTGGATAACTAATTTAAAAAAGCAGGAAAGTTAACTATGTTATTGCTAATGCTAAGAAGCCAAAGTAGAAAATAAAAAACATACACGCATTTTTCGATGCGAACACCTTGCACAAAGAAACTTGTGTTAATGATATAATTCCATTCATTATCTTTATTCAGACAGAGTTTAGGGTACACAACCTCTTCCTGAAACAAATTAGTAAATTTACATAGGGGTACATAAGATCATAATGAGGTATTTAAAAAAATATATAGATGAGGAAATTTAATTTCAAACAACATAAATAAATTACCTACTTTTAGTCATAGATCATGAATAAAGAACAGAAAATTTATTCTTTATTTTGAAAATAATATATGGTATATAAGCTTTAATTTTGTCTGTTAGTTATAAGTGAATAATAAATAAATAATTTATTCAAAATCTTTTATTCCTAAATATTTTTTTTTAAATTAATAAGTTTTATAATTAAAAAAAAAATATTTTAAAATATTAGTGTAAAAAATCCTTTGACAATAAATTGTAAATTTACAAGTTTAACTTACGTAAGAACGACAAATATTTTCTTCAGTGGTTGTATTACTATCAATTCTTTGCGTGGTAGTCGTTTTCAGTTCATCTGTTTCTTGCAATGCTTTAAAGTGATCCAAAGCACTACGCATTTTTTCAAAGATTTCCCTGGAATGGTAATAAAATACAATTATAATATAATATAATATAATATAAAGAGCTTTCTAATAAAATTGTAAATAGAATGTAACAAGCATTTGGATTTCTTTAATAGTTCAAAAATGAGCTTAAAACATAAAAGAATCATCTTCTTTTTTTTTTTTTTTTGTGAAATGTAAAGAAAATTTGAATATGAAAGGAAAAAAAGTAAAACTCCTCAAATGTAAAAGTTTGTGACGCCAATGCTGACTAATGGTCAAGTACACATTTTTTCAAAAGGGTTGAATGAAGTAAGGATGGGTCTGTCAAACCACAGTTCTTACCACAATAAAACCCAATAATTTTCTATCCAGTGCCTCATGAAAAAGATTCAAAAGTCATTTTAAAAAATAAAATAAAAATTGTAAAAAAGAGGTAAATTTAAATTAATTTAAAAATAAAACTGAAAAAAAGAAGAGTTTCGTGGATCAATTTAACAAATATATAAAAGAATGATAGGATGCCCAAATTGAAAAAAACAATTAAAGATAGTGTTGCATTTCTGCTTTGCTGGCCATAAATGGATTTTAAAAAAAATATTCCAGTAGTCCAAGAAAAATAAATATAAAAAACTTTTTTGGAAAAGAATAATTTGTAAATTTAAAGTTACAAACGACACATCTATTATGAAAAGTTAAACAGGTTAAAAATGCCATTTGTTTTTTATTTATAATGCTTAGCCTTTCTGACGAGGACACATATTTGATTCATGGGATGCTCAAGGATTTTCTCCAAAGGAATTATACTTGGAATAATCACAATTGAGTAGCTTTTCGAATAAAGAAGTAGATAAATTATTATACATAAATTATAAAACAACTGATTTTATTGATTTCTCATTTAGTGATCCAAATCTCGGTTTTATTATTAATTTTTTTGTATAATATTTTTTTTTTTGTTTTTAAACATTTTTGTATCAATTTCAGAAGAAAATATTAAGATTATAGAATAATAAGATTATATACAATTTTTTATGACTTTAAAAATAATAATTTATTATTTAATATATGCTGAATAAATCATTACACCGGGTAGCCATCTACTGTTTCACAACATGTTGATCCATCTGCACATGATGGCGCCGGGAGTTTGCAATTTGTTGTTTGATTAACGAGTGGAGGAGAGTCCTTATCATCATCTTCTGGAAAGACGCCAAATAGAACAATCATTAATTTATTTGATAAAACAAAATAATAAATATTATTATTATATTTTTTTATGTGAAAATGTATATTAATTAATTCTTACTTCTGCTAGTGGTGTTTTTATCTTGAACCCAGTTGTCTGAAGGAGTTCTAATCGGACACCAACAATTATGCGTTATTATAAAATATTATATACACAATAAATAAAAATAAAAGATACTAGAATATACTTCATTGACAAATATATAATTATATAAAATCCAAATAAAAAGATATATAATTTGAAACAGACCCACTCAGCAAAACTCGCATTTAATGATTTTCTGAAATTCTGACGATGAGAATTCACTGAGTCTATTGCTTCAGTTGCAGACCATTTGATCTCCTATAGGTTCATGAATAAACTGACATTTATATATCAAATAAATATCAAGTTGTTTTCAATAATTTAATAATTTTATTCTTCAGTTGCCAAACGGCCACTGCATTATAAGGATGCCTGAGGGATGAGGAGGAAGAGGCAGAAACTAGCTGATCTGGTTGCATGGGCTGAAGTAGACGTGCACGGCCAGGAGTCCTGGCTACCTCAGGTAATTTTGTCTGAACTGGCCGGCTTCATGACTTGAGGAGTTTACGACTTGATTGCTTAAAGAAATTTCGGTCAGACGACGAGGAAATTTTAACCTGATGATGAGGAATGTTAGGTATTACAATTCTAGGTGTTGAATGCTTGACCATTCTATGTACTAAGAATTCTGGGAAGAATAACAGACAGCACTACTACTCTTCCAGGTGGGAGACGCCTTTGAAAATAAATGGATGGATTAATAAGTTGATTTGCAAACATACATAATATTAAATTTTCATATAATTTTGGCAATGAATAGGCATGATTCAATTCATAATCTGTCATGAATAAAACAAAAATAAAATTTAAAAATTGTTCATGATGGATTTTGATTATAGTATGTAATGATTAAATTTGATGAGATAAAGTTAAAAAATAAATAATCAAAACATGTAATAATTTGGGATTGTGGGAATCAAATATTCCTATAAACTAGTAAATAAATATTTGTAAATAAATGTAATTATTGTATAAAAATAATAATTTTAAAGCAGACAATCACCTTTTTTCATAAAAACTATAATATTCTAAAATTAATACTTTAAAAAAAAAGTTAACAATCTATCCTTCTATAGTTGTTTACTAGTATATCATGTGTTCCTTTCCTGTCCCCAAAAGTTTTAATTAGAATCACAAAAAGGCCCACATAATTTTATTTTAAATTTAACAAATGTTTATTTTCTACTTATAATAAACGGATAAGCATAAATTATTAGGTTGAGTGAAAACTGAATACAAGCTTTACTCCACCTTTCAATTTATCCTTAAATTATTTTTTATATATATATAGTGGACCCTAGTTTTGACGCATGTCATTGTACAACATTACAAAATATCTGAGGTTTGGTCATAATCTCTTATTGAGTGATCAACAGTTCACTGTAATTTGTTTGTTCTTTAATAGCACTTATTTTTCATCCTTTTAGGACGTTCCAGAAAACAAATAAATTTCAATATCTGTTATTAAATGAAAATTTCATTGAGTTTATATTCCTAAATACTTCAATATTTTTTTACTTTGCTTTTGTGTAGGTTCTTCTGTAAAACAATTGGTTTAATTTCCCCAGATCCACATTATAACGAAGGTCAACTTATATTTTGTATATTATTTAGTTTCTATTTTTTCTTTTGTCAAAAGTACTTGCAATGAGTTGCTAGTTCATTAATAGATTTTATAATAAAGTTTTATTTTTTTATTTTCTTTCCTTCTCTTTCACATTCATCCTCTGAGAGATGTTTATTGATTTTACATGTCCCATGCTCTGAGAACATACAGGCTTATAAGAACATATTTAATTATTGTGAACATATGCCATTATTATTTTCAAATCAGTTAAAAACAATGATTCCAAAATTAACAATTTTAAATAACAATAATATGAAATTAACAAAAGGTGAAAAAAATGGAAGAATATTATTTATAAATTATTTGCCTTATAAAAAAAATGCCATTTTTTGGAATAATATTAATGAAACATGAATTGATGTAATTTCATTTTATTAATTTTTAAAAAATTATTCTTGACTTCTATAAATTTCTGTCATCAAAAACGTTTTTATTTCCTCTTTATAAAAACTTACTGAGAAAGGCAATTTGTGTCATATTGCTAATTTTACTAAGACTAACCTTGGAGCATGGGGAATACTTCCAGGCGGAAGGCAGTTAGCGAGGTTGATCTGAAAAATCAAGAATAAATTAGAAAATGTAAAACAAAAAAAAAAGTTTACAAAATCTTATATTATTCATAAATCTTGAAAATAAGCTCAATGCGCCATTATAATTATTTTTCATCTTTCTCGATTACCTATTAATAAATTTACAATAGTAAAATTTATTTCATTATACAACTGTTTGGAAAATTTAGGACTTAAAAATATGTATCATTCCTTTACTTTAGTTTCCTTTGCTTTATTTTATTAATTAATTTTATTTGTTTGCATTAATTTTATGTTGCTTATTTATTCTTTAGCATATTAATCAATTAAAAAAATGTATATCATCATATTTAATAATTTACTTATATTCCGATTGAAATGTGCTCCATTGTATTGATTGGAATTGTAAGTAAATGAATTTTGAATATGGCAAACACAAAATACCTGAAATTTTCCAATAAAGATAATTCAAGGGGGTAGAGCAACTCAAATTCCTAAGAAAAACTTTCTTTGTTATTAATGATTGAATTATTTATACTAGGCTAATTTTTGTTTTCTCCAAGAAATTTGAAGCTCTTTTAAGTTTAACTATTTTTCATACAAAATAAGTGGTGTAGGGCAGACTGACGATGGTGTGATAGTACATTATTGCTGAATTTTGTTGCACATATCAGTATCACGGAGGCATAGTACACTTCCTATTTTTTACCCATTACAACACATTCGTATATTCAACTTTTTTTGCCATATACATAGGTATAGATAACTATGTCCTAAAGCATATGTTGGGTATGCTTTTAAAAATCCATGAAGTCCAATTTCATTCGGAGTTTTTCTCTTCAAACTCCTGTAAAATTAGCGAATTGTGAAAAGGTTTCTTATAGCTCAAAATTACAGATATTTAGACTACAGTCTATTCTTGTAGGTCTATTCTTAGTGTTATGAGGATCTCCGAAAAGTATTAAATTTATATGATTTGTTAACTTTTTGCAAAGTGGGTCTGGTCTATTTTTTAGCACAAACACTTCACAACTAATTAAATTAAATAATGGCAATAATTGGATCTCATAATCGATATTAGTCTGCTGATTGATCTCTGCCCACAGCTTTTTTCGATGTTTCTAATGTATGATTATTGTACAAACGACTGTTACAACTAGCTTGAGAAATTGGAGAGCTCCATGGAATTCATGAAGAATCAAGATCTGTTGTTATTCTGGGAATCGACCTACAATCCCTGGTAGGATAGGGTTCTCATTAAAACAGACTTTCTACAGGACTACCTGACGTACAGATGCCATATAGCTTATTTATGAATTATAGCTTAATTGAGACTTTCTGGTAAACACGCAATTATCTTTAATGTCAATTCACAAAAATATACTTTGGTCTCCAGAAACCTTGTCCAGCCTGTGATGGAGAGACATTGGAGAATTGCTATTATTTTTTTCAAGTTGACCCGAGTACAAACATAACAGAACCCCATTTATGCCCAAATTAAATAACATTAGTCTAAATTATTTATTTAAAATTCTTGCAGTACTCACAGAAATGCATCATAAATTGTTATTCATATATATTTCTCATAATCTCAAATTTAGATCTGAATACATGTCTTTTGCAAATTATGTGTAGTTTTAACTGAATGGTTGTTAGCTTACTTATTAGTATCCTAAGAAAACAAGTTTTATCATGCAATGATTATTACGGACCAACTATTTTTTTTTTTTAAATATGCATTAATGCTTGTAATTGGTAAACTTATAATAACATGCCCAGCTTCATTTTTATTGTTTATTTATATTAATGATTTTTTATTTAAAATTTTATTTGTATTTTAGCGTCTACCGTATGGTATTTATTGTACTGTGCGACTCTATTTGTATGGGGATAGTCCCAAAAAGAAATAAATAAAAAAGAACTAACTTGATATATTCGCGATGTTACTGTCATATTTAAACTCGACGTGTCAAATTCAATTAAAGCGCGGGCAGTGTTGCCATATCAGTTCTGTATTTTCCCCCTAAAACTCTCTAAATTTTCTCCTAAATCCACCAACTTTAACCCTAAACTTATCTAAATGTTCTCTAAATCCACCAACTTTAACCCTAAACTTATCTAAATTTCCTCCAAATCCATCAACTAACCCTAACTGTTTAATTCTTCTTTTTCTATTATAATTAATAGTTGACCATAAAAATTATATGAAGAAGTGAGATGTTCCAGGAGGCGGTAAAAAAGAATGGATCATAAATAGTAAAAACTATTTATTAGAAATCGACATTTCGACCCACTTTACAGGTCTTCATCAGATAAAATAAAAAATAAAACAGTGACATTTACAGTGAAAGACATTAAAATTTACAAAGTACTTAAACTAACAATTGTTAGTTTAGTGCGAGAAGAAACCAGAACAAACTTTTCTGTTTGATATAATCCATTTAAGCCATGAACTGAAGATGAACGTTTAACATTCGAAACTAGTTTTCAATAAAACAAAATTATAGAAGTGGCAAATAATTTATCAATCCCTAATAATGAGAATCGGCAGGACGGCTCAGAGAGAGAAGAGAATAATAAGATTACAGAAAAAAAACATCGAACAGGTCGAAAGTTTCAAATACATATAAATACATGGGAGCCCATTTGGATGAGAAAGGAATCATCGATAAGGAAATCAAAGAAAGAGTGAGTTCGGCTCCAAAGATGTTTTATGCTGTAAATAGAAAATTTCTGAATAAAAGAGAAGTAAGCAAGGACAAAAAATTAAAGATTTACAAATCTACGTTACTCCCCATACTAACTTACTCCTCGGAATTATGAACACTAACCATGAAACATAGAAGCAAGATACAAGCATCCGAAATGAGATTCCTTAAAAAGATAGAGGGGAAAACCAGAAGAGACCGAATCCGTAATACAACCATTCGATAAATCTCGGTGTCGAACCTGCAGAAAAGGTAGTTGAAGAAAGGTGTTTAAGGTTTAGACACGTTTTAAGGATGAACTACAATCGTCTTGCTGGGATGACATATGAAGCGAAGATTGACGGTAGAAGGCTCAGAGGAAGACCCGGACGCACCTGGGAAGGAGTACCGGAATGCTTTGCAAAGAGAAGGCTTGATTGGAATAGGAGAAGGGAACTGTTTCAGGATCGTGGAGTGTGGAGTGTGGTCCAGGCTTTACAGAAAGACACCTGACGCTGCATAGAACGGTTGACGAGGAATGATTATGCTGATGATGATGAATAAAACTGAATTTAATATTTAATGAGTCAGATTGTACTTACGACGACGAAGAAAAAAGCAAGAATACTGTAGCAAGCCATCCTTTCCTAAAAACAGCAGTGGGCAAAATAACTTCCAGCTCTTCCTATATCCTATATCTAAACTACTTCTCCCACCCCTGGAGAGTTCGCCGCCCCTCCACATCCTACCTAAGGATCGCCAAGAAGTACTGGTTTCTGGAGGAATCACCTAAAGAGGAATTAAAACTGAAAAGAGAAGATGAAGAGTGGATAAATATGAAAATATATATTATAGATACACAAAAAACCTAAATATAAAAAATGTTAATAGTTTTCCAAACAAAAAATCTCCAACTCTTTTGTTAGTAAACGAAAAAACTTAAGTGAAATTCGTTTCAATTGCCTTCATCACCTTCTTCCATTTTCTAGTTACCCACTTAATTTTATACCGATTTGATATTTGTTGCGCTTTGTATGAGGGTATTTATTTGTTAAAATTGTCAATTGACAATAATAGGGGAATCATTAATAGAGAAAAATGTATCTATCCACATAACATTTACAAAAAAAAATTACGTCTGTCCGCCGCACAGTGGTCAAAACGTGGAAAAAAAACCTAAATCGCAATCCTCTCAAAATGCCAATTCAAGTATATCCCATTATTTTAGAATGTTACGGTAGAAGGTCCCATTTCAAGGATTACAGGGAAAATGGCATTTTTACAGCTATATCATTAATCATACTCTGAAGTATGAAATTTGATGTCAAATTTCTGAATCACTTCATTTCTAACAACTTATATATGCATATGGAATGTACTGTTGGCACATCTATTTTATGTATATATATATATATATATATATATATATATATATATATATATATATATATATATATATATAACACTTATGGGTAGTTGATGGATTAGAATAGCTTTATTTTAAAGTATCTATCTTTTGAGCGCAGTGTTCTAATTTGTTTCGCTTAACCTATTAGGCTTCTTTTACGTGAGGAATAAGTATGCGAACTCTGCAAATCTACGAAATTAGTTGAAATTTTGATTTTAATTCATAAAAGCATTGTTCTAACTGAACGTGTCCAGAAAGGAATCTCGATGAAAAGTTGATTTTTTTTTTTAAATATGCTCATTTATGTTTATGAGCTGATTACGAATTTCAACTTTCTCCTCAAATTTTATCTAAAAGTATCGAAACAAAATACAAAAAAGCGTGTTTTTTTCTCATTATTTAAAACCATTAATTTGAATATTTTCTAATATTCATTTCACAATAAATTAAACAAGTGTAAATTACCTACAACTTTGAATCTAAAGATTTTTTTGTTTGGCTGCTCCGTTCTGAAGCGAAAGTGAAAGTAAATTAGGAGGCACAATGTATTCCAATCAAGTGGGAGCCAGAAAGGGGGTGGAAAGTTTTGAAGAACTTCTAAGAATCTAATTTTTTATGCTTTTTGGGATGCAAATATTTCAACTTTGAAAGCACAAAAAAAAAAAAGATCTAAAAAGCTCAAAAAATAAATTTCGCTTCACAGTGTTATTGTCATGAAACTGCTAAACTATATGTTTTTATTTTATATCAACAAAGTTCGCAAATAACACTATGATTTCAGCCAATATTTAACCTATTGGGTTGCTCACGGAACAAAATCAGGAAACTAAGATAAAAATATAGAGTTTTAAATAATAGAGCATTCCCGAAATTTCAGCAGGGTCGCTAGCAATGAGAATGCCATCAAAATGTTTCAAGTGACATCCGATGCTATTGTTAATAAATTAAAACAAACCCAAAAATGCGAATTCTTGATTTCCAATATGTAATAAATATACGTGCGCAATTTTAAAAAAAAATTATATTATATTTATATTGCACTATGTTTTATTTTTAATTTATATATCAAATATAAAATTATATACCAATAATATGCTAAAAAAAATTAAATTATTTTTTTAGTAGAATTTTATTTCATTAATGTTCATACAGTTTGTTTTCAACTGTCGCTTTTATTTGTCCAATTATTTTCTATATCTTTTGAATTATATCTTGAAATGTTTAACTCCTATTGGATCGTGGTTTGTTGCTTTCGATTCAGCGTTAAAAAATCACATTAAAGCAACCCTCTTCTAGTGTTATTGAGATAAAGACAAGATGAGAGGCTAGTTCTTTCGCAAACGACCGAGTCAATGGTCACCCCAGGATGATCCTCCGTATTCAACATTGCAACCCGCCATTTTCTTTAAAAATGGCGACCGATTTTGTAAAGATTTCATACTCCATATCTCAGTCATTTATGAAGATAAAGGAAAAATAAAAATTTGGAAACTTTTTTGAAATCAAAGTTTTTTACTCTTGGTATAATGATTCCGAAATACTTTTAATAATTCATAAAGTAAAATTACAAATAAATAATAATAATTAATAATAAACCACAGTATAATAATTCGCAGCGTTTTTAGATACACATAGGCATACTCCTCAAAGATCAACTGCATAACCGAAAAGATTCGCTAACAAAAACTGAAAATTTTCGAATCAAAAATATTAGAAATGATAACACAAATGAAAATCACCCTCGTATGTGATCAAGAAAACTCTACATACTGATTAACATCTACCAACAGTCGACCATCATATAAAGGCTCTTTAAAAAACATTTCATGACACTCCAACAGACTAATTCCAGAAATCGCAAAGGTTGACCTTTCCAGCGATTAAAAGGTGATGGATGTGAGATCTTCCGTGACATATGTTAGCTGAGTCAAGTCCGAAAATATGTGATGTCGGGTACTGACATTTCCCATGTTGGCATGCATTATTTCTAAATAGGTCAGAATTTTCAAAAAGTGCATTTTTCTTTTGTTGTTAATAATAATAAAAGGCGAAGGGAACACAAAAGTTCGATGCCGATACAACCGATACAAGATTCGGTCTACAAACCTCGTTCCACCGACTACGCTTCAAATTCAAATCCTTAAGAGTACCCTTAACGCAATCCTCCCACCTACGTTTCGGTGTACCCCTCGGACGCTCACCAATCAGCTCAGCGTTTATTATCTTTTAGGGATTCGATCGTTACTGAGCACAACAACTTTACTAGCCAATTTTAACGGTTGCGATATCACTTCGATTATATTAGCAGGGTGCATGCTCCGCAATTCCGCGTTGTGTAACCTCCTAAATTCTCCTGTGGATTCATCGTGTTTCGGATCAAATATTTTACGCAATACGTTATTCATGAAGACCTTAAGGCGTCGTTCTTCCTTCAAGATTAGCGACCACGTTTCATACCCGTAGAGAACAGTAGTAAGGATAATAGTTTTGTAAGATCTAACTTTTAACTTTCTGAACAAAATATGTAAACTATGTTATGTTGACACCAAAAAATAGCAAGCATTTCTCGCCTTTAACAGCACCTTGATTTCCTCTTGAATATCGTTTTTTTCTAGTTATCATACCCCAGATACTTAAATGTGAAAGTGTTCAAAACTATTGGCATCTGTATCACCAAAATCGCCGCCTATTCTGTTGTTCACAATATGTTTCGTCTTATCCGTATATAATTCGAGGCCAATCTTTTTACTGGCTTTCATCAACGTTTTCCGCGTCGTCATTTAACAATACCAAATCATCTGCAAACCCAAGCACAGATATCTAAACCTCTTTCGGTGCGCATCACCTTTCTAAAGGCATATTCTAGAGGTAAATTAAATAGGACAGGTGAAAGAGATTCAACTTGTTTTAAACCAAGCGAGTCTTAAACTTCTCTGAAAAATAATTACCGATTCTAACTTTATTGAATTTTTTGGTCATGCACATTCCTATTAGATTAGATTAGCCTCAGACGGTCAATGGAATCAGAAGTCTTTTTGAAATCGAAATAAAGCTGATGAACTACACCGTTGTATTCTAATTTTTTTTTTCTAATATCTACCGTGAGGAAAATATTTTATCGATACTTAAACGGTTCCGTCTGAAACCACATTAGTAGTCTCCGATAATTTTCTTTGCGTATTCCGTGATTCGACTAGTTTTCGAATTACAATTCTTGCTTGTGAATCCGGCGATGTCCACGTATATTTATGAATATTCTTATGTTTAAACGTAGTATTTTTGATTATTAGGTTTTTCGAGATAGCAAAGTTTATTAGTTTTTGCAAACATTCTTTACCGATCGTCGGGTAATATTCTTCTTCCCTTCCCATCTTTGCGTTCGCGTCTCTTAATGTTATTTCCATACGGTAGTTTATCGTAAACCCACTCTAGTTTATCATAAAATTCGCACTGTCTTCTGTAGGAGAATGTATATTTATCAACGCGATTTTAAACCAACGCCTCTGAAATATGGCCATTGATATATATGGCCTATCATTAAAAAATAGCAATCATATACATTTCTAATCTCTTGGGAACATAGCATGTGCACTATTTCTGCACACAGCCATCTGCATTTCTTCAAGAGTTGGTGCAGGGCTTTAAATAAAGTTCAATATCGAACAAAGATTGGATACTAATATTGATTTTAACCAGCTTATTGTCAGATCAAAAAAATGGCAGTCCTTAGGCTCTATGTATTTAATATATATATATATATATATATATATATATATATATATATATATATATATATATATATATATATATATATATATATATATTGTACTCCACAATATCCTATTAATGGTATTATCTTAAGCCTTTTCCAAAATGAAATTTAATTTTAACGGCTTAATAATTTGACATGGCAAAACTTCATTGATATTAGAAACTTAATTGAATCAGGCATTATTCCAAGCTAAGGAAAAAGGAAATTATTCAAGCAGCCAAGAAATCTTACGAATTTGCGAGATTGATAAAAAAGTAAGACATTATTTAGTCTTATAAATATTGTTTGAACACTTTGGACAAATATAGAGTTTTGGATCGGAATTTTTTACTTTTCTTACTGCTATCAGAGGTAGATAGGTATTGTAATTGGGTCAAATTTTCGTTATCCGGTTCTAAGACACTAATGGACTACATTCAAAATTTCAGAACCGTTATGGTTTCCTAAAATTCAATGGGAAACTGACTTTTTTTCAACATAAATTTATTTATTATTTATTTATTTATTATTAATTACGTTACATTATACATTAACTTAGTTGCTTCCCTTTCAAAAGAAAGCATATGTGGTAGAAAATCAGAAGGTTTTTGATGAAAATCTGTAGCACGTATAGCCATTTCCAATAAAACAAGACCAAGTGCGTAAACATCTATTTGCTCAAGAGAAGTTTCACAGTCACGAAGATTTACTTCACCTTCTAAGACTTCAGGAGCCATATATCTTAGTGTATCTGTAAAAAATATATTATTGTATCATACTAGTTTATCTCTAAGATTTTCTGTACCTAAACTTCAGGCGCCGAATTCCTAATCAGAAACCCGGTACTTAAAAATAATTGCCGTTCCCACCATACCAAATAGTATAATTCTCTTCTGATAATGAGCCCGTGGCCAGCGAACCTCTTGCAGTACCACGATATCTAAATTTTATCCCTTAACCTCGTTTGCCACCGATTTTAATCCACCTGTTGTATTCAAACTTCTTACGTTCCACATGCCAATATCTAAATCTTTAATTTTCAACTTGCGCCATGAATCCCCTGAAACAGTCTCCAATCGGAGACCCGAACGGGGGACTAGTTTACTTCCGGATAATGAGCGTTTTACCTCAGAGAGATCCATGACTATTTTGTGGAATAAAAATATGTGATTAGAGGAAAAACAGGAGAGCTGTTGCACTTCTATGCGCGCCCACATCACCAGTCAAGTGATTATGGTGCCAAATTTTAATTTTAATTTAAACTCCGACCTAACCTTGATTGCCACGTGGCCAAAAATAGCTTACGCAATAATCCCCTATCTCACAATGCTTTCGTTGAAGTAAAAAATGGACTTTGAACTGTTAATTCCAAAAACATAAACAAATAGACTTCTTAATCCTGTAACAACTTTTGGACTTTGAACAGTTAATCTCAACAGCATAAACAAAGCATAGGGCTTCTTAATGCTATAACAACTGTTGGACTTTGAACTGTTAATCTCCAAAACATAAACAAAGGGTAGGGCTCCTTAATCCTATGACAGCTTTTGGATTTTGAGCTGTTACTACCAAAACATAAAGAATGATATAGGACTTGTTAATTCTTCTGCTAAAAAGTAAACAAATTTAGCTTTCGCAATAATTTTCTATCTCTTAATCCTTCCTTTGAAAGTAAATAATGGACTTTGAACTTTAAACATAAACATGTCAGTCTATAAATAGAGCCGTTTTTCGGAACTCTTCCTCATTCTCTTATTCATCATGCTAGGTGAAACATCTATGAAAGCGTGTGAGTTATTTTTTAAAGCTTTTTATTCATTTAGGTTATAATGTAGTTTTATCTCTTTGTTCCATATTAGTTTTTTCAATTCGTTTTTAATTTTCTCATTGTTTAATATTTTTTTCTTCTATATTATTTTTCCGATTGAATTTCAATTTTGTTTGTAATGTGGTGAAATGTTTCAATTTGCAAAGCAGTGCACGACGAATGTGCGTCGTTGCCAAAGGGAAACACCGCTCGTCATGACAAAGCGAAGGCGGTTGGAGGCGACTATAGGGATGGTCTCTATATGAAATCGAGACAGCATTCAGAAGAGATATTAATACTTTTTTCTTCCCTAGTTCTGAACCAATCGATGCTGTGGAATTTCTCTGCACTCAGACTGACACTCTGCATCGGGTTGATTTCAGAATATTTGGCGGAATCAGATGTCCTCCTAAAATTTAATTTGGTTTTAGAAGTTACGTAAGAAAAGTTAAAGGAGAGATGTGCGTTCATGCTTTTAATACCAATAGCCTCAAAAATAGCCTCAGCGTAAGCTACTCGAAAATTGCTACGCAGATGGAAGAGATGATGATAAAGGGGAACTGCTGGTTACTTAAATCACTTGACTAGATTAATTGAAATGATTTTACAAATGAATTATTCATTTATTATTCATTTACTCTGCAATGAATACACTCCCCAGCAATTGTAGTTTTTTAAATTCCAGACCAAATTGACAAATTTATGTGCAAAATCTGGATTTAATGTTAAGATTTGAAATTCAGATTTCATTTCTAAATGTTGAATCCAGATTCTGAATAAGATCAATTCAAAAGATTCAGGTATCGGATAATCAAAATTAGGATTATATAGCTCTAGTTATATTATTCAAATATTTTTTTCAATGAACGGATATTAACAATATTAAACAAAAAAGAACATTAAGTAAAGGAAGAGTCAAATTTAATTTAAATCAATATTTAAATATAATTGATTAGATTTTATGATTTTATGTACATATATTATATTGGTAATATTAATAAAAACAATAACTGCAAATATAATAAGAAAATGAAAAAATATAAATATATATGCTTAAGAAAATAAATTATAAGAAAATCTAAAGAGAATAAATAAAAAAATAAAACTGCAGTGTTATCAAAAAGTTTGAAATTACATTGCAAGCTATTTGATATCCTCGCCAACACATTTAAGTAATAAAAATTCTATGTTTCGAATTCCTTAGTTTTATTGATTTACCAGAAGCATATGAGGCATCTAAAAACAAAAAGGAATAACTCCAAATGCAAAAAAAAAAAACTATAAAAAATTTGGCATTGATGGAATAACAAGTTGGTCTGCCTTCTTTGTCGCTTTGTGATTTGCAGAGCAAATAAAAATTTTAGCAAATATTAATTTTAGAACTTTGAATTGAGTTACCCTTTTTGTTAGTAGATGTCTCATATTTGCAAAATAAAATAATATAAACACAAATCTAGGACACCGAGAAGTAAAAAGGCTCAGAGATAAAAATATTCGTAATGGAGAAGTTAAAAGTAAAACATAAAGTTCTTTTTTTGTCTCCAAAGTTTTTAGTTAAAATAATATTCACTACTGAAATGTTGTGGCAATGGTATAAAGAGCTAAAATAATTTAATAAATATTATTTTATTGAGACCAGCGAATCTAATTTTCCATTTGAGCCTTTCAAATGCTCTAATCTTTCGGAAATTTTTTTAAAAATCAATTTTTGGCACAGGTGACTAAAATAAATGAGAAATAAAATTGAGATTAAAAAAAAAAAAAGTTTGTTTAATTTCTTTTGGTAGTTGAGAAAGCATCGCTTGAATAAATTAAGCAAAATAAAAAGCATAGGTATGATTGTTTAATTTTTTTTTCAAGAAAAAAAAGTACTACTACAATCCTAAATAATTATCTATAATTGCTCTTAGTCTGTATTGCGACAGACATGCATATTTTGATGATGAACAAATTTGAATTTTGTTCAAGAAACTTTTTAGTTTGATACAGAGAGGTTTGATTTTGTTTAGTTGTTCATAATAATTCTGAAAGAGGAATAAATTGGAAAAATTATTTTGTTGTGTATTTTTAAGAATTTTCATTCCCATTACTCTTAGCTTAATTCTGCAAAGACATGTCAATAATGAGTTTGACCAGCTCTTCAATGTCCATCAGATTACTAAAACGGTGAAAGCCACATAGGCTTGTGTAAAGTGAATCCATTGAATATGTATCAATCATATAAATTAATCAATAATGAAAGCTTATTAATGAAAGTAATAAGCTTGCAATTTAAGTAAACTAAATAAACAAATATTACTAGTTCTCTTCATTGTTTTTTGTTTAATTTTTGTAGATAAAACAATTGTGCGAAAATTTAAAATAAAATTTGTTTGTTAATTTATTTTTTCTTTTCCTCCCAATATTATTGATGTCTGGCATCCCAGTTTCAAATAAACCAACTCAGAAGAAGTTTTTCATTTTAGTTAAAAAAAAAATTTAGTTTGGTTTTGCTTCAATTTACCAATGAGAAGTGATTCATTTTTTCTCTTTTTTTATAAATTTTAAGCACAATGTCTAACATCCGATATTAGTTTAAAATTTGAGTATACCAATATAAAGTCTATTATACTAAGATATTTTATTAAATTTGACAACTTTTAGGTTTTTTTGAGGGGGTTCCAGTAAAAGTAAAACATTTTTCTAAATTTCACTTTTTTTTTTTTTGATCCGATATTTTCTTATTTTTCTAGTGAACCTGACAACAAGATTGGAAATCTAAAACTCTTTTTTAAATGTTGCAATTGGATTTGTTGCAGCCTCAGCATGTCTATGATTATAAGTGGGAATTAAATTTGGGAATTATTTTTCTTTGTGGAAAAAATCAAATCATAACTAGATTTTTATTTTTATATTTTAAATTTTTTTTTTCAAGAAATAACTAACTGATTTATTTGCCAACAGATTAAAAATCACCTTATAATAATTATTGTTGAGTGAAAGCATTCAAATAAAAAATAACTCTTATTTTTGAGTATGATTTTTTTTCACTTAAATAAAACTAAAAACACTATATTTGGGTTAAAATTTGAACTTATTTAATGTCATTTAGCAACTTTTTAATTAATACAATATGCTAACAAAAAGTTGCTGACAAACCAAATATAAAACCATAAAGTAAGCAATTATATTGTATTTACCTATTAGAACTTTAATCCTTGGTTATTGTTTCAAAATATGTTAAGATAAGTTGTTAATTTCTATTCATACAAATGCTTATGTATTTTTTCTTTACCAAGTCTTATTTACATGCTCTCCCCAGTTTGATCTTTTGTCTCTATATTATCTTGATAAATTCGTTGAGGTTGTGAATGTGCAATAATGTGCAAAATGTGCAAAATTGGGATGTGAAAAAAATAGCATTATTCGATGAGCCTTCAAATGTCGCACTAGCAAGTGCAAAAAGATTTTGATCGGATCATACTTAACAAATCCGCAGTGCCACATACAGAAATACCACTTAGACTTACTACAGAAACATCAAGAATGAAGTTTCTTTACCTGTGCTAAATATTTTGCTGACACAATTATTAAGAACCTAAATATGAGCATTATAAATTCTCATTCAATTTTAGAAATATTAGAAGAAAAATAAATATCATTTTTAAAGGAAATGAGTGAAAACTTAAAACAAAAATTTCGACATGATCAACAGATATTCCATATAAATATGCAAATTGCCAACCACAGTACAATAGAGGTGTATATGTTGGTATCATTTCAATGAAAAGCAGGTTGACCACTGAAAATCTCTCAGTTATACCTAATTAATTTGTTTAATTTTAATATACTCAATAATAGTTCAATTTTTTTATTATTGTGTTTGACTTGTTTCATTTTTCCACTTTTACAATACAATAGTACAAGTGTTGTGTGTAATTTAAGTGAAAGTTTATTGTGTTAAAATTTTTACCAGAATGCATAAATGTTACCCATTAATTTTTACTTATATTTAAAAATCATGGGCGATTTTTTTTTTTTTTTTTTAATATAAAATAACATATTTTGATTTAGCCAAAAAATTAATCCTCAAATTCAGCCCTTGGCTATAAGAGTTCATATATGGTAAGGAAATAAAAAGTTTGAAAAATACAAAATGTAAAATATCTTCTGAATGAATCCTTTTTTTTATCTTTACCATTACATCCATGAGTTTGGCTATTTGGAATTAGACAACCTATATGTTTTTTTTTATATATATGTTTTAATCCTAAATAAAAGTGATGTTTACCAATAATTATAATTTTTTATTATTTATTTACATGATTATCTTAATGTTTATTGAGTTTTCACTGCATATTATATTATATATTTGAAAGATTTTTCTATTGTGTATAAATTTGGTCTTAGAAATGCATGTCTTAGAAGCAGTATAGAAATGCTTATGACAAATAAAACAACATTGTTTTATGAATAGCATATATTTACAAATGTGCATACACATGTCCGTATAGATATACAGATAAGCTAAAAAAAATGAATAAATAAATCGATTAACAAAAATTGTTATCCAAACAAAAAATCTAGTTATAATAAATTCTTTTTACACACATACTTAAAGCTATAATGAGATAAATTATTAAGGTTTATATACAATCCTTCGCAATATTTTCATGATATTACTTTATTTACATAAAAGATTTTTATGAGTACAAAGAATTCTGCATAGACCAAACGACAAGCTCTTTGATGTTTCAACAAAATTTACAGTATTTTAGTGTTTGGGAGGAGTCGTGGTCGTACGTAAAGCTTTTCTCAGCATCCCTTGTCTAAACATCGTCCCAACAGCTACCACAGCACACGAACAGCATGAAGGCAGCAGGAATATATCTTTGATTGGTTTCCCATCCTCGTCCACTGCTACCATTCTTCGGTAAATGTACTTCTGTTTGCACACAGTCTTGTAGCCATTGGGAAATGAGTCATCAAAAAAGCACTTTTGCTCTGGATCATTACTCGTGTTCCTAAAGTGAAAATGTAAGTATTCTATAAATTCAAATGTTAATCGATAAATAAATTCAAAAGCTTCAACAAACAAATAAACAAAAGGAACAAAGTAGTAGCTCAAAATGCAATTATTTTTATGCGGAGATATGATTAAAACTCTTCAAATATAAACTAACTTTTTACAACTTTCTAAAATTATAATGGTATAAGCCAAAAAATAAATAAAAAATTGCCGTTTTTCTTGCCAATTTAAAAATAGTTTTAGTTTAATACAATTTTTTTTAATATTCAAAATATACCTTTTCATTCTGTGATTTACTGCTTACCATTTTAAGGCTAGCTGTTGGATCCCCTCACAATATCACTATTTGGAATTTGAATGGATGAATTTTGCAACACTACAGGGAGAAGCTCAATCCTAACTAGTTTAGAAATTTTTTATTTTGCGTAACAAGAAGTTTGTGGTCCGGCATTATCTTGTTGAAACAAAATCTGATTTCTGTTTATTCTGGGTAAAGCTAGGTCCACTTTTCATGACAAGTAACAATTCTTTTATTTAAATGGTCATTTGAGTTTTTCAAAAGTTTTTGACAAATTTCTACTCAACACTGCACCTGCACATTGGCCAACTCATGGGAAACCACTCTTGATGAGTTATTCACTTTTCAAAAGTTATACAGCCTTTGATTTATGGTGGAAAGAGAAACTCCAAGCTCTTTTGCCAATTCCCGAGTACTTTTTTCTTTTGAGTAGGCCTGCCTCGACAGATTCCCCCAGAGTTCCCTCTGAAATGATAATTCCCCTCCAGTACCCTCTTTCCTCTCTAGGCTGATATAACCAGTTTCGAATTTCTGGAACCACTTGCTCACAGCCCGATCAGAAAGATCATACTCTTCTTCAAATCACTACACCAAACTGGGTGCAAGAAGAGGTTATTTTGTTTATAAATTCATTTAGTAAAGTTTAGGAATTAAAGTGATATCAATCTTAATTGTATCTGAAAAACAAATAAAGCTGATCAGTGGATTAAAATTTCCTAGAAAACAAATTCGGATATGATGAAATATTTTTTATGACTCACTCCTATTTTTATTAATTTATTATTTATTTATTTTTATTTATTTTTCACTAGTATTTTTCTTTTTTATTAAAAAAAATTGGAGAAAAAAATTATTACATAGCCTTTTAAAAAAATCAAATTTCAGGAAAATTTCCCTTATCAACTTCCTATCTTTATCCACCGTTTTCACAGCTTATCTTGCCTATTTTCAAGTGATCTAAAAAATATTGCACATCAACTATAAAGCATTTATAATAACCAAAGCAACTATTCAAAATTTTAATCTTACATTTGTAATCAACAATTAAAAAATTCCATATAACATTAAGAATTTCAAAATATTCCTGCCCACATAAAACCACGTCTGAAAGAGAATTCGACAAATAACTAGTCAAATGTTTACAAAAATTTATAATACTTTATCCCCCCAATATAAAATTTATTACATTTATTAATTGTTATTAATGATAACAATATAGAGACAAAATGGTCAAAAAGATATGCTAACAGTACCAGAATCATTAATTATCATTCGAATTACCCACACTATCAGATCTGAAATATGGCTAAAATTTTAATTAGAAGGGCCATAAGCCTAACAGACAATAAACCTATATAAAAAAAAAAAAATCATTTATAAAATAGTTGTAATTTTTATCCAGATAGATTGGTCTATAAACTTTGGTATAAAAGTATGAATGAGTTAAATTATGACAATAGAAACAGGGAGAAACATGGTAATATAACAGTGCAAAATGATAAAATAAACATATCTAAAAAACAGATAAAAATGGGAATGATAACTGATTATTTTTAATGCATTAACAATGAAGATAGCAATAAAAGTGAAAATAATAAATATGAAATGGTTAAAACAATTAAAATTGACAGGTTTTTTTAAGCTTAAATATATACCTGGGATGGCTGACAAATTAAACAGGCATTCTTAAAATAGGACCATGCAAATATCAGATTTGGAATCTATAATAATAACAAAATTGAAAATTTTCTGACTAACATGAAGGTCAAAATAGAAACGGAAAACAAGCAAAATGTCATTTATAAAAAAAACTGTAAACAATGCAAGGATAATTTTTATATTGGAGAAACTTCGCAAAATATTAAAACCAAGATGAATCAACATAAAACAAACATTAAAATCCCAAAAAATGTTATTACTACAGCATTAGCTAGACACAGTATAGTCAAGAAAAATAGTGCTGAAGATAGTAAAGTCAGGAAATTTTTGTAATCAATTTATATTACCAAAAATATCAATAATGCTGATTTTATTCAACTACAAGTATATAAATAATTGTTTTTACAATGATTTGTACTGAGATCTAGGGTCTAAACTAATAACTGATTTTAATAATATAGGTTTTAAAAATAGAATGACAAATAGGAATTTCCTATATAAATAATATCACATTGACAAGTAGGGATGGAAAAGTGAAAATAAGGTAAAAAATTTTATATTGGGGGAATGAAGTATCATAAATTTTTGTAAACATTTGACTAGTTATTTGGCGAATTCTCTTTCAGACTTGGTTTAATGCGGACAGGAATATTTTGAAATTCTTAATGTTAAATGGAATTTTTTAATTATTGATTACATATTTTTAAATTTTGAATAGTTGATTTGGTTGTGATGATATAAATGCTTTATAGTTGATGTGCAATATTTTTTAGATCACTTGAAAATAGGCAAGATAAGCCGTGAAAACGGTGGATAAAGATAGGAAGTTGATAAGGGAAATTTTCCTAAAATTTGATTTCTTTTTAAAGTTTAATATAGCCTTACGAAAACAAAGTTTAGTTTTGGAAGATTTAAGTCAGTATTTATAGTGGGATATACTTTCTATAATTAAAATAACAAAGTTTATAATGCACAATTATTTCATGAGTTAACAAAAAAAGTTGAGAAGAGATGGATGCTTAACTCATAGGTTTCAACAAATAATGATTATTTTGTCAGCGATTAGTGGGGCGAAATAAAAAAACAAAACAAGTAGTTTATGTTTCTTTTATTACAACAGCTGATGCTTTGGTCCTACTATTCAGGCCATCTTCAAGGTTAGAGCAGTGTGTGCTTAGTTAATGGGTGGAGATTACTCAATATACTAATTCAATTTTTAGACTCGCTTTTTATAAATTCATTAATTAAAAATACTATTATTAATAATGTTTATAACGAATACTAATAATATTAATAACTAATTTTAATACTATATCTATACACTAATATTTGACTGGATTATCAAGAAATCAGTCAGTGACAAAAAATATTAAGTTTTTATTATACTAGATTGTTACAAAAGCCCTTGTGCATGAGCACAACCCTTAATTCCAACTCTCATAATTAATCCTATAAGAATGTTTTGTACCTACTATTTATGTCAATATTTACTTCGACTAATCCTTTAATTCCTTGTGACCTGAGTTGGCGTTATGGGTCACTTACATTTTAAAACATACATGCAATGTCAGAAGAAAAAATTGTGATTCGCAATCTTTTGAGACATTAGTGAAAAAAAGGTTTAAGCGCAAAGGCAGTTGCCAGAGAAATTTGTGCCATAGAAGGAGAATCAATCATCTATCGAAATACTGCCGCACTTGGGTTCAGGCATTTCAGCAATGGGAATATGAGACTTGCAGATGAACCCAGAAGAGGTCGCCCATCGGTTGTTGATGGCTACATTCTTCTTGAACGTGTGAAACAGGACCCGCATGCAACTATTTGTGATTTATCGGCCATTGTAGGGAGCTTCTAATTCCACTGGCTTGTCATCTTAAAAACCTGCGCCTACAGAATTTAAGACCAAGGTTCACATGACTTGACAGAGGCCCACGTTCAGCAGCGAGGTATGTGCAACATTTTAATTCAAAATCCGAAAGATGAAATGTTCTGGAAAAAAATTATCACAAGCGACGAAAAGTGAATATTTTAAAAAAACCTAGTAAACTGATAATACCAAACTGTATTTTGAATTGCTTATTTTTGAATTTTTGTGTATTTTTAGAACTGAAGATGAATGTATAACATTCGAAACTAGTTTTCGATAAAAACAAAATTATAGAATTGGCAAATAATTTATCAATCCCTAATTACTTTATAATAATTTGAGTATTTTCCAATTTGTAAGAGTACAACAAATTAGGTGGCTGGGACATTTAATCAGAATGGGTGAGGAGAGGACAGTCAGAAAACTATATTACGGAAACCTAAATGGAGTAAGACCTCATGGAAGACCAAAGAGAAGATAAAAGGGCAGTGTCTCCGAGGATCTGAAGAAAACAGGAATATCCATCAGATGTGCTACCGATAGGGGAAGAGCGGTGGAGCTGGCCAAAGACCGCTACACGCGTCCGTAGCGCCGATAATGAATGAATATTTTATTATTTTTTTATAAATCTGTTTTCTATTTAAAACTTGTATTGCTTTTTTTCACAAGGATTTAACCTTAAATTTACTATAAAAAAAAGTTTATACAAAAATGTTCAATTATTTGCAGCCAACAACAAATAACCAAAATAGTAATGGATTTCAATGCAATAATTCAGAAACATGTTTAGATAACTAATTTAAAAAAAGCAGTAAAGTAAAATATGCTATTGCTATTGCTATGAGGTTAAAGTAGGAAATAAAAAACTTACAGGCATTTTTCGATGCGAACACCTTGTACAAAGGAACCTGTGTTAACGACAAAAAGCCATTTATTATCTTTATTCTTGGCGGTTTTAGGGAACACAACCTCTTCCTGAAACAAATTAGGAAAATTACATAGGGGTACAACATATCATAATAAGCTATTATAGATGAGAAAATTTTATTTCAAACAAGCTAAATAAATTACCTACTTTTAGTCATAGATCATGGATAAAGAACAGAAAATTTATTCTTTATTTTGAAAATAATATATGGTTTATATGTTTTAATTTTTAAACAATTTATTCAAAATCTTTTATTCTTAAATATTTTTTTTTATATGATTAAATTTTATCATAAAAAAAAAAATTTATTTTAAAATATTGGTGCAAAAAATCCTTTGAAAATAAATTGTAAATTTACAATTTTTACTTACGGAAGAAGCACAAAGAGGTTGTTCATTGGTTGTATTAGCATCAATTCTTTGCGTGATGGGAGGCGATTTCAGTTCATCCGTTCCTTGCAACGCTTCAAATTGATCCAAAACATTGTCAAGTATATTATCAAGGATGTTCCTGAAATAGTAACAAAATACAATTATAATATAATTGTATATTATATTATAGATGCCATGGGTTTTATAACAAAATTGGAAATAGAATGTAACAAGCATTGAGACTTCTTTAATAGTTAAAAAAATTAGTTGACATCCGCATGATGGTATTTAAAAAATTAGCTTAAAAACATTAAAAAAATTACTTCTTTTTTTTTTTTTGTGAAATGTAAAGAAAATTTTAATATGAAAGGAAAAAAAGATAAAATTCTACAAATGCAAGAGTTTTTAAGGCCAGTGCTGACTAATGGTCAAGTACTAATTTTTTCAAAAGGGTTGAATGAAGTAAGCGTCTGTCAAACCGCAGTTCTTACCACAATAAAACCCAATAATTTTCTATCCAGTGCTTTATGAACAAGGTTCAAAAAAATTATTTTTAAAAATAAAATAAAATTTGTGAAAATAAGGTACATTTAAATTAGTTAAAAAAATAAAACTAAAAAAAAAGAAGAATTTTATGGATCAACTTAACGAATGATATAAGAATGATTGAATGCCCAAATTGAAAAAAAAAAAATAATAAAGATAGTGTTCCATTTTTTCTTTGCTGGCCATAAATGGGATTGAAAAAAAAATATTCCAGTAGTCCAAGAAAAATAAATATAAAAAACTTTTTTTGGAAAAGAATAATTTGTAAATTTAAATTTACAACCGACACATCTATTATGAAATGTTAAACAGATTAAAAGGCCATTTGTTTTTTTATTTATAATGCTTTCTGACAGGGAAACATATTTGATTCAGGGGATGCTCAAGGATTTTCTCAAAAGGAATTATGCTTGTAATAATCACAATTGCAAATACAAATGAGTAGCTTTTTGAGTAAAGAATTAGAGAAATTATTACTACATAAATTATAAAGCAACTGATTTTATCACATTTAGTGATGCCAAATCTCGGTTTTATTATTAATTTTTTGGTATATTATTTTTGTTTTTGTTTTTAAACATTAATGTATTGATTTCAGAAGCAAAAAAATCAGTAAAATAATAAGATTATAGATGAATTTTTATAACTTTAAAAATAATAATTTATTATTTAATATATGCTGAATAAATCATTACGCTGGATAGCCATCTATTTTTTCACAAAATGTTGATCCATCCGCACATGATGGCGCCTGGCTTTTTACAGTAAATTTGAACTTTGCTCGATTAACGACTACAGGTGGTGGTGGAGATTCCTTATCATCATCTTCTGGAAAGACGAATTGTTCTTCTCCAGCGCCAACTAGAACAATCATTAATTTATTTAATAAAACAAAATAATAAATATTATTATTTTTTTTTTAATGTACAAATGTATATTAATGAATTCTTACTTCTGCTAGTGGTGTTTTTATCTCGAGCCCAGCTGCCTGAAGGAGTTCTAATCAGACATCAACAATTATACGTTATTAAAAAGTACTATATACACAAAACAAAGAAAAGATAATAGAATATACTTCATTGACAAATATATAATTTTTGTAAAATCCAAATAAAAAGATATTTAATTTGAAATAGACCCACACAATAAAACACGCATCTAATGATTTTCCGAAATTCTGACAATGAGAATTCACTGAGTCTATTGCCTCAGTTGCGGACCATTTGATCTATAGGGTCATGAATAAACTGATATTTATACATCAAATAAATATCAAGTTGTTTTCAAGAATTTAATAATTTTGTTCTTCAGTTGCCAAAATAGCTACTGAATCGTAAGGATACCTGAGGGATGAGGAGGAAGAGGCAGAAACTAGCTGATCTGGTTGCATGGGCTGAAGTAGACGTGCGCGGCCAGGAGATCTGGCTACTTCAGATAATTTTGTCTGAACTTCCGACTTCACGGCTTGAGGAGTTTCCGACTTGACTGCTTGAAGAAATTTTGATCTGACGGCTTGAGGAAATTTTAACCTGACGACTTGAGGAACGTTAGGCCTTACAATTCTAGGAGTTGAAGGCTTGACCATTCTAGGGACTAAGTATTCTGGGAAGAATAACGGACTTAGCACTACTACTCTTCCAGGAGGGAGGCGCCTTCGAAAATAGATAGATAGATTAATAAGTTGATTTGCAAACATACATAATATTAAATTTTCATATAATTTTGTCAATGAGTAGATATGATTTAATTCATAATCTGCCTCATAAATAATACATAAATAAAATTAAAAAATTGTTCATGATGGATTTTAATTTTAGTAAATAATGATTAAATTTGAAGAGATGAATTTAAAAAATAAATAATGAAAACATGTGGGAACCAAATATTCTTATAAACTAGTAAATAATTTTAATTATTTTAAAGCAATCAATCACCTTTTTTCATATAAACTATAATATTCTAAAATTAATACTTTTAAAAAAAATTTAACAATCTATCCTTCTATAGTTGTTTATTAGTATATCATATATTCCTTTCCTGTCCCCAAAAGTTTTTATTATACTCACAAAAAGGTCCACATAATTTTCTTTGGTTGACTTTAAATTTAACAAATGTTAATTTTTTGCCTATAATAAACGGATAAGGATAAATTATTAGGTTGAGTGAAAACTGAATACTAGCTTTACTCCGTCTTTCAATTTATCCTTAAATTATTTTTTTAAATATATAGTGGACCCTAGTTTTGACGCGTCATTGTACAATAGTTACAAAAATTAATGTGGTTTGGTCATAATCTCTGATTGGCCAGAACAGCTTACTGTAATTAGTTTGTTCTTTTATAGCACTTATTTTTCATCCTTTTAGGATGTTCCAGAAAACAAATAAATTTAGGTATCTGTTATTAAATAAAAATTTCATTGACTTTCTATTCCTAAATGCTTCAATATTTTTTGCCTTGCTTTTGTCTAAGTTTCTCTATAAAACATTAATTTTCCCCAGATTCACATTATAACAAAGGTCAACTTATATTTTGTATATTATTTAGTTTAAATTTTTTCTTTTGTCAAATGTACTTGCAATGAGTTGTTAGTTCATTAATAGATTTTATAATAAAGTTTTATCTTTTTTTTCTTTTCTGTCCTTCTCTTTCACATTCATCCTCCGAGAGAGCCATTTATTGATTTTATATACATGCCCCATGCTCTGAGAACCTATAGGCTTATAAGAACATATTCAAGGTCTTATTATTTTCAAATAAGTTAAAAACAATGATTTCAAAATTAACAATTTTAAATAACAATAATATAAAATTAACAAAAAGTGAAAAAAAAGAGGACATTATCTATAAATAATATCGATATCGATTACCAATTGATTAATGTTTAAAATTTAAAATTCTGCTCTAATTACTAATTTACTAATTAATAAATTGATATTTTATTCACTCATATTTTATTAATGTCAACCCAAAAAATAATCTTTCATATGTTGCAACCAGATATCAAGATTATATACGGATTTTTTCATAAGAAAAAATTGCCCATATTGGTGTCTGTCTTAGTGTAGTCATTATCGTAGTAGGTCAACCTCTGCTGGAGTAACTATTTGTGCCTGTCTGTATTAGTCTCATAGTGTTTACAGTAACTTACAGTTTTTATTCAGAGAAATTAAACTATGATGTACAATCAGTAGTTATTGTTATTATCTGTGAAGTTATCCCAATGCCTTTGAAATATAAATATAAAATTTTGAATTTTTGTTCTTATTAATAAGTATAAAACCTACTGATAAATATTATATATTTACTAGGAAATATAAGTTCTGACTCCCAAATTAGCATATAAGATGACACCGATAGTAAAAACCAATTAATGCAATCCAGACATTATATATATATATATATATATATATATATATATATATATATATATATATATATATATATATATATATATATGTATGTATATTATTAACCACTATCAGATCTTTAAAATAAATCAAAATAATTATTCTACAACTGTGGCTTGGTGCTATAAGAGTTTATGTCCATTCTACCTTATTTTGGCCAAAAGTGTTTGAAATTTGAAAATTCCTGATTCTCACAGCTAAATGTTATTTAACATACCCAGCTTTTGAGAAAGCTTATCATGTTTGTACCATCTTAAGGGAGGTCTCAAAGCACCAGTTACTAGAATCAATTGAAACTGATATTTTATGACAGAAGCCCTTTTAGGACAAAACCATAGATATTATTCTTATTACTATTTTGAATTTAAAGAAAGTTAATTAAAAGATTTCATTTATAGTGCCTAGAAATGGATAGTTTCTCCAAAACCCATTTTCATGTTAAGTAAATGAACAAAAGAGAACTTCCAAATATACTTTACTTCAAAACATAACTCTTAAATATTGCAGTAATATAACTGTTACAAATAGAATTAATAAAAATTATCTAGTTATATTAATGAAAATCTTTTGCTCACCTACTTAAGATTTTCTTCTTAAGTTGGAAAGAAGATTATATCATTTTCATCATATTATAAATATATTTCATGGTATATTATGAACATGAAACTAATCATAAATACAGTGGCAAATTTTCATAATAATAGACGTAAAAATATTTACCTGACAGCTGTGCTAGCGTTATGAGGAAACCTAAATACCCTTGTAGCATGGGTAATATTTCCAGGCGGAAGGCAGTTAGCGAAGCTGATCTGAAAAATCAAGAATGAACTAAACAATGTAAAACAAAAACAACAGTTTACAAAATCTTATATAATTCATTAATCTTAAAAATAGTCTGAATGTGTCATTATAATTATTTTTAATCTTTCTGGATTACCTATTAATAAATTTATTATAGTGAAATCATTACACGATTGTTTTAAAAATTTAGGACTTAAAAAATATGTGCCATTCCTTTACTTTAGTTTCCTTTGTTTTATTTGATTAAATAATTTTATTTATTTGCATTAATTTTATATTGTTTATTTATTCTTTATCATATTAATCAATTAAAATAATGTATATCATCCTATATAATAATTTATTTATATTCCGCTTTAAATGTGTTCTATTGTACTGATTGGAACTGTAAGTAAATTAATTTTGAATATGACAAACACAAAATACATGAAATTTTCTGATAAAGATAGTTCAAGGGGAGTGGAGTGGCTCAAATTCCTAAATAAAACTTTCTTTGTTTTTAATGATTGAATTATTTATAATAATTCATTGTTTTGAAGAAATTTGAAGCTCTTTTAAGTTTAACTATTTTTCTTACAAAATAAGTAGTGCAGGGCAACCTGAATATGGTGCAATAGTACATTATTGCTGAGTTTTGTTGCACATATTAGTACCACGTAGGTATAGGGCATTTCCTATTTTTTACCTATTACACATTTGCATTAAACTTTTTTTACTTTATCAATAGGTATAAATAACTGTGTCCTAGACGTGCTTTTAAAGATCCAATCAGAGTTTTTCTCTTCAAACTCCTGTAAAGCTAGCGAAATGTGAAAAGGTGTCTTATTCCTCAAATGTACAGATATTTAGGCTATAGTATATTCTTATGCTTGGTATTACGAGGATCTCCGAAAAGTATTAAATTTATATGAATTAGTCAACTTTTTGCAAAGTGGGACCCCTCTATTTTTCAGCACAAACAATGAACAACTAATTAAATTAAATAATGGCAATTATTTGGATTTCATAATCGAAATATTAGCCCATATATTGAGTGATATATGCCCATAACTCTTTTCAATATGTCTACTGTATGATTATAGTACAAACGACTGTTACAACTAGCTTGAGATATCTGAGAGTTACATGGAATTTATCATGAGTCAAGATCTGTCGTTACTCCAGGAATCTACCATGATACTCCAGGATTATCGGAAGTTCATTATTGATTTTCATCAAAAATCATATTAAAATATAATGCAAAACTCCTTAAATTTGGAATATAAGACTTACATACTAATATTAACAACAATAAATTTTGGTTGAAATTGGCAAACCGGAAGTGGTACTTTACTTGAAGATCATATGATATCATATTCACACGCTAATCATATAATGAAAAACGATATACATTTTCATTAATACACTAAATATTTATTCTAATAGCATAAACCTATGATATTACTCTTAAATTATATATAACTTTACAACAAAATTACAAATTCAAAACTAATTGTTGATGAATTAAAACATTTTGGTTACTCTTGGCATATTTTTACAAGAGTACACCACTTTTTACATTTTTAAAAAATGTCATCAAATATTTTTGAAAATTCATAGTAATTACGAATTCTGCTTTAATTAGATCTACAGAACATCTATTCCTCTCATCACTACATTTCTTTCTTTTTTTTACTGTTAAGACGCGATCTACAAATGATGAGTAGGGTGGTATGCTTAAAATATATTTTAAAATTTTAAATATATTTTCAGAATTTTCAGGAGGTAATTTTGTAAAATACAGTGCCATCTTCTATCTGCAGATGTATGAAATTTATCCCAGTCAGATTTGTTTGCAAGTATTTTTATATTATCGTTAACAATAACTATTTCTTCAAAGAGTTTGATGTGTAAACATGGAATTTACATTTAAAATACTTAATAATTCTACAAATTCCGCAAAATCGGCGAAAATTGGTAGTTCCGCAAATGTTTAATCTATTTTCGATTTGGACATTTAATAGCTCAAGAAGCATTTTAACACCTCTTTGAGCTCTACAGGAACTAAACTATCGTAACCGCGTAATATGAAATCTGGATTAGAATAATTTGAAATATAAAATGCACTGCTAACGAAAGCAGGACTCCAGGTTACACACGCTAGGATAAGGAACAGTCCATACGAATTGTAGGACTGTCCTACCGAAAGTAGGAAGCCTAGCAACCCTGCCCTCCTCCCACCCCCAATAAATTATTGTAGCAACGTCTCTGATAATTTGCCTATGATAAATCCCAATACCGAACGTGTATTAGTGTAGATTAAAATAAAATGGCCATTTCAAAGAGTGAAATACTTTTTTACTTATTTTTTATTATTACTTAATGATTTTTCGGATAATAAATTAAGCACGGCCTGATTATATCCTGTAATTTTATATACATAATCAGAAGCCGATTTTCAATTGTCTCGTTTACTTTACTACTGCCAGTTACTTTTTAAAAGTAACAGTTATTTATATCAAATCATATGACAACTGGCAAGTACCTCGTTACTAGGTTAAGGTTATTGTTTTTAAAAATAATACATTCAAAGTGTTTTCAAGTAATTTAGTTCTTTGAAGATTAATATGAATTTGTTTCAAATTTTTGGATTGTGCAAAGATGAAAATGAAGCTATTCGTTATCTAAAAGAAAATGGGATATTTTATAAGATGAAAAATTGTGATGATAGTCATTCTTCTATGAACTATGAGAAATCGAATAAAAGGTGGGTGTATAATAAAAGAACTTTTCATACATCCAAAGGTTTATACAGTAATACGAGGTTTGATGATTCAAGGTTGCCTTTAAACAAGGCTCTATTAATAATTTATTCATGGGCACAAGAATATACTACCACAAAGTTTTGTATGAAAAATTGGAAATTAATAAAGAACAATAGCTGATTGGAAAAATATATAGCGAGGAATTTGTGCACACAGTTTACTAAAGAAACCCATTATCATTGGAGGATACAATATGACAGTTGAAATCGACGAATCGTGCTTTAGTAAAAGAAAATATAATGTTGTAATTATAAATTGTAATGTTATTATTCTGTATTAATAACACACACTATATATATAATTATTTTGATGCTAAAATTAAATTATAAGATTTTTCAAAAACTTTTGATGATATGATATTCTTATTTAATTAAAACGATCCCATGAAATCTCATTGAATTTAATTCCATAATTTTGAATAGAAAAAAAAAAGTATGAAGATTCATTAATTAAATCTGATTTTTAAACAATAATTTAGATTTAAACAAACGTATTTACAAACGTATCAGAAAAAAATGAAATACTAGGTTCAATAATTTATTCTAACCACTAGATTAGCCTACATCTTCTGGACTACAGATGCTCACAAGATTTACGAAACAAACGACTAATCTACACTACTATACTACGACCTGCACACACCCAAGATACAAACAACACAATCCGAAATTCTCCCAAAAAATTGTAAATGCACCATGGTTTATTAGGTTAGTTCAAATCCAAAACTACTCTAATCCTTGACTTAGCAAACGGTCATTAATTCAATTCTTAAGGCTTAAGGACAATGTCGTTTTTAACGGTAGGGAACAACAGAAACAAAACCACCAACATAATAAAGTAAATAGAACATTATAGCCTTTAGAGTTTCTGAAAGCTACAAATGCGCCTTTGAACTTGTGTATAACCGATAATATAATTTTAAACAATGGTACTTGATACGGATCTCTGAAAAAAAATTCCTGTTCAGTCGTATACGAATTCACGCACCGTCTGAAAAGGAAGTCCGGGTATATAATAGTGGGATCTCCAGGTCACGGATTGATGGCTTTATGGAAAATTGATGCCTTAATGTTTATGAAATTTTTAATCTAAAAATATAAATAAATAATTATGAATGGGCCTTTAGTCACTTCACACTCATGCAAGACCTTGATAATAGACTAGGTTACGTATGTCCGGTCCAATTTTGTTTTTATTATTATTCTTTTTAATTCGCAATAATCCATTTAAATACTCATTAACAGAGTTAACAGAGGTTTATTTAAATGTTTTTTTTTTTTTTTTTTTACCTTTCTAAACAAAGCATTTTAACCGTCAGAAAATTCGTTCACGTGTTGGTTCACATGATCTCGTACATTTTACAATAATCTATAAGACTTTTAGAAAATTGAAATATGTATTAACTTAAATTAAAATAGATATTTAATCCACAAGGAATGAGAAACGTTTAATAAACATAATCTTTTTAGGGGAAAATAAAAAAATCAGACTTTGCATCCTAGTTTATATCCTACAAGCATATATATCGAAGTCGTTTTTTGAAATGGCTTAAGCGCCAAAAATTCTAAATTTAGGTTTCAAATGAACTTGTGATGTAAACACCACCTCTACCGATTCCCGCTCACGATAATCGAGAAAAAAAAAATTGGAAATGGTCTAAAAATCGAGTATTGATGACGTAAGCACCAAATACTAACAACTCAGTCGTCACTCTGGCCTTAACCAGTGCTAGAATCTTTTAAAATGTATTTTAATTATAAAGGTTTTGCCAGTTTAATAAACTCCTACTGCATACAATATAAAATATTGTAAAGAATAAAATAAAATAAATATATATATTGTTATTTGCGGAAAAATCGTTTCATGTGTTTCCTGTAAAGTTTGCTAAATAGCACTCACACCTTTTTCAAAAAACGACATATATATAAGTTTATATAATGTACTTTTGAGAAAACGGTGCTAGAAGTTTTCATCATCAAATTTCAACTGATTATTACAGGTTCCTTAAAATTGTATAAGTAGTTTCTTGAACCCATTTGCAACTAAATGCTTGTAGGTAACTTGTGTAAGGTATTTGTTTTTTTTTATACCAAACATATTTTTAAACCTAATTTTATTTACTTGTAACAGTTTTGTTTGACAACTGCTCTTCAGCAGTCACATGATTTTTTTTTTCGGGCTCTCTTCATCATAAAAAAATAATTCTCTCGTTGATTATGATTACACAAAAATTGGAAAATCGTTAATTTATGAGTTGTGCTGGTCTTCTTCGGAGGTAGCGATATATATAAAAATATACATGATATATCAGTTGAACTATTAGGTCTCAGAGAGATAATATATTGATAGGTATTATCAGCAACGATGATATAATGATATTGCAGCTTTTCTCTAAAACTTTTAGCCTAAATTGAGGCAGTAGAAGCAAAAAGGGCACTCCGGCTCATGTGCATCTTTTGCGAAGAGCTTATTTTCAGCTTCTTTGAATAGAATAGAAGCTAACAAGGCCATATCAGCACCTACCATCTCAATTACAAATTTATATCATATGTTTTTGTAACTAAACGCAATAGAAAAATATCTGGTGTGTTCATTCAATGATTTTACTTACCGATTTGGATGCTAGTGCCAAATAAAATTTTTTTGTAGTATCTTCGCTAATATAATCCTATAAATAGGAGTAATTTTCTATTAAAAGTTAATATATCCACTTCTCAAAATCAATAATTTTTTGTGACAAATTAATATTCCACACCTAAAAGATATTCAGTTTATTTCAAACCTTAAATTGTTCGCTCTCATATTGGTGCTACAATTCAATATCTTCAATAAAAAATTTTCCTGACCTCTACGAGATGCTCCCCTAATAATTTTTTGTAATAATTTTCCAAAAGTGGATATATTGACTTTTGATAAAAAAAAAAAAAAACTCCTTATATATATTTAACTTTACAGAAAATTAACTTATATTTTAAATGAGCATCTAGATTGTTTCGAAAGATGTATAGTTATCGAATTATTACTAAACATAGGCGAACCGGTTTCAAAAAGGAGCATGTACTTCAGAATACTTTATACAACGCGCGTAAACTCCAATACGCCATATCCTTGCTAATATTGATCCGATTTAGATGATTTTCTCTTAGCTTTGTACGGTATTTAACTAGCTTTCGGTCGTACATAACAAAAATATGTTTTTGGAAAGTAAAAACATGGCTACATTGTCTGACAACCCGTATTTTTGCTAATACTAGATAGATTTAGATGTTTTTTTTTTTTCTTTCAGAATTCAATTAACTTGGAAATAATACAATAGAAAATTTAAAAATGCATAAAATTGATACTTTTCGAGTTATGGACAAATAAAATATTCATTTCGTCATAAATTTTTTTTTCTGCTTTTTCTCGGGGATGTACCTTATATATGAGTAGTTAGAAAAAAATAAGTAGAAGGCTTTAGGCAAGTTTCATCAAAATCGTTAGAGCCGGTTTTGCACTTCAGTCTATTGAAAAATACGTTTTTGGACATTACGCAGCCGCTATTGCGCACTGAGTGTCTGATTTGGTACACAGGAATCGGGGAACAAAACCTTACATAATAAAAAAATAATCGAAGAAATCGGTCCACCCGTTCAAGAGATAATCGTGACACTGACACAGGTCAATGGCCAAAAATGCCTTTTTCTGGCCCAGATGGTTCTGAAACACACGGATCCGTTGAAAACTGCAAATCGAAATTTTGACCAGATTACAATATTTTCTTTACCTCACGAAAGTAAAAAGATCTGCAACGAATAAATGTGTGAAAATTCAGATCATAGATAGATTAGACAATGAAAACAAATAATTATCATTATTAAAAAATTTCTTACCGCCTCTGAACAACTAGGAATAATGGAACCATTAAATACAAAAGCATCCTGTTAATAATTTATAGAGGGATTGAATTTGAGAATTAATTTTTTGGCCAAATCAAATTATAAGAATCATTTTTTGATAAAAAATAAAATAAAAATCGCCCATGATTTTTAAATAAAAGTTAAAATAATCGTTAATATTTATGTATTTTGTTAAAAATTTATTGTAAATGTATGACTTATATTAGCTTGAATTAAAAGCCAAGCTTCATTAAATGATTATATTATTTATTTAAGGTCAGAAATTACTCTTATTTATGAGCGATATTTTTTTTTTGCTCAAAATAAAACTCAAAACGCTATAGCTTGCTTAATAGTAGAGCTAGCGAATTGAGAGTGGTTAGATTTTATTCAACGTGGATAAAATATTAAAATACGGTCATTTAACCACAAATACGATTTGATGAAAAATAAACCACCAACAAACCAAATATAAAACCTTACACCTTACTTCATGTTAGAATTATATTTTTTCTAACGATTTGTTCTTTAATCCTTAGTTATTGTTTCAAAATATATTAAAATATTTTGTTTCATTCTTTTCACATAAATTATCAGAATCTTTTCGCAGTTTTTGCACTTGCTAGTGCTACATTCTAAACTATATTCGATTTTTTTTTCATTATTTTTTTTTTCACGTCACATTTGGATAAATTCAAAAGCTCAACTGATAAAATCAATATGATATGGAGAAAAAAGATGGAATTGAGGAGAGCATTTAAGTAAGACAGGAAGGAGAAATAAACTCCTTAAAAAAAAAAGATAAGATAAAAATAAACATTTGTATATATAGAAGTAAAAACCTTGTTTTAACATATTTTGAAACGATAAACAAGGATTAAAGATCAAATAAGTAGAAAAAATATAATTGTTAATTTTATGGTTCGATACTTGGTGTGTCGGTAGTTTATTTTGCAGCATATCGTATTAGTAAACAAGTTGTAAAATGGTTGCCTTTTAATGGTTTTTCATGCTGAATAAAATGGAACCACTCTCAATTCGCTAGCTCTAATTTTAAGCAAGTTTTTTTTAGCGTTTTGAGTTTTATTTTGAGCAGACAAAATAACGCTTAAAGTTATGAATTATTTTTAATTTAAATTTTTTCACTCAACAATTATTATTATGAGATGATTTTTAATCTGTTGTCAGATAAATCAGGGTTAATTCTTTACAAAAAAAAAAAAAATGATTTTTAAATTATAAATAGAAAAATCTAGTCATGATTTGATTTTTTCCCTAAAAACAAAATTTCAATTTCTATCCCTGAATGTATATGATATTTCTATACTTATTGGAAAAGGTTCTTTATTTATTTGTATAATCAAATCCTTAAATTTCTAAAATACTAATAAAGATCTAATCATTCGACGTTTCTCTAATTCAGGCATCATCATGTTAAAAAAAAATAAGAACACATAAATGGAGACTAAAGCCAGCACATCTCACACCAACATTCTTAAAAAAGACCTACACTTGCCAGAATTTTGAGGAAAGGGGTTGTGAATCACATGCTGCTATGTACCTTACAGAACAAAGAATACTTTCGGACGGCCTCTGGAAATTATGCAATGCCTTCTCGGAATGATGGTCATTAAGATCTCTTTTGACCTCAGCAGTTATCAGCTATTTTCGTCCGACCTTGCCACCAACCACCAAGCGGTCTCCTTTATCCTCAAGATATTATAAAGGTTATTTATTTAAATTCACTCTTTCCGGCCGGAAGAGAGTCGGCAGGCTCTTTAGAAAACAAAAGAGTCGGAATATGGGGCGAGAAGAGACAACCGTTACACAACTTGCTAATGATTCAATGCAGGTAGGGCCTCCTCTTTCGTCTCGCCATTTCTTACACATTATAAAATTTCTTCGATAAATTATCGCTTCGATTTTGTTTTATATTACGGTAAATATCTAATATTTAGCAGCCATTAAAAGAATCATATGTATATAATACATGAATAGTAAGTCAACCACAGCTAATAAGGGGCGATTTAAAAACGCAAGCACAACTTAGTCGTCATTTATAGGGAGTTAAATTTTTTTCAATAAAATTTCAATTAATTTTATTTTTCAAAAAAATCTCAGTTCTACATCAAATCATATAACTTAGACCTGGAAGAAACATTAAACGTCATCTCCATATTGAATTAAAAATAATCAATATTAATAAAATTATAACTTTTGTAAAAATTTCTTTGAAGAGAGGAAAAACTTCCAACAGGTATTTAAAGCCAGTTCAAGGATGATTTTATTTTATTGATTCGTTCATATTGGATATAAAATAATAATTATATAAATACTATTATGAAATAATTATAAGACCATAGTTAACAATCGTTCGATATAACTTGAATCTCGAAAACTTCGTTATGCGGCACAGTATACCTGGCCCCCTTACCGAAGTCAAACTGTTATTAAAAGTTCCGTCAGAACATGCTATCGACATTTTTCCAAATGCACTTTAAACTCAAGATGAAAGTAAACCAACATCAAACAACGAGAAATTTTTCAAGGCGAAGTTGGTTGGGGGGCGTGGTCGGGAAAGTAAAACATATAGACAAGTATAAACTTACTTTAATGTGCGACGACGTCTCGGCCTAACTTGCAGGCCTTCATCAGGGCTAAGCAAAACAAGATAATAAACAGTATGAAATAGGATAAAAAAATGTATAAAAAGAAAAATAAGAAGATAACAAACAATAATGTAAGAAGAAAACAGTATGAACTCTCTCTCTCTCTCTCTCTCTCTCTCTCTCTCTCTCTATATATATATATATATATATATATATATATATATATATATATATATATATATTAAATTAAATATTTTAATTTTTATTATTCACATACACAATTTTCATACATCATAATAGTTTTCATGTAATATCTGAGAAAATATATACATAAATATTATTTTCATAATGTTTCTTATCTTCTTATTTCCCTTTTTATACTATTTTTTTAATCCTATTTCACAATGTTTTTTTGTTTTTTTTTCTTAGCTTTGGTGAAGTCGTGCAACTAAGGCCAAAACGTCCGCACTCAAGCTTATACCTATGTGTGTTTTACTTTCCTCCCCACAACTCCCAATCAACTTCTTATATCAGTTCTACAGTCAATGGTATCTGTACTATTACCGAAAACTTTAAATTTTGTGGAGAAACTTTGAAAGTTCTGATGGCAATATTCTCTTAACTCAATTACTCCAAATAGACTAAAGTACAAATATTCTCCTTATTTGTTTTTTATTATTTTAATATATAAGTTAGTTTTTTTTTGGGCGATAATTCAGAAACTATATCGAGGGGTGAACTGGTGAATAAAGGGATAAAATACAGTGTTATTTTAAAATACCTCTATCGCAAATTTCGACTACGAAATAGTTATTTATAGTAAATACGGTTATAAAAGAATGAAGAGATGTCTTATCATGTCTTTTTAAAAACAATATGAAAATTTATAGGTCTGGCAATAATTAGGTATTCCCAAGCGTCATCAGCGTAGGCTTGTAGATCTGTACTTCAACACTTCGGGAAATCCTTACAAGAGAATAAGGTGACATACTCGTCAACATCAATTAGATGATTTTCCTCGGGAAATTACTCGACATCATAGCGATATGAATAAACAGATATTTATTTATATTGTTTAAGTAAAAATATCTGATGTGGGCGACTTCCTTGTACGCCTATTAAATTATAAATCCGTGGCTCAAAAAGTGATACTGAATTTGGTTACTAGTTTCCGAAGATTTAACGAATGAACGTACGTACGTACGTACAGACGCCACGACGAAACTAGTCAAAACGGATTCAGGGATGGTCAAAATGGATATTTCCGTTGAAATCTGAAAACCGAAAATTTTCGCGATTACAATATACTTCGTACAAGGAAGTAAAAAAGAGTTAACAAACTGAATCATAGTCCAATTATGCATTTATATGATAGTATACATAACACACTAATTTTGGCAATATTTATTATAGTATAAGTTATTCACTAATCTATAAGTTATCTATAATTACTCATTTAGTAATTTATAAATAAGTTCGCGACTAACTTGTACAGAATAATTATTATATATTATACAATAAATTAATTACATAATAATTAGTAGATATATTATATACTTATTACAGCTTTTATTATATAATAAAACATAAATCACAGTCATGATGTTGTTGTATTCCTGAAAAGAATAATAAAATTACACAAAGTTAATTAAATACTATAACTAATTATACTTAAGTTTGAACAGGAATAGTTTTAAAATTGTAAAACTAATTTTGTTACTAATCAGAAAATTAGTTTAAAAAAAAAAACAGTTGTAGGTAGTTTGGTTTTGTTATTTAAAAAAAATGTGTTTATTAATTTTAAAATTCAAATCAATTTAAGTTTTAAAATATATTGATTAATTGATCAATATATACATTTGTATATACAGAGTGTCTCCCCCCCCCCCAAAAAAAAATAACGCTATTTGCTATTAAATCCCCAAGGGTTATCCTTTTTTGGGGGGAAGGACACCCTGTATATACACACATTTGTATATCCAATATGCAAAATCATTTAATACTACAGCTCATTGAAGGGTCTTTTGGTACTAGAAGTACTTTTTCACGATCAAAGATTATGCAAGGAGAGCTTCCACGCTTAACCCTCTAGATTTTTCCCCAACCCTTTAATGGTGTGGTATCACCTTTGTGCCTGAGTGTGTCCCTGGTGTGCAACCAACCCCGGAGTCGACTTGGGCTGATGAACATATAATATAATTATTTCCGCTCTAACCAGCCTCGAACCTATACACAAGGCTCCTTAAAAAATACTATTCACACCCCTCTCCCCTCCCCAAAAAAAAAATTAATCCTTATATTTTATAAAAGGTTAAATTTATTTCGTGGCGGACCCACGGAATGAATCTCGACATTCACATTCTTAGTTTGAATATGTTGGTAACCGGTAGAAAAAACCCGTCCTGTCTGTAGGAGTAGGAAAGGATGTTATACACCAATAAAAACTATTTTTTTCATTATTTTATTATTCAAAATAAATAAGATCAATCATATATATATATATATATATATATATATATATATATATATATATATATATATATATATATATATATATCAATGTAGATAATAATATCAATGATCAATGTAGATAATAATGGGAAAAGGGAGTGCGGTGGTCATGGGAATTAAATATGTTAAATTATTATTAAATATATTATTTCATTTATATATTATTTCTTATTTGTATTTATTTTATTATTATTATTTTATTTATATATTATATATTATTCAATATATTTTTTAATTTTTGCCAATGTAGTGAAATAGTTGCATTCAAAATAAATGTATGGTAAATGATGATGATGTAATTACTCTACTATCAATGTTTATTATTACGTTTGTATAATATCTATGATTTTTTTTTTTTGGTTCCTTGCTTACAAAGGTAGAGAAGCTTTGCATTCATGCAGAAAGTGAAAAAAATTTTGTACTCAAAATCGAAAATTTCCACTTGCGTTTTACGTTTTAGACATCAAGAAACAAATTTGATTTCGTCTCTGTAAGTGGTCATAAGTGGATATTGATGAAATTTTTTAGAGATTGTGCCGGTTGGTACCTAGATAGTCCCATACCATATGGTCTTATCCTCTGAACCTTGTATGTATTGCAGAGCGATAGAGAAGTGCAGGTCTCATAGAACGTCTATAAACCATTATTTTGGAAATTAGAACAGAACTTAATAAATGTACCTCATCTTATAAATTATAAAGGCGGGAAAGAAATTCATGTTTCCGAATCTGCAAAAGACATTAAAGTCTCGTAAATTTCGAGATTTACGATGCGCTTAAAGTCTCAAAAAGATCGCAGTGGTTAAAGGAGATGAATACAATCAGTGGTACTTTGGTCGGGCGAGAGGTTCAGGCGATGAATAAATTATTCAAATCTCGAATAACAAACCGGAATAATCTTATTAAATATACATATACAACGTTAGAGTCAGCTATTCATGTAATAGGCATTCATGCTGACATTTTCTTTTATCACCTAGTTCCTGCTATGCAATGATTATGACTTTATAGAGAACCTTCTAGAAACTTCCCGCTAACGAAAACGAGAAATGGAATATTTTAAGATAATAATTGAAAGCCTCTCGGTTTACAGCTTTTTTGTTCTTTCTTGGGGATTTCCAGAGCAAGGTGGTACTGTATTTTGAAAAAAAAGTTTCAATATATTTTTTTTTATTGGTTATAAGATTCTTCGTATATCGGTGCGGTTTCGAATAACTCTGCATAATAAATTGGTATCCTGATACCAATCAATTTTTTTTTTTAACAATGTACAAGAACAGAGTTTCTAGTTTCATACCAATTAAACATTTTTTTAATTTATTTTTAATCCCGTTATCTGTGATATTATTAAAATTTGATTCATAGCAATTAAATCATTGCTCAGTATTTATAATAATAAAAATAGTACGAATTATAGAATTAAATCCTGGTATGAAAAGAATGAGTCACGAATTTTGAATAATTCTCTCTCTTAAATTATACTACCTAGTATTCAAACCAAGGGATGAAATGATCATTATCATTATTTTTAAACTACAACAACTTAACAGTTTAAATTTGTTTTTATCATTAAATAGTTTATAAAATATAAAAAAAAACAAAAAAAAAAACACTGCTGGTAGATACTAAGACAAAACCTCAAGTCTCTCAAGAACTGACGAGGCAACATTTTACCAATTCGGACATCATCGGGACTGAAAAACGTAACATGACATATAAATTAGTTCACAGCTATGTTATATGTTCAATATTTACACTAGCTCGAAGAGGTAGTATTTATTAATCCATTCAAATAATAACATGGACACGTTTATCAACCTCTTAATAAACAAAGTTTTAATACATAATGTATTAATAATATTGAAAATTGTGAAAAAAACAAAACAAGCATTATTATTTTTCTAGATCCAGTTCACGATATACATAATCAAGACGCAAAAATTATAAGATGCGTGAATGAGTTTGAGGGTGAATGGAAATGTAGACTAGAAGTAGCACTTATTACATCGACACTCTAAAAAAGGACTAACCGAATATAGCTAGTATATCGTTCCAAGACATATCATCGCATACTCATTTAGATATATTATATTCAATAATGAACCTTTGTAATTAATCAGGAAAAAAAAATTAAGCCCTCCTTCCTCTCAAAATTTGACGTTTTATGTTTCAAGAAGGTAGAAGCCAAAAATCCGATAAAAAAAATCCGTCGTTATGCATCCGCGGCTATTCACCGAAGTCAAAGGTCACCCGAGAATGATCCTCGGAACTCAAAATTACCACCAGCCGCTTCGTTCCGAAATGGCGATCGATTATGGGTTTCAAACGCTCTTATCTCTGCCATTTATGATGATAGAGGGAAAATTTAAAGTGTTTTTGGGAATCATTATACCAAAGTATAAACAAATTAATTGCTTAAAAAAATACATGCAAATATTAATTAAAATAATTTTATTTACTTATAATTATTTAGAAATGATAGATCATAGTATAATAATTTGCACTAAAATAAGTGTTATAAGTGCAGTCAAAAATATAACTCTTATAGTTGGATAAATTAGCTGTAAATAAACATAGTTCTCTAAATCTCAATTATTTGCAAAGTATTGGCAACGAAGCCTTTGCAAACATTTTATCATTAAAATATTTGATTAAATTTTGTATCAATTAACGGTTAAAAGACGTATCGTTTCTTAGTTCTTGGCATAATAAATAAAAATATTTTATTTGGTTCTTGGTAATACAAATAAGTGTATTTTTAGTTTGGTACTCTGTTGCTTCCTGATATAAATTACTGGGTGCAAAAATTTAATTTTCACATTTATGAAATCATTTTCTTATTGGAGTATAAATTTTCTATCAATTTAAAAATATTTTTTTTCAATCTGGTTTGACTAAGAACTCTGACATACTCATGTATAACTAATTATCATAAGAGGAATTACAGATTTACAGTCGTGTACGTAAACTAGTGAAGTAACTGAGTTTCATGAAACTTATGATTTAGGTAACCGCATTTTACTAATTCCGGCCATATTGGCGTGTAAATGAAAAATATTTCTGATTATTATGCAAAACGACTTTAATCATTTTACATATCAGCTACACCGCAAACAACTTAAAAAGCTACAAAACTAATTGCAAGTTACTCAGGGTTAGATTAGATGCGAATGAAGAAGCATCTGTGAACTGGCTTGGTTACATAAAACTAACCTTCAATAAGATAGTTGGGAAAAGTAAAGATATTTCACTCCTATCGCATGGATAAGAAAGTAAAAACGATCCACCATTATCAAAAATATGGCTTTATCAACATTTGAAAGCATTTTCGAAAGCAAGAATCTAATATAGGTCTGTTTTGATAAAACCTACGAAAAGATGAAATTAGTCTTAACCATTGGATAAGTCGTTTCACGCAAAACGCTTCTTTTGTTGGATTTCTAATTTTAAGAGTGGGAACATTTTTTATATGCGCGAATTAAAAAGTATCTTCCTTGGTTTTATAGAGAACAATTTTCAAGTGTGGAAAAAAAAAGGTTTATTAGTTTTCCAAATATATTATGAAGTGATGCAGCTTCAAACTTCTGCAGTACTTTATTAATATTTTGACGTTTCGGACGAGCTGACCATTATCAAAAAACTTTTATCTATATGTTAACATTCTGTTATTTAATTACATTATAATAATAATGCAATTAAATAGCAGAATGTTATACTAGTCACTTCACTGTATATTCTGTTTATCAGTTATCATATATATATACATATATATATATATATATATATATATATATATATATATATATATATATATATATATATATATATAGATAGATAGATATAGATATATCTACACAAATACATAGTTTGTGTTTAATAGAAATAAATCATTGATTTATATATCTTTTATTGTGAAAATGATTTATTTCTATTAAACACAAACTCAGAACTAATGACATTAAAAGATGCGCGAGGCAGTAGCAATATTGATCTAACTTCAGTAAATACAATAGTGATTCGAAATTGGACGATTTCAAGAGAAACCAATTTTTCGGACCATAAAATCTTAACTTTCCAGTTACATTTACAAGGATATTACAGGGCAGCAGACAAAATTAAAAGCTTCTTATATTAGACCGAAAATGGTGACTGGGCTAAATTTTTGACTAACTTACGAATTTAACTTCTTTAAATTGAGAAATAGTGTCTACTTAGGTTAAATTTGCCCGAATTAATGTGCAAGTAACTTTAAATATTTAATTATATTTTAATTTTAAATTATAAGATAGGGTAGAAGCCTATATTTCATATTTTGGTGTATTTTGAGAAATGAGCCTTATAAATTATTTATAATATAAGCACATAATTCATATAATATTTTTTGTAGGTATTTGGTAAACTAATAGATCTTAAAATAATTATTTGAGTGATCTTTCTAATTTTTATATTCATTTCGTAAATATAAAATATATAGTTAAGGAAAGTATTGCGACTGTGAAAAAATTAGAATACAAATTTTCAACGTTTAAAGGTTCTCTGAGTCCAAATAACCAACTCTCGTAAAATGGTACGTGCATGTGTCTGTGTCTTTGTGCATGTGCCCAGCATATAATTTATTAGGAGTAATAATTTAAGCATGCCTTCACAAGTGCTAAGGACATAATCCATAAAAAAGTTTGTAATATCTAAACTTTTTTTTTTAATTAGCAATCCGTCCGCATATATAACGCTGAAAAGACTCGCCATCCAGTTCCTGAACCGGACTCAAGGGTAACGAACCTTTGGGCCAATGGTTGTATCACTGCGTACAGTGGACCGCCCGGGAAATTCCGAGCTTTCGAACCCCGGTTCGGCAGAGTCGAAACATTTATTTGCAAATAGGTAATGGTACGAGTACATTTAAATAACAATAAAAAGAAAAAAAATTCTGAGAAGGGAAATCCCGAATTGGAAACCGAAATGTAATACAAATTGTTCGGAGCTGTCCTATGCAATTAGTGGCCTCGAACGTATAATAGAATAATTGTATCAAAATTATCGTTTAGAGACTGGGCATTATGGCAATATCTGTGTCTGAAATTAGCTGTCTTAATGTATACATACTAATTTCTATAAACATGTATGATTACGTATGAGGAAGCAATCCGACACTAGGTGATAATCAGGTAAAAGGTGTAAGTATGGGCAACATTTTTTCTTTTTGGCTTAACGTTTCTTACCTTTGGAACAATTCTAGATTGTTTAACTTCATCAACGACTATAATAAGTTTACTAAATGGTAGGAGACAAAACAATGACTAACATCAATTATTTTAATTCGAAAAGGAATGTTTAAAAAAGCACAAGAAAAAAGTGGGTTAAAAAATATAGGTTCCCTCAAAAAAAGTTACAATAAAAAATCGTTTAAAATGTTTTAAAACTGGATAAAACAATAAAAAACGGTACAAAGAGCAATTTGCATATTTGATAATTTTAAATGAACAAAAAATCAAAAATTATTTACAAAAATCGCAAACATAAATGGCTTTTTCAGCCCCGACATAATCCAACTGAGCACACACTTGTCGCATAAAACATTTAACCCACACTTCTCCGCGAGTGTTTAGAGAGAACTTTTCATCAAAAAACATGCAAGTTGCATCGCCTGGTTCATCACCATCGTTGATATCGAGGTAATCATCAATACAGACGGGGAGGGTCAGAGAAGTCTGATGAGGCCGATGATGAATCGCATCATTTCGTGGATGGAATTTTATTTTAACATACCAGCTGTAAAATCTTACATACATGACAAATACATCTCATTTCACTCTTTCACAAAATAAAAATGTTTAGGCATGCATATTTTGTGAAAGAGTGGTGTCAGTCGTAATTTAAATAAATTGCTAACAAAGATGATAATGAATAATTATTGGAGTTTGAAGGGAGATAGAGCATGTTTGTAACAAAGTGTTATGGGTTAAGTTTGGAATTAGTATGGAGAGGAGGAAAGTGATCATCAACTCGAATTAAGAACTAGCAATCCGGTTTATAAAATCGAAAATACCAGAAGCGTTTTATTGTGTTAAGAGAGCTGTTTGAAATACTTCTGAATATTTTTTTCGCAGTCCTGGCCCTATCTAAATGTAGCTCGTTAACAGCTTAATCAGTCCATTAACATTAAATGGACCTCATCAAAATTGTATTACCTGTTTCCGGTATCGGAATGCGTAATTTAAGACGGATCTTTGTTGGCTCAGTTTTCTAATATAATTAACCACATTTCTGTTAGGCGTTTTCCTTTCTTTATTTTTTAGTTTGAACACTGAAAAAACCCTCAAACAGAGGGCGCATATTCTTTCTTTACATTAGTTTTGATTCTAGAACAAAACCTCAAGCCACTCAAACAGCGATATGTAAATAACTTGTCAACGTTTCGCCAATTCAGGTATCATTAGGATAGAAAAACATAAATAAGATCTCATAAATCTAGACCGGAGATAGTACATCTTACATCAAGAGTCCAAAAAAAAAACTACTAACCAAATAAAGATATCATATCACTACAAGAAACAAACAGTAATTACTATATATCGAAGTCGTTTTTTGAAAAAGGCTTAGGTGCCAAAAATTCGAAATTTAGGTTTCAATTGATTTTTGGACGTAAACACCACCTCTATTTTTATTTATATTTTTTAAAGCCTAAAATAGTATCATTACATTAAAATGGAGCCGAAATTCGAAACTAATAATACGCGCCAGACGAGAAATGCCAATGACCCTGATCCATTTGTGACGTCAATGCAAACTAGATAAATTTAGGAAACACTATAATATCGCTAGGAATCAAGGTCATCTAGAAGAGCTACTGAATCATTCCTGATGGACGAAACTTAAAAAAAAAAAAAAAAGAATAAATGTGTAAGTTTCCATTGTGGGATCTCCCGGAGGACTGCTTCGCTCAGCGTCCTTGAGAGAAGAATTACATCAGTTCTAATTATCGTAATTTCGAACGGAGTTCCCATCCTTTTCGTGTCTTAAGATATGAATGACTAATACAGTGCGTACTCTAGTCTCTTTTAGAGACTTCTTTAGACTACTTCTAGTCTATTAGAGAGACTAGAGATTAGTCTGCTAAACATAGTCAGGATAATATAGGCAGTTTAGGACAGTACCATTGGGTAGTTGTTACGAAGCAGAAAAGAACTTGATGTACGATCGTAAAGTTTTGAAGAAAAAGAACGACCATGAAAAGTGTTGGTCTGACAGAACCTAATGCTCGGTTTTGCTCATTTATTAAACTGAGTAGAGACATTTATATAAAAATTTGTTGGACGGAGCAAAATCTAAAATTTTCCAACTATATTTTTTTAAATTTCCCCAACTCTTTTGGATTTGAACATTTCATTTACCTGTAATGAATGTTGACAATAGACAATAATAATTTTATTTTCTATTGAAATACAATATTTCATCCCAATCTCTTAACTCAACAGGCATTGGTATCTGTTTGAAATGTTATAAATTCGAAAAACGCAATTTTTCAAATTCGTATTGAAACGTACTGGCTACGATATTTTGTATTAAAAATATTTTATTCAGTTGTTGTGATTCTTTTTTTTTTTTTTTTTTGCATTGTAAATATGTGAAATGTTCATATTGGTTTATTAAGTTGAATTGTCAATGTATTCAGTTTTTCTCTAATTTTCAGTGTCAAAGATTTTATAAATAAATAAACAAAGCAATGGACTTTTGTTTAGAGTCTTCGTTTCATTTTGGCATGTGGGCCTCAAGTCAAAATTCAAGAGTAAATCCAAGATACTGTTTCTCACTGAGGGCTTTCATCGTCGCCAATATAAACCGGTCTCTTCGAAGCTTGAATGTTATATGTAAACTTAGTGGGTTTGTAAAGTCAGTGAGGACAGGGTAGGGTCGTGTTGTATTGTTACTTTTTTATACCGTCAGTATAGGTCGCTTGTTGCTAGGTATGATCTACGTATATATAATGTATAGTTAAGGAGCCAGTATTGATCCTTACGGAACTCCTGCCAAGACTGGTCAAATCGAATCAATTTCCGAGTCCTGCTCGATACAGAAAAATCGGTCGATGAGAAAAGATTTTCAGATTTTACCACTTTTTTCTAAAAATTATTTTTTTTTTACCTAACCTAAACTTTTTTATTGAACTCAACTCAGTAATTACTAAAAAAAATAATGTGCCTAAGTATTAAACTTAAAATTTTAAAATTACTTTTTTTGTACCTCCATGAGAAGCCATTGAAACCCAACTGAATTATATAGCCTATCAAAATATCGAAATTATTATATCGAGATTTAAAAATCAGATTAAGTAGTAACACTATATCGATATTTAACATCAGGTGCGCACAACGTAAACAAAAAAGTTGAGAAAAAATCAAAATAGTTTGATCATAAATAGATTAGATAGAATAGAAATGGATAGAAATAGAAGTAACAGGAAAGACATAGACTAAATAGCTGTGTTATGACTGTTTAGTCTCCCACGCCTGCTCAAACACTATAAAACTATTTTAGAAATTTATAATAATGTTTACATTTGTAACCCCGAAAAATCTTAACATTTTTAAGTAGGTCTTTTAAATATATATAATAGTCACCCGCAGTTTCAACCGCGTTGTTTGGATTAACCACTAAAATACAAAATAACCTATAATATGTTGTTTAGTCTCATTTGTAATCCATATTTTCAAGGAACGGGATCAAAACGACAGTTAATTGTTATGAACTGCAATAAAGTTCCACTTTAATAACTTTCAAGTTTTCACTTCTTTATTTTCTCTTATCCATTTTATTTACAAAAGAACGTTTTCACACCATAATTTCACACTTGTTAAAAAGTTTGTGTAGTCGACTTGCTTCCACGGGTATGAAGTTGTCATGAGTACTCAAGTTGGACACTTTTTCTCTTAACGAATCATTATATTAGAATCATTGTATTAAAGGCAAAAAAAACAAAAAAAAAACCCTCCGTCCGCGTCTTTTCTCTGAGACTACTAGGCTGAATTTTTCTATATAGACCAACCCAGGATGATCCTCTCACTCTACATTACCATCCGCCGTTTGGTTTCATTATGACAGCCGACGAATTTTACGCCTACTTCTCGGCCATTTATGAAGATAGATGAAATACATATTAATATATATATATATATATATATATATATATATATATATATATATATATATATATATATATATATTATAGCTCCTATATATATATATATACATATATATATATTATAGCTCCTATATATATATATATATATATATATATATATATATTTAATGTGGAAACACGTGTCTTTTAAAAAAAAAATGTTTAAAATGCACAAAGGTAAATAAAAAATAAAATTAAAACTAAATCTAAATATCTGTTTTATTTTGGTTCATTATATAAGGAATCTTTGTAATCCACTAAAAAGAAAAAAATTAAATTCTCCCTCCAAAATTTTCAAGAAACGTAAAATCCAAAAAACGAACAAAAAAATCCGTCCGTATCTTTTCTTCGAGACTATTGGTCTGATTATTTTCAGATTTGGTACCAAAGCCATAGGTCACACCAGGATGACAGCTAAGTTGCTACATCATCAATAGAAATACATTTTGTGTTGACAAGAGAAGAAATAACACTTTTTTTCCGTTCTTCAACTAATGAAGTGAATAATAAGATAAAACTATAGCCGATGTTTAATCGCCACGAGAAACACGCGAATAAAGTTCAAGGTGCATTCGAACAAGCGAAAGAAAACAAAAAGATGCAAACCGTTACTAAAATTAAAAAGAATAATAAAACGATCCTTAAGTGTTCCAAGAAACACAAAAGGAAAAACAGGCAATCATTTACAACCCTGACGAACACACAGCTCTCGTATCTGTTCCGAGAATATCCTACGATGGTAGCAGGAAAATTAGACCCTACTGTATCCACTGTTTACATGGGAGGAACAGGAAGAAGAATTGCATATATTCAAGCCCGGCGCACAATATGGCAAACAGAACGGAAAAAGAGAGCTTGTTTCAGAGCAGGAAAACTCGAATCGGCTCTTATAAATGAATGTAATTATTAATTCTATTCCGCATTTTTTTTTTTTTTTTTTACAAGAATAAAATTCAAATTTAATAATCTACTTGACAAAGTTACTTGAATTTGACTCAATGACTCAGTTTGTGCCTCAGTGTCGGATGCAGGAATTTTCTGAGGGAGAGACATACTCATATACCAGGTTTTTCCCTCTAATTCCCCTTCTCCCTAGATATTAAAGTATCTAAAAAACATTAAAAGTTTTGTTCACGTTTTAAAATCCACATTAATCAATCCAAATTCAATTATCATACCAATCAAAGGCCCTGCTGTATATTTAAAAGAAAAAGTCTTTTTTCATCCTTCTAGGATCTAGGACGCGCGCCCTGGACATGAACATGTCCACGGGCCTGACATGAAAATATCACGCATGCCACTTAGAGCCCCAGGAATGAAAAATAACGGCCTAAAAACACGAAATTTTAGAAATATTTTTGGATTTTCACCTATAATTCCTAAATGGAGCATTATATCGAAAACGCTATAGTACATTAAATTAAAGAGCACAAAATTCTGCGCGTGATGAGCACCACAACATAATTTGGGTAACTGTTGTAGTCGAAAATTATGATCTTAGACTCATATATAGCACTTTGTCTCTGTTTTTGACAAAATAATCGTTTTGAATGTAGTTTTCGATCACAGCAGTAACACAAATTATCATTATTAGGGATTGATACATTAGATCGATCTTTGTATACGATCATGCGGACGTCAACTAAATTATCATGTTGTGGTACATAGACGTACAATTTGACGCTCTTTAATTTACTACACCAATTAATAAATAATTCTAGAATTTCTAATTATTTTTTGCCGCCTTTTTGTATTCCAGAGGCAATTGTTGTCAGGCCTGTAGGCATGTTCATTTTATAAGCCCAAACCTTAGTATGAAATAAGTCACCTATTTTGCCACGGGTTCCAGGACTATACTATATATATATATATAATATATAAAGGTAATCAACATTGAATTGAGAAATAAACGCCCCAAACGTTCGGTGCTAGAATTACGTTATGGCTGAGCTCGTAGATTTGAGTTTTAATGGGGTTGTGTTCATTTTTTTTTTTTAATTATAGGAGGTATCTGCATAGAACCTTCGGGTTCGCTAAGCCTTTTTGTTATTATTAACCTAATTGTTGAAGACCACATCAGACCAATTACAATGAATTACAAAAGAAAAAAAAATGTGAAAGAATAGATTTTTCCTTATTACATGCACTTAGTCTATAGATTACATCTACATACTACGCCACAGCGTAGGTTCACGTTGCACGAGTTTAGATAAAAAGAGGGACGTGATATGATGTAACAGAAGCGAATTCCTCTTTAAAGAACAATAAGAAACAGAAGAAGAAACGAAGTAGGTGAAGAAGATGCATCGAAGGAGAAAATTAGGTCATCGCTTACTTCCTCGGCTCGTTATGCTAAAAACCAGGAAAACGCGTCTATACGAGTTCTCAGCTTCAGAATTATTCCTGCAAGCAGCATGAATCTTAAGAAGTATTTGCTATTTTAAATAGTAAGGTGGGATAAGAAAATATAGCGCTATTAATTGTTTTGCTTGTTAACCAGTACGTAAGTTATAACAATGGAAAATAAAAAGTTAGTTCCTGTTACATAAGGTTTTCTTTTTAATTAATGATTAAATGTTATTAATTAACAACATAAGTTTTTAATTAAGATATCCAAATCAATATTTTTATTTCTATACATTTATTTGCACTTATATTATTTATACTTATATATTTTTTATTCTTGTTTTTTGAGCATATTCTCGCTATTTTCAATACATTCACTTCAGTAGTTATGGATAACAAATTTAAGAAATCTTATAAATAAAAAAAATGTATCTGTAATTATTTAAAAAAAAATGAAAGGTATCACTTTTCATGCCGATATAAGGTTTTTCAAAATTTAATATGACTATATATATAGTCAAAAAACAAATTATTGTACCCAAAAAATAATGAAAAATTTCTTTTTTTTTATTTTGGCGGTAATTCAAACTTTAATAATATAATAATAAGACTTAACGAACACGGAGGTTTGTTCCCCATAATCATCGCCGTTTATACTACTATGTATTTCCTACCAAGTACTGTACAGTTCAACTACAGCCAAAAATAGGTGAGGGGAGTGTCAAAAAAATCGCTCATTACATTTTTTACTGTCTCTACCTTAGCTCGGTTAGATTTTTATCTCGGAGTTGTCTTTCGCTACTAAGGGAGTGAGGAGAGCTTTCTGCGGTTCAAATAATTTATTTATAACTGGAAGACGGCGGTGGATCCTGTCCATTACAACCTTGGAGCCCGAAGAAGATGGAGACCAATACCGGGTTGACCGCCGGATAATGGAGGACATCCGGTACCGGTCAGTTGAAATTAAGAATAGCAAGCTGTGTGCATAGCTAATGCTAAAGTTGTATTGTGTTATACTTGCAGTATTTGTTAGGCAGGCATGCGTAACATCACTCTACTGCAGGGACCCATATTGCCCTACAGGCCAGAGAGGGAGCAAGACAAAAATAAATTCTAAGTATTAAAGAAAAAACATGACTTTTAAATTACATAAGATTTTGAAATAACTTGTCGAACGTATACGAATGCTTACTCTTAACTTAGGTCAGTGCAAAAGATTATTAACCCAGTAAGCAAAAGATACGCCGCATCGGGACTCCCTCCGAAGGGTGCGCCAAAATTATATTTTTATTGAAACAATGTTACAAATGAGTACATTTTTATAATATTATTTATATAAAAATATGTATACAATATGGCACTTATATTCATATAAAACAAATGGAAGGATTTAAAAAAACAAAAAAAAAAAACACTTGCCAACTGTACTGGCAGAGCAGTGCAGTATGAACTGATATCAGTCAATCATGGATAGTCGAAATAGTTGAAGCGTAGGCATCGACATCACCTTGTCGTGGATTGCCTTTATAAATAATAATAATAATTTTTAAAAAACACATAAAACAACTTCAGTCTTTTTATTTATGATTTATGATATTTATGATACTACGACTAATTACACAAGCATTATGCTACGTAAATAACATCACTTCATTGACTTACACATGCCGATGGTTAATGAACACATACAAATGTACTACAAACGATTTCACGATAAGTTGAACGGAAGCAGCAACCAACTAATAAATTAGATGGTCACAACTCTCATGCCGAAGAATACCTGAAGAGGACTCAAAAGGGTCTGGATGAGAGACCTAATTGCATAATTATGTGAACAAATTAAAGCCATGGATAGGATGCCGCTGGATACTGAATCTCCTCATGCCTATCAAGTCATTTTTATTTTTTTATTATTTTTGTTTTTGTTGTATCAATTATTATGCCAGCCCATCTGCTGATTTTTGATCATTGTTATTAAGTGGTGCAGATTACTAAATAAAAGTGAGAAAAAAAAATTGGCTCGATACTGACTTAGGTAACAGTTAAAGTAAAATCGACGTGATAGATTATAATTAAACACCTCTATTACTTTATGACTGTATTCCATGAAAAGATTTGAATAACACAATGTATTACCTCAAGATTGAATCGATTTATTGAGGTAGGGCATGGAGTATAGAATTTCAAGGTTGGCTATCGCATAAGTAATGAGAATTCAGTCAAACCAAATTAAATTACTAGTTATCATATCGATATAAGATAAATCTATGTATTGGATTTATCGAATTTTATGTTCTGACCAAGGACAGCAAGATTCTTCTCGAACCAGCACCTCTAATCTGTGTTAAAACAGAACTATCAATGTATATTCGAATCAATATGATTTTTTCTCTGTATTCATATACATAGAATACATTAGATAATAATCGACAATTTTGTTCAAAACTAGAAAAAATTAAAGCTCCTTAAGACTGGTGATACGATTTCTAATTAAATGCAAGTATTTCCATCCGCTCACACTGAGGAGAGGTATTCATCAACTTTGCCTCAGGTCAATAGTTGAGGGACCTATGGAGCATTAGCATAACATATATTATGTTATGCATAATAATATGTAATGCATGTTATAACATATATTAGCAGGACTCCATAACCAAGACCGTCTATGCGCGTTGAAGAGTCGCTCCACATCTTGTTATTGGTGGTCCCGCTACAGCCAAGCAGGGCGGACGTCGACTGGGAAATAGATGAACATCCTCCGATCCAAGGTGGACAGAAAAAGCTTTGGAGGTAATGGCAGGATGGTTATCAATAGAACTATGTGGACTCGGGGTACCAGGCGACATCCAAATTCAAGTAGCTTCCTGTGTTATGCGCGGCTCGTTAACGGGCGACTTTATCATCCTTTGCTAATGCGGAAAAAATGCTAGAATGGTTATACATCATTTGATCTACGCCTTGGCATCAGGCACATGGTGGCTAAAAACAACGGAAAGAACCTTGCAAATGAGGCTTGAGAGTGTTCAAAGGATGGCAAGCCTAGGCGCGATAGGATCAATCAGAACATCAGACCGTAGCTTATTCAGAATTATAAACCAGAATACTACCAAGGGCATTTAAAAATTCTTAATCAGTTTAAGGGAAAAGGGTGGATCAGGTCACTAAGTGATTATTTACCCAAGAAATTGACTTTGAAAATAAGTTCAAAGTAATTATTCCAGGCAAGAAAATATGGATATTTTGATACTGATGGTTCAGTTAAGGAAATTGAATCCTGAAAAACGAAGAAGACGGAAACATACCAGATTTCAAAACCTGCCATGAAAAATAATCCTTTTATTAGTCTGGATGATCCCTCCATATTCTTATCCTTTAATACTTTTCGAAACTAAAACTGATATTTTTCATTAAATTCGGAATGTTTGTATGACGTGTGTAAATGACGTCCTTGTTTGTCACATATTGATGCATTAAATTGTAAATGTTATTCTAAAAATGATATTTCACAGACCTCTAAGCTTTCTCTTTCAAGTATAGACCATTATTTTCAATTAAATAATAAAATGAGATAAAAACCTCTTGAATCCGTTGCTGAACCACATAGACGTATTCGGTTATCTTCCCTCATTCGAAAAATTGCCCACCACCAACGTTTCGTAAATTTTATTAAAATGGATATCATATCCATAAGGAATGATAAAGCTTAATAATTCCATATTATTTTGTAATTTACACTCATGTAGTAATACCATTTTATGTATCAATATTTTAGCTCTACACAGCACCATATCATTCTGCAGGTCTTAATTATTTTTTTGGTTAACATTTCTAGTCTTGGCAGAACAATTATCACCATCTTATTGCATATGATCACCATATTACTGGCCATTTGGCAACTTCATATAATAGAATCGTCTGTAATGTGTGGTACAATCAGGTTCCAGATTCGAGATAGGACCATAAAAAGAACTTGCCAGGACGTTGCTTTGCAGGAACTGCATTTAGAAAGCGGTTTCAGCCTCATCATTTATACTGGGATGTCTTCATGGAGCTTCGAATCCTGACCGATCCTGTTATGGTCAGTTCGCTATCGGACACACTTATAAAATCACTGGTAGTAAGCCGCTGTTGATACGGGATGTACTATATCTAGTCTGCATTAAAGTGATTTCGTGGTTTTCAGTCCTAGTGGTGCCTGAATTGGTAAAACTTTCGAGTAGTTATTAGCTGCTACTTTAGAGAGAGAAAGCGAGAGAATAGAGGTAACTGTTGCGTATATGATAAACACTAACAATAGCAGGATTTTTTTTTTTTTTTTATCAATTTAAATCATGCTACGATTTTTTAACACATTAGTACATTTCAGCAGCACATATGAGACAAAATATTGTTTAAAATAAAATCAATAACTGATTTTAGGTCTCATTGGAGGTTTCACGGCGGTAATGACGATATGATGTTGTAGACAATAGATTTAGTAAAACTAAACATACTAAAGTTCAGTAACATCTTTGTTTTAATGGAAGTATTGTAAAAAATGTATTAGAACAAAAGTTTAAAATTGTGGATTGAGGCCAGTAAGAGGTTTCTTATCCAGTCCTCTCAAGACACCGTTCTGCAAAAAAGGAATGACAGATTTATTACCAGTTTTTTTTTTTAAAGATATGCTCCAGCGATGATGGAATATTTCTCTTTTTCTCATCTGGGCATTTCATGCTTCTGTTCCCTTTTTTTATTACTCGAAATTTCGAATACTAAAAAATATTATTAGAAATATTTCTTAGATATATTTATATCTTTTTCTCGATCACTTGCGAAGTATTGCTTGATAAGTCTAGATATCAGGCCTAAGTCTAAAGCAACCTTATACGGTCAATATTATTCAAGGTTGTATATATATATATATCGCAGGTGTCAATATTATTCATATAATATACCCTCAGGCGGTCATTATATTGACGAATTCGTTTTTGATTCAATAATATTGACCGCGTAAGGGGGGCTTAAAGGGTAACGCTGACGATCGCTCCACTCCAAACTCGCCGCGCCGAATAGAACGTGGAATTATTATTTTTTTAATTAGCAAATAATAATTTCTCATGTCAGAAAATTGGTGAACTCTGAATGGAAGAAAAGAGTAATTTAACAGAAGCTTTATGAATCTACGCAACCGTGAATAAAATTATCTGACTTCAGCCGAAGGAAAATTAACGATTGGATCAAAATAATAACCACACTATGTTCTAGAAAATATCTTTGTCAAAAATCAGACACTTCTATCACTTGTTCTGGCCTTCATGAACTGATTGAATTATACTTTTTTTTATTAATAAAATAATTAAATTAAAAATAAAGCTCCGACTATGGAAATAACCCTATCCGTCCCAAGGGAAGGAATGTACTTGCACATCTATTTAACCACATAAATGGGTTGTTAGTTGCCTTCCATATCCGAACAAAACTCAAGACTCTCCTGACTAATCATTAATTTACTTTTTGTAGTTTACAAGCAGTGATGAGTTTACAAGGAGCTTTCTGTATGTTTACATTCACAGATGTATGGGACGGAAGGCACTCGACTACTACACCCAGATTCAATATAAATATACGTCAACTTCACTAACGATCCACTAATGTCTTTAAATAGATATGCAAGTACATTTCGTCCCTTAGGGCGGATAGTGTTATAAAATAGGGTTGTAACCGTATTTGGGACTTTATTTTTAAGTTTTTAGTTTTTCAACAATTAACATACAAACATATGATATGATAGATACATACATATGATCATGAATTTACACGTGATGACCACAAAAAGTCAAGAATGCTTAAAATATAACAAAATGTTTTTTCTATATTTTGAGCTCAGGCATTTACGGGATTTCAGCGAGTAATTTGAGCCATCAAACTTGAAAATCGGCTCAGCCGTTCGCTCAAAAAATCGTTACATATCCTCAAACGGACAATTTAAAGACATTTAATACAATTTTTTCTCAGCGTTTGGGCTCAAAATGTTTCGAAACATTCACGGGATCCCAGCGAGTAAAGTAATTTGAGCCATCAAACTTGAAAATCGGACAGACTAAATACATTCCCTCCTCTTGGCTACCCCGTAGTCGGGTGATAATTTTAAAATATAGTAATAAAAAAATCGTTATGTCTTCAATCAGTTTTAATACCAAGTTAATTATTTCTACTTGCAAAACAAATAGAAAATTTGAAGTATGAAACTGTTTGAAAATAACATCTCAAGTTCTTTTATCTATAAAAGATAAAGTTTGAAAAACATTTTTTAGATCAAAAAAATTCATTTTTAATTATAAGAATTATCTGTTTCATTTCTAATTTAATTTAATTTTTATAATTTATATTTTTAATGTTAATTTTCTTAAAGAACCTTTCACAAATCATAGGTATGATTGCTTAAAATCATCCCATTCCTATGTTTTATTCTAAATTTATTTTGTTAAATAATTTCGTCCACATTTAGCTTATGCAATAAATTTGATCATTAATTCCATGATATATTTTTATGCAAACATAAAGCTGAATGAGTAGCACATCTTAGATACTTTCCTATTCTAAAATTTAGTCCATCCATTGTCATATTATCAGACATCCAGTAAACTGAGCAGAAAGACATTGAAAGTAATCAAGTATAAAAAGTAGTAACTTCAGCATGAGCTCATTGATAATAATAGATATGATTACTTAAGTAGATTTTGAAAAAAAAAAAAAGAACTAAAAAATTCATGCAATTTAAACAGTCGTTAAGACGTTAAGTTTTACGACAACCTCGGATAAGTTGATAACCTTCCAATAAAATTAAAATGTTATTTACCTGAACATTAGTAAAATTTTAACTTTAAAATTTTTAATTCTATTGCTTTGTTTATTATTGCTGAATGCAATATTGCTTCTAAATCACGCATTACTATTTTTAATATGCTATGTTTACAATGAAAAATAAAATAAAATTAATAGAATGTTTCATTACTTAAGAATGAATTTTATCATTTATAATTTACTGACATGTAATTTAAAACATATATTTTATATCCAAAATAGTTGTATAGTTAAAATCTTGTTAGTCCTACTATTTTTTTTATGTCTATTATATATAAAAATTGCACAACAAATTTGTGTGATATCAGAATTTGATAATCTCTTTGAAAAAACACACTAAAGAAAAGAACAAAAAATGCTTATTGGAAAAATAAAGCCTGATTAAAAATTAAATATAAGCAACACATACAAAATATAAAATGCATAAACAAACCACTAAAAAAATAAATAAAAAATGTAAATAAAAATATAATTAACAACCACAACAATAATATATAAGGGACACAATAAAATATGGAATATTATTATTGTTCCAAGATAACAAATAATTAAAGCAATTAAAATAATAAAAAATTAAAATTAAACAATTCAGTGGTCTGATCGATCAATACCCAATAATGCCATCAATCTATTTGAATGTTAATTTAATCATAAGACAACAAGAACAGTATATTTTTATGTAGCACCTACATTGTAAGAACAGTTGGTATAACTACAAATATTTACAAAAAAGTGGTTAGTCTTTGAATAATTAACATTAACTGTAACTTTAGCTTTTAAAATAGAAAAATTAATTAATTATACATAAATATATATATAAATAATAACAGCACATGTTAAAAATGGCAATTAAAAAAAAAAATGCAAACATTATTATTCTGGGATAAAATGTTAATTCTTGCTTTAACAAAGGGGATATAATAAAAATTTAGAATAAATTTTACAATATTAACTATAAGTTTTCATAAATAAATAATTGGATAAATTATGTTTGTATTGATCATTAATGAATGTTTTATGTATGTTGTTTACACTGTATGGGATATACAGGCATGGACCATGAATTAGTCATTATTTAATAATCAAACAATTAAATTTTGAATTCATAAAATCTATAATTTTACTTTAATAATAAGTAAGTCCAGCCAAAGCCAAAATTTAATCTTAAGAAATATGTTTTTAAATACGAAATAATGTTTATTTACCATAATTATAAATTTTGTTAAGAATATAATTCGATTTCTATAATAGGCAATTAAAAATTTAGTATCTTTAATGAAATTTCTATTTATATTAGTTTTTTATATTTAATAAATAAAGATGGGCTTTACTTTAAAATTAAACGATAAAAAGATTAAACAAAATATTTCTTTAATGATGTAAATTTTAATATGTTAATAGGAACTTTAAATATATAGGTTTTTTTTTTTTTCAAACAGTTAATATTCATATAAAAAGATTTAACAAATGAAACCTTAGGCCCTTTGTTAAATATTTATTTGATAAAAATATTTAAGCAGATAAACTTAGACATTAGAGCATGAGATAAAATGTTTGTAAATAATACTTGAGTTTATTTTGTTTACTATATAAATCTCAAACAATGAACAAGAAAATGACATCCAGTAATTCATTTGAATGAAAATTCTGTATGAGCTTACTATAGGTAACACTTTGACAAGCTGTCAAAAAAGAAAAGAGAACAATCAGGCACTATGCGTTGACAGTTAAATTTTAAAATTTTGATCGTTCATTTAATTATTCTTTTAAAATTTATTATGTAAAATTACTCATAAAGATAATATTACAAAATTTTAATGTTTAAAAGTAACAGAGCAGGAGTGCACACCGACGACAACAGAGAAGGGAAATGTTTACCGATCAGGTTATAATCGAAACCGGTTGATAACTAAACCTTGAAACATTTCTCAGAAATTTCAAATAATTCAAACAAAGGAAACACACTTTTTAAAATATTTAATAAAAATTTAAATTCGTCGTTAAATTAATATCGTAATTCAAAATCGTTTTCGACCTATCACAATAAAATAAAATAAAAAGTAAATGAAACGACTTTAAAAGCTTTTAACAATCATGCGATCATTATATTAACGCTATATACTAAAAATAAATTTAATATTTAATGAATCAGTATGTACTTACGAAGACGATGAGAAAAGCAAGAATCCTGTAGCAAGTCATCCTACCCCAAAGACAGCAGTGGACACACTAACTTTCAGCTGTTCCTGTATCCTATATCTCCCCTACTTCCCCCACCACTGAAGTCCTTTCACCGCCCCTCCACATCCTACCAGAGGATCGCCAAGAAGTCCTGGAGGATGTCACCTAAAGAGGAATTAAAACTGAAAATAGAAGTTGAAGTGCGGATAAATATGAAACTCTATATTATAGATACATAGAAAACCTAATTATAAAAAATACCAACAGTTTTCCAGTCCAAAAATCTTCAACTTTTTTGTTAGAAAAAAGTTAATTGAAATTCATTCCAATTGCCTTCGCCACCTTCTTCCGTTTCCACCTTCTTTAATTTTATACCGATTTGATATTTGTTGCGCTTTGTATGATGGTTTTTATTTGTTAAAATTGTTAAATATGACAATAATAGGGAAATGATTAATAGAGAAAACTGTATCTATCCATACAACATTTACAAACAAAAATAAAAATAATAGCAAAATAAAAAATTAAGTAAAAATAAAATATTAAAATATAATGCCTGAAAATACTTTATTCACTTTTGGTTCATTATTTTAAATAACGAATCTTTGAACTCTACAGGAAAAAAAAAATTAAGCCCTCCTAAAAATGTGTGGTTTTACGTTTTAAGGTAGGAGACACATATAACAATGTAGTCCAGTCAAATAGGAGCCAGGAAGGGGGTGGAAAGTTTTGAAGTATTTTTAAGAATCTAATTATTTATGCTTTTTGGGGTTCTGATTGTAAATTTTAACTTTGACACCTCAAAAAAATAAATAAATAATCGCTAAAAAGCTCAAAATGAAATGTCTAGATTCCGTCTCACAATGATATTGTCATGAAACTGATAAACTATATGTTTTTACTTCGTATCAACAAAGTTCGCAGATAACCCTATGATTTTAGCCGCTATTTAACCTATGGGGATGCTCACGAACAAAATCAGGAAACCAGGATAAAAAATATAGATAGTTTTAAATAACAGACAGAGCATTTCCGAGATTTCTGCAATGTCGCTACCAATGAGGATATCATCAATGGGGTGCCTCCCAAAGGGATGATATCCCAAAGGATATCATCAACATGCTTCAAGTGACAATTGGTAATAAATTAAAGACAAACCAAAGACACAAATTCATTCAAAGTGCATTTTTCATTTATTTTTAATAATAATAATAAAAGGCCTACCGAATCCGAATGTTCGATGGCGATACCAACAATCGTTGTCTACAAACCACAGTCCGCTGACTACCGTCCAAGTCCAAATCCGTACGATCATCCTTAACGCAATCCTCGTTCCATACGTTTCGGTCGACCCCTCGGATGCCACCCCTGATGATGATGAATGCTAATTATCCTTCCCACTGTTCTGTAAGAGTTTGAAACGTGGCCGCTAACCTTTAAGAAAGAACAGAGCCTTCCAGAATAAGGTATTACCTAAAATATTTGATCCGAAAGAGGATGAGTTCATAGGAGAATTCAGGAGGTTACACAAAGCTGAATTTTGGAACATATACCTTGTTAATATAATCGAAGTGATGTCATCGCGACCGTTGAAATGGGCTTGCAAAGTTGTTGTGCTCAGTAACGAACGAATCCCTAAAAAGTTAATTAACGCTGAGCCGATTGGTAAGCGTCCGAGGGAAAAATGATTCATGGCTAATAAAAATATTGTTTAATAAGTAATAATCATTATATTATTTCATAACCTTCTTCACAGTTTAACATTATACTCATTTGATGCACTTTCTTTGCTTTTTCACCCATTTCCTTTCGATATATCAATATTTTTCTAGCTATTATCGGTGGATATCGATATTTCGCTTTGCGATATATCAAAATATCGAATATCGATATTTTCCTTTCGATGTTCCAACCCTAAACCCTCGTCCAATGTAACCCCGTTCTCTGCTACAATATATAACTTAGTCAATATAACGCATTATAATAACGCAGTCAAAGGTTTAAAAAAAACTTTTTACATATCGCTCTCATTTCGAAGAAGAGTGCCACTATGCGAACATTTTTCTTTTTACAAGGAAAGTTTCCATTAACGAATATTTCTTTAAGAAAAAATGTCAGATTCTCAGTTTCAATACCACAATAAAAAATTATTGTTAGTTTAGCTATTAAAAGTAGACTAGTTAAACATAATGACTTCCTTCAAACTGTGGTTAGAAAATAACTGCATAAAGACCCTCTTGAAAAATGCAATAATAAATTATTTTTAATGTTGTAATAACATCGTAGAGTATCGAATATAAAAAATCTGGTGCTGTGAGCGCTTCACACTTTTCCTTACCACATTATAATAATATTTTTAACATAATTTTAAAGAGTTCACATATACACTACTTCAAATAAACTCAGCAGAATGCACTTCTTCACGTCTTCTCTCGCAAAAGTACAAGAAAATAGATTTTTAAACAATTTATGTACGACAATACTGTGCACTATATATTTTTGGTGTGTCTAAAATCTAAAATTTCCTATTTTTAAACTTAAAGATCTATTTTATGTTTACTCAATACATATTTTCTTATATTAGTTGTTATTCTGATTTTATTTAATTGTCCATCTATTTATTTCCATTGTAGTGAATATATTTTTTTTCAATTCTAATTTCTTTTGATGTCATTTTATTTATTTTTATTTTATTATTATTATTTGTATTCAATTTATTTTATTTTTTTCCTCTTCTCCTTATATATAGAGTATGAATCGTTCCTTACAGCCCGAATGCCTATTGCCCTTGAGTGTGGCAGCTTGTATTAATTCTCAATAAAATAAAAAATAATAAAAAAAATCTTAAAGATGTTGGTATTGGTTTTAAATTTTAGTAAATCTTTGAGTAAAATGTTTTACCACAATTTTTGCAGTTTTAAGTTGGTTCTCAAATCCCTTGCTTTCCGACTTTCTGGGTTTTAAAACTATGGGGAGGGGGAGGAAGGGAGGGGGTGTGACACTCCCTTATCCATTCCATAGCAACGTCCCTGGAAACTACCTACGCTTCCCATCCCATGTCAATGTGATCTTAATTATAAGTTTTTCGAACCAAAGTTATGGAACTCTTCGAAAATCCCCAACGATTTAATAGCTTGTTTTGTTTATCACTTGCTCTGCGTTTTTTTTTTTGGGGGGGGGGCGGGTTTATTCAATAAAAGAACTAAGAGTTTTGAGGGTTCCACCAACTTCTCATTTTTTACTTGCATATCGCATTAATCTCGTTAACTATTGGTTTCCCTTTTAAGAAGATTATATACAAACCGGTCCTTAACTAACTGCCCGACTGATACAGCTGCGGATAAGGACGTCAATATAATAAGGTCACTGGGCTTCCCCAGAACCTGTAACTTACTACCTGAATATAGGGTGGTATTGCCAGGTCGTTGGACTCCGTTACTAATTACCTTTGAGTTACTCATAAATCATTATTCTCTTTACTATACTCAAATTTATAAAAGGAAAAAATTACATACTTTCCAATCAAAAACAGTTAGACAAATCACACTTCGACACTGGTACATAGTAACAAAATAGTACTTACAGAAATACATAAACCTGTGGTACAATATTTCATTTGGACTTAATAAAAAGATTTTATAACGAACTCCATGTGCATTTAAGAAAAAAACATCGTATAGTTTATCGAAATTTTTCTTCTCGGTGTATTATAATATCGATATTAAAATTTGAGTATTGAAAATCTGTATTTAAAAAAAAATGGAGAAAAAAAATATAAAATACAACAATTTTACAAGGACAGCGGGTTCGACAAACAAATACCATAAAAACTTATGATGCGATGTGCTCCTGTTACTATCTATAGTGGCTGTGTTCTAGGGATGAGATGTAGAAAACAAAATATCGACATTGATATCGGTTAAAAAAATAAAAATAAATATAAATGTGTCTGTTTGTGTGCGTGTGTGTATATGTACATTTCTGCGGTAACATTTTTATAAAATTAAAAAAAACCTTAACGAATCGGAAGGCGATTAACAGATAACCTGCTTCTTATTATTTAAATCCTGCTGTATAAGAAAACAATAAAAAAAAAAATCATAGTGATATAGATAGAGTAATATCGATATAATACAATAATATCTTAATTATATCGTCAGATAAATATCGATATTTCAAAATATCGTTAATTTTTTTAATTAAATTTTTAAAAAAACTTCTAAACCAATCAGAAGGGCATTAGGAAATGATCTGTTTCTTAATATTTAAAACTTCAAGCGCATAAAAACAATATCTTATCTGTATTGGCACAGAAATATCGATATCATAAAAACAATGACTTAATTATATAGCCCCAGAAATATCCATATAATAAAAATGTTGACACAGAAATATCAATATTACAAAAACAATATCTTAATTATATCGGCACAGAAATATCGCTATGTGTGTTCCCCTTTTAAAGATTAAAAATATTTATATATAATAAAGATATATCGAAATTTTTTATACATATCCATAAACTATCGATATGATATGTATCGATATGTTTTTTTTTTTCGATATTCGCATCCATAATGTGCATACTAACATACTTATAGTCAAAACATAGCCACGCTACATAGGCCAGAAACCGAATTAGGCTGATCAGAAGTTTACTTCTAAAATTCTACTGAAAAATTTAAATTTGTTATAATTCCACTTCTTTTCAAAGCATTTATAAATATAATTATAGAGTTAATTTATTTTTATTATAACTTAAAATGAAAAGGAAGACTCTTAACTAAAACAACACTCTAACTACACTATTATATTTTTTTTCAGATCATCAAAACTGAAACTTAGACAGAAATTAAATGGACGTCCTATTTAAATTCGTACGGACGGACTCATCACAGATTCACGGTCTAACCGAATAAGTCCACTTAAAAGCTCAAAACATATAAAGAATCTTTACGTATGATTTTATAATAAACTAGGCGTTCCAACTGACTAATTCAGGAAATGGCAATGGTTGACCTTGCCAACAATTCCGGACTAAGGTGCTGGATGAGAGATCTCCTTCCATGACTTAAAGTAACTGATCAGTAAGTTAAATCTTTAAATTTATAACTTGAAATATAATACTTTAAAAATAAATTAAATCAAGTATATTTATAATCCAAACACTAGAAACACTCTTCTTTCAAAGGAGCGATATGAGTGTATATACCTGCATACATTTCTTTGATGGATTACTTTGAGGCAGAGGCATACGCAGAGATTTATTTCACGGGAGAATTTAAATTTTTTTTCGGAGGGATATAATAATAAGAAGGCAAATAATCAACTAAATGTTTATAATAGCCAAATCAGGCGTAAGGATAAGAATATACGAATAAAAATAGGATCAAAAAGTATTGTTAAAATTATTAAAAATATTACTCCAAATTCAAATCTTATGTTGTGAGTATGAAAATTATATTTTTTCGTGCATTACGGGAGGGAGAGAGGGCATGTCCCCCTGATCTTTCTGTGTACGCCACTAATTTGAGGGTTGATTTCACTTTTACTAACTCTTAGCCAGAAAAGGGAGTAGGGCAAGGTCAATGAACTTCCAGCTATCGGGTTCTAGACAGGCTGGTACAAATTTATTTATTTACTATTCTTCACAGACTATAGAGTAGGGAAGCCCTTCTTGGGCAAACCCAGCCTTAAGTAACCCTTAAATGGCTTGGGGAAAACCTGACGGTTGAGAGTGAATGCTGACCAAATCGACCAACTTGTATAACCCTCTAGAATAAATACTTCCTTATTGATTACTGAGGTTAAGGCCCCTTTCATGCAGATTTCTGCAAACAGATATAATAATTCGGCGATAGTTCTGAATATAATTCCTTCTATTAATTTATTTGATGAATATTTCATTTTTATTATTTTTCCAGACAAAACATGTCATCAGTGAATAACCTGTTTATTGCATCCCGAACTCTCAAATCACATATCACAAACCTTAATAAATATTAACAAGATTAGAAGATTAAAATAAATTTCTATGAATCCTTTAAAATCATCTTTATCCTTCGTTATAAACCTATAACTTTCTATTCTACCTTTGATAATATTCCGTATATCACTGATACCAAAGAACATCTAGAGAAACAACTGCTGGAATCCAGTACGAAACTGGTACAATAAAAAAAACTGCTCATCGTCTACGACTATGTTAACATTAACAGGACAAACCCTTTAAACTTCCTGCGATTCAAAGGGAAAGCAGCCAACGTATTCTCCAGACAAATTAAATTAAAACTATTAAATTTTGATTTATTGCTTGGTTTGTTACTGTCAAATGTTATTTTTTTCAAATGACAGAGTAATATATCAGCTTTTTTTTTTTAATAGTATAAGTTCATATTGGAAAAAATATCAAATAATCGTAATTTTAGTAAAATATAGATATCTTTCTTTTTTATTTATCATCATGCATTCAATGGACCACGATTTCTTGATAAAGTAAGCAAAAGTTTTAGCTAAAAATTGTTTTCAGAAAAATATTATAAGACCATTCTTAAAAACCATATATGACAGTAGTGCCCTTCACCACCTATTCTCATGAATACTTTACTATGCTAAAAGTAAAGGAGAAATAGTTTAAAATACAATGATGTGTTTTTATTTTTATTTATCTTAACGAAATAATTTATTTTTTACACTCATTTATTTATATGGTATGTTTTAATATAAATGAATTTGATTCTTAATACTATAATATTCTTAATTCATATAATTACATTTCTATATTATTATTATAATTATTTGCATTCAATGAACCATTTCAGTAACGTCTAAGACTACAAATTAATGCACAATTGTTTATTATTTCGAAATAGTTGTATTTACATCCAAAAACAAATTTATTTTTCAAAAAAACCTTACATTTGAAATATATCAATAGATATCTTTAATATTAAATAACAGTCAATATGTCTTTATTTTAATGTTTGTTGCATTAAAAAATTAATTTCAATAAAGGCAATATCCATATAAATTTTGAGTTAAATTCCCATTTGTTTTTATTTTTTATATTAAGTTATTCTTGAAACATGCCTATATCCATTTGAAGGTAAAAAATCGTTCTTTTTCTTTAATAATTTTAATTACTATTATTGAATAATATAAAATAATAATAATAACAGGTTTACAGTGTTAAAAACATCACCCGAATCGATTAAAGTTCGCCAGTATTTTTAAATTGATTCAAACGCAAACCTCTAAATATCTCGATATATGAAAAATGGACTTATACCACTTTTAAAAATAACGGTTCATATTTTATCATCCAATTTGAACCTCATAAAATCATTTAACCAAGTTAGAGCCTTAAAAAAAATTCCTTGAGTGTAATATACTTATAAAAAAACTTAAAGTCTAGTTTGATGTTTATGTTTTTGTCAATTAAAATGTTTTTAGTGTTGCTTTTTTTTATTGCCGATTTATTGCAATAAAGTCAAATTATCAATTTATTTAATAAGGGAATAATAAATAAGCAATAAATCATTAATAATTGAAACACTTACAGCATCAGTTGTGACCTTCCAAGATGCCATGCATTCCACATATCCCTGTTTCGACTATGCACTCAGTTTTCCTTGAATGAGACAAGTCCTTTTAAACAATCACTAACATTTACGGTTGTAAACATTTTAAAACGATTTAAGAATTAGTTAATAATTAGAATTAGGTAGGATAATTTTTTTTTAAAATTAGAGAGGTAAATTTCACTTATTTGCAAAATGTAAGGTTTTGTCGGTATATATTCATTTTTTTTTATTTTGAGGAAATTATGAGTAATGAGATTATTTATCAAATTATGAACAATTCATAATGAAATTATGAGTGATGCACATTACAGTTCAATGGAATCAAAATTGAGAAAAGAGAATTTTTGGTAAACTCCTAGTTTTACTATGCCATATAAACTCATTAAACTTGTTTTATCTTCCTATAGAGTTATCATGAAACAGAAAAAAAATATGTCAAGATATATCATCAACTTATTTACAATTTTTCTTTTGTTTAAATTTATTTCAAAGCCTAATGAATGTTAGATTGATCATTTGTTCTCAATGTCAAACGTCGTAGTATTTTGCATGGTGCTCATTTTTTTTTTTTTCATCAAAACCGCTAAATTTATAGTAATCTTCATCATTAAATAAATTAAAAATTTACCTTAGTAGATAAATCAATATAGATATATTTTCAAAAAAACTTGTTTCCGAATAAATACCAAAATATCCATTTTTTAGAGACTAGTATATGGTCAGGAGGGGTAATTTTGAACAGATTTCTTTAATTCCTTAAATCTTATATTTTGTACGTAGATTTTATTAAGAAAAAAATCCAGACCATTCAATTCTCCTGCTTCACCTCTTTCTGATTCCATAGCTTTCAATAATTAGAGTTCTCGCTATCCAATGGATTTGTTCACAATTGATATTCACAATTTCTACTGAAAAAATGGGGTTATTGTAGACATACATTTTGGAATAACAATCATTCTTTATAAAACGTCATCATATTTGTGAGATTTGAGATAGTTCCTTTTCCTTTGATGGGGCTCAAGTTGGCTTTATTAAACAAAAAGTTCCTCAAGAATATCTCTACATAATCAGTAACACTGCTGGGTCCTGCAATTGCTTCTCAGAAGAGACTTTATGTCGTAAGCTCAAATCGAGCTCCTCATCATCTGTATTCTCAGCAGGCATAATATGAATAGAAAAATTTTGTTCACAATTGCCCCAAGTCAAAATATTACATACAGGCACAAAATCACAAAATGGGAATTTCTTACAGCTAAGACGACAATAACTAATAATATCTCACAAAAAAAACAAACGAACATACATTCTAGTAGGACGTGCGGTAGATCCTATGTATTTCTTTCTATTCGAATGAAATGGACTCCCCAGAGAGCAAGAAGAAGACCGAGAGAGGCGTAGCGCAGATCGGTACAAAAAGACCTGAGCCGGACAGGGAAGGCCTGCGAAGAGACGAAAGTGATTGCAGCAAAAAGAAAGGAATGGAACGCACTTGCAGATGCCCTATGCTCCTCTAGGAGTCAATGGAGATAATAATAATAATAATAAAATAATGAAATGGACACAGCGTCCGTGATATCTTTTCCGCAAATGAGCACCGTACCTAATAAAGGATTCAGGGCTTGGCCAAAAGGAACACAAGGCCCACTTCCCGGACTAGTTTCCTCCCCAACATTATCAGTATCAGTAACAAGGGTAGTGCTCGATTAAAAAAGTAAATAGATGATATCACCATCATAATTTGTTCTTCTTTGCGCACAGCGGTGTGAGGTTTCTCCTTACCATGCACTCCTGTCCTCCACCAATTTTCTGTCTTTCCAACTTAGATTCCTCCTACGAAAGGCATAGGAGAATATCCTTGATACTCCGCTCCCATGTAATGCTGGGCCTACCTCAAGGACGCGTTCTTTCTACTTGGGTATTCTAAGATGGCCAAACCACCTTAGTTGGGATTCTTCTATTATAGATTGTCTAGGATTCGCACCGATACTAGATCTCATTGCAGTATTCTCGATTCTTTCCTGTTTAGTCCTGGCTTCTACTTAAGTCAGTATACCGTGTTTCCAGTGCCTTTTCGAGATCAATGAAACATGCTGATCCTTCTCCAAAATTTTTTCATTGTCATTTGCCTCATAGTAAATATCAAAACTTGGGTACTTCTTTGTTGTTGATATCACAAACCATAATAATGTCACAATATTATATAATATATAATATAATATAATGTTACATATAATATTAGTTATATTATAACTTATGAGCGAATTCACAGATAGGCCTAATGCATTAATTTCTGCTAATCATTTTATTTTCAAGAGAGTGGCACCCGTTGTGTAAGCCGGAGAGGATTTGGGGATACATCTCCTCCCCGAAATATACGAAAAACATAAAGTTTATATTTTAAGTTATGTTTTTAGTATTGTTTAACAATAATTTGTGATCCTATTTTCATGCTTATCCTTAAAACTTACTTCCAATTTGGCTATTATGGACATCTAGGTGACTACTTTCCCTCTTATGAAATCCCTCCTCCCTCCCGAAAATAAATTTTAATCCCCCCAAGAAAAATTCTGGATTTGCACCAATCATCCCTCTCGAAGAACATTTTTTCCCTTGATTTTCCTTCTGCACATAACGATACAAGCTGGACAAGAGCCTTAAAATACCATAGTCTAAAAGGATTTGAATAAGCGATATTAAAAAAGAACGGAAAAAGATGTCTTTTTGAGACTATACACGATGTAAATCCCATAAATGAGAAGACAAATGAAGTCACAGTAAAAAGAAAGTATATAAAAAAACATATAAAAATGTGATGCCATGATTCAAGGAATAATTACTCACATTATTGAGACTATAATTCTACCAAAATAAACCGAGTTCTAAGAATATGACGATCTTCGAATTATGAACTAGCCATTCATGATTTTTTTCATGGATGCGAGGATTATGTATATAACTTTGAAGAGAATAACAGTTTAAAAAGTAGTGCATGCCCTAATATAATCTAATAAATAAGAGACTTTGCAATTATCATTTTCATACTTTGCCGAAAAGTAAACACCAATGAGTGTCTATTATCGATATCACATGCATCCTACTAGTATAGATCGTATGCGATATGCACATCGTATATTAGAAATACTAAGTACAGCATAAATTACGAAATGCACTCTGTGAGATTTTACATTGCCAGAAATATGTTCAATAATTTGTTGGTATTTCGAACAGCCATATATAATTAAAAAAGGCAGTGGCGTAGTCAAGTCGACTGGCACCAGGGGGAATACTTCAATGTTGCCTTCCCCAGCACCGGAACTAGGGAGAGTAAAGGGTGCACTTGCCCAAAGCGGCAGAAATTAGAGGGAGGCAAATTTCGAATGAATGTCTATTTTTAAGTAATTTAATTTAGTTAAGTAAAAAATATTTGTTTCTTTTTTTTGATTATTTAATTTAGTTAAGTAAAAAATATTTGTTTCTTCTTTTTGATTATTTAATTTAGATAAGTAAAAAATATTTGTTTCTTCTTTTTGATTATTTAATTTAGATAAGTAAAAAATATTTGTTTCTTTTTTTTGATTATTTAATTTAGTTAAGTAAAAAATATTTGTTTCTCCTTTTTGATTATTTAATTTAGATAAGTAAAAAATATTTGTTTCTTCTTTTTGATTATTTAATTTAGTTAAGTAAAAAATATTTGTTTCTCCTTTTTGATTATTTAATTAGATAAGTAAAAAATATTTGTTTCTCCTTTTTGATTATTTAATTTAGATAAGTAAAAAATATTTGTTTCTTTTTTTTGATTATTTAATTTAGATAAGTAAAAAATATTTGTTTCTTCTTTTTGATTATTTAATTTAGATAAGTAAAAAATATTTGTTTCTCCTTTTTGATTATTTAATTTAGTTAAGTCAAAAATATTTGTTTCTCCTTTTTGATTATTTAATTTAGATAAGTAAAAAATATTTGTTTCTTCTTTTTGATTATTTAATTTAGATAAGTAAAAAATATTTGTTTCTCCTTTTTGATTATTTAATTTAGATAAGTAAAAAATATTTATTCCTTCTTTTTGATTATTTAATTTAGATAAGTAAAAAATATTTGTTTCTACTTTTTGATTATTTTATTTAGTTAAGTAAAAAATATTTGTTTCTTTTTTTTTATTATTTAATTTAGTTAAGTAAAAAATATTTGTTTCTCCTTTTTGATTATTTAATTAGATAAGTAAAAAATATTTGTTTCTCCTTTTTGATTATTTAATTTAGATAAGTAAAAAATATTTGTTTCTTTTTTTTGATTATTTAATTTAGATAAGTAAAAAATATTTGTTTCTCCTTTTTGATTATTTAATTTAGATAAGTAAAAAATATTTGTTTATTTTTTTTGATTATTTAATTTAGATAAGTAAAAAATATTTGTTTCTTCTTTTTGATTATTTAATTTAGATAAGTAAAAAATATTTGTTTCTACTTTTTGATTATTTTATTTAGTTAAGTAAAAAATATTTGTTTCTTTTTTTTTATTATTTAATTTAGTTAAGTAAAAAATATTTGTTTCTCCTTTTTGATTATTTAATTAGATAAGTAAAAAATATTTGTTTCTCCTTTTTGATTATTTAATTTAGATAAGTAAAAAATATTTGTTTCTTTTTTTTGATTATTTAATTTAGATAAGTAAAAAATATTTGTTTCTTCTTTTTGATTATTTAATTTAGATAAGTAAAAAATATTTGTTTCTCCTTTTTGATTATTTAATTTAGATAAGTAAAAAATATTTATTCCTTCTTTTTGATTATTTAATTTAGATAAGTAAAAAATATTTGTTTCTACTTTTTGATTATTTTATTTAGTTAAGTAAAAAATATTTGTTTCTTTTTTTTGATTATTTAATTTAGTTAAGTAAAAAATATTTGTTTCTCCTTTTTGATTATTTAATTTAGATAAGTAAAAAATATTTGTTTCTCCTTTTTGATTATTTAATTTAGATAAGTAAAAAATATTTGTTTCTCCTTTTTGATTATTTAATTTAGATAAGTAAAAAATATTTGTTCCTTATTTTTGATTATTTAATTTAGATAAGTAAAAAATATTTGTTTCTACTTTTTGATTATTTTATTTAGTTAAGTAAAAAATATTTGATTCTTCTTTTTGATAGTTCTGACCTTAATTCAGTCAATAAAACGAGTTACTGTTATGAGATGATGATATTAATTTCGAAATATATTGCTTAAAGTACTATAAAAATGTTGACTTTTATTGGAGTGGGGCGTAAGGAAGGACAGCAAAGTGAAGCTTGCCTCTCCCTGGCAGATATCCTATTTTCGGTTTTGACGCTCTCTGCTACAATTCCTGGTAATCTGCTTCTATGAAGTTTATGCAGATACGATACCGGAAGGTATCGGTACTTGCACTCATTCAAGCACTTAAATTAAATATTCGATACCATTAAGATATCGAAAGGAATATTGAATCAGTGGTATCGATACCATAACTACTTGGTATTGAAAGGAAAGTATCGATAATTTATTTGTATCGATCGGTATCGTAAATCCCTATCTGCTTATTATGCACATTATTGTATGATTACTAATCTAAATGTATGTTCGACTTAAACCAAAATAAATCTTCTTTTCGGAACCTAAAAAAAGAAGGAAATAAAAAATTATTCCGTGGCATTTTGGCCTAATCATCATATCGTTAGACAAAACTAACAAGAATCTCTTAATTGTATTTTATTTTATCTTCTTCACCTCCTCACCATTCCTTCAACTTTTTTTTTCTTGTGTTTCAATCCATATTTATTTTCGTTCATTTGATGTTAACTTATCATTATCATTAGATTTTATTTTCTCTTGGGTTGATATAACCAGTACATCTACACATTATTAATTTTGCTTATGTTTCTTTTATGCATTCTATTATATCTTTCATATCTTATTCTTTCATTCATACCTTATTACATATTTTAATTTAAATTTTTCCTAATTCCTATATACATATGCATACACATTATAATATTTTCATGCTTATATATTATCTATATCTACACATCTATCCATATCTAGTTATATATTTTCATAATTTTATACTTCCACTTGTTCATGATTCATGGTTGTTATAATGTTTTGCTTAGCCCTGATGAAGGCCCGCAACTAATGCCGAAGCGTCGACACGCATTAAAAAAAAGTTTTACTTATCAGTTTGTTTTCTTCTTTGACCACATCCCCGACAACCTTCTGCTCAAAACAATTACGAATTGGTGTAATATTATGTAATAAATTAATCGAAATATACTTTAGTTACGATTCTCCCAAATAACATTTTTTTTTCTAATTTCCTTTTTAAAAAAGCTCAGAAAAAAAACTGATTATGGGGGAAGGAAGTAGTGTATTGAATATGAATTTTTAAGACTCAGATGTTTTGCCTGGTGAAATTCGAAAAGAATAATAATTATTTTTATAATTATAATTCATCGTGTAGAGAATTATCCCTTGTTTTAATTGCTGATTACTTAGTTAAAATTATTTTTCTATTTATTAAATTGCTATTGCGTTCACTCAAATTTTATTACTTTACCTCAAAGTGCCAGCAATAACATTCTTCTGATGATATAGTTATTTCTAAAGTTATATTTCATTTTTTCAATATATTAACATGGAAATTATGGTCGTGGTTCCCTTCATATACAACACGCAATAAATAATTGTTTACTATTTTAAATGTTCCGACGTTTCGGCCTACCTGTAAACCTTCTTCAAGACTTAGAAATCAACATACGCGAGTAATTAAAAATTGTGAAATTATGATAGGGATAATCATAGCGAAGTTACATGAGGAAAACGTAACAAGACTCGAAGAAAATCGAATACATAAATATAATATGTTTATGATTTTATTATTATTTCCACTATTGCCATTAATTTATTTGAAATACCTCATGGAACAGTAAGGGAAAGTAGTGCGATCGTGAAAATTTCGATTCCCAGTTTTCAACGGAAATATACACGCTTTAATGTCTCCTAAGTCCAAATAACAAAGTCTCGCAAAATGGTCTGTGTGTCTGCATCTGGTAAGTCTAGCTCAAAAACAAAAAGTTGTACGAAACTGAAATTGAGTATTCAAGGTAGGCATATGCCTAGGATGTTACAACTTTTTCGTCAAAAGCTTATCAGGATATGCCAATTTAAAAATGCTAACAATTTTGATCAAACTTGTCAAATCAATGAATCATCAATCAATCAATCATTTAATGTACATTAAATAGCCTTTAATATTAATGTACAGTAAAATGCTCTTTGATATCAGCTAGGTCTTATCCCCAATGAAATAGTTTGGCTTAGTTGCAGAACTTTCAAAATGGCTTCCTCTGAAGTACCTTTAATTATGGTTATTTGAAATAATTACCCATCTCTCCTTGTTAGTAGTAATGACAAATGGATAAATATTAGCTGTGAAGGAATTTGATAATTAGCTAAAGGAGAAATATTTTCCCAGATTAAAAATACTACGGTGTAGTAATTGATGTAGTTAATAATTTCAACTATTGTCTTACATAATGGAAATTAAATGAAAACTTTTAAAATTTCACTAGTCCTACATGAGCAGAAATTAATTTCTACTCAAAATAGGGTTGTAAGTAAGTGAAAGTTGTGTGATTAGCTCACCGCACCTGATTTTTAATTATTACATTAATGAACTTATCATTTTGTAGATATATAAATTGTTATCATGGCCTAAATACTTAATTTAAAAATAATTGAATGTACTGATTACGAAATTAAACGTGTCTGTCTATCTACTCCGCGAATAAACATGTTTTCATTCTCGCACAGCTCACGTGATGTACACGCCTAAATGTTTAATGGCAGTGCGTCTGAAATCAACTGTTTTTAATTGATAATTAGGCGCTATAAACTGCACATAATTATTGGAGTAGGTCTAGCCGTTTAGCTGTATAGGCGAGGTTGGAACCAAAATAAATTAAACAAAAAGTACATTGTCAAGTATACGATCCCGAATATTTTTTTGGTTTATTATTTTCAATCATAGAACTTTGTAATCGACCAAGATAACAAATTACAATACGCCCTAGGTATATATGTTTCTATCCACCTCCACATCTATATTTCTCCACATATATGTTTCACATTCCTCCACATACATATATGTTTCTATCCCTTTTCTATTTTCTTCATCACACTAGATATCGACCTATAATTATATTACTCTATTTTTGGGCTTACATTACTTTATATTTTACTCCTTTATTTTAATAATAAAAATAAAAACTTTTTTATCATCTTTTACATAACATGTTACATCATAATTATCTCTATATGCTTTACATATTCCCAAATCTTCATACTAGTAATATTTTTTAATTAATAGTTTTCATATATTTTACGATACGATATGTAAATAAGGCATTATTTTAATTTCAATTAATTTTTACAATGTTATTATTTTCATTAGTCATTTGTTAACAATTTTAACATCGTTGTAATCCTTTAAAAAATTTACAATATCATAATTATTTCGATATGCTTTGCATACTTCCAAATCTTCTTACTAGTAGTCATTTCAATTAATAGTGTTCATGTATTTCATCATATCATGTATAATGTACTTTATTGTTTCATGCAATTCATAATCATTGCTTCACTCTTTTCACTTTACTTTACTTTTTAATTGTTTACAATATATATTGTCATAATTTCTGTTTTTATCATTTTTTACTGCTACTGGTACTGGCTCTGTCGTTTACAATGTTGTTATTTAGTTTTTTTTCTTTTAGCCCTGATGGTCTAAAACTTAGACCGAACAAAATAAATAAGTCGTACTTTTTAGTGTAGTTCGTTGACCGCTTCCCCCTCCCCCCGATCAACTTCTTCCTTATTACACATAATGTTACACAAACAAAATAACTATTTTAATTCATACATTAATTCACGAGATTTTCAATAAACCGGAACTTAATACCCGGGGACAGACAAGTCCCAGAAATTGCAGATTCCATTTTATTAAAATTAAATTAAATTAATGCGAGTCGTCATAGTTATATCGTCATGGAATGTGTCATAAATGATTACGAAGAATCTGCTAGGATGTGAGCAATGGGTCTATGTCAACCTTCCTTACCAAGTTCGAACTTCAAACTTCCGGCTGTTAATGATAAGATGAATATTTAGCAAATGTTGTAAATTATCCTCCATGAGGCTATTACTCGTTGAAATGAAATGCAAGCAATAAAGTATTACTTTTACTAGACAGTATTACTTAATAAAATTAATTATTTTTTTCACCCAGAGACTGTAAGATAAGAATATGAAAGACAATTTGTCGTATGGCCTACCTCTACTAATAGCAAAAAATAATTCAAAGATTATTCAAAATGAAGAATTGCACAAAATAATCGTTCAGAATAAAATATAAATCGACTGAGAAAAAAAGGACAACTGAATAATGAGAAAGAGCAAGACATTTTTTCATATCTCCTAATTTTGTGCCAACGTTCCGGCCTAAGTTTTAGGCCATCAGGCCTAGAAGAAAAACTAAATAACAACATTTAAAACGACAAAGGAAGTACCAGTAACAGTAATAAATGATACAAATCAGAAATGACAAGCAAGATAAAAATATATGAAGTATAAAAAGAAAAATATGTCAATATAATTGTAAAAAAATTAAAGTAAAGTGAAAAGAGTGAAGTAAAGATTATGAATTACATGAAACAATAAAGTACATTATACATGATATAATAAAATATAAAAACATTATATATGAATATGATGTATAATGCACTTTATTTTTTCATGTAACAATCTTTCCTTCACTCTTTTCACTTTACTATATTTTTTTATTTTTTACAATTATAATTACATCTTTTTCTTTTCATATATTTTTATTTTGCTTGTCATTTCTGTTTTTTATCATTTTATACTGTTACTGGTACTGCCTCTGTCGTATTCAATGTTGTTATTTTGTGTTTTTGTTTTAGCACTGATGATGGCCTTAGGTCAAAACGTTGGCACAGAATAAATAAGTCATACTTATTAGTTCTTAGTCTTTGACAGCACCCCCAGACCAACTTCTTCCTTAATTATATCTACGGTCAACCAAACTTACTCCTTATTCACAGGTTTATCTCTTTTTTAATTAATTAGTTTAAACTGTTTTCTATGTATTTTTGTCAAAAGGGTGCATTAGTTATTGTGATTCTTGATTTCAGGAAGAAATACATTTAGCCTTTTAAATGTAACATTTTATTAAATGAATATCAGCAACATTTCAGGCTTATTTGCCCATTTTCAAGTTGTATTTTTAGTCGTATTTTCCCCCGAAAATAATAGACCTCTTCACTATATAGATAATCGGAGGGAGTAGGTGGTGCATAGCCCATGAGACACGGTTTTGGAGGTTTCGGAAATTGGACCAAATGAGCTGAAATGTTTGTTTTCTCAATACCATAGAATTGAGGGGTAAGTTTCAGAACGAATTTCGGCATGTTTTAATGTGTTTTTGAGGTTTTAGGCACCTCTACAGCCCCTCCTATTTAAATTTGAGGATTGAAAATTGTTTTGGTGTCAGAGAAGTCTTTTGGGGGTCTCCCACCCCGTGGTTTTTCACGGATTTAAAGTTTTGTGCACTTCTACAGCCCCTTCATATTGAGTTAAAGGGTTGAAAATTTGAGTGTGAATTGTGTTGATTTTTGAGTTTACTAAATTCTTCGCAATCTTTTATATTCTTCTTTATATATTTATATAAATATATATTTATATTTATATATTTATATTCTTCTTTGCATAAGAATTTCTTATTTGTCATTTAATATTAAGTCGAATAAGAGTTTCCTTCCTTTTTCCACGAGAAAGCTGTTTGAAGTGTTGAACTTATAGTACACGGAAACAAACTCAGTTTAGGCTTAATATTAAATGACAAATTAGAAATTCTTATGCAAAGAAGAAAATACATCAACATTTATTTTATTGCATATCATAATTATTAAAATAATAATGGAACCTTGGGAGTATCGTTAGCAGTTGTAAAGAACACTCTAGATTTGATCGTTTCGAGAAATACCACCAACGGAGAAATCCTTATTCAATGAACAGACCCTATTTTCTGAATTTCTATACCTGAAGTCTCATTGAACTACACCGATACCTAACATTTTACGGTGAAGTTTATTTATTTTAATTCTTCAATTTCTTTTGATAGAACAACAATGACAACAGAGCGATATTTTTATAAGAAACAGTTTGTTACTTTCTCTTACCTGTATACGAAGTATATAGTAAGGAGAATTACTGAGATCGTGAAAATTTTCGAATTCGAGTTTTCAACGGAAATACACGTTTTAAGGTCTCCTGAGTCCAAATAACCAAGTCTAGCAAAATGGTCTGCGAGTCAGTGTGTCTGTGTGTATGTGAACAGCCTAGCTCAAAAGCGAAAAGTTGTACGATGCTGAAATACATATTTAACGTAGGCACATGCATGTGATGTTACAGTAACATTTTCGTCAAAATCAACTGACCGGAAATGCCACTTTATATAATTGATTTTATAATTTTTTACAATTTTCTCGAAAACGGCTCTAACGATTTTGATAAAACTTCCCTAATGTCTTCTCCTGAAAGGCCTTTAACTTTTCATGCATGTAATATATCAACGAGAAAATGCAGGGGAAAAAGTTATAGCGAAAAGAAAATTGTATTTGCGTATAATTCAACAAGTAAGTATTTTATGGTAAATCGTGTTTGAAATCACATGAAAGGTGATTAAACTCTCTAAAATACACATGCTGGAATTCGGACCGGAATTAGCAAAAATACAGAGTATCTTATGAGGACTACAAGACCCTAGATGGATAACCGAGCGCATCCGAAAGGAGACGGATGCGATCGAACCTCCTCCCACCAATCCGCCAATCTGTTGTAAAAAACGCTCTGTAATAATGTAATATAAGAATACAAATGCAGAAATTAACTTAATAATTTCTACTTTTATATTATTTAATGGAAACAAAATGCTTCCATAGAAATTCCATAAACCGAAACTTTTAAAATATATGTTCAATATGACAAATTTAAAATATATAGTTGGTGTACGTAATTGTCGTACTAAAATTGTTTAAAACTTGTTTTATTGTACTTACGTAGGGGGTTATGTGAAGAAGTGAATGCTGACGAGTTTATGTGAATTCTTTAAAATTATATTTAAAAGACAATTATTACAGGACAATAAGGGAAAGTTGTGTGATGCGCGCGCCGCACCAGATTTTTTTTAGGCATGTGTCATTAAAAAAAAAGGTGTAAATTACGTGAAATCGCGAGGAAAAAAAAACTAATATCTATTACCATAGATTAAAATATTCTTAAAGATGAACCCCTCGCCTTGACAATGACAGAAGCGTTAATGATTAAGACTTAGAGGGATAAAAATAGAATTGGCACTTGTGTGATTGAACTTAGTGACACTAGGCAGCTGAACCCTACCTATTTTGAAGGTAGTGAAAGTATCATAACAGACCGAAAAGATAGAAATTTGTATCTTAATTAATTTATACTTTTTAAGGACATGTGAATCTAACAAATAATCTTGGTTGTCCCCTTATTAAATATTTTTAAAAAATTCTAATTTTTTTTTATCAATATATATAGTTCGTTTCATATTTTTATCTCTGAAACCATGTCAATTCCTAATACAATATCAAAGTGAATTTTTCAAAAATCTATAAGGAATATACGTTGACCCTTCATGCTTTTGGTTATATATATATATATATATATATATATATATATATATATATATATATATATATATATATATATAAATTATATTAGGGATTGATTATTAGTTGTCACTTCTATAATTTTGTTTTTAAATAACCTAGTTTCGAATGTTATTCGTTCATCTTGAGTTCTAAAAACACATAATACTTCAAAATACACGAGAAAAAACTAATAGGTCACTAAATCAGACATTAAAGGAACATATATGGTGCATATAATAATAAGACAGAGAATTCCAACTTTGCAATTCATTTAAATAAAAAAACAAAACATAAATTCATCAAAGACTCAGGAGTTAAATTAATACATCACGTTGAAAACAGTCTCAAATTAAATATATATGAAGCACTTGAAATAATAAAATCTTTCAAACCCAATCCAGATTTTTGCTTAAATGATCAAATAAATATCTCCAATAGTCCAATCTTAAATTTATACCCATCCATAATAGAAAAAAACAATTAATAACCGGGATTACTGGAAAAACCACGCCCCCTAAACCGTTTACTTATAAACACCCCACCTTTCTTTCATTACTACTTTAGTGCGAGATAAGAGAATAATAAGAGAATAAAATTAAAAAAAAAAAACGTCCGTCCGCCGTCCACGGCTTTCCTTCGGGACTGCTGGACCGATGTTTTTTAGATTTAGACCAAAGTCACAGGTCACCCAAGAATGATCTTCGGAAATTGGCATTACCAGCTGCGGTTTCATTTCAAAATCGCGGCTGATTGAAGGTTTCATACGCCCATATATCGGCCATTTATGACGATAGAGGAAAAATATAAAGTGTTTTGGTACATAAAGTGTTACGTTGTATAATTATACCCAAAAGCCTTTAAAAATTGTTTTTTTAAATGTATATTTATTTATTTTAATTTTTTTTTATATATAATTATTTGGAAGTAATAAACCATATTGTAATAATTTGTATTATTATCGGTAAAATTATCTCTAAAGGTTATTGGTTTGTTTTTTTTACAAAAACTATTTCAGAGATTTTTGGATAAAATAGCAATATCAAAATAAAAGTATAAATTTTAGAAAAATGATTAAAAATTAGGATTTCAATATTTATTTTTTTTTTTTAAACTTTTTCCAAGTTAAATAAACTTTAAAATTATTTGATCATCTCAAAACTAATACGTCATTAAAATATAAATTTCTTTACGTCTCATAAGAACTGTTTTTCCTTATTCTCAGAGGAAACATCAAAAAGGACATTTGCGATTGTTAATCAGATATGAAAATTCTGCATAAATAAATATGACTAAGGAATTGAAAAATAACTTTTAATATAATCATTTTCATGTAGGCTGACATATCCCTCGCGTTATTTCCAGGATATTGGTATCAACTGATTTCAGAGAGATCTGAACCTTGAGCTCTGACATTGAGGAAACTGACCGATTTCTGTAACTAATCGATAGTAATTACTTCAGCAAAGCAACCTCAAATTGTAACGCGAAAAATGGTCTCAGCATTTAATTTGGATTGCCATAAAGAAAAACAAATTTACTTTTTTACTATCATCTATTTTCATAACTTATATAAATTAAACTGATATAATAATAAAACTTCACAAAACAACTGCAAATAGGCATGAGTTATGCTAAATAAAGTGGGTCCTTTTCAATAGAGGAGAAAATAAAATTATTAATTTTCTCCTATATTCAAAGGTATTGAAATTTATTATTTATAATCAAAATAAATTTTAAAACTACAAAACGTGAAGATTTTTGGGTTCAGTACTTGATAAAGTTCTGATTTATGACTAACGGTCGTGCAAGAAGGTAAGGTGCTGGATCTAAGTACGTGTTAAAGGATTCTTGATGTAAGTCAGCCTGTGGAAGATATTTTTATAGCGTTCAATAGCAGTATCTCAAACTTTTAGGATGACCAAGTCCTTACTCGGGTACGCCCACTATTTTTCGCTATGCTTTTGACTTGGACGACTAAATTCTCTAGATGATTAAGGTTTTGGCTGGGTTTCGCAACTCTATATCGTATGTTGATAAAGGTTTTGTCAGTGCTTTAAAGATGGTTAAGTCTGTCTAAGTATCCTAGATATCGGTCCAAACCGTTTGTTTTTTTTCTCATCAGCCTAGTGGGAGTTCACAATGTCAGTCTATTTTCCAGGTGAAGTCTCCAATATCTCACTCCCTGAGATTGGACCACAAAAGAATTCCTACTTGGATCAAATCATTAAAATGCACTTCAGGGTATAATCCAAGATTAAGTGTGAAGATAATGAAAATACTCTTCATTTTATTCATTTTTATTATCTTAATATTTGATGACCTTCATTGCCAGATTTAGAGCGACCAACGTTTTGGATGCAGAGGGCGAAATCATGAGATGTGAAAACGATTCATTTGGATGAATTAACATGTATTCAATCGAAATAGATACTGTATGGTCTTAAAATATCAGTCAATCAATATTGAATTCCGTATTAATTAATTTTGCATCCAGATGTGATGAAGGCCAAGAGACGGTTATGAGAATAGAAGTCTGGAAAAGATTTGACGTCAAGATAGTATAGGTCCCCTTCATTAGACACCTTAAGTCTAATGACGTCAAGATAGTATCGATATTGAAAAAGGTTCAAATTGGCATTTGTCATTACGGAAAATTAGAGCAATATTAAAATTAATACGAGGGGAGCTCGTTATAAGTTACTAGCTGTACCAAATTTCAATTTTTTTTATTTTTCACTTTTAAAAAATAATGTAACAGAAGACAAAATTATTGTTCTTATCATTCCTGATCAATCATCATAATATTGTAAAGTTTGTGCAACAAACAGCTCTTAAAAAAAAAAAAAGCTTTAAGTTTGACTTTGATTTTTATTTTATTGTTAACACATTATTTATATATTGCACATTGCATCATACTTATTGCTATATCAAATGAATGGGAAAGTATTATAGCGAACATAGATTCACCGAGGTAAAACATTTAATTCAATGCTCAGACTTGCTTCGCCGTGTAATGATAGGGAAGGAAGAAAAAATATGTTTTTTACAAAAAAATAAATTTTTTTATTGAAAAGTTAGTACTATTAAAAATGTGATTTTATTACTTGACCTTCCCCAAAGGCTATTGACCTTAACCATAGGTTATCAACAAAAATGTGTTGTTTTTTTAATTTTCATATTTCTTTAATATTTTTCAAGTTGAAACTTGAATTTTGAAAACATTTTCGAAAGGAACTTGGACTCTTTTGCATTTATATGCTTCAATTAATAGAACTCTTAGGGGAGGGCGGGAAGCGGTTACCAGAACTTTCAACGAAGCAACCGGTTACCAACAAAAATTTTGACTGTAAATATTCCAAGACCATAGTGGTGAACATTGTACCTTGTACACAGTAAGGGAGTTATTGTAATCGCTAACATTTTCGGTTTTTAGATATTAACGGAAATATTTATCGTGACCATTCCTAAAAAATTCCTGAATTTTGACTAGTTTCATCGTGACGTTTATACGTCCGTTCGTTCGTCCGTATTTCGCTTAACCCAGAAACGGTTAGCCGTAGATAGTTAAAATTGTATTTTGGATTGTTGTAAAATCTAGTTGTTAGCCTCTTTTATTGGTCACTCATGATCACCGGAAATGGTAATTTACTTGAAGGTCATAATTGATTTGTATAAAAAAATTTATTAAAATATAATGCAATGCTTTACAAATTTGGTAAATAAGACTTTTTTATCAATATAAATAATATACTAGATTTTGGTTAAAATTGGTGAGTATTTTACTCGAGGGTCATAATAAACTTACATCAAATATTATATTAAAATTAAATACCGAGACCATTTGGTTCCATAATAAAGGTTGTAAACGCGATTTTGTTTCCCACTATAATTAAACAATTTTATTACTTGTTTTAAGTATTAAAATTGAGTGCAAAATATTTGTTTTCCTCCCCATTTATAAGCTGAACAAGTCTGTAGCAAAGGAATAACATATAAGTTAAGCAGGTTCTTCCGCTTAAAATGTAGAAACCGTCGATTTCCAATGCTTTATCTAGTGATATAGAGAGTTCTAATATTTTCAGAAACTTCGTACCTAATGAAAGAAAACGACATACAATGACGGAATGAGACCTCCAGCAACAAGAGCATTTGTGAGTGTATGTCTGTGAGCGTCAATAGATGGATATCGCGATGCTGAGTGTCGTTTTTGAGATACTGCTATCTTCGGAAACTATTAACCAAATTCATGATCACTTTTTGAGCCACCGATTTATAGTTTAATAGGCGTACAAGGAAGTCATGCAGTGTCCACATCAGATATTTTAAATAGTTTTTCTCATTTATCCTCTTATGGGGTGCATTTCGAAAAATGTAATGCATATAAACATTCTCAAAGAAATTCTATAAATCAAAATAACAGTATCAAAATAAACTGACTAGTTTTCGATTTTTGCGAACACAAGCATACGCAGGCTGAATTTTCATTTACATAGATTTTAGCGGAATGTATTAAGAGTTCATTGACATGACAAAAACTTATCGATTAAATGGTAATAAAAATATTAATCGATATTCGCACGCGATCTGCCATATTCTATTAGAAATAGCTAGTCAGGCAGCCGGAGAATATAACTCGATTTATTAATACCTAGCAAAAACTTTTGGAGAGCTTTATGGTAATAAATCATACAAAAATAGACTATAGGTGAAATATGTACCCCAATACTTAGCAATAATCCACAATGATGAGGCCAAGGCGTGTACGCAGAATTTTTTTTCGGGGGGGGGGATTTAAATGTTTTTTTGGGGGAGGAATTTAATGAGATGGCAAGTAATTATTAAGTATCTATAATCGCCAAATAGACCGTAAGTTCTAACGATAAGAATGAAAATGGGATGAAAAATTATTACTCAAAACACAAAACTTATATGAAAATCATATTTTTTCAAAAATTTCGGAGAGGAGGAGGAAAAGGGAGAGATATCACCCTGATCCCCTCCTCCTCCTTGCGTACGCCATTGCCAAAACACGATCTTCAAAGCATCGGCCATCCTTCGCCAAGAAGCTCTTCTCAGAATCATGTAAAATATAACAAATTTCACCGCAAAAAGTGAGAAATATAGCAGTTATTTATAAAATCAAGCGAGGAAACAACCTTTACTGTACATTTTTATTTTATTCTATTTATTTATTTTATTACTATCGCTTACCTATTTATGAAATATATAGTAAGGTCATTAATATCAGCTATGTCTTATCCTCATTGAAATAGTCTGACTGGGCTTAAATGCCGAATTTTCAAAATTACTTCCTCTAAAGTATTTTTAATTTTGCTTATTTGAAATAATTAACCTCCTATAATTGTTTGTAGTAGTAAAAAATGGATAAATATAAACTATGAAAGAATTTGATAACAAACTAAAGGAGAAAAAAGGAAAAATATATTCTCAGGTTGAGATAAATTTTCAGAAGAGTAGTAATATACAAGAATAAGGGATGCAAAAAATAAAACATAAATTAATACAATTTAAATTATGTATAGAGATAAATAAGTTTAGAGTAAAAAAAATTATAGCAGGACCAACAAAATTACTGATTGTAAATAATTTAGATTAAACAATTTAAATAGCTAAAAAGTCACAAAGACATAGATAAAAAAATAATATTTCGTAATAAAAATATCTCTACAAATTTTGTGTTTAACACAATAACAATAAGACATTGTTATTTCTTATTATAAGATTCAAAGTCTAGGCAGGGCAGATTCCTTAATAAAAAAAAATATTGATGTATTGATACTAGAAAACAATGAATAGACAAAAAAAAATAGAACAGAAACGTGTACAAAACATTCTCGAAATGGGAAAAAAAAAATCCCATAACGTAATGAAGAAATAAATTAGGTGCATCGAAAGCACTTGTAGGCCTTTTTTACAACATACACCTAACAATCATCAAAAACGCCATCCAGCATAATTGATTGGAATATATAATAATAAATAGATAAATAATAAGCAAATAAAATTATTTCGTTGACAGGTAACAACACTCCCATAACACTAGTTAGTTGAGAAGGAAAACAAATAAACTATAACAGTAATAATAAGTGTTAAAGGTACAAAAGTAGTTCAATGACATTGCAGGTACCGAAACGTAAAAAGGGTCTGGTTTGTTGATACCAAGAGCTAAGTGGTTTTCCCAAAGGGTCAAACTCACTACTGAGGTCATGAACCCGCACTAAATGTACCTCAACAGCTTGTATATTTGACCACGTATCAAATTAAAGAAACATTGAATGAAGACATATTTTTTATAATACAGAGTCAGACCTTCAAACGAGGAATATTCAAAAAACATAATTACTGAAGTTTAAATTAGCAAGGATTTTAGCAAAACATTGAAACTACTTTGTTTTTCTATAAAAAAACAATCTCACATCGTTCTCAATGTGATGAGCGCATGCCTTGTTGAGGAATGACGAACACCTGAAATACTAAATGGATGAATGAAGAAAACACCATGAAATGATATCTATCGTGTTCTCAAACAATTTCATTGCTAATGAACAAAGTTCAACGAAACAATGAAAACAAACAACTAATGTAAAGAGTTGATGTTTTGCATTCATTATAATTCTACCCACATCATTAAAACTAACTTACTTCAACATGAGTTAGTGGATGACCATCTAGTGTATGAGACAAAAGATGTGATTTTTTTTTTTATTTATCATAAAATTAAAAATTCGATTTTGATTCAAATCTAGAACTTATCGCTCTAATAAAGATTTTAATTAAAATTACCAGAAGATCAGAACGATTTTGTTGATGAATGTTATACATACAATCGATCTAATCTTACTTGCAAGTACATGCAAGGGCGTACGCAGGAATTTCTTTGGGAAGGGCCGGTCCTAGAAAAATATAGCTGGCATATCTGAAATATTGACAATTAACGTAATTTCGCCTATATTCAAGATAATTTTTGAGTTTCAGACGCTAATTTGAGTGTATTGCGGTTTTTAAGAGCACAATTCCACTAATTATAATTTCAACGGTTTCTAGAAAAAAATTTAAAATTGTACAAAAATGTTAGTTTTTTGGAGCAGAATTCGGCTGATTATAATTTCGATCTTTCCAAGAAAATTGATGAAAACCGGACGAAGATTGACCAGTACTAAAGATTTCCAGAGCAGAATATTTAGTCCAAATGTCGTCAGTTTCAAGAAAATTTTTAAAAAATATTATGAAAATTGCTGATCATCATAGTTTGATACCCAGGCCGTTAATTTTAATCTGAGATGCGGTTCAGTAACCACTTAGCTGTTCCTTTTTATAGACTTGATTTTTGCAAATACTGAAAAAGCAACTTAACGAATAAGATATATCAAAACCATAAATTGCACTAAAAAGTAACAATTTTTTTTTATGTTCAAAGCCGAATGCAGCTTGTACCCTCACCAAACTCATCTGGTACCAGTGGGCGTACGCTTACCATACTTTAGTGAGGTCAAATTATACTTCTGTCCATAATAATAATAATAATAGTACAGTCAAATTATACTTTCGACCTTGCGAAAGGTCAAGTAGTTCTATTGTTTTTTTATGATGTTTGGACCAAAGCCAATAGTAAAAAACCTAATTATCTACTAGCATTGACTTCGTAGACGCTAAAAACGTCATTTTTGCACTATTTTCAGTTATAAATCTATACTACACTAACATTAGCAACATCAAAACCCACTTTGGTGGCCACGTCCCGGTTGTTTTCGATGATAAGGTACAAGCTGTAATCACAGAAATAGTATATATGTGTATAAAAAAAAAATTCATTGTAATTTCATTAATCTTATCGGCCCAGGCTTCAAGAAATGATCCTCTAAAGAAGGAACAAGTTCATCGAAGGAATTATGAAATCGAACAGTATATGCATGCTCATCTTGCCGATCGTTCAATCTAAGGAGAGGAAATGTTTGAATCTTCTAACTGAAGAGATTGGACGTTCTGACATAATTTGCACTTACAGAATCGACAGAAGACATTTTAGCTCAACTTTTTGGCAGCTGCAAATGCCGCTGCAACGTTTTTGCACTTGCATGGAATCATCCGGGGTAGGATCTGAGGAGCAGGATCCAGATTGAAAGTGATAAGAGAATGCCCCTGATATCGAGCTTCCACCCATAATATGTAGGATTTTTTTCAAATCCCAACCACTTTTGAACTTGCTGGTAAGCTCTGTAAGCGTGGTTGTGCTGCATCCTCTGTTGGGAGCTAGCGAACAACATTAATTGTGGAGTTAGCTGCAGATTTAACGAGTAGCTGGTAGCGGCTATTCAAGTTGGCTGTTAAGAAATCATCACCATACAAAGCTACAAAAAACTTCTCCCGAGCATTTACTATGGCCTCCGTACTTGAGGCTGGTTGCAGGAAAAGTTCAACCAGTTCTAAGTTGTTTCAAGTAGGGGATTTTCGTTTAATATCTTATTCAACTTGGTTTCACCATGGCCAAATAGAGCCGAAGTAGTGTCACACCCGCTGAACGCATGATTGAAAAGCACCATCCGTGGTGAGTGTTGAGCGAGCAGATAACAAAAAGAGGAGTGAAATAATAAAATCCTTTAGGTCCTATCCATTATGGATCCTCCAATCCATTCTTCAATCCAGATTTTTGCTTAAATGACCAAATAAATATCTCCAATAGTCCAATCTTAAATATATTCCCATTTATAACAGAAAAACAATTATTCACCGAAATTACTGGAAAAATCCCGACCCTTAAACCGTTTACCTATAAACACCTCACCTTTCTTTCATTGCTCATTCAGTGCGAGAAGAAACCAATACAAACTTTTCTGTTTGATATAATCTACTTGCATCTACCTTGCATAGTGAAAAGGTCTTTACTTTATAACTTATGGCTTGCTGCTTCTACTCTCTATACGTATTCTTAGGTGTATTCAGACGCCCAGAAGGATCCAGAATTTGCGACATAAGTACGAATGAAGATTTGAAGGTTTAAAAAAAAAAGGGTTGTAGGTCATACCTGGCGTATAAAACTTATTTCTCCAATTAAGTTTTCAGTAATTAATAAGGCTAATTTAAGGAATGAATAGGATAGACGGGTTAAAATATAATAAATTTACTCTCAGAAGTCTAAATTATTTCATATGATTGAGCATAAGGTAAAAATTATTTTCGATTTTCGAGAAAATACTAAAAATTAGGGAAAAAAAAGAAGAAAATTCATCCAGTTGGATTATGTACATGGTTGTTAGTGGTGAGGTTAGAGTGCTTGTTCCAGTATTGGTTGTGAAAACGACTAAGTGGGCCTGTAGGTCTATTTTACTAACTTCAGACTTCTGAAGGTAACTAATTTATAAGGAGAAAAGACATTGTAATTTTTTTTTTTAAATTATACTAACTCGAATTAATTCCGATAAATTATCTTCAATCTGCATTTACAATTAGCGATCATATACCGTTCTAAATGTTAAGTAAGTTCCTATGTTTTTGCATTTGAAAAACTCATAGCTCTTTGGAAAACAAAATATACTTTACTTAAATTTTTCTGATTTTCGTATGCTACATTTTCAAAAATATTGTTTCTCCTTAGTTTGGTCTTGATAATTAAGTTAAATTCTTTCAATTTTAAAAATTATGCTTTGCTATTTGGTTCAGATTCGCACTCGACATTAGTTATTAAAAATAGAAAACAGTTGCTTCAAAAAAAAGAAGACAAAAAAATAGATTAAAAATTCAATCACTGATGATTAATTTCAATAGGTTATGTAATACATATATGTTTAATTGTTTTGAAACTTATTGTTAGTATTATTAGCAGTTTTGAACTAAAAATAATTATTTCACAAGTGTTGGCATTAAACCAGAGCAACACTGATCACTGTGCGGTACTTAGCTGATAACCTCTTTCACGCATGGGCCCTGATTGATAGTGTTTCAGGATTGATGAATTCTTTCGTGTGACTTAAAAATTTTACGTTTTGCCTTAATTTTATTCCAGAAATGGATAATTCTCCAACCTATGCCGATTCGGACACTCCGCTAAGATCAATTTGTAAGCTGCATGAACATAAAAGTTTATTAATAAGTTCCTAAACTACTGCCATTGTTTGATTACTTTGACATTTCAGTTCAACCTAAACAGAACTTCGTTGCGAAATCTCCTTACTTGAACTTCGAAACAGATTACTTACCTAAGCCAGAATTCATTTTTCCTGAAGGAGCTGGTAAACAGAGAGATAGATTTGAGCTAGCATTTGGCCAAATTGGATCTTCATGTATGTTTGGAGCATCAATTGGTGGAATGGGAGGACTATACAACGGGCTCAAGCAGACAACATTGGAAGGACAAACTGGAAAACTTAGAAGGACGCAGTAAGTTCTGTTGTTTGTTGCATCAGTAATTTTAAACTGATTAAATCCATTGTTTACACCTTTCGAATGATACATTAACAACTTTATGGTTTTAACGTAAAGACATTGATAGTGTTTTGTGTCTACAATGAGCAGGTTAGTTGATAATATTAAGTTTCATTTATATCAAATATAATGCCTGATTGCTTTGTAAAATGCTTCAATGTAGTTCACGAATAATTATAATAACGGTAAAAATCATTTGCTCTGATATGACCTTCTCTCACTGATGTTTTTATTATTTCATCACCAGATAAAAGATATTTATATGTTAATCATCAAGGCTATCGTTCAGAATACCTTCTTCTACTTTGCTACGTTCTGTGCAACCGCTAGTCATTAATCGAAATTGAATTCTCCTTGTTGAAGTTGTTATTCAATGTTTTGCTAACCCACACCATTTTAATGTAACCTCTTTGTTTTGTATAAGATGAGAATTGTATTGGGGGCATTTTTTATGAAGGTTGTTTTTATTAAGAAATAAAAATGGATACTTTTGTTACTTGTCTGACTACTCATTTCAAGGTCTCGTTTGGTCATTAATTGTCTTAAGCAAGTTAAATTTTGTGGCTTTAGTTTTGATACTACTGATAAATTATGATTCAGATACCTTTTTATAGATATTCTAAAAGTTGTGGGTTATTTTTAAAAATTTAAATGGTCATGGCTATCGAATAATCTCTTTTCTTGTTAGCAGTGTTCAGATGGATAATATTCTTTATTGTATATTTGATATAAATACCCATAGCACTTGTGATAAGATTAAGAAGTGTTTAAGATGCATTGTGATATAGACTAGTAAAACATCCAGTTGAATGTATTCTGAATATTTTTTTTGTTTTGAAGATATACTATGCTTTTAAACTTGTTTTATAACCATTACTGCTTATTTTAACACAATTATTTGTCATTCCTTTTTAAAATTCTAGATTTACCACAAAATTTAAGAATTTAGACAGTCATGAATCGTCTGTCCTGATTTGTACCAAAGCAGATTCTTTACAATGAGTAAAATAATCATCTTTAAATTTTAGCAACACGACTGGCAACAAAATGAGTCACATTTTAGGTTTTCATTGTTTTTTTGTGTGAATCGTTCTTATTTACGACATGTATAATTTAAAAAAAAAAACTATATTATAGTTGTTTATTTGGAATTGTCTGTAAAACTTTTTCATGAAAATCGTAATTAGTAATACCTTGAATATCTATGTTTACAAGGCCCAGTTGTTGTCCCAGTTTGGTTCAGGCATTTCAACAATGGGAATATGAGCCTTGCAGATGATCCCAGGTCAGGTCGCCCATCGGTTGTTGATGATGACGTTCCCACATGCAACTACTTGTGATTTATCGGCCGTAGTAGGGAGCTTCTAATGCCACACTGGGGCGTCATCTTAAAAACCTGAGCCTACGGAATTTCAGACCAAGGTCCACATGACTTGACAGAGGCCCTTGCCCAGCAGCGAGTTGATATGTGCAAAATTTTGCTTCAAAATCCGAAAGATAACAGGTTCAGCAAAAAAATTATCGCAAGTAATGAAAAGTGGATATTTTTATGAAACCCTGGCAAACATAAACAATGAGTATGGCCAGGTGCAGCTACACAACCGGAGGTTCGCCATGATTAGTTTGGAAAAAAAGTGGTGCTTTGTGTTTGGTGTAACTTCGAAGGTGTTTTGCATTTTGAGCTTGTTCCTGATGGTCGGGCAGTGGACTCGAACCTTTACTTTGAACAGGTAGACAAAATGTTTATGCAGTTGTGAGTGCAAAATACCTCGCCTTGGTCAACAGGAGCCAAGCCATTTTGCAACACGACAATGCCCCTGCACATAGTTCTTATTTGACCAAGGAAAAATTATCGGAACTGCTAGGAAACATTTTGCCTCATCCTGCCCAGATATCCTCACATAGCCCAGATAATGCACCATCAGATTATGGTTTGTTTAGGTCAATGGCTCGTTTTTTAAAAGATCGGATCTTTGATAATTACAAGGATGTTAAAATTGAATGTGAAGAATTCTTTGCCTCAAAACTAAAGGAGTGGTACCGGCATCAAATCCAATTCTTGGCAGAAAGATGGATGAAAGTAGTTGAAAACAATGGACTTTACTTTGAAGAGTAGTATTCAATAATGTTTAAAATATGTAATCTGAAATAAAGCTATAGTAATGTACAAGGACTTTTTTGACAACCTAGTATATTGCTACATGGAGTAAGACATTTTCATGTTTAATCATGTGATTTCTTTCAGGTTAATCAACCATGTTATGAAACAGGGAGCTGCAAATGCCAATACCTTAGGAGTTTTAGCAGTTATGTACAGTGGTTTGGGCGTTATATTAGCAAAGGCCCGTGGTGCTGATGATGAACTCAATACACTAGCTGCTGCCACAGCTACTGGAATGCTATACAAATCCACTAGTAAGTTTTTGACCATTTTTCATCTTATGTTTCATTGGTTCTAATAATAACCCCTTGTAGGATTTTAACTCCTTTCAAAAAGTTGGCCATTGAATGAATAAGAACTTTTATTTTGTGATTTTTAATGAACTTTACTATTTCAAAGAACTATTCAGGGTTTTATCACTATTTATCCCTTGGCCAAAAAGAAGTCAACAGTATATAAAACTATAGTAACATTAATCATAAAAACTTGCTTTCTTTTGATCTTTCTGACTTGAGATGACACTTTGTTTTGTTTCCAAAATCAGTCATGTTTTGTACTGAACCATCTTTTTGAATTATTTTTATTTAGAAACAGTTGTGGCAATATTCTGTATAATGTTAATATAAAGTTGTGCTTTCATAGGGCTCATAGGAAAACATGAAAAAAAAAAACGGAAAAAAAAACTGTTTGGGAACAAAATAGTGCTACCTTAAGTTGGAAAGATCAAAAGAATACAATTTCTAACTTTATTCTTAAAGAATCAAGTCATTTTGGCTGGAAATCACACTCCTGCAAACACCCGTATTGCCTTCTAGGCAGGGTAGGGAGGAAAATAAAAAATGGAAAGCTTTTTAAATTCTGTCTTTTACAATATGTGAATACTGTACATGCGACACAATAAATTAATTAAGACATCAAAATTTATACTTGATCAGACAAAATTGTTGAAATAAGATCTCAATTTTCCTTGAACCTTATGAACACTCAATAATTCTTTTCTACCTTAAATAACTATCCTCTTTTATTGGATTAAATATGTCAGATTTTTTCATAAGCTGGTAAAAAATTTACAGAGTTGGGAGGGACATGTTTCATTAAATTGTCTAACAAGAAAGTACAGAAACAGAACAAACAGTAGCTTGATATATTGTGGTCTCTTTGAATTGGAACGATATTTTGGTAATGAATTGTTTTGTCTGATTAAAATGAAATAAGGTTTTGTTCAGTTTATTAAAACAAATCTACTTTTAAAATTCGTCTGCCTAGTGTGAAAGCTTTATTTATTTCTCCCTCTAGCATGTTTTCATTGTAAGAAAGTTATACTAATAATATTCTCGTTAAAACTATTATTATAATAACACATTTACCTCCTAGGTGGCTTGAGGCGCTGTGGAATAGGAGGGGTTGTTGGATTCAGTCTTGCAGCAATTTACTGCTTCCTAACATCACAGGACAGATTGCAGGGCATGATGCGGTCATATTCACCAGCCTGATCCCTACCGTTTCATAGTTCGTTTTCTAAAGACTACTCAGCGTTTAAAGCTTCTTAGTCATTCGATTTTTTAGTTAGCGTATTATCAAAAAAATTGTGTAAATAATGTCGAAAGAGTGATTGTTGATCTATGAGTCCTATCGTCATCTCTCAGGAAATAAAGAATTATTCAAAAGTGATATGTATTTAGATAATGAATAATTTTTCGAGTGAAGGAAAACATGCTAGTATGAATATCACTGTTTGTAAATATGAGTTCGCAATAAATATGAACAAATTGTCTATTTTTATTTATTTGTTAAATCCTGTACCTTTATAAAAATGTTTTTTTTTTTTAATATATATATATATATATTATAATTTAGAAATTGTTTATTCTGTTTTTCAATTTTTTTTTCAATTGATTTATGAGATGTTCCTTTAAGATAACATTATTTTTTCTATCAAAAAACATTTATAAGTTTATGGAAAGACTCACCTATATGTAGTATTTATGCAAAATAGAGACCACTTTACCTTGTTAAACTATAGTTTATTTGTAAACTAATGATTTGAAAATCTTATTGTAAAAAATAAAGTTGTTTTATTGAAAATTTAAAGGCATGTTTTTTTTTTTTAATTTGTCTTTCCTTATGCTTTTAATTGGGATGTTTGTTCATCGGAAACTTTGATATATAGTCAAGCCTTTACATATTGAAAGTCTCTATTTATTGATTTTTTTTTTTTTTTTAGAATCCTTGAATTTTGATTAGAAATACTTTCTGTTTATGGAATACAATTTTTATATTAAAAAATTACCATTTCGACCCATTAAGGGTACCTGCTTTATAAAGGCTGGGTGATTTTCGGTAGGATCTTCCATCCAACCCCAATTTGATCTATTGCTGGCATAACAGAAAAATTTTCTTTCTCAGCTGGTCTCAAACTCAACTTTGGGATTCCTTATTCCAATATATACCTTGTTTGTATATGTTGGTCAACAATTTTAAATAACTGCATAAAGCTTGTTTTCTTTTTAGTGAATTACCATCTATGGACCGAAGTATTGTTGAAATATTGAATTCTGGTAACCAAAAACTTCTTAAGTGCTTAAACCTTGCATATGAAAATGACTAATCTGCACATTTTACTTCTTTGACTAAAATTGAACACTATTCAAGAAATAAAGGCAGTTAATGCTATAAAAAGACCTAAGAAGTTACTTCAATAACTGCGCCATAATAATTTTTCTAATATGTTCATCAGTACCTGTCTTCACTAAATTTACTTGTACATATTTACTGAGTAAAAAATATACAATTAAATTCATAATTTATAGGTACAATTCTATTCTAAAATATATCGGAATATTTAATTCTTTTCTTTCACTCAAAAAAAATTTCTTATGATCCTAAAAATGTACATTTAATTGTTTTTAGAATGTATTGCAAACATAATAGCTGAAGTAAATAAAACCGTGCACATGCTCTTTCTTAAAAAAAGTGAGTCAGTTAGATGTTAATAAAGAGAAGTCGTACAATGGAATACTTGCTAAATGTATGGAGTACGTGCTCCAAATTTGGGCCAGTTATCGATTCAGAGTATGTGCTCACCTTTCTAAGTTAATAAAACTACGAATGCGCCCAAATATGTGAGTAAGTACTCAGTAAAATGCTAGTCTATGAAAGAGCTGGTCACCATTTTACTGAGTACCTGCTCATGTAGTGGAGCACGTGCATTTAGCAAGTATTCCATTTTGTAACTTCTCTTTATTCACATCTCTTCGAAGCATCTGCTCAGTTTCTTTAGGAATGGACACGTGCTCAGTTTTATTCACTTCACCTAATGTAGGTCAATGATTAAAATTTCCATTTTTTCTTTTATCATTTTGTTTTTTTCCTGATGACCAACTTTAATGTGTGGAGGTTCAATTATAATTCGTTTTCTGGAGACTACCAGTTATTCTGTCTATTTTACTCTAGATTTTGTTTATCCTAATTCCAAAAGAAAAAAATTTTCTTTTTCAACCTTACCAATCATTAATCATTTCTGTAGTGAAGTGACATTAGGAACCTCTACTAATTTTTGAGGTCACACTCAGAGCAAGTATCCTTATTAGAATAACAGTAGCTAATTAAATAACAAATTAATAGTCTGGTTAGAAAACTATAATTAAGACTTTCAAGAATGTAATCACATCTTTCTAAAGCCACTACCAATGGTGGAAATTAATTCAACAGATCTTAATTACAATTACGTAGGAATTGAATATGATAACTTGTACAGTACCTTATAAATGTTCGGAATTTGTGAGTAGTTGATCATCACCCTTCACATAATGGCTACTTGACCAGACCAAATCAGTTACTGATTCAGTTCCATTCAGCTAAGTATTCTTGTTTCAGCTTGAAACAAATTTATGGTTTAATATTAAGAAGCTTATTAATAGATATACTTCTAGTCTATTCAGGAATGTGGTCTTCCTTAACCAAGGAGATTAGAGCAAGAATTAGAATTTTAAAACTTATGGATTGTTTGAGACAATTAGGTTCGAAACCGGCTCAATTCACTTTTTTCATTAGTTCTCAATGCTTCATTAGTTCTCATTAGTTCTCATCATAGTCATCATTAGTTCTCATCACTTAGCAAAGCCGTATTGACCGATTCCAGTACAAAAATTGGTTCAAACTTAGGGTTAGATCAAAAACACCTCAATCCTATGTTTTTATTTCTTTAAATGGATTGACCAAATTAGTAATGTATAAAACAATTTTTCTCCCCATCCTGCTGTGTTGGGCAGAACACTGGACTGCCCAAAAGCACTTAATTGATAGAATTATAGCCTCAGAAATGAGCTTTATGCGAAGGATAACAGGAAAAACAAGAAGGGACATTGCTTAAGGAATGAGAGAGGATTTGAATGTGGTGTCACTGAAGGAACAAATGGAAGAATACAACTGCACTGGTTTGGATGTGTGTACAGACTACCTGAGGACAGAAAAGCAAAAATTTTTCATGAAAATTAATCCAGTAGAAAAAAAAGCAGGTGGGTAGACCTTGAACCACATTCATGCAGTACCTGGAGGGACTTGGAAGAGAGGGTAAATCAATTACCCAGATAAAAAATATGGCCATGTAAAGGGACGAGTGGAGACGGTGGGTTGTGGCCGAGGCTCCAATCTGAAAGGCTCTGAGGAGCTAGGGAGAGGAGAAGAAAATTGATTTTGAAACTAATCTCCTCATTTATCATATGATGTACACATTGCTACTTCTGCCGAGACCCATATCGCAGGCAGGCAAGAAAAGTTGAAAGGAAAATAAGAAGTGTATTCAGCAATATCCATAATCTTATATAAGTTTCTGAACTGTTCAAGGAATGTTATATTTTTTATTATTACTGACATGTGCAACTAGATTTACAATATGATATTTGAGACGTTGAATAAGTGATATAAAACAGAAAAATTATAATATTTTCTTATCTCTAATGGTTAGACTAAATAAATAAAATAGAACATTGTCTTCAGTACACAATGGACTTCTAAAAAAGGAAATATGTCAATTTTCAACAATTGATCAGATATGGAGTTGTCTTTCTTTTTTTCTGGTTTCTTCTATTTTTAATTGTATTATGCACCCTTTATCGTCAGCTCTGCTCATGTTAGTCTGTGATCTTTCAAATATTCTTTATCAGGTTTTCAGAAATGATGAGGAGAGCCCAAGGTAATGAAAGGGCACCTCAGTTTTAACAAAATAAAAATTGAAAGATGCCTATTACCATGCAATTTAAGTGGATGCATTTTATTTAGCTCATTTCTTTAAATTTGTTATTGCTAAATTTCTTTCAATCTATGAATTTTTAATTTTTTTTTCTAACATTACTGTTTGCACCTTAATTACAAATATACTATTCGTTTATTTAATAAATTATTATGATTGTATTGTTCTAATAAATCATGTATGAATGAAAATGATTATTGTTTTTTTTTCTATTTAATAAAATGCTTGTTAATTATTGCTGCTAATTGCACTCCAATTGCCATAAAATCGACAAATAATAAATAGTGAATAATTCAAAGCTTAAAATAAATTAAGAATGAAGTGACTAAATTCTTTTAAATTTTTATTTTATTTTTTAATTCTATAAATAGAAAAAGAGCTATAATAATTATCAAATAACCTTTTGATATTGTATTGTGGTTGCAATGTGTAATGAAATGTTATTTAAGTCTTCTGTGCCCCATTGGCCATTTTTCATGGAAATATGAATGAGCTATTATTTTAATAAAAAATAATAAGCCAGGAGATGATTTTTGAGCTGATTTTTTATAAGGTTTGTTTGCTGATTGTTTAAACACAAAAAAACTCATTGATTAATGATTTTACTCTACAGAACTTACTTTTATGAGCGAAATATTTAAAATTTCTTAAATGGAATCTTAATCAGTTTTTTTTGTTGTAGGTGCCATTCATAACTTTCACAATATTCATTTATTTTAAAAATAACACTTTTTGGAGGCACTTGCTCCTCATGCTAAACAGAAGCATGAAAATGCTACAAGGTCGAAGTGCCTTTGATCAAATTTTCAGAATTCAAGTTAAAACTTGAATAATATTAAACGAATTTGACTTAATTAAAAAGAAATATTTTTCTCTGCTCAGCTGTGATTGTATAAGTAATAAAAGTACATTTATAATGCCACGTAACTCTGTACATAGACCTGTATACTGCAAAACAAAAATCGATTACTTATTAACTAATCGAAATTTAGTTGAAAGCACTTAAGCCCTGCAGCATTTCCACCCTTCAATTTTAGTGAAATATACATTATCAATTATTTTTGATTTTATCCTTATCCATCCTGCTGATTATAAAGAACAATTACCCCTTTATTTATTCTAAAATTTTATCTCATTACAGCTTAACATAAATTAAATTGCATATAAAGATTTATGATTGCAAATATTAGTTGACATATTGTCTCTATAATAAACTCTAGTGGATTAAAAAAAATTTAGCCATAAAGAAATTTCATGATTTATATACATATTTTGGATAACAGCTCCTCATCTAGTGAGCTCTAAATGCTGTCATAAAATGAAGATACAATTTATCTTTCTCAACAGTTTAGAATGATAACCAAAATTCAATATTAGCTCCGACGTGTAGCTTATCTATGTATAAAACTGTTATTCCACCTAGTAGTTTTAACAATATATTTAGAGTAGGGATGCTCTGTTATCTCGACTGAATGTTTGTACAAGATAACAAAGATATCTTTAGAACTATACCAGGGGGGGTCATTCATTGTAGATTTACCACTATACTGTAGTGTAAGTGAAATGCGGACTCACCAACAACTTTGTTTGCTCAATTTGTGCGGTGCATTCTGTGCTGTATGCAGTTCATTAAGTTGCGGATTCATATGGTACTATTGGCGTTGGGCGCTGAATACATGCGATGACATGAAAGCTTGCAGCTGTCTATTGTATGGGACATGGGGTTTTACTGAATTCTCCGGAGGGGATTCTCTAAACTGCAGTTTTGTCACATTTGCTCCAGTACCTCTTTTAATATTTTCTATGTTGATGGTCATGTACCACGGCTTGAGGCACAGCACTGTAAAAGAGAGTCAAAGAATTCTGATTACTAATTCTCCTACCATGTAGGTACAATGCATTGATTTATTTTGTTCAATGATTCAATTAGTTCATGCTTAAGCCAAAAATCATGTAAATCTATATATATTGATCTATTTATTATAATTATGTGAAAGCAGACATTGAAATTTTTATTTTGCTTTAAGCAGTTATAGCCCAAATTCAACTGTCAACGGTTACACAATGTTTTACAACTTATATTTGTCATTTGTTAAGTTTGAAAAAATCAACTATTGTTATTCTGAGATTAACATTCCAATATAACTGTAATTACTAGTTAATTTAAAAAAAAATATTAATCAAAGACCCAAAAACTAGATCTTATAGAAAATAAAGTATTTTTTCAGATAAATTGGACTAAAAAAATCTTTTTGAATTGATTGTATTATTAAATAGATTATGTTCATAAAGAGTTTTATTCTAATTGATATGATTTTGATTATGAAAAATCAGAATGGCCTTTATTTTAGAGAAAAATTATATTGCTCAATTAATAAGTATTATAGATTTTTTTTCTTAGAATTAGTTTTTTATAAACCCATCTATAAGAATAACCTGCATTTGGTGATAAAAATCATAAAATAATTTTAATTTCCAAGTTGTAATCCAAATCTTTCTCATAAAAAAAAAAAATCATCAATTTCAGCCACTGGTTGAGCTACTAAGATGTAAATAAAGTTTTCAAAGTTGATAATCCTCTAATGAATCACAACTGATAGTACAGCCATGTTTCTCAATCTTAGTGTACATCGATTTCACATTACGTACTAATTTACATCATAGATTTTCAAATTTGTTTTTGAAAAAAAGTGAAATTTTAAAAGTGTTTTCAATTATCTGGTCATAGTATAATAGGAGAGAAAGCATTAATTTGTAAATTATTAAGTTAGTTACAAATTGATAATTAGAACACTTCTTTAATTTTATCTGTTGCATGGGCCAATAGTTCTACTTGACTATTGATTATCCAAAACCTCTTTAGAACTCATTAGACCAATAAACGACAAATAACCTCTTTTATACATATTTTAGACAAATAACCGCAGACTTTCTAAAAAGTAGTGTTTAAAAATGTCAAAGCATTAAAAAATGGAATTTATTTCCTTTCAAATCTCTAGCTTTTATGAAGAGGTAATTGAAAAACTTTTTGATTGGAAGAATCAAAGGAGTATATTTTATTTTATCAATATAATATGTTTTCATCCATTCATGGTTGTTAAACATTTACTTTTAAAGTAACACAACTGAAAAAACATAACAAAATAGTTTTTATGACTCTTAAGGAAAATATTTTGTTTTTTAGAAGTTTCAGACTGATTCAATACTTTTAAATAAAAATAAAATGGGAATTTTATCTCTAATATTTAGCAAACAGAATGAAAAAGAAAATAGTCTGAGACACCTACAAATGCTTTTTTTTCTGTAAAATTATTATTATGTTGTAGTAACATAATAATAATAATAATAATGATGGGTTCTGATATCCTCAGTGAGCTGTCACCATTATCCGCTTTGGGCAGCTGCTCTCCAATTTCTGATTTGCAAAAGCTTTTTGCATTGGCTGCCATTACCATTTTGAATGCCCAACTCTTTTATTGCAATGTAGCACTTTTGTACCTATTTCCTTTGGAGCCTCTAGATCTCCCATTCTTACCAAGTGACCTGTTCAACTCAATCTTCCTAGTTTAATGACTCTAAACATACCAGCTTCATTAAAAAGTTCATAGAGCTCCCTATCCTTTCTGCTTCTCCAGAACACTCCATTCTTTACAGGACTAAATATTCTGCACAGTACCATTCTCTTGAAGGTATGAAGATCCTTCTTGTCTTTCTTTGATAGACTTTAGCTACATTTGTTACTGTATGCAACCCTTTGCCTTATTTCTGCAGATTTGCCATTCACTGTGTTTACTTGAGCTACGAGATAGCTGAATTCAAATTTACTATTACCGGTAGTCACCGTTGGATTGGGCGCCTGCTACCAACTCCATTTAGTATATATTCCGTTTTATTTTTCTTCACTGTGAGGTTCATTCGTAATGTAAGTTTTTACTTAAACAGCAAGAAAGGCACTCTCTAAATCTTTAAAGGAAATTACTATCACATCCAACTCATCAGTATATTCAGGCTCAAACAAACTATGTCAATCTTCTGTATGCCAGATTCTCTGATTTTTTTCTCTATGGTCAAATTTAAAAGTAAGTCCTGTTTCAGTTCCTTATCCAAAGAGAACACTAAAGAATAATATGGTTGGACACAAACTAGTATATTTTATATGTTAAACATATTTAAAATGTTAAAGATATTAAAATTTTTGAAGAGTCCAGGGTAATATGATATTTCTTAATACCAATGACCCTTTGTGGTAGAGGGAGAAAAACAAATAATAAAAATTGTAATGTAGGTGTTTGAAGATACTTTGATTATTAAATTTTATCAATACAATAGTATAATTTAGTTATTTAATTTTAAATGTATAGAAGTTGGCAAAGATGGGTGAAACCTCCCTCACATTAAAAGACAAATTTCCAGAATTTAAGCTAATAAATAATTATATATGCATATATTATATATATATATATATATATATATATATATATATATATATATATATATATATATATATATATATATATATATATATATACTAATAAATAAGCAACCTTATTATCAAATTATGATTTAAGAAATGTCTCCACAGTAGATAGAAGCTGATTTTGTTTTTCAAAGAGACTGATAAAATCCACTTTTAAAATTTATATGGTATAAATAGAAATAATTCTTATTTTTTGTATACTTTTTATGATTGTCTATTTCTATAATTTTTAATTTGTGTGAAATATTCGCTGAGGTAAAAGAGGTGGCTATCCTTTTCTGATTCTTGTAAATCACTCTAATCTGAAATGTAGTCCAGATCTGAACTCTATTGAACACATATAGGATGAACACAGTCGAGATGAATAAAGAGACACTTCAAAAATGAAAAAGGGTTCTGAAAGAAGAATTTGAAAAGATATGTCAGGAATTTATTTTGAACCTTATTAAAGTCAATACACAATCAGATGCAAGCCTTAAGAAATGCAAAAGGAAGAATTTGTTCAATTTTTATTTAATTTCTAGTTTTAATCGCATCCCTCGTTTGTTTCTTATGACCTACTCTATGCATTGCAAAAGACTATAGTGTGGTCAATTTTTTGCTTCATTATTACCTAAAGTTTAAGTTTATGTACCATAATTCAATAACAATATATCATCATCACAAAAAAATATCCAATCTGCTTAAGGCACAGGATATTTTTCAAGGTAACTTTTCACATTTTTCACATATGTACTATTATGGTGATTTTTTTTTTTTTGGCTCCATATTATTTAATCAATAGTACAACTGGTACCTATTAAAGGAATGACCATTGATTAAAGAAGTGACTTCTGCGATCTGCTTAGAAAAGTCTTGAAAAATATCCTATGTTTCTTTTGTGACAATGACGATATTTTGTAATATATTCATTAAAAACAGTTTTTTTTTTTTTTTTTTTTAATTTTTGAAGTCTTAAAAAGCTCTTTTAAATTTCTCATTCTTGTTACAAATGTTTAAAATATTGCAGTAATTCCATTATACAAAGTTAGTTTATTTAATTCCTTAAAAATAAAACAATCATTTTTAATTATACAATACAGACCTAAAAAACATCAAAGAACCATTAAGAAATTAGTAATAAGTTATTATTAATTTCTTAATGGTTATTAATAATAACCATGCAAATATAAGTAATCCGTATTTTTTAATACAAACCAAAGAGTTTATTTACCATTTGTATTTACTATTGAATCAAATAGATTAATCTAGTTCTGTTCAATACTTTTCCTCCAACTTAATTTCTATTTTTACAAATGGTTACTGTTGTTAAAACCAAAAATTTTTTGTTTTAATGAAATTAATTCATAAATACAATCTTATTATTTCATTTTCTTGCAACAGACTGTTTCTTTTGAAAGATTATTAGAAAGAATTTTTTTACTTTTCAATCGTAGAAAAATGGCCGCCACTCTTGAGATGATCTTAAATATTCTTATCTTGTTATTAGGAGGCATAATTAAAAATTATGTAATCTTCCTGTTTTGCCAATTTTATATTAATTACTTTAAATATAATAATAATTATTTTGTTTCTTTAAAATTAGAGATATTTAGCAATACTTATAGCTAATTTAAATTTGATTTTAGCAAAATTATATAACTATTAAAGAACTGATGGCGCCTACTCTTGAGATATCACGATGTTTCAAAAATTGTTAGTTTATACAGAAATATATTCTAATTGTTTTTGCCCTCACTTCAGCAGTATTTCATAAACGTTAAATTTGTAATTTTGAACCCCCTCCCTCCCGCCAGGATTGTAATACTTTTCAATGGAAATAAATAGTTAATGTTGACTTATGAATCAACATTAAACTATTTATACTGGCCAGTATATTTTAAATTTGAATGACATTTTTCCTGTTTCAGCCACAAAGAAGTGATGAATCCGCAAAGGATACCAAAGTTGTTTGCTGTCTGTTCTTCCATCATAGCAATTGCTTCGGCGATCGTAATATTTTCTTCAGGCATAGTGCTGACTGATGGCTACTTTAAGACTTGCAGTGAATATAAAAAAAATGTTGTGGATCAACTGGACGTAAGACAATTTTTTGCTTACTTTTTGTTGTTATTTATAGAAATTATTCTATACAAAAAGCAGCACCATCAGAAAAATAATGGATTTTTCTGAAAAATCATTTCACGTTTCAACTATTTTTTTAAAAACTAAGTGTTTTTTTGTTGATATGGGACTAAAATTGTCTTAAGCCTAGTCCACAACGGAAAATTGTTGCGGGTCTTGGTTGCGGGGATGCCCTGGTTCAATGCTCCGCGTATTTTCAGGTACAGCCCCCTCAACAAAGAATCTCGTTTACACTGAAAGAGGCAGTTCTCCGAAATGTCTCGGGAGTAAGCCCAAGCAGGTCTCTCTGCTTCGCTTTTAATTCTAATTAAAAATCGAAATAAACAAAAACGGAAAATATGATGCATACGGAAGCTATTCAGTGCTACAAATAAGCCATTCCACGATCTCCAGGATACATGGAAACTGGAAGCTGGCCGTGGATTTGTAATTTTTTAAGGATGACATCCAGTGATCTTTGGTACCTTCTACAAATGGTTGGATGCAAGATCAGTAACCAATTTCGATTCTTAGAGTTTCGATCTCATCGATGGTGAGGCTTGCAACCAACCTCCGGTACCATGCTAGCGGAGAATTCTTTACGAACATATGCGTGCACATTATCCTTTATTAGAGGGTGCACGAATCATAGTACGGAGGAGGAGGGGGAGGGGTCCTTCCATGCTCTTCAGTCCGGCGGTGGGCTCGGGGATATTCTTTACTCTCCTGGATAATTATTTAAAGAATCTAAAACGTATTTTAAACAATTTTTGTTTTTAAATTAAACCAAAAATGTAACACTCCTAGCCTACAAAAGGTATAGCAGACTGTCTTATCAGCAGATGCCTGTCTGTGCACCTGTGACATTCCTTGTACACACACGTGTTTGTACACACATGTTTATATATATATATATATATATATATATATATATATATATATATATATATATATATATATTTATCCCAAAAGTGTGTGAAGCCATCATCTGTGTTTTGAAAATTTTTCGTCGTGTGAATTTTATTTTCCAGTTCCACTTTTTAATATCTACATTCGTTTGCCACAAATAACGTCAAGGCAACCGAGGTCAAAGGGCGTTGCTAGACCTGAATTGATAAAAAATAATACATTTTTTAAATTATTTAAGCTATTGAAAATTCTTAGTTTGCCTTAATGGGATAGGAAAGGAAGTGAAAAGGTAATAAAAAAAAGAATGAAATAAAGAGTTTTTCTTAATCCTTTCAGGAGCAGAGTTTGGCACGTTATAATATATGCCTTTTCAAGAAATTTTTTAAAAATATGACCCAAATTCGAGTGTTTTGGCGTTATTTGGAACAGAATTCAGCTCATTTTAATTTCACAATGCCATACTACGTTTTTCATTATCATGACCTCAGCACATGTTCGCCAAAGATATAGAAGTTCCTGTGGTAGCTGTTTGGTTCCCTGAGGATAAAATTTTCATTTAAGGCATTATATTCCTATTCGTTAAAATTATTGATTTGTTATTGATGCAATTGGTTTGTTTTAGTTGAAGCTAAGGCTGCCATCATAACTCGAAGTTTTTAAAAGGCATCGCAAGATCCTAAAACTCTACTAATATCGATCAACTAAAAAAAACCCATTAGATTGATGAATTTTAAAAATTAAGTTCGAGCTTTTAGGTAAAAATAGTCTCTCCACACCTCTTTTTCTCCAATTTTATTCTTCTACCTTCTCTTTCTCACAATTTAATAATTTTTCTATCGATTTTTAGAAGGAATGGTAAAGTCCTGATTTTTGTAACCTGTGCCTAAATAAAAAAACAAATTTTCTATTTCGAAAGATCTGTGCGAGCTGCGTAGCATTTTGACACTATTTTCAGTTTCTGATCGATATCTCCCAAAGTATGCACCAGAAATTAAACGTTATAGCTACTTTTATTAAGCCAAATTAAATTTCACACAATTTTAGAACTGAACCAACTCAGTAGGTTAAGTAGTTCCTGAGATATAGGCTTCAAAGATTGAATATTTTTTCCAAAAACTGAAAAATCTTTATTTCGGTCTCTAAATTTGTAAAATATCATCGAAAATACTCATCTCATGAGAAAAGTCATCCGTAATGAACTTGAAGAATACTAATTTGGCTTTAATTTCAGCTTTAACGGGTACCTGTAGGCTCAATGCTTTCCTCAAAATTAGCATATTACCGAATACCTTGAAAAATTTAATTTAGGATTAATCAATGAAAGCAGTTCATGAGAATGTTTATTGTAATAACTAATTTATCAGGAAATGAACATAGAATTTATTGAAGTTGTATTTGCACGTATACAAGAAAAATTCATAGTAATTTCATTAATCTTAACGGACCAGGCTTCAACAAGTGATCTTCGGAAAAAGTTCATCAAAGGAATTATGAAATCGAACAGTATACGTAGGCTCGTCTTGCCGATCGTTCAATCTAAGAGTGGAGATGTCTTCCTCATCATCAGAATCTTCTAATTGAAGAGATTGGACGTTCTGACATAATCTGCACTTGCAGAATCGACAGAAGACATTTTAGCTCAACTTTTTGGCAGCTGCAAATGCCGCTGCAACGTTTTTGCACTTGCAGGAAATCATCCGGAGTAGGATCTGATGAGCAGGGTACAGATTGAAAGTGATAAGGGCATGCCCCTGATATCCTGTTTCCACCCACAATATGTAGAATTTTTTTTCAACTCCCAACCACTTTTGAACTTGCTGGTAAGGTCTGTAAGCAGGGCAGTGCTGCATCCTCTGTTGGGAGCAAGCGAACATGATTAATTGTGGAGTTAGTTGCAGATTTAACGAGTTGCTGGTAGCGGCTATTCAATGTGGCTGTTAAGAAATTATCACCATAATCACCAAGGTTTTCTAAGGCTTCTTTACTTGAATCAGGCTGCAGGAGAAGTTCAACCAGTTCTAAGTTGTTTCAAGTTTGGAATTTTCGTTTTAATATTTTTTTTAAAATATTTTGATTTTAGTCAACTTGGTTTTAATATGGCCAAAAGGGGGCGAAGTAGCGTCACACCTGCTGAACGCATGAATAAAAAGCACTATCTCTGGCAAGTATTGAGCGTGTAGATGACTGAAAGAGGAATTTGAGTAATGGCAGTTGCCGGCTTCACCTCTGCTACTCTTCTGGAAGTAGATGTTAGTAGAACAAGAACCTAATCCATTGAAGAGAACGAGAAGATCGACATCTCCTACTTCAATCACACGGTCAAATGTTTTGCTTTTGAATAATATGATGTTCCGACCACCGTCTTCTTCGGCAACTTTCACTTGAGTGCTCCGCTTCTCAAATGAATCGTAAAGAAGTGTGATGAGGCGCCTCTTGTTGTTCTTATTGGTCAAAACTTTTTTTGAGGTAGTTCGGTGATGTGGATTCCCCGAAAATTATATCATAGCAGAAGTGAGAAGCAGTCGGAGTCTTTGTGCACTTTTGGTTCTCTTATTAACCGCATCCTCTGGATAACCAACGAAAACAACCGAGGGGTTGCTACCAAAGTGGGTTTTGATGTAGCTAATGATAGTGTGACGTAGATGTAGAACTGAAAATAGTGTCAAAATGTCAGTGATTTTTGGCTGCTACGCAGATCGCACAGGTCTTTCGAAGTAGCAAATTTGTTTTTTACTACTAACATAGGTAAAAAAAGATTGAATTGCTCCACCTTATACAAGATCGGGTCCTGGTTTATGCCTATATTGACTGTAATAAAACACTGTGATAGAGGTTACACCCTGTAGCCTATATGGGTAGCTGATGACGCCTATCTTCTATGGTTTGCCGCTTCTACTCTCTGTACGTATTCTCAGATATATTCATAAACCCAGAAGGACCCATAATGTGCAAGTTAGTTACCTATTAACAAAGTATATAATGGCTTTCATCGTTGTTGTCGTCTCGTCTCGTATACGTCACATCATAGACAAAATAGTCTAGTGATTGCCAATGACGTAGAAGTTACTGCGACTGATTAATGTCGATCAACTAAAAGCTAATACAAAGTACATAGATTAATTAATTTGAAAATTAAATAAGCAAGTAAAATGAAATAAAAATATTCTTAAACCACACCTTTTTTCTTAAAACTTAAATTTATTTATTTATCTTATATTTTAATTATGTTTATTTGTTTCTAAAACAATTAGGAAGGGACCAAGGCCCCCCTCTGCCTTCCCTGCGTATGCCCCTGAATTTCTGTGATAGTGATGTCATCGAAACCTCAAGTCTCGTAATAGCTACTCTTAACCATGATTTTTGTAAATTCTCAACAAAATTATTTTAAATAATATTTCTTGATCTTATCTTACTGAATCTTTGTCATCACCAAAGAAATCGTTTTTTTTATTAACATTTTCAGAAACAAACGTATTTTTCTAAAGAATTGAATACCGTCATCGGAGTATCCTTAAACCCTGTTTTGTTTGCGAACGGCGCCAGATAAGAATTTTTTTATTAGCTTGGTCGCTTCAGGCGGTTGATTACCGATTCAAAAGCAATACGTACATGAAAAGAGATAATATCACTGCCGAGCTATTAGTAATACAATCTAAAGCCTATACATCTACCTCAGCATTTTAAACCTTAGATGCCCACCTTTTAATTTTCGGAAAATAGAAACCATTTAAACAAAAACAAGGCAAAACCCTGAGCTCCTATCCCTTAGGCTGGTTTCTTAATTCACCACACAGTGTTGGAGCCATATATAGGCTGTATCTCAATTAATATTTATGTTGGCTTAACCACTCACATATCCCCTTTATGAAATATATATATTTTTTAATAACACTGTTGTGACAGGCAACTATTTCTACACAATCTATTTCGTAAATTTTACTAAAGTGCCTATATCTTCCCTTAAACAATTGTTTATTAGAAAATAATTTTAAGGATTAAAAGGGGAAAATTACTTTCTTCAAGTACTTATTTTGCAAATAAGTATAACGCTTAAATGCTTACTTGAATAACAAAGCACTTTAAAACAATTATTATAATAAATGATATATGTTTCTCCTGTACACTCTTGACATTCAGAGTGATTGACAAGGAAGTCAATGACTTTAGCAATAAGTAAATATTTCAGATAGTTACACTTCAAACCTTTCATAATTCAAACCAACTCATAATTTTGGTCAAGAAGGCAACTGCAAACTCAAACTGACATTTGTTGAGAGAAACATAAGCTTTATTATTTAATCCTGGTGAGTAAATGGTAGGCTTGTACAAAACATCAGGTAACACGCCCTTCCTGTTCTAGTTTGAATAGATAAGGTCATTAAACCCATAAAAAAACATTAAAAAAATTAGTTCAGAGTTGAATTTATAACCACTTGGATTATTTTCACATATTATTCTGTTTTTATTTCTACTTGACACTCAGACTTTTTTATTATCAGATAATATTTTATTTTCTTGAGCATGTGATTTTAGAAAATAGGTTTTTAAAGAAAAAAGGATATTGAATTCTTGGTATTGTTTTTGTGAATGGTAGCTGATTAATTAATTTTATATTGAAAATTATATCCTATCAATATTTAAATAGGCTTGCCTAGCAGATAATGAAGAATGCATTATGAATATTATATTTTTATTTATTGAATGCAATACACTTTTAATTTAGGAGTGATATTTTTTATTTTCATAAGATGACATAAACATAAATTATTCTCTGGATAGATAAAAAAACGAAAACATTTTTTTTAGATATTTTTCAGAGTAAAATATACTGAGGAAATTAATTAAAAGAGTAGTATAAGTAAAGTATTTATATGGCTGAAGGAAAAAAATGTGATAACAGGAATGAGAAAAAGGTTTTAATAGATCAACCATTGTAGAACTAATTATAGTTAATGTATTAATGATTTATTAATATATTTTTCTACAAAAATAAAAAATAATTTCACAATTAAAAATTAAATTCAAATTTAGTCCAGTGGTGAAGTTTTTATAAGCCTAAGTGGATAAAGGTATTCTACTTATAAGTCATTGCTACAATTTTCTCATAATATTCACGACAATTTTTAAAAAAAATTTCAGGCCAATGGAGATTTGGCCAGCTTGGTAACAGAAAGACTGTCATGTGGTACAGTTTATGATTTCTTAGACTACTTACAGCCAGATCCTGAGTATATAGACTACAGGCACAAGCGTGACGGATGGTTAATCAACACAGATCTGACATTGAAGTTTGCTATAATTACAACTTGGGTGACATTTTCTTTATATTCAGTATTGTCGATACTGTATATTATTAGTTCTCGAAAACCTAAAATCCCAAAAACCTTTATGAATACCGATCTTTAAAAGAAGTTTTTAAATGGTGTAAGAGTAAAATAAAATTGTAAATAATATTGTATATATATATATATATATGCATTTTAAGATTTAAAACGATTAATTAAAATGACTTTTCTGTCATTAATGTTTTATAAAAAACAACACTAAGACCACCTGTAACATCAAATAAGTTTCATATAATATGAAAACAAGAATGGATTTTATTGGGTTTCAAAAAGATATGAATATTTTTTTTATATTTTGGCTTTTAATTTTCTCGGATTCTTAATGTATTTGTCTTAATCCATTCGATTATTCTGAGCATGGACCACCAAATCCTAAGTATTTTATAAATTATTGCTGATTATAAAAAAATAAAATTATAATTATGGAGTGGGGTAGTAGTCGGTAAGCTACTTCCAACTGAAATATTCAATTTGCGAGTTTGAATTCAAGTTTGGATATGGCAAACAAATTTATTTCTTCTCTCAGTTTTGCATGAACGTCAAGATCAGGGGACTTTCCTAGGGCTCACGCAGTCTTTGTAAAGTGAGAACCAGGCCCTTCAATGTTTTCTAAAAATTTTATTCACATAACATTAAGTATCTCAAAACTGGACTTTGAAGTAAATATTTTTCTAATTGATTGAAATAATGGGTCCATTTTTTGTAATATAAATAACTTGTTTTACTTCGTTTTTTACTAATAAAACTGAACTAAATTTTGTAGAAATAAGTGTTCCACAATACAAACTTTGAACATGGTCTCTTAATCACACTAGGATTAATAATATTAAACTGTAATAAATTAATCAAAAATGTATAAATCTTCATGCCAGACAAATCTTTCAGTATTTTTTTTAATCAGAATAAATGAGAGGGGAGGAGGATTTCAGCCAACTTTCAGGAGTTACAAAGGGTCTCATCAAAAACTACAAAAAAAAAAAATAATAAATAAACTTATAGCATTCTACTCAATTAATAAAATAAAAAAGTTATTATTAATGGTGCAATTTATTTAAGGGCTAGAACAAAATAATATTCTTTATATATTAGATATGATGAAAAATTTTATAAGATGAAATACTACTTAATTGTATCATTGATTATTGTACTTCTCAATTATGTTTTATAGTTCCTAAGAAATAGCTTTAAAACTATTTCTAATTTTATATAAACATATTTCATTGTTTTTAAATTAATAAAACACTTCGAGTTCAATGTTTTGCTTACAGCCTAAGCTTAATTTTAGTATTTGTTTTTATTTTTATAAGTTTAAGGTTTAAGATTGGTAGGTGTCATAGTATTATGATTTTTTTTTTCTAAAAGAAAATATAAATTTATTACCAAAGATTATCATTGAATTTTATTGAAATTATCACAATTATAGATAAACTAAAAAAACAAAGTAATGTTCCTTCCAATTTCTGAACCAAAAAAATATAAAAATCTTGTTTCAAATAAATACTGCTAGTATTAGGGTATTTTGTATTCTCTTTAAACAGGAATCATTCAAGGTGCCAACTGATCTATACCAATGAAATTCCTAACCTTAAAAAAAAATTGACAGTTAAACATTTATTTATTGAATAATTAGTAGTTAACCATAAAAATTATATGAAGGAATGAGGTGTACAATATCATTTTACAAATGTATATAACATTACAAGAGTACATAGTTTTTCACAAATTTATATACGTAACATTTTACATATGTACAATAACATTTTGCAAATTCATCACTGCTTTCATTTTTCTCATTATGTCTTTTTAATTATTTACTTTGTCAATTTTAATATCATTCACTGTAGAAATCATTATTTTATTTTTGTATCTTGTTTATTTAGCCTTGATGAAGACCTGCAAAGTGGATTGAAACGTCAGTTTCTAATAGTTTTTACTATTTGTGATCCATTTTTTTTTTACCACCTCCTGGACCATCTCATTCCTTCTTAAACATTTATTTCTTTAATGGTAAATAGAGCAGGGAGCGGAGTAGCTCAGAGGTAAGGCACTGTGTTACCATGCTCCCGATCCCGGGTTCGAGACCGGCTGTGGCAGATAATTATTTATTCTGTTATCGGCTGTGGATCGGGCCCAGCCTCTATAAAGTGGATACCCTTAATTGGAGGAAAAATCTGGTGGTTGAGCGTGATCTCAGCCAAATCACCCTCTTGTACAACCGTTGGTCTAGAAACATTACTGTCCTTACCAAGTACTGAACCCAAGACCTTTTATGGGTTGTAGTGATACAGGTCAATAGAGTATACTAATAATTTAGTTATTTTACTTGACAGTCCAAGAATATAGTCCGGGAGCTGGTCGTACACAAAGAAGCTGATACATTAATATTAAACTGAAACCTTTGGTAGAGCTTCATAACACCAAGACATACAAGAATAGACTATAGCTGAATTATGTACCACAGCACTTAGGACCTAAAAGTTTTATGAATGGTGATTTTAAAAGATTAAGTGACTAATCAACAATAATCCAAAATAATCTTTAAGACATTAGACAGAAGTCCTGCTCCGCTTTTTCTTTATCAGACAAATGGTTCAACCTAAAAAGCTTCAATTTTCTTTGATAATACCAAAAATTAATCAAATATTAATCATAGAAATCATAAAATGCAATTTCGGTAATTTGTTCTGTCAGGCCTAATCTCCGTAAAAAGATTTTTGTTGGATAATTGAAGGGCTGTGATACCATTATTTAAAAAAAAAATGTTGAAATTAGTAAATTTTTTTTTTTAAGTATATATTATTATGTGGAGAAAAACAATTTAAGGAAGAATCTTGTGAGCAGAGCATAAATCGGAAGGTTAAGCTCAAGGAGGGGAAAGCCTTTTCCCTATACATAACTTCAAACAGCTACCATGCATGTCAAATATACCAAATTAATTTTTTTATTTTTTTAACATTTCGATTTCTTTTAAATTTTGTCAATCACATTCGTAAGTTGATAGTTATTTTGATCACAACAATAGGTTATAGGCTACTTTTAGGTTCATGTGCACTAAAAAGTTCTTTAACCCATTAAAACTTGCAATATAATATCATCATCCCATACTCAAATTCCCTTTTGTGAAGAAGGTATCGAGATCATGTTAGTAAAAAACAAAACAATAATATAAAAATTAATCAGTAATCAACATGGAGGTGATAAACAAAGGCAGAAACAAAGTTATTTTAAAAATATTTCGAAAAACATCTTCTAACAGTTAAAGCTCTGAATCAGAAAATTCATACACTGTAAATTAATCTGTTCTAAAAAAAACACCTTTAATTACAATCAAACTATCGGAATAACATAATTTTGTTTAACTGCTGGACTAATAAATTTGAGAACTTGAAAATGAATATATCATGGAAAATAATCTTTAGTTACTTTTCGTTAGAAGAACAGCCTGTTGGATGGCATTTCTAAAATAAAACAATTCACCACAATTTTTTAGCCTCTCTACATTTCGAGATTGGGAGAATGACTGAGGAATTGTGGTAAGCAAAGGTTTAGTAATGTATGTAACCAAGTTTTAATAACGGATGTAAATAAAAGTGCAGATGCTCTTAGAACATTAACTCACATAGTGTAAAGAGAGCTAAGAAAACCTTCCATTGAAAATATGTTACCTATTGCGTTTAGTTAAAATGAACCATAATTTAAGAAACATTAATAAGTTTGTTCAGGAGATAGACATACTAGGTAAGTCATGAATAAATGTCTATTTAAATAAATCAATAAAGTTATCAAAATTATAATAGCAGAACTGTTTATTATATAACAATCAACAAATAAATGACAATTCATTTTCTTTTTTTTTTCGAATAAAAAATACATCATACCCATCAACAAATAAATATACAAAATAAATAATTAATACATTTTTTACATAAACAATTAGAATAATTGTCTTTTATACACTTGTTAACATTATAAAATACGTGAAAAAGAGAGAGGGGGAAAAAAGGAATGTAACTGAACACCAGAAGGAAAAAAAAAAAAAGAAAATAAAAACTTTGGTACAAACATAAAAATAAATAAACAAATCTTAAGCTAAGGTAACAGTCTCAATATCTGAGGGTATAATAACTATAAGATAAATATTTTCTTACGATCAAATAGAATGTATAAAGGCCCTTCTAATCCTAAAATAATTTCTTCAAAATATGCTCATAAAGACAAAAATATTGGCTACAAATCAAAGGCAACAAAACGGCAAGTTTAAGCATTAAAATGACTAATGACTATAAACATAATTAAAATAATCCAGTGAATGAAGATCTACAAAAGTAATAAAAAAGTTGCTTTAAATTGAGCAAAATTACTGATGCAAATAATAATATTGATATCTATATCAGTTTGCGGGCTTTTTTGTTTTTTGTTTGTAGAAATATTAACTAATATATAAAATTATTGATAAATAATACATATATAAATGTCAAATATCGAAGAATCGAGCAAGCACGATGTGGCCAGGCATTTGTGAAAAGAGTTGGCACTCCAATAGATAAAATTAATGTTTTGTCACATTGTGAAACTTAAACTAACTTAATCCAGAACATAACTAATCCGAGACTAAAAAAATGTAGAGCTTGTTCCCATTTAGCCTCGGTGTAAACTAGTTGTGGGCTAATTTTTATTCTGCAACTAATCTAATTCAAAGCTCAGTTTAGTCCGAGACTAACAGGTAGGTTAGTTTAGAAGCCAACAAAAAATTATTATATAGCAAATCTTTACTTGTTTATATTGAAAACTGTTCAGAAATCTCACTATATTAAAAGTATCGGTTAATTTTCAACAAAAGGTTAAAAATGGACAGTTCCGTTCATATAACTTCTAGTTGATGCCTCGAACATCCTCCTTTCAAATATTAAAACATTGATGCCCAATATATCGAAATATCTATATTTTTTATTGATATATCAAACTACTATTTCGATATATTTGAAAACAATATATCAAAATAACAATATTTTTTATTGATATATAGAACTTATATATTTGAAAACAATCAATATTTTTGTTTGATATTCACATACCTAATCTCTGGTATGCATTGATACAATTTTGTGATTTTCAGTCCCGATTATCCTAAATTGGGGTTGACTGGTTAGTTATTAACTGCAACAAAAAATTAATTAATAATTAGGAGACTATAAGCTTTGCATCCTTCCTTCCAATAGTAACCTAATTTTAGTTATTGCAGCTTTTTTTCTGTTTTTGCTCTTATAATGTATAAAGATTTAGAAGTTAATAACAAATGAATAAATAAAGAGAAACATATCTCAAACAATAAATTATTTCACAATTTAATTAATAATCCCATGGAATAATACTCCAAAGTATGGTTTAAGAAAAAAAAATTATGAACGATACAGACTGAAAGATATGAAGGAAATTGGAATTTAAGCATACCATGAATTTTAGGTGTTTCATAAAATGCCTTGCCACATCACGATATACTAGATTCCACGATCGGCCTTCCATTTAAACAAAACAAAATGACTAAGGAAAGAAAATTTTAACTTCCTAATACACTAAAAAAATGACAGTCTGTCATATTTTATTAATACAACCACTACTTATCTACAAAATAAATAAATATTAAAAAAAATACATTTCTCTTTCAAATATATAGTTGAAATCACAGCAAATTTTCATGTAAAAATATTACACACTATAATATGGAAGCTCATTTCTAAAGAAATAATTTTTTCCCCTAATAGTAACTGTATAAGGCCAGTTGGAATGGAAATAATAGCTAAATAAACAGTAAAATAAAACTAAAACTAAATTCATCTAAATATAAACACTTGCAAAAGATAATAAAATATATAGGATTGCATTTTTATTTAAACAAATTTGTATTGCTAAATATAACTGTGATTAGGAACTCCAAAATGGCAAAAAGAAAAAATACATATTTTAGGCTAAAATAAAAATACTCATATACTCAAATATGTATAAAATAAATCAACAGTAATAAGAGATGTGATTGTTTGCAATATAAAATTTCCAATTTTTTTTTTCTATTCAGTTATAAATATTTAAATTAGCACCAAACGATGATAAGGCCTAATTTATTCATGAGGCAATACCTTATACTTTCGAAACAAAACTCAAGAGAAAGGATTGCTCCTGCGTTTAAGGCTTCCATAAGGATCTGGCTGAGTCGACTGTTCTCCTCTTACCACTTCATAAGGTACAAACGTCTCAAGTACTTCTTTCTCGTCAATGTAGTCCTCGAAACTCATATTGCATAAACCTGCTGCTAAAGGTTTCACTTTTACCTTCTTTGAATTGGAATGTTTATTAACCCTCGATCTTAGCTTTGCCTCATCGATCAAATTATATTTTGACACCTCTGGCGGTTTGTTTGTTTTTCTCAAATTGTCGGCTAAAATGAAATTATTAAAATTATCATCCGAAGGAGAGACATCCGGTTTCTCGAATACTGTAACCTTGCTTTGATCATTAAATGAAATGAAATCTTTAGCTTCAAAGTCAGAATCGGTAAACTCATGTTTTTCAGAAATAAAAGGATTAGTATTGAATGGAACTGCCCCAAACATATCCTGATTGAATACTGCTTGAGAATATTCTTTTTCTCTTCTGATATTTTCACTTAGTCTATGTTTTTTAGGTTTTTCGACTTTAGAAAAAGGGGCCATGGCAAATACATCTTCAACTTCCAGTGTCGGCGAATCGGATATATCTAACTCGTCATCCGCCAGTAGAGGTTTTTCTCCATAGCTATGACCGACAAAACAATCTTGTTCTTCCAATAACTTTGGTTTATTTTTCAGAACAATGTCATCTCTGGCCATGCTCTCGGTTTCTGCATGATAAGCAGACGAACCACAAGTCAAAATGCTTTCATTAATAGTTTCTGTTTCTTCAACATTACCTGATACATCTTCCATTTCTCTAGTTTGTAAATCAGTAGCAGAACCGATTGAGTCATCTGAATTACTTGCATTTTTTGTTCGTTGTTTGAATTTTAACTTTTTTTTTCTTGTATTACCTACAAAAAAAAAAATTGTGAATCATAAGTTTTAATAAGCATGCAAGAAAGTTTGCTAAACATTTCACTTTCAAGTGAAAACTACAAAATTAATAATAATATTTGGCAGGTACAGGTTTTAAATATTTAAAAAAAAAAATGGTTTTACGAATTTTAACAATTTAATTGCTATTCTTAATGTAACTAAGAATATTAAGACTCTCAGGATATTTGAATACGACTATTAGACGTAACATATAGTAAAATATCAAGTTTAACAAATTAAACTTAATGAAATATATAAATCTTTCTGACATCTGAAAATTAATTACAAAAATTTTTTACGAAATACCCAACTCCACAGAGAACTTGGACATAATACGAGAATTTATGAAAGCCAATCTGAAATTCCCATATACTACTTAAACATAAAAGAGCTGTTAAGCTATGACAAGGGAAGACCAACACACCGACGGATGCCATATTCTTGAATTCTAGCAGGTTTTTGGGTCATAGAGGTGGAGTAAGAAACTGATTGAAAGGTCATCTTTTCAACATTTGTAACCTGCTTTTGTTGCGGAGAATTCAGTTGCCACAGAACAATCACTGTGTAAATCAAGGACTGATTGGCGGCTGGTAGTTTTATTAGATGTAATTCCTTCCTTTGTTTTTTCAAAAATCTTATGATAAATATGAATTTGTTATTAGGGGAAAAAAAGTTATGCATAGAACATCATATATTTTATTTAAGGCACCTACTTGGATACTTGTATTAAGAATATGTAAATGGACAAACCAGTCGAAACTCAGTGATTAAAATATATGACTTTAGGAAAGTCAAGTGTATTATAGTTTTGGATCGAATAAATAATTGATTAGTATCATAAATCCCTCATCCACAATTAAATGAATTAAAGTAACTCTCTCAAAGTCATGATGTCATTCCCTCGAAGGCAATGTAATTCCCTCACATCAACCATTTTTTACTTATTTTTAATTAAATAAGTAATGATTCTGATGAGCTGCTGGAGGTTGTATTTCATCCAAGATCAATTAAAGATTATTTCAGATTTTTTAGGAATCGTTATTTGAACATTCAATTGTGAAAACAAAAATTCTCTGATTTGACAATTTTTTTGATAATGGGACTTATAGGCTACAGAGATTATGAACAGGATGTCCTAGATTGTGTTATTTGTGAATATATTAAATAACATTTGAAGTGATTAATTATCAAATCTTATTTATAAATTGTTTTAAGAATATTTTGTATAATAAAAGTATTATGAAGTAGAAATTTCAAAAATTAAAACCTTAAGGGAATTAGGTATTTGCCTGGAATTGCCCAGATATTCTGGAACCTTCCAGAACTACCCCTATTGCCTATATAAAAGAGGTGTCGTATGATAGAGCTAATGCTTATTTTTACATTACTCAATGCAGTGAGTCTATAATTTTAGTTTAGAATGTTTTAAGCAAGTGATGAGTGCAAGAGGAGCCTGAAGTAAGGGTCAAGTCATTAGCTTTATTGTTTATTGTTGTTAGTAAAAGTTTCATCAAAGTTAAAGAGAAACACGTGGGATCCTCTCCTTGTTGGTATGAGAGAACCTCTTTTGTTAATAAAATTCAGATTGTATTTGGAAAACCAATTATGATTTCTGTATTTCCTAAATAAATTGTTTGTGGTTTGAGAAACTTAATATATTTTTTGTTAATCAATTTTTATATTTTATTTTAACATATTTAAAAAAAAACAACTGTGATATTCGCTAACAATAGGTTTTGATTTACTTGATTAATTGTCAAATAAATATAAAATAGATCGATCATTGACTGCTATAGATTTTTTTTATATCACTGCATTAGACTCTACAGCGTTTAAATTGAGTGAGACGACATTGAACTTTTATTTCAAACGATTAATTTACTCCTCGAATTAAGCAGTTCAGGAAATAGAATCAACCATGTTCATCAAAATTAGAAAATGTAAACACACACAAATATTATGACCATTGAAATAAAATTAGAATAAACCATACAATAGGAAATTCTTACATAAGCAGGTAAGTAAACGTTAAAATGTAACGCTCTCACAAATAACAAGGACAGTAAGAACAATTAGTCAAATTCTTGAAGGAGATGCCAAGTTAATAAAGTAATTGATACTTTTTAAGTTTATTATATTTATTTATTATTGTGCCTGCTACTTATCTATATAGGTGACAGAGTATCAGATTCTTAAATTCCAAACCATCTCTAATAATATCAACATGCATTTTCGTTATACTTAATCAATATTGTAAATGGACATAAAAGAACTTCATACCTGTTTCTTCATCAGATGAAATATCTTCCAAATTAAAAGTTAACTTTTCATACTTTGATCTGTCCTGTAATGGGATTTTGACAAACTGGAGAGGATTAATAACAGTAGCATCTGGGGATGGGTTTTCCCGCAATAATGCATCCTCTACAGGAACATATTCTCTCCAATCCTTTACTTTAATGTCAAATCCTGTTAAATTTCATTATTGAATAATTAAACTGGGAAAAATAAAATAAAATAATTTTTAAAAATTAGGGAATAAACATCAAATGAAGATTTTAGATAAAATCAGTAGATATGAAGGAAAAAGGTAAACAATAAAAAAAGTTTTCAAACACCAGTCTTTATTATTTTATTTATACAGCCATTTTACAATGTATATCAGAAGTTTTCTAAAACTTTTTGTGCACATTACTTCTTAAAATTTATAAGATGTACAATCAATTAATCAATTAATACTTGACCAGATAAAATAAAATGACAATGAATGTGAATATTGAAACTCAGTGGATGAGAATAAAACAGTATAAATAATAGCGTATGTTGTAACTGATGGCTGTATCCACAAAATAACGGACTGATATTTGAATTGAATACAATGCTACGGCAATAACAATTTTTCAAATTAACATATTTGACAATTCTTATAAAATAATACTAAATTGAATACATTCATATATATATATATATGTTTCAATAAGAGATTATGGAGGTAAAACAATATTGTCGGAATTTTTTTTCTTTTTCTTACGATAATAATAAATTCAACAAATATTGTGACTTAAGTACCATTACAAAATTTATAACATTGAAACTCCAATGTACATTTCTAATACAGCCATTTATTTTTTCTATTTTTTAACGGAATTCAGAAATAAAGTAATGATAAAAAAATAATTATAACTATAACCTTAAAAATAATCACATTTTTATGATATTTATGGCTGTTCTTACAGGTATCTGCCAAATTTTATTTTGAAGTTTAACGAACAGAACCATTGACAATCAAGTATGACATTGACTTTCTCTTAACCTGTAAGAACAAAACTAATCAAACTTATACAATATTAAAAACAATTATTTTGAAAATAAAATAAAATCCCAATTAAAGTCAGAATTTATAATGAAGCAGAGAGAAAATCAATTGAACTATTGAAAGAATGACAGACTAAATTAATTAAGAAAATTTTGTACGCAAAAATTTATAATATGAAAACAATTAAAAATTTTACAACTCCAATACTTGAATCACACTTAAAAGGATTTCATATTCAACTTAGGCTTAACAAGAAAAATCAAATTTCCTGCAATAGCCTCTAATTGAATTATTTTAAACAAAAAAGAAACTATATACTAACATCAATCAAAATTGAAAATAAACAATATAACTCCAAAAATAATGAAGACAGAAGTTAATATAATTACAATGAAATTATTAGTATCTTTTTTTTTTAAGAATAACAAAATTAATATAAGAAAATCAGCTTGATACTGCTTAAAATGAATCACCAAAGTAGTTACGGAGGGAAAAAAAATTGAGAGACAATGATCTCTTAACCTTTTAGCTGCAGAGTAACGGAAGACTTCTAAGGCATTCCATAACATGTTTTAATTTAACAATACAACTTCGCGTTCTAGTGAAGTTCCCATAAAACATTTTGTACAATGAAATGTTTAAATGTATTTGAACAAGGTTCATAGCTCTATAATTTAAGTATACAAATTATATTAAAAATAGTATATTTTTGAAACAAAAATTATTATCAACAAAAATAATTAAGCGAAACAGAAGTATTTGTGTTCTATATCTACCACCAAGATAATCTTTAATTATAATTTAAGTTTTTTAAAGCTATAAATAACTCTTAATAGAAAGTTTCTTCTATAACTTTATTTTATTATTTTATAAATATCTGATATAAAAGCATTTGTTCAAGATTTCTTCAACATTTTATTTTACATTATGGTATTCCGATTCGACTTTAGTTACAAACTGCAGTGAAAAGGTTGAATATAAAAAAAAGATTTAAAATTTTCATTTTTACTGTCAAATCCCTTCTTTCATTAATACTTGGATCCATCATTCCTCTTAAACTTGCATAACTTTTACTGATTACATGTTTTATAATAGAGAATAAAAATTTCTTATAAATAGAAAATTATGCATTTCTTCTTTCTGGTAAATGTTGGTTTAATCAATGTATTTTTTTTACATAGATTTTTTAACTTTTTTTTTTAAAGAATTTCAGTAATAGGATAATAGAAAACAACAGAAGATTATACATATATATTGATATAATAAATCAAGAGTATACATTTTAAAATATCTAATGTAAATACAATATTTAACTAAAACTTGGTAATTGTTATAACATATATATGATATAAGATTATTTTAAATAGTCTAAACATTATGGCTTATTTAAGAAAACTTTTCAACTTTAAACCAAACACCGACTAGAAACTAGTAAATAATAAAACAGTATACACTACAAATAATTGTTTCTACAAATTTTTTTTATTTATTCTAATACTGAAATTCCTTCTGAATAGAACTAAATTCAAACTACATAAATATCTTATTCTAGCAATTAATTCTTGAATATGTTTTTGGCCCAGTGAAAAATTTAATCAACAAATATTTTGAAAGTTGGGAGTTGTTATCTACAGCCCTATTCAAAGTAATGTGCACAGCCTCTTTAAATGAAAACACAGAAAACTATTGGTAACAGATTTAACTTTTTACAATAATTACATCTAAGAAATATATATTATACGAATGAGCTTAATATTCCTTAATAAAATCCTTAAAGCTAAGTCGAGTACCTAAAAATTTATAATAAAATATTTTACTTTTCATTAATTATACAATGCACGTATAACATCTTATATGTATAGTACAAGTATATAGTTTAGAATGACTAGTTACTGGAAGTACATGAATACACTCTTTAGCTAATATATTAATCACATTTTTTTATTTTTTATGATTTTAAATTAACAGCCTGTTTATACTTTTCTAGATAAAAACCTAAAAAAACTTGGAAATCGCATTTGAATTATTTACAAAGCATAATAGACTAGAAACAGTCGGGATCTTTCATGGCATTTTTCAAAAGCAGTTACAATGATTAAAATGGAAACAAACTTTTTTAAAAATAATTACATTAATGAAGTACTATTTTATATCTAAAATTGATTTTTAACCATAAAAATATACATTTATGAGTAAATACAAAATTAAAACATATTTTGTAATAGAATAATTGGATTTAGGCCTTTTTGACTCTGGGAATAGGAAAAAGCCTACAAAATATTTTCAACTTAAACAAAATCTAAAGACAGAATGTAATCAATTGATTCGTCTTTTGATTGGAAAAATCAGAAAAAGTGTTACTAATAAATACGAGGGAGGCCAATTCTAACATCATGACACCGATTATATTAATTATAAATTCACCAAACATATAATTAGCCTCCAACATTTATATTTTATAAACAAAACATTCCTAGAACGATATTTTATTTAGAACATTCAAACAATATTAAAGCAAGTAATCATCTTAAACACTTTTCTACAAATACTAAGAAATACAAAAATCTAAACATTATAAAAATACTACACCAGTAAAGTATTTATTTTCTTCAATCTACTCTAAATTTATTTTTTTATTTTTTTTTAAACATCACATAAAATAATATAAAGAATTTACTTTAAGCAGAATCATTAACTTCAAGAAATAATTTGATTTACATAGCATAAAATAATGGCTTAAGCACGATAAAGAAGGCATATTCAGAAATATTTTAAAAAGTTAGTCATTTTTCAATCCATATTACATATATTTTTAGTTCACATACTTGCTGCACTTTTTTAATTTATTTATTAAATAATGTTTTTCTCCATTTATTAAATCAAATTGTGCAAAAGATAAGTATGTTCGTTCTGGATCATTTAGGATGAATAAAAGATAAAAGTGTTTCCATTATCATCGTTATCTCAATAAACAGTCATATTCCATTTCCACATGCATATCGCTACATATGGCCGGTAACAGGAAAACCATGGATTTATTTACTTTTAATATTATAGCTAATTTTAAAAAAAATTAAAATCATTTATTTTAAATAAATTTTTACAATTCATTTGAATACGTCTCTCTTTTAATTTTCAAATTTGATTCAAAATGCAAAAAATCAGATGGTGGAAGTATGGTTGAGTGTAGAACTAATAGTAGAAGTTGGTGGGAGGGTACGGTCAGTAAAGAAGAACACACGAACAAGAAACTTTATTTAATTGTGTGCCGACTTTTCGGCCTAAGTTTCAGACCATCATCAGGACTAGGAAAAACCAGCGATTGAACTTGAGAATTTTTAGGGACAAAATCAAATCATGAGATTTTTATTTTTATAATTAAAAAAAATAATTTTATTTTTGTCAACGAATAACTCTGATTTATTTGACAACCGTTTAAAAATGACTTCATAATAATTATTGTTAAGAGAAAAAATTTAAAGTCAACATAACTGTTATTTTTTAGCATTATTTTGCATGCTCAAAAGGCTTAAATTATTAATTATTGCTAAAAGAATTGAGAGTGCTATTTTATTACAAAAATATAATAAAAAAAATATAAAACCATAAAGTAAGCAATTATATTTTTTCTGCCCATTTGATCTTTATTAATTCTTTGTTATTGTTTCAAAATATCTGAAAACGAATTGTTTATTTCTATTCATACAAATGTTTATTAATTTCTTCTTTTATTCAGCCTTACTTAAATGCTCTCCTCCATTTTATCGTTTTTCAAGTCAAGCTTGTGTATCTACCCAAATAGGACATAAAAATGATACCATCATTTGGCATGCCTTCGAATATAATTCATAATGTCGCACTAGCTAGTGCAAAAACTGCGAAAATATTCAGATCATTTGTATTAATTTGGATCAACGCTTGCATATATAGTACAAGTACACAACTTGTTTTAACATACTTTGAAACAATAACTAAGGATTTAAGATGAAATAGATAGAAAAAATATAATATAATGTACCGAGAAGTAAGGTTTTAGATTTGGTTTGTCGGTAGTTTATTTTTGAGTATATCATATTAATAAAAAAGTAATTAAATGAACATTTTTAATAGTTTTCCAAATTCAATAAAATGGAACCACTTTCAGTTCGTCAGCTTTAATTTTAAGCAAGTTATAGCATTTTGAGTTTTACTTTAAGGAAAAAAAATAATGCTCAAAAAATAAGAATTATTCGTGACCTAAAAAAATTGTAACTTAAAACAATTAATAAGTTAATCACACTTGACTGAAAAAAAAAATTTGTTATTAAATTTCTTTTGTTATTAAGACTTCATAATAGATTATAATTGCATATAAAGTAATACTGACATTTTGGCTATTTTCTTGCATATTTTGAGAGTTATTACTTAATAAAAATACTCTCTTTAATCATTTCATGATGGCACAGCAGTCATAATTATCAATTATTTATATAAATATATTTATTGTATGCAGATTAATCACACTCTAGTTATATTATTAAATATTCCATTATACAGTACTAATCAAATATTTTTATTTGGCCTTCTTTATGGCTTAACAAATTATTTTCTAAAATTGATGAGGCTCAATAAAAGGTCAAAGGAATTCTTAACATTTAAAATTAAAAAGCAAAACTTTTATGATAATAACAAGTTATATACTGTCCAAATGTATATATTACAAATACATATTATACATTTAAACTAACATAGATATGAAATGATTGTTCAATATTGCCGAAACGTTTATAATACCATTACAGCCTCAAAGGATATTGACAAAAAATCTTTCTACCAAATTGATCTCCATAAGGTCATGTCTGTGACCTTTACTAGAAATTTAAAATAAATACAATAATTCGAATAATTAAATAATTATAACTATTAAAGTCTATAAACGAATATTCTTCATACCGCAGACATATACATAAAAAAAAGATATGTGACATATTTCTTTAATATACACCTGTCCGTTCATTTACAAATCAAGCATTATGCTATGAGTTAAAAATAACATGAATATTATAAAGAAATGCGGGTATAAGTTGTAGTTACACTTATTTACTGTTTGATCTTAAACCGAATAATAATGCCATTTTGTAAAATTTTGTTCTGTGTCTCTATTGATATTGCAATTGAAAACAATTAAATATTTTGAAATTTTAGAGTTCAACTTCATTATTAACAAAACAAACTCTATGAGAGTTACTTCACTGAGACAAAAACAGTCCACCCTTTCCTGATACCTGAAAAACACCTCAATTTGATATTTGGAATTGTCATTATGCAGTCCAGATGTCCAGAGCCCAAACGAACATCGAAGGGACGAGGAGTTATCAGAAGGAAAAATATTAAAGCTATCTCCCAGGAATTAATTCTAAACTGCATGAGGTCAATATTGCATTGAATGTAATAAAAAAAGGAAGAGAAAAAATAAAAAATAATTTTCATATATATATTCCTTTTAATTGTATTTCTAATTCGTTTAATATTATTTCTAATATTCAATGTAAAAGATTGTGGAAAATATAATTATTAGCTAATTTTAAACCAAAACAAATAATGAACCTTACTTTTTTTTCTCTCAGCATTATAGTTGCTTAAATCCAATCGTGTATACAATTTAGAAGGAGAGTTCAAACGTACACCTAAAAATATACTTCCATACAAGTTTTGGGTAAATGAATGGACCAGCGTACAATATTTCTACAACTGATATGAGATGATTTATAGACTTTATTGTAGGCATGGAAGGCAGAATGCTGCCAAAAACAGATAAGGCATCATGTAAGTGGATTAAATATCATACAAATATAATGATATATATTTTTGAGGCAAATCATAATACAATTTTTTTTTAAAATGTAGTAATAAAAATTAGGAAGTTTTTATTTGTCTTTTTTAATTTATTTTTTTATCCTTTTAATATATTTTCTACTGAATAGAGACATAATAAAACTATGCAACTGCCAATAATCAAATTAAGAACCAAAGAATATCATCAATAGATACCTAAGCAGATAGAAAAGTTCCAAAACTATTTTAAAGTAAATAATAGTAGCCATAATAATTAATATTTTAGGAAATGGCCCCGAAAAAGCAAGGAAGTAAACACACAACTGACTATTATTAAGCACAACAGTCCCATCTAACCAATCATCAGTGATTCACTACCAAGAAAGCTAAATAACCATAAACTGTCAAATGGAATAAGGAAAATAGAAAAAAAAAATATAATAATAATTAGAAAATTATTTTATAAATGCAGGTATCTCTTTACAAATGATTATTACAAAAAAAAAAAAAAGCCTTCAACTTTTAGAAGGGCCCAAAAGTATAACTGTAATCAAAAGGATAAAGGAAAAATATTCATCACAGTAGATAGAAATAAAATCACTAACTGATTAAAAAGAAATAAATTTTAGTTGAATAAGGTTACAGTTATACGAACATAATATTATTTTTAATTTTATGTTATTCTTTTCATAATGTCAATGCCATTGGAGGTTATACGATCGGCTACCCACTTAAGTTGATAATGTTCATAATATTCACTTCTGTCCTTTGTCTCATTATCTTGAATCAGCTCTTTCCTTATATAAGCAAGGGCTTCATATAATTCCAGATGGAAGCCTATCATGTTGCTGCTGTCCCCATGGATATGAGTGATACAGATGAGCTTGTTGAAAACTGTCCAGTTAAAATCCTGAAGTATTCAACTAGCATACTTGTAGTAAAATCCGAAGCCATCCACTGCTTCTCTTCAAGTATCCTTTATTGGTTCTTCCTAGGCCAAGAGGTCAGGTTCCCAATTCCTTATTTCCATTTATCCCATAATGACTTGGAATTCAATTAGGAGTTAATATTCATGCTGCAGATAGGAGACAAGGAGTTAATATTCATGCTGCGGATATGAGACAGACTATTTATGACATATCAGCACTTTAGAACTTCATAAGTGTTACCAATTGTTAAACTCATTTCAATTTATGCTCATTTATGCATAAAGTGTACAAATCTGAAACTACCCCTCCTTAAGGTGATGAAAAGTGTAGCTTTCGTGTGAACCAAATAGCAATATGTAAGTTAATAAAAAAAATTCCTTCGATACTTTTTGAGCTCAAAAGAAATATTTCTAAAATACCTAAATTAATAAATGTAAGAAACTGAATTATCATCTGAACTATCATTAAAAAATATTTAATTTAATTATTTATTGGTAGCACACAGCTTGATTACTGGAATCATTATATTGAGCAAGTAATACTAACGAGACTCCACCTCTTCAATTACTGTTCAAAATAACAATATTGAGCAAAACAGAAGTGATTTGTAGAGCAATCAATCGTATATTAATGATCTGTAAGCTGTAACTGAGAGGTATAATGTCAGAATAATTTTAGATAAGTAATAATATAAATATTGTCTATTTCAGCAAAATAACTTAAGGTGAAAGTTATCTCTTTCTATACCTTTTTATTTATTAAGATCCCTAAGGGTCACGGGTAATATCTCATTTAATTAACCGTTGGGCTCCAAGCAAGTTGGAGGCTGGATAATCTTCCCCACTCCAAATGTAATATTTCATACCAATTCTGTCTTTATTTATTAAAAACCAAAACCCCTCTAGATCATGTGGATTTCAGGGAAACACCATCTTGCTCTGGCAGTTGTATATTTTGTTATCTTTACTTATCCTTAATCTACCCACTATCCTCAGAAAGAAACATTGTCGAATTCATAAAAGTCGAGTTTCATCAAATGCAACTGAGGATGATAAATACATCTCAAGTAGTATAGTCATTGAATAAAACAAAATATTAAGCGGAAAAAGACAATAAAAGTTGGTATGTATTCAAATATAAGTCTCTCCTATTACAACAAAAAAATCTTTAAATAAAAAATTTAAAAGCCCACTGAATATTTCATTAATCTCCTCTGAACAGCATAAAAACTATAAAATAAGCATTATGGGAAGCGAAGATATTTTTTAAAGATTATTAAATGATTAAAACATTGTTTACCAAAAGAGAAATAGAGCTTAAAATTATGAACAATAACCCTAAATAAAATTGATTATTTTTATTATACATGAGGGCTATTAAAATAATATTATATTGTCTTAAATATAATATCAGTCGACCAAACACGAACGAACAGTTGTCCAGCAGAGCACGCCTAGTTTTTCCTATGATACCAATTTTGTGGGTACATATTGAAAAAGTCAACTGAAAAATGCATAAAAATAAATCATTAATTAAAAAGACAAAGATGATATTATTTTAAGAAATGCATTTTAAATTTTAAAAATAAAATAAAAATGACTCAATATAAAATCGCAAGAAGAAATAAAAAATATTTAACTTTGCATTTGGCCAAAATATAGTGTATATTACCACAAAATTTTGGTGAAATTATTTTGTAATTTTTATTTATTTAATAATTTTGTATTATATTCTACTGGGCTGTCCGGAAAGTTCATAGAGATTTTTAAAGTAAGGTCTTATTTTTATTCTTTCAACTCATAATGAATCACAAAGCTTAGGTTTATATATCTTTAATCCTCATTGTATTAACTGTGTTCACATTCCTGATTTGTCTTTATAAAGGCTCAGTATGTTCAAGTTGTGCAAATCCACGCAAGTCCATTTTTACCATACTATGTTTTATTTTTAAAAAAAGGAAAAAATGCAATGCAAAGTGCAAATAAAATTTGCACTGTGTATGGTGACATTTCAGTTGCTGACAGCACTTTCCAGAAGCGGTTTTTGCGGTTTACATCTGCAGTTTTTGATCTGGAAGACTGTCCCCGGGCTGGCCAGAGTTTAATGATGGATATAGAGAAAAAATCATGGAGATTGCCTGGAACGGTGCTGCTAGCAACGCCAAAGGCTGATTTGCATCCAAGGAAGATTATGCTCAGTATTTAGTGGGGCTGGAAAGGAACCATTCTCTTTGAGCTCCTTCCACGACACCAAATCATCAAACTGATGTTTACTTCACCCAATTAAACCGACTGAAGGCGGATATTGAAGAAAAACAGCCAGAGTTGACAAATAGGAAAGGTGTAATATTCCAACAAGACAATGCTCGGCCTCATATCTCTGTAAAGGCTCAGCAGCACTTACTAAGCTTTGGTTGGAAGGTTTAGCTCACCCACCTTATTCACCAGACATTGCTCCTTCAAATTACAACCTTTTTCGTTCCCTTCAAAATTTCCTGCAAGGGAAATCCTACACTAAAGAAGAAGACATAAAAAAGGAACTTGCATTGTTCTTAAGACATAAAGACAGCGATTTTTGGGAAAAAGGGATTATAGACCTTCCGAGCTGTTGGTAAAGGGTAATCGCTAATAATATAAATAAATTGTAAACTTTTAACGAATTTTAATTTTTGTCAAAATTTCCCTACAACTGTCCGGACAACCCAATACAATAAAATATAATTTCAGCGCAAATTTAAAATGCAGAAAGTTTTTTTTCATGATCCGAAAATTAAAGCACAAAAAAAAAAATTAAACAAGAACAGCTGAAAACAAACAAAAATGCTGTTTTGCACCTTTTTTAGCGCTTTCTAAAAACACCAGGACAAACAAACCTTTCACCTCCTGTATTTGTCAAAATAAATACATACATGGTGGAACAAGGACTATGTTCTCATGTTTTGATGCATTTTAATTAATATTTTATTTAGAAAAATTATTTTATTCATCTAAAAAAATTATTTTATGATATTTCTATGTCTTAGTTCACGATTTCATACAGTAAACATATATCGTTTTTAATTATATATAATCATAAGCATGTACGATTCACAGTTATTTCATTCTAACAACAAATATTAAATTAATTTATTTTTAAATTTTAAAGATTGAATATTATATAAATAATTTTTTAAAAATAAAATAAAAGGAGAGTTTATAAATCAGCTTATTTTTTTTTTAATAATACAATTTTCAATTCCTGATTTTAAAATTGTTAATGTCTAAAATTTCATATTTCAGAAATTTTTTTTTGGTAACGTTTGTAGTAAATCCAGGGACAACATTCTGAAAATAATTGCATATCTCAATTATTGATTTAAAACCAAATTGACAGTTTCTTTTGTATTTTTAATATCTATTTAAAATGATTTAATTTAATTGCTTAATAAATTGATTAAAAAATAAATAAGTCAAAAATGAGTTTCTATATCAGTATTACATCTGTTTGTAGAGGTTTCGAGGTTTATTATTATTAAGAGTATTATTATTAGTATTTTTATTGAGGCTTATATGATAATCCAGTTCTTAATAATGAGAAAAGTTATAGAATTCTTATTATTTCAAGATCATCCGTCAAAATTAAAATTAGATTAAATCATGATCACAATATAACAAATATACGAGCACAGACAAGACAATGGGTAAAAATTGAACAGAAATACAAAGAAACACCTAGACTTCACATAAAATGAGCAGACATCTTTGGCATACTGAAACAAACAATGATGATCACAAAAAAAAGACAAATAAAATCTTCACTAACTTGACTAGCCACCATTGGGAGCACTATTCAATCACAGTGCACATGGTTTCCTTAATACATTAAACACTACATTTTTTGGTTCCTACATAGTTCCTACTATCCACAAAACGAATACAGTTAATCTTTATAGCGCCACTCTAACATTAATCATAAATCATAATTTGCAAAATTGTTACAAAATATTTGATTACACACTAAATCACTAATAGGTACATATCTAAAAACGAACGGAAACAAATCTAATATAAACTATTCATTACCTGTAGAAGAAGATGAACTTTTAGTTGCAGTTTTATTGCTTTTCAGGCTTTGTCTTGATGCTACAAAAAGAAATAAGATTTATAAATAACATGAAACAGAGACTATGCATAAAAGTATATTATTATTGGTATTTTTTTAAATCATCTCCTCATAATCACTGTTTTACAAATTGATATGAGCACCATTCAGCTCAACCATCAGGTTTTATCCCCTAACCAAAGGGTCTCCAAACTTTTTAGCCAAAGGGCCATCCTGACTTCTCAGCTAAGTCCCAAGAGTCAGGACCTAGCAAATTCATCATTACAATATACTCATATCTTTAATGACAGTTAAAATGTTTAATTTCATTATTTGTTTTCTTATTTGGTCATTAAATAAACACATCTGATTAGATTATTATTTTGGATGATTTATTTACATTGCAAATTTTATAATGGCCGGATCCCGGACACCAGGTGGTGTTCCATAGTTTTAACCCTTAGTTTGGAGACCCCTGCCCTAAACCAATGAAATGCCATACGACTCTTTTTATTTACAGATGCTAGGTGAACCCCAGGAGGGTCCCCTAACCTCAGAGTTGATCTATAGGTGCTAGAAAAGACAATACACTTTCTACTACAGCCGGACATAGACCTAGGCATGGGAGTTATGAGTGGTCCATGGCTTTAACCACTAAGCTACCAAAACCTACACCACTATATCCAATGCACGAATGTGAGTTCAATAGTTGGTAAGGATATACTGTTAACTATCTGACAAGATCAAGAGTTGGATGGGACTGCAATGCAGCTCTAAACAACCTTACACAACACAACAGGGTAAGTGTAGAGTGGGTATTGGATCATTCAGCTACACCAGGCAAAGAAGAAGCTGATAAACTGGCTAGGCTAGGTTTCGAGCACAGCCCTTTACCCTGGAGCCTGTCAGTGAGCATGATAGAGGTGAGACGGGAATGAAGAAAGGTGTACACTGGCCGTAAACCTTAACAGTCTTATTTCTTAACTGTCTCCCCATCTTATACAAGGATGGAATATGGGGGAAGACCTACTTAACCTGTATGACTCCAACTGAAGTATTTGGTCTTATACAGTACCATTCCAGTTGGCCTCATTAATCAAGACCTGGCAACTCCCGAAGGAGATCCTGACATCACCACAATTGTGACGCCTATCAGTGGTATAAGCCTAAGGTAGGCCAAAAGGAGAATTGGGGTGGCCTATGACATTAAGGCCAAACAATACTGGCAGATGAAAAAGCAGCTCCATTCGAAATTATTTCTTAATGGTCCCAGTGTAAGTAGAAGCAAACAGCTGTTAAAATTGGACAGGTGTTCATTTAGGAAAACTACAACGATTTACACTGGTCACTGTAAACTAAGTAGTCACACGATCAAACTCAAGTTGGTAGGATCAGCCTCATATAGATTCTGTCACTATGAGGATGGAACAGCCTATCTATCACATCATCTGCTTGTGTAACAGTTTTTCCAGACTGAGATTCTCGATATTTGGATTGGACCGAATAATGGACCCAAAGGAGTGTGAGCATATCAATCCAATTAACATTTTGAGATTCGCTGAATCTACAAAACTTATGTTTTAAATAACAGCCAAGAAAATGGCGCAAAATAGGCCTGAATAGGTCGTGGTGCTTAATGCCTAGAAAAAAAAAAGGACATACTGTTTCTTTCATTTATAAAAAGGACGTGATGTTGTCAGCAGCTCAACCGCTGAGTTTATTCTCTAACCAAATGAAGGGTATAATTATAGGTACTTTATAGAGGCTGGATATGCCCCAGGAGGCTCTCCTGATTCCAGAGCTGAGGGCTCATATAACAGAAAACAAATTTTTTGTCACCAGCTGGAATCAAATCTGGGCACAGAAGTTAGGGATCTAGTAGCCTTGAGCTAACCCTTAACCATTAAGCCATCATAATCCTTTTAAAAAAATGTATTAATTCATTTAGCATTATAATTTAATTACACGATAAAGTACATCTATATAAAAAAAATTTAAGCTTACCAGGTAAAGAAAAGGGTGCTGCACTAAAGGGATCATCATCAGCTGTCGTGAGCTCATTGAATGCCATAACCAAACTTTCTCTACTTTTAACATTGGTAATACCTAGAAATTAGAAATAACAAGTAAATATCTAATGCAATTAAAGAGAATGAAAGAAACTGATAATATAGAGGAATGGCACACCAAACATGTCTGACTTTTAGGTACCAAACCAAGTTCAATGTCCTATTTATACAGAAATTATATCACTCAACTGGCAAAGAATTACAAAAAAAAAATGTTTAATATACTGTCTCATGTTTTATATTGTATATTGTTTCATTTGAGACATATGAAAAAAAAATATTAATAAACAGTCCTTTCAGTGAGGTTATCATGTTAAGAAAAGAATTTATACAAATATAAATAAGTATTTTTTTTTAATTGCTTTTTAAAAAAAAATATTTTTTATTTTATTAATAGCCGTATTGAAGAGAAAAAAAATTTAAGTAAGACTAGTGTAGGTATATACATTTTTAGTACAATCTTCTATGTACTATAATATGATTTTTATAAATAAAGATTTATGTAAAGTATGCATAATATTAGACACTTTGACCAAAAAAAAAAAAATCTTTAGATCTAGTTAATAAGAAATGAATAAAACTTATTCATGTAAATGTGAATACAATGACATTTTTTTCCCAGAAAAATATAAAAAAAGATATCATTCAATATGAATTAAAAATAATAATAATGCTATTCATAGAACAAAATAATTGTTTTCTAAATAATTAAGAGAAAAGATTTTGATCATTGATGAAAACAGTTCTAAATAAAAGCTTAAAGCTAACTTACAAGCTTTTAAGTGATGTTGACTATAATTTTCAACTATTGATTTAAATTATTAATGGAATGTAAATAATAATAACTTAACTCATTTTATCAATCAGGATAAATATCTCTCTAAACTGTAGTGCACAACTCTTTAAAGTCACAAGAAACTTTTTTCAGTCTTGAAAAAGAGCAAATGGGATTGAAATAATGTCATTCCCAAGTAAACATTCTATATTTTGCCTGCCTTATGTTTTTGAAATGGCCAATAATGGAGAAAGAGATGTCCAAATGTGTAGTAGTTTTCTATCTAATTTCATATTATAAACCATTACTTTTGAAATATTTGTTTATTTCAAATTTCAATCTTTCTGCCTTCATAGATCCTTCCTTTCCATACATCCATTTTTTTTTTAATTAATAATATTTAGTTTAATATCAATCATGCATGTAGCTATCCAAATATCCAAAGTATTGAGAGACTATTAAACAGATTTTTATATTTTATATAAGTGGATAAATGTTTATATTATATTTGAATTTTTTTATGAAAAAAAAAACTTTAGATATATTAATTATGATAAAAGTATTTTACAATAGGAATAAATGCCAGGAGAAAAATAAAAAATAAATAAACCAAAACAGAGAGAAAAAAAAAATCAATCCATTGAAAACTTAGAAGAGGCTTGTTTACATAGGTTTTCTATTCAGTCTTTTAACATCTTTATTTAGTTTAATTTGTTACTTACATTTAAATGCACCTTTTTGATTATTTATAATATTTTATAATCGCTGCTCTTTTAAGCGATGAAACATGTAAAAAGATAAAGTTTACTAAATTGAAAAATTAACTGTAACTAGTAATTAGTTTGAATGAAGACATTTTTGAAAATAGAGAGTGATTTTGTCTTTTTTTTTCAGAACGGTACCATTTTTTTGATATAGCTAATTCTATATTTTCCCTAAAGGTTTTCAATATTTGTTTTTTTGGATTTTCTACATTAGTTCCTTTCAATAAAAATTATTGTTTAATGTGAAATTCACAGAAAATTCTTAAAATGGTGATAACATAAATTTTTAATAAATGGCTAATTTTCAAATTAAAGATGCTAAAATTTATTCTAAGGATCCACTAAAATTAAAATGCCTTATTTGTGAAATAATAATTCTATTAGTTATAGTTAAAAATTTATAATAAATAATGGATTGATTTAACGAATTTTTTATCTGATAAGTAGTTTATTTTTATTTTAAAGCAATGATTATAAATAAAATAAAAAATAATGGGGACGGAGAGGAAGAAGATAACGAGATATCTTGGAACTTGGCAAGGTATCCACAAAAGTTGACCAACACTTAGCTAAGACTGTTCAATTTAAGTTCATTACAAATTTTTGCCAAGTAATCTGTTTCTTTAACCATTTCTTTTTTTTAATTTAAGATCAAATTTATTAGTATATTACAATGTTATGAGTAAAAACACAATGCCAGCTATCCATTAATCCTAGGTCTCATCCTCTACACGGTTTATAAAACTGATATCCCAACCCATCCTTACGCTGTCCTCACAATTTATGCTTATGACCCATGTGTGTTATCAGTGAATAATGACCAAACTGTTGCTTCTCAAACCCTGCAAGCACACCTTGAACAATGGTGTCAAAACTGACAATATCATACTGCTGCTTCCCAAACCCTGCAACCACACCTCGAAGAATGGTGTCAAAACTGACAATATCAAACTGCTGCTTCCCAAACCTTGCAAGCACACCTTGAAGAATGGTGTCAAAACTGACAATATCATACTGCTGCTTCCCAAACTCTGCAAGCACACCTTGATGAATGGTGTCAAAACTGACAATATCAAACTGCTGCTTCCCAAACTCTGCAAGCACACCTTGAAGAATGGTGTCAAAACTGACAATATCAAACTGCTGCTTCCCAAACCCTGCAATCACACATTGAAGAATGGTGCCAAAACTGAAATATCATCAAATCTGTCCTTTCTTTCTGTCCAAAAGTATCCTATAATAATGTTCTACTCATCCCTGCTGAACAGATCCACAACCTAGGACTCCATCTTGTCAAGCGTCTTATTTTGAATCCTCAAACAAGACTAAAACAACAAGAATTGCTCGTAAATTCCGATTACTACAACACTTACTTGACAAATGTTCTAAACTTCCAATTTACTACAAAAAGCTCATATACAATGTCATTATCTGGCCTATTTGGACATACAGGATTGAGCTTTGGGGCTCCACAAAAACCATCAAATTCTACATGCATCCAATCCTTACAATACAAAATCCTTAATTTCAAACTGCCCACAGAAACTCACTTGTTCGTAACCTTTCATCCCTAAGTATTCCCGATAACCCTCCGAAGCATTTGAAAAGATCGGGACCTTCTAACTTAAAATATTCATTGAAGCGCTACCAGTAGGTAGTTCCTTCACAATTTACTATCATGACTTCTTGCACCTACTTCACATTTATTTGTTATATATTGTATATATACAGTTGTTAATTTCAGTAAATAAGATATTGAATAAAGCATACTTGACTGTGATCCACGTTGAATTTTATCGAATTCTGCTCCAAAAATTTGATCTTCTGTTACACTCGAGAATGGCTCGCTTTCGTAAAAAGGGTTCCAGTGAGGCGGGGCGGTTGTCGCTGACTGGCAGCGTATATCTTCCCCAGTAGCTACATCTCCCTATAAAGTAATTCAATTATAATAATATAGTCACATCTTACATGAAATAAACAGCTTTTAAATATTCTCAACTAACTTAAAATCTTAGAATTTATAATTATAATTATTTAAAGTTAATTATTTTTATTAATAATTTAAAGTTTCAACTAGTCTCAAGAAGTCATAAATCAAGCTGAATACAAACCCAACATGAAAAATAAAAAGAAGTTCGATTTCTCTTGATTGATAGAACTTATCTTAGCCACTCAATATTGATAGTTAGTTTAATAAATGTTTTTGTTTAATAAATTAAATATTAATAAAAAAAAAAAAATCCTAAAATTCTTAATCAAGTTCAAATGAAATGAGACTAGATCTTTTATACAAAATAACCAAAAATCTGAAACAAAATAAACGAAACCCATCTTCGGTGAAAAAAGTATATTAAGTACATCATAAAAACAAACCTTTTAAACTTTTTTCATGAAGGGCAGGAAGGATAGGTTATCCTATTCTAGACAGAGTGAAAAGATCAAGATTTATTCATTGAGCATGCCATAAAATAAAATTAACCTTTAATAAAATCAAACAAAATTCAAGAAAGCATTTGAATCTTAATACTTTTAAGTCGAGAATGCTGAGGCGATGGCGATGCCTCAATGTGCTCTGCTTCCCTAGCCTCGTAAAAAACATCTTTATATTTGAAAATAAAAACTTTTCTAGGATTGTGATAACAAATTTAAACATAAAAACGAACCAATTTAAAGCATTTTATGTTAAATATAAAACTCAATTATTTATGTATTGTTTTAATTTGGAGGAAAATACAGTGGAGTTCTGATAATCTGAACTTCAGTAATCCGAAAGGGAAAAAGAACCAAGGTTACAATACAACTATGGAGATAATAAATTATATAAAGTATATTTCTGAAAAACTAAAAAAAACTTCAAAGTTAGACAATGTACTGAACTAATCTGTATTACTGAACTACATTGGCTTTAAAAAATCTGTTAAATTTTTTTTGTTGAAGAAAAGAATATGCCAAATTACGCAAAAATCTCTCTTCTAAAATTTAATTTAATTCAAATTTGAGTTAAGCTAGTTCTGCTGTAAAGTGGCAGGCAATACATCTACAAATATAAAAAATAAAAATTGTGACTAAATGCCTTAATTGAGAAAGATATTCAATACGATTAAAGCAAAAAAAAATCCTTATGAAACCTTATTTCTAAAAGAAGTAGGCGAAATATTTAGTCAATTGAAATTTATACAGGACAATTGTCGTTCAAAAGAACTTAATCAATAGCCATCAATTATTCCAGAAGATAATAAAACAATGCATACGATATATGTATATATATTCATACTTCATTCCAGCGAACATATTATAAATAAAATAAATTCATTCAGTGAACTCAGCAGTTAGTTAAAATTCAATCCATGCAAAAAGAAGTGAATTAGATTAGTCTAATTGCTTACAAGTAAAAATATTAGTGATCCATGTTGAATTTCCATATAATTGAATAATGTTGGAATATAAACGAAAGAAATTTTCTAAAGATAAATTATAATATTTGTAATCAGTCTATAAAAAACCAGATGTGTTAACGTGGCAAAATTAATAAGCCTCATGTAAACATTTTTGTTTGGCTTAGATCATTTGCCCTACAGCTGTTTAAATAAAACCCTCAGTCTTCAAGGTTAAGCATTTAATAGCCAGTCATTAAACCAATTCGATATAAGATAAAGTAGCAGTTAAATCATTTTATGAGTTGGCTTTTGTTTATAGATAAATAGTTCCATTTTATACCAAAATTGTGTAGAGAAAAGACATAAGATATGCCTAGTAAGGAAATTAGAGAAACTCAGCTAAAATTGTCTACTATTGTCATGATAAACTCATCTTAAATTTATTCGCTTATTTATTAGTAAGTTTAATTTGTATTTTCTTAAAAAATATTGTAAACAAAACAATGAAAAAATATAGGACCATTATTACCTATGATGTGATTCTAATTACTACAATATATAAAATACAATTACCAAAAAAACAAATAATTAATTATTACAGTAATAAAAACTAATATTTTTAATGATACACCTTCAATTGGCTAGTAACTCGAACTTTGGGAAGATGACGCCTATTACTAACAAACATAATATACCAATTTCGATCCAAATAGTCTTAACAGATTCACCATAATGTTAATAATTATACTGGCAATTCATTGTATACCTGAGACGAAGATGGGCCAAGTAACTGAGAGTCCGGCGCCGATGTGGAGTCCTGATCCTTCGGTTTGGAAGCTTCATAAGGAGCTAAGAACTGTGTTGTCTCCGAAGCAAAAACTCTAACAACAGAAAAATAAAATTTGCAAAACTGCAAATGAATGTCTCACTGAATTCATGGTTATAAGTTTTCCAGAGAATAGTTTCCTGAAATCAGTGATATGCCTCTGAATCAACTGTTGATATTACAAGTTATTAGCTCTTAATGAATAAATTATCCATACAATCTATTTCTAACATTTAACATAACAAAAATTTTGATTTTGGATCTCAAAATATAGAATCCAAATCTAATAATTATAAGTACTGCAACTTATGGCACAAAAACACAAATTGCCTGTCTCCAGCACAAATTTTGTTCAAAAATCTATATAAGACTTCTCCAAAAATTAATACACAACTGAAAAATTATTATTCATCCAAAATCAATTTTCATTGATCTTTTTATTTAACGGTACGGTAATCATGTTTTGAAGATTAATGAGAATAGAACAGCTTGAGAATATGGAAGATAAATTTAATAACATGTTTGCTATAACATAAAATATATGATTTGTGTTTGATTTGATTAAAATCTTCAAAGTGGCTTGAATTCTAAAAATTCAAACCTGACACCTTGATTTGCTATGAATTAACACTTCTTCCACAGTCGAAGATTGTCACAGAAGATTGTTACAGATTTTCAATATATTGGCTTTCAAATCCTCTTACTAATTTCTTTTTGCATTTTCGTCCCTTATAAGATACCCTAAAGTCTTTCATGTTATATCGATATCAGAGATATTGAATATTTAGATTTTCGATATTTATTTCACAAATCTCTCCTGAGAACAGTTAATACATTTTCAGGTTGTTTTGTTTCAAAAATTTTGTTCTATGAATGTAGATAAGTTATTATAATGTTATTGGCAATTTTTATTTTATTTATATAATTGTTTATTGTTTCTCTTTCAATTTAAAATTTTATTTAAGTTCCAAATAAACTAGCCAAACAAATATTGCTTGAACTGTCCATCTATGTTATTCTTAGGAGACTAAAGGTCCCCGAACAAAGATTAATTTTTCATTTCATATCATAGAAGAACCTGGAGCATCATTGGATCCTTAAATGTTTCATGAGATAAATTAGAAACAGATATTTTTTTTTTTACTTTTGCCATTTATCTTTGCTTTCTCATTTCTTCTTATATATCGGTTTTTGAGAACCTCATAAAATTATTGCAAATAGAAATATTGTTGTAGTATAGGTACTATACACGTTTGTGTTCACCAATAAAGACTGTTTTGAATTATCATGTTTTTCTATTTGTGATCACATAATAATCGATATATTAAATTGTATAAGAAACAAGAAATATTTTTAAAATTTTAAATAATATTCAATTTTAAGCAGCAGAAATGACTCGGCTGAAACATATGGCTTTAGTAGAGGCATGAGTTCGCCCAAGCAACTGAATTTTTGTATTACTTTATACATAAATAATTTCTTTAAATAATATTTTCCAAAGTTAAATAATCAGAATTGAACAGAACATTGCCATAAGCTCATGTAAATTCATATCGTGAATGCAGCAGTGAAAATATTCAATGTCATATGCCCAAAAATCTAAAATACGGTGAACCCAATTTAGTTCATATCTCTCTAAATTGTCAAAATTTTTAACATTACATGTAAATTTCAGCCAAATTACGTCAGCTGAATTTCTTTTTTGTCTTAATGTTGGATCACACAATAAAGCTAAGGGATGATATTATCGATGTGGGTATTATTAGAAAATTTGTGAACGATTGGAAAATTTTATTGAGACTAATCTTAAGAAATAATAATAATGAACAAAATACCTGTAGCTGATATCACCACTTTCAAACATATGGATCAGGTTAAAATATTTAATTATCATATGGTAAAAAAACAAACATATTTTTATTCATTTTTCTGTATAATTGAGGTAAATACAGATTACAAAAATCCATTAAAACAGGTTTAAAATTTAAGACTGGTAGAATAGTTACTGTCAAACTATTAATGTCCCATGCAAAAAAAAACAAAAAAACATTTCTGTTAATATTTTAGTAGATATCTCAGGCAATAGATTCTATCGTCATACTAGAAAACGTAAATCAACGCTGCTTCTAATCTTGTAAAATTCTTGCCACTGCAAAATAATCATCAATATTAAACAAGACTAATTATTATAATTAAAATAACAAGCACTTATACCTTCTGGAATAATAGTTCTAATAAAAATTTAACATTGGTACCAAACATATTTTTAAAATTTATTTATTTAGAATTACAACTGCATAGAATTTGATACCTCGAGGGATGCCATGATGATAACATGTTACAGGATTAGAGTAATATTGCAGTTTAGTAGATAAATACCTATCTATTTCATATTTTACAATCAATTAGAAATTTGAATTATAAGTATATTTTACTAAAGATCAGTAATACTTTAATAAATGAAGAGTGGTTTTAAAGTAATACACCATAATGTCGAAAGTAATACTTGTCCAGACTTTTTTTTATGGTATATGGGAAAATTTTCTTTTAAAATACGTATATATAAAAAGCATTGGTAGGGCAAGTTTTAGTGCTTCCAGTGAAAAATATATTATAGAAATATATATCGGATAAATAAAAAAAAACACTCTTGATGGACAAGATGAACTGGATTCTATGGCAATATAAAAATCTAAAATGGGCTCAAAATTAATAGTAAATTAAAAAGATGTTTTTTTTTTTATTAATACTAATTAAGGGAAAAAATCAAAATTTAAGAACGAATTAGGAGCTAACATAATCTGTGATATTGCGACATGTATAAGCAACCATTCTTGTCAAGAACTTCCACAATGTTGTAAGACCTATTTTTTTTATATAATCATGTATAAGCAACCATTCTTGTCAAGAACTTCCACAATGTTGTAAGACCTATTTTTTTTATATGGTCCCAATTTGTTCCATTCACAGTTTTAAGTGTACTCAGAAGGAGGTGTACGATTCAATTTTCATTTTTTTTATCATATGTAAATAGAACAAATTCATCAAAAACATAATTTTTTTTTTAATAAAATTTAAAATACTCACAGATCGCACTAATAATGTTTTGAGCCTAAATGATATAATAATCAACAACAGCCAACTCAATATACAAATAATAATACAGAGTAATCTATTGCAGTAGTTACTAAATAAATCTCTTAAAATTACTTTTCAAAAGAATTCTACATGCGAGTACATTCTAGGAGAACATATTTCAAATTATTGCAACAAAGTTTATTATTGTACAAGATTTTCAAGTTGGATTGAAATCATTAATAGAGGTTAAGCTTTGTGAATGAATGTCTCAATCAAAGAAAGTAAGAACAAAATATAAGAGAATGGAAAGATGATCGGACATTTCTTGGCTTTACCCTTCAGCTTAAAAATAAAACAAAAAATTATTATTCCGTCCATTAGGCAATAAAAAAAAAACTTCAATAATTGGGAAGATTTTATTCTATATTATATCAGGTAGAATTTGAACTCTTTATCTTCCAAAAACAATTTATTGATATTAATTACATGGCATTTCTCGATGTTTCGAGTTTTACCCACATCATCTGGAACATATCTTCTAATTTAATTTAAGCAGATATAGTCACCTAACATTGTTTTTATATTTATTCTTCAAGTTTATATTAATTCATATATTTTTATATTTAGTCAAACATTAACATATTATAAATTAAAAATTTAATGAAGAGAGTTCATATATATTCTCTCTTGCATTATCACATAACCTTTGATTTATGAGTTAACACCATGTAACTAACATGAATAAATTGTATGGAAGATAAAGAGTTCACATTCTGCTTTAAATAAAAATTATATTCTATAACAAAACCTTACTTATTAAAAGCTGATGTATCACTGACATTTCTGCGGTGTCTTGGCGAGTTACTTGTAGTTTGCGAGTCATGATCACTACCAGAATCTTCTCTAAATGGATCAGGAAATCCTATAAAAAAAAAAAAATCTTAATAAATAATCCAATGATAAGAAGAATCAAAATGAATAGTCGACAAAAAAAAGTGAATGTTCTCATATAGAAAGATTCATCAAGTATAAACTTTAGGTATTGATTATAAGTGCTAACTTACTGAAAAAACAACAACAAAAAACTAAGCAATTACAACTCATTAAGGGTCCACGGGGTTAGTGCTTCATAAGCAATAACATATGCTTTCTATTTCACCAAAGATTATATAAGGAGGTGGTGTGGTCAGTACCACACTCAATAAGCAGATTTTTCACCTAAACCACTGAAAAGTCAGGTCTCCTTATAATTGAGAGACTACGTATGTCTCAGGGATCTACCGACCCCAGCTGGCAGGACATAAACTAGATTTTATAATATAGACATGAACCTGAGCCCAAGAGTGGATAGTCCTGTGAAACTGAAAAAGAAATATTCAAGAAAACTAGTTTTTTAAATAACTCTATCATGGAATCGACTCTCCTTTTGATAATAAACCAATTAGAAGAAACAATAATTTAATCTGGCTTAAACATCAAAATCAAAAGATAAAGACATGGGCTAAGAAAATAACAGCATAACAATAGAATGAAAATAAATATAGAAATAAAATATTATTTTACAGGTTCAAGGATCATGAAAAGTCTGATTCCAAGTATTAAGTACAATATGATATACTTTAGAAAGTTATATGTACACCATAATTTTTTAGTTGTTGCTCTTTCAATCAAAAGTCTGATTTCAAGTATTAAGTACAATATGATATAGTTTAGAAAGTTATAGGTACACCGTAATTTTTTAGTTGTTGGCTCTTACAGAACACCTTCATTTATAAAAAAATAATAATAAATGCGAAGTTACCAGAAGGAGGAAACAGAGATGCAGGTTGTTTTTGGGCTGAAGAAGGTTTTGGTCGCTGCCTTGGAGTAATACTAGTAGGCTCTACAATAGGAACTGAATGTGTTTTACTCGGTGTTACCGACTTTTTCTTCTTTACTTCATTTTCTTGAATACTCATTAATTCTTCTAAACTAATAATTTGTGATTTCTGAAAAATAATTTATAAAATTACTAATTTCTGAAAAGCATAACATAATGTACAGTTTTTTTTATTTTAAGATAAAAGTAATTAAAAAATTTACAAATATCAAAATCTTGCAGCATAACAAGGAATTTGAATTTATAATTTAATAGATGAACTATATGTAAATAAATAAAGTGCATAATAAGTAGTTGCATTTTATTGTTAAAAAGGTGAAATTAGCTATTATCATAGTTTTAATTGTTAATGTTTATAAATGGCCAGTTGTAAAAGCAACTGAAGACTGGACATCAATAACAGGCTAATTGTCAATTGAATTAGAACTAAAATATCTGATGTGGACACCCCATGACTTCCTTGTACGTCTATTAAAATATAAATCGCCATCTCCAATGGCGGTGGCCAAAGTGTTAATGGATTTAGTTATTAGTTTCCGAAGATAGCAGTATCTGAATACTCGGCGTCGTGACGTCCATCTATTGGCACATACAGACACACACACATAAGCTGTTGTTTAAGAAGGTCTTATTCTGATATTATATGCTGTTTTCTGTCTATGCCACTAGACAAAGCATTGGAAATCGACGGTTTAAATCGACGGTTTAAACATTTTAAGTGGAAGAACCCACTTAACTTATATGTTATTCTCCTGCTGCAGACTTGTTCAGCTCACAAATGGGGAGGAAAACAAGTATTTTATACTCAATTTCAACACATAAAACAAGTAATAAAACTGTTTAATTAGAGTAGAAAAAAAATCGCGTTTATAACTTTTATCACCGAACCATATGATCTCATTATTCAATGTCGATATACCTTTTGATTTAAGTTTAGTAAGACCTTCAAGTAAAGTACTCCCTTCGGCTCTTCAATTTCAACCAAAATTTATTATATTACTTATACAGATATAAAAGTATAATTTACCAAATTTGAGATGTTTTACATTATATTTTAATATAATTTTTGATGAAAGTCTAATATGACCTTTAAGTAAAGTACTACTTCCGGTAATCATCCAGTGACCAAAAAGGGAGGTTCACAACTAGATTTTACAGTAATCTTAAATACAAAATTTTAACTTTTTAAGGCTAACCGTTTTTGAGTAATGCGAGATGCGTACGAACAAACATACGTACAGAGGTCACGACAAAACTTGTCAAAATAGATTCAGGGATGGTCAAAATGGATATTTCTGTTGAAATCTGAAAAACAAAAATTTTCGCAGTTACAATACTTCCTTTACTGCGTACAAGTTAATTGTCATTGCCAACAGCCTAAAAAGCGAGCAAATGCCACAATCATTAACTGATAGCAATGACAAGTTCCGAGAATCATCCTGAGTTGACCTGTGATTTTGGTGCCAAATCTAAAAAAATCGGCCCAGTAGTCTCAGAGGAAAGCCACAGACAACTTTTTTTTATATTAGGCTTTTAGATTCTACGCATCTTGAAATATAAAACCTCAAATTTTGAGGTGTTAAATTTGTTTTTCTTGGTTCATAACAAAGATTCATTCATTATTGAAAATAATAAACCAAAAAGACACTTTCAGTTTATTAAAAGAAGTAAAGTTCGATGTTGTATACTATTTATATACCAAGAAACTGAATATTATACCCATTTTTGAGTTTTAACCGTGAATTTTCTGATCATGGCTGTTTTTCCCGTTTTTTCTCAAAATTGCCTGACTTTGCCCAGTTTTCCCGGTCGCAAGACTCTCTAATATATCATGTAATTATATATATCATATATATATAATATTTATTCCAAAGGAATTGTTCTTTCCTTAACATAAGCAGAAATGATTCACAATCCGTAAAGAAGAGTAGGAAGTATTGCATTATTGTGGGATGCAATGCTATAGGGGATGTCAATCATGTAAGTATCAATTAAAATAAATGTTTTAGTAATGTATTTCTCACATGTAAATTCTGAACGGGACACTCTTTTCCAACAAGAGAAAATGCAACATACGACACTTGGTATATATCTGGCCTCTTGTCTGCATCTGGCTCAAGCATAAATTCTAAAAAAAATAATTATCAAAATGTAATTAACTAAGTATATAGTTGAAAAATACTAAATATTGCAATCAGTAGAAGACTGACTATCAATTGTGTACCAAGCAAAAATATTTAACTTCATTTCATATATAGAAATTCTGAAACGAAAAGTAGTTAATAAAGATGGATGAATTTAAGTAATTACTTATAAGACAATGGATCCCATTAGAATATTTAGAGTTCTCAGGAATACTGAACTGTCCACTTTGAATCGCAAGTGTGCTCTCGCCAAAAGGTAAAGTAAAGAAGCATAACTTGTACAAGAGGCAACCCAGAGCCTGTAAAAACAATAGTAAATTCAGGTTGTCTAGTCGATGAATTTATATAATAAATTATCACAACATATTTTTTTATTCAATTGAAACAAAACTATGTTAAGTTAAAAACTTATATAAATTTTAAAACAAATTTTGTATCTAATTATATCACATGAACTGCCAATTTTGGTATATAATATTAATAAAACATAAATAGAAGTAATCTATTTATTAATAATTAACCTGCTTCTTGGTTTCCTTATAATTCTTACGATAAACAAGTATTGGGTTGATGCAAAATTAATGCAGGTTTCCTCCATTGCAATATCTTAATACCAATTCTGTAAACAAAGCTAATCCTAATATTCATTCCTTATATACCATAATAAACCTTATCTAATACCCTCTCTTTCACCATGAATTTAATCAGTAAAATCATTTTGTTCAGTGTGTTTAAAGGTTTTAAATTGAAAATGTCGAAGTAGAATTTTCGTCAAATTTAAATTAGGGCGCTTCGCTGCGCAAACAGTTCATAATGTTAATGAAGTGTGGGGTCAGAGGACTATTAACGAATACACGGTGCAGCGTTGGTTCCAGAAGTTTCGCAGTGGAGATTTTGACTTCGAAGACAAGGAAGGTCGTGGCCGCCATTCTTCAGTTGAGGACGACCAGCTGAGGTCAATAGTGGAAGAAGACCCAACCAAAACCACCCGAGAAATGGCGGTAGAACTCGGCGTGAACCAATCCACCGTCGTACACCACTTAGAGGCAATTGGTAAGGTAAAAAAGTTGACCAAATAGGTGCCACACCAATTAAATGACCACCAAAAAAATCGCCGCTTTGAAATCTGTTCCATGCTTTTGACACGTCACAAAAATGATCCATTTCTCGATCCCATTGTGATGTGCGATGAAAATGGTTCTTGTACGACAACAGAAGGCATTGTAGACAATGGCTGGGCAAAGATGAACAACCAAAACATTTCCCTAAGCCCAACCTGCACCCAAAAAATCTTATGGTTACAGTTTAGTGGTAAACTGGCAGTGTTATCCACTACAGCTTTCTCAATCGGGGCGAGACTATAACTGCCGACAAATACTGTCAAAGAATCGGAAGTTGCAGCATCTTTGTCCAAGATTGGTTAATCGGAAGGGGCCGATCCTTCTCCATGATAATGCCAGACCACACGTTGCACAACCAACGCTACGATGACTGCACGAGTTTGGCTACGAAGTTCTTCAACACCCACCTTATTCACCTGATCTCTCTCCTACAGACATCCACTTTTTCAGACATCTGGACAACTTTTTGAGGGAGAAACATTTTCAAAACCAGGATGAAATTGAAAATTCTTTTCGTGAATTCATTGCATCCAGGGATCCAGATTTTTTTTCTGCTGGGATAAGAAAGCTTGTTGAACGTTGGCAAAAGTGCATTGATTCTGACGGAAATTACTTTGATTAAATATATATAGTTAAAGTGAAGATATGGCGTATTTTCAATAAATATTAAAAACCTGCATTAATTTCGCATCAATCCAATATTTTCAAATAAAAATTTAGTTTATACTGGAAGATTTATTTATAATGTCTTTAAGGTAATAGTCAACAAAATTTCTTCCTTATTATTTAATTAAGTTTTCTACGTTAGAACCAACATTTTGTGGCCATTTGTCTCATCTTCAGGATTCAATAATATTATTTTAAGTTCACAGTTATATTCATATATAATTATAATATAACTGTGAACTTGGAATAATAAGATTGAACCCTGAAGATGAGGCAAATGACCACAAAATGTTGGCTCTAATGTAGAAAACTTAATAAAGTAATAAGGGAGAAATTTTGTTCACAATTATTTTAATTTCCCATTCATATAAGGACGCTGTCTGAAAGAAAATAAATTCTGAATGACATTTTGCATCACAAAGTCAATTTTAAATGCTCAGCTTTTTAAATAATAATCCAAGGTCTAGAATGGAGGTAATCAATTGTTGAAAAACTTCAATTTGCAAACCTGGCGAAGCTTTAAATAGCCTAGCTCAAAACAGATCATCATAAACTTTATAGCGGAATTGGCTTATGCTTACACCCCAAAATCCAGATTTTGCCATTAACTAATTAATTAATTTTTATTGCAATTACTAATATTCTATTAATCCTTTAATAACGGTGTACTACTATAGAAGTTGAGCGCTAGGAGGGCTCCTAGGACGGTGTACTGCTGTAGAAGTCGAGCGCTAGGTGGGCTCCTAGGACGGTGTACTACTATAGAAGTTGAGCGCTAGGAGGGCTCCTAGGACAGTGTACTACTATAGAAGTTGAGCACTAGGAGGGCTCCTAGGACGATGTACTGCTGTAGAAGTCGAGCGCTAGGTGGGCTCCTAGGACGGTGTACTGCTGTAGAAGTCGAGCACTAGGTGGGCTCCTAGGACGGTGTACTGCTGTAGAAGTCCACCCCTTTCTGCCTGTTTTGCAGATAATAACGGTGAACTGCTACTGAAGTTGGGCCTTGAAATAGTCTTACATCATTCCAGAGATCTTGTAGTATCCACTTCTGCTAATAAATATTGCAAGAATTCAGTTAATTCAGATCCCTCAAACTCAACTCTCATCTTCAGTCCCTTTTTTTTTGTTGGTATATTTCCAAATACCAGGGATCAGTCCCAAATCGTTTTTTCTGCGTTCCTAATTACCTATCTAACTTCTTATAATTATTATTGAAATAGATTTTCTTTATTTTTACAAAACTTTAGTTAGAACAAAGTTCACGAATTACTACTGTGGGAAAAATAATTAATTTTTTATTCTATTATAAATAACACCGATATTTCATCTATAAACTATATACTATACAGGTGTAAATTAAAATAAATGAAATCAGACATGAGAAATTTGTTTAAAACTACTCACAGAGCAGATGCCAAGCTACTCGTAAAACATGAATAAATAAAGAAAAGATTATATATTTTTATATGCACTGTAACATCGTATTTTTCACAAAATTTTAATTACAATAAAATAATAATTTTCCGAATTTCGTCTTGAAAAAATAAATCAATTAAAATAATAAATATTTATTTATAATATTGATAAAAATTATAATTTTTTTTATTTTAAATTTTATGCTGAAGTAACCATCGAGGTAGAAATTAACAAAAAAAAAATTAAATGCTAGAAACATTGATTCAATTATGCGATATTGTGGTAGTCGTTTTTCAATAAAAGCTTTCTGTCCGGAGAGTCCATTAGTAATTTCAAGATCACCGCCCTAAGAGCCCGCTATTCCCTACCGACTCGCCGTCGATAAAGGTTTAAAAACTGGCATTTCATGAGATACAATCAGTCGTCAAAGCTGGCTAATTAGTTGCTCAATAAAAACTTGGAAAACCTAGGCAACATTGTCATTTGTAGATTTCTTGTTCTTAAAAATAACAATTAAAAAAAATTACTAGAAAATTAAAATTAAAAAAAAATATTGAATTGAACCTGGTAAGCAGACACTAAAAATATTCTCAAGGAAAAAATTAATGGTCTTTATCCAAATGGTTTATCAGGTTTGATAGATCTTTCTTTGGTTCACTCAACTCTAAAAAATTAAATCCCTAACATATATCAGGAGAAAAAAAAGATTAATTTATTTGTCTAGACTTATTCTGAGAACAGCGTCAGAATTAGTCCCTCGACCTGGGGCAATTGTGAGACTGATTTACTTTAGCTAAACTTTTTTCTAAACTTTTGTATATATATATATATATATATATATATATATATATATATATATATATATATATATATATATATATATATACACATATATTTTTTTTTCGGTTGGCACTATAGACCATGGAGATCTTTGGCCGCGCGATGTGGTATTCATAAAGACATGTATTGCTTGCAGGAGAACAGACAACCTAGAGGGGGTCACCTAACCTCACGTTGCTACGAACCATGGTTTCCATGGTGCAGCGGCAGGCTATCCATAGCTCCATAACCGGTCCCTTTAGGGCCAATTTGGCACTGTCCTTCCCACCGACTCACTCGGGTTCAAGGACAGTGACAAACCGGTCAAGATCCAAGGGTTATGGCCGTTCGGGGTCAGCAGGCGCATGAGGACCTATATTTCTTTCTCCGAAGCAGACCGTCCATGGACCAAACCTCCAGGTGGCTATTTTACGTCCTGGAAAACCACACCGTGATTCGCAATTTAGGTACACAGGGTAGGGTCATCACTCCTACGCCCAGCTTATGTGAGTTGCCTCCAGTAGGCTGACGGTCCTCACTTATCCGGGAGGGAGGGATGATTAATTGCTTGAATTATTAATTAAATTGAATTAAAGTAATGCCCGAACTCACAACCTTTTGGAATAATTTTAACAGGTGCAAATTGTATTAAGTTCTAATTAAAAGGATGCCTAAGCATTCAGAAATCCTAGACAATGAGATGACAGAGATACTGGTCAGAATGGCTCATACATTTACAGAAAATGTAAGCCTTAGCAATGTGCAAAAAGATTCAGTAATACATAGAGGAAAATCAAGGCGGCTCATCACATTTAATAAATATAGAGCACAAATAAAGGCTATTATTATTTGCATATAAAAACTTTCCTTTAAAAGTATTCGTACCCAAATATCAGCCTTAGTAGTAATCGCTTTCCCAGAATATACATCAACCATTTCGGGAGATCTATATGATAATGTAGTATATTTTTCTATTTCTTCGAGTATAATAGCAGCACTGTGTGTGCTCGATGAAAGCACTTTGCCCGTAGCAGAGCCAAAATCACAAAGCACGTACTGCCCATTATCACCAACTAAAATATTCTCTACCTAAAACCAATCATGAATTATTATTAAAAAGTAAATAAAACCGCAGGATACTAATATTAACTTATTTTCATTGAAAAAATAAATACAAAAAAGAAAGTATTATTATCTCCATTTCTATCACCTATGGACACAAACAAGTTTGTTTTTTCTAATTGAAGGCATGATGATCTAGTACACTCTACGTAGACTCTTTTTATCCTCGGGCAGTCTAATATAATTTAAATTTCTGCCTAATTAGCTTGTCAGATGGGCTAAAATCTATTTCTGATGTCAACTGTGGCATGAGTACATATTTTGTCCAAATAGGTATTCATGCCATATTAATAGCTTGAGTTGCAAGCAACTTCTTTTCTAGGAAGATCGACGGGTAGTCTTTCCTTTAAAATAGCTTCATAGTGCCTACATTTTACCTATTCTTCACCCTCTAATCTTTCTTGAAGGCCGCTTTGAAGCACTAGGCTGATACAAAGGGTGTTGCGGCATCTGGCTGTGATCCCTCTCTCACCAATATTTTCTCCATACTACGGAGATCATAGTGAACAGAGATCCATTAGCTAGTAATAGTGTTACCTTTTGTGAAAATCTCATGAAGAAATCAGCTCCTACATGCTTCAATTGAATGTTTTGAGGAAATCAAGAATAAATCAGAATAATAAAAATCTATTATAGTTCTATTCTTCACATTTTTGTACACTTCCACCTATGGTTGTCACTTATAATGTTTGAAAATTTAATTTTTAATAATTAATTTTTATTTAAAGTTGTAGTTGACATATAAAATAGTTTGAGCATGTTCAAGTAAAGTACCAAAAGTTCCATGTACAATGCCAGTTTTGTAATAATATTAGAATAGGAAGAGATAACAGGAACGCATGATACAAGTTTCGGATAGGAAGAAAATAAAAACAGAATAGACAGAGGCTAATAGAATTCTGCATAGACTATCATTAGTTAATAGACAAAACGTTATTCCCCTATAAAGATGTGCATATAATCACATTCTCTGCACAGGAAAGAAACACAAAAAGCATCACAAACTATATCATCCACAGGAAGAATATAAGAAGGTATTTCACTGATGTAAAAGTAATTAGAGGTGCAGAGCTCAGCATAGAGCTCTAACTTCTTGTTGCAGAAACCCAAATTGTTAAGCCCATCAAGAGAAAACCAAAAACATACGAAAGGATATAAGGATTGATATTGATACGGCAGTGCTGCGGGATCCCGAGAAGAACATAGATGAAATGTGGTCACACATTAGATGCTGTAAACTGGAGTATGCTAAAAAATGTCCTCAAGAAAATTAATATGAGGGCAAAAACAACTGAATGTTGGAATGAAGAAGTAAAATGTAAGTTAGCAGACAAAAAGAAAACCTGGAAAGACTATATGGCAAATAAGTCTGGCAAATACAATAAATAGAGCTGATTAACTCAAGCAGATATAAAGGACTCCTAAAACATGCAGGGATTGAAACCATTAGGGAGAAATTAAATAATCCAGCAATGAATATGACCCTGAAGAAGAGACAGTTAAGATGATTTGGGCACATATGCAGAATGACCTCTGATTTTTATTTCATTAATGAGCCCTGATGCCCCATGGAAGTTTATGGAACCAAGACCAGTAGATACTAGACCTAGAGGAAGACCTTGGCTTACCTACAATAACTAAATATCCAGATTGGGTCAGGTGAGAGGAAAGACGTTACAGGAGATGAAGGCCCTTGCGAGAGACAGAGATAGATGTGGACCCTGGGTTGGATCAACTCAACGCTGAATGGCACAAGGAGGAAGTTAAAGAAGGAGTAACATACGACTGACCTCCATATACTTCATTATTCCTACTCTTCCCAGTATTGATATTGGAATAGTTGGGGGGAACTAGTGGTCCATTTTTCCAGCCCCTAACGGCTACCTTTAGGTCGCTGTCCTGTACTAACCAGATTGGGAATGTCAAGATTCATTTCTCGGGACTGCCTTGAAATAAATATTAACTGACGCAGGTAGGAATCGAACCCACACCGTTTCGGACTGGACATTCTGGGAATCCTCTTCCCAATGTGTAAGGCCATCACGACCTCTTCCCTTCTCTTAACATTATTCTGTAGGTCCCTCTGCCTACGAACAGATGTACAAACACTGCTCATAAAAAATAGGGTGAACTCGGTAAATGTCGGGTAGGAGTGTCATGTATACGTCTCTCACAGTGCTACACTGTGATGCAAGACACTCCTACCCGATATTTACCGTATTCACCTGATTTTTTATGATAAATGTTTGTAGGTACAGTGGTCTTCCCTATGCCTTATAAAAATAATTGTTCAGTAATGGAGAAAAAAAAGTTAAGAGAATCATAATAAATTCATTTCACTACAGGTCCATGAATGACTTAATTGTAACTTATATACCTGAATGGTATTGTATGGGTTAAAACAAAGAGCAGTAATTGAATAATGTAAAATGAAGAAATAAATAAACAAACCAAAATTACCTTTAAATCTCTATGAATAATTGGGGTTTGGCAATGGTGTAATCTCGAAACAGCTTCACATACATCACAAAATATTGTCATGACTTCCTGCTCTGTAAAACCTGACTGAAGCCTATAATATAAATGCAAATTTATCGAAAAAATCAACATCATATCTATACACATGTTATAATCATGTATAAATGTATTTATCAGAGAAAATTCAATACCTTGCATTCATAAGTTGTAAGACTTGTGTTTTACAAAAAGGCATAAGCAAGAGTATTTCATAAACTCCATTTCCTGTATGAGTAATACTAGAATCTACATAACCGATTATATTTTTGTGGCCGCTTAAACTACTCTAAAACAGATAAAAGCAGTTTTTAAATATTAAATTTCAAATTAGTAGTAATTAAAAAAATATAAATATGTTTTAATCTCATAAAAATAACTGAGTAATTACTTGAAACATCCCAGCTCAAAAATTTTAAATAGAAATTACTGCTGGTGAGGAATTAATATATTCAAATTTCAATCTTAAAATAACAAAGTCCAGGGAACATTTCAACAATCAGCAAATTGCTGAATCTGTATGAGATACTCTTAAACATCGTTAAGTTTAAAATGACCCAAAATCAGAGATTGTAGTAGATTAAAAACCCTTGTTAAAAACTTCTTATCAAGTAGCATATCAACGTGCTACGAAAATAAAGTCATAATAAAGACGATAGAGGGATTGGTGAGGGAACTCATTTTTATATTCAATGTTCAAGACAATTGCCTTACAAGATAATATGAGACAATAGTTTTTACCCATAATAATAACGCCACTACGACAGACAGACCCCTTAACCATTTAGTCATATTCTCTAAAGCTTTATATTATTCAAAAGATGGTTATATTTTAATAAGTACAATTCTTTAAAGACTAGTCTCCTTTATGAGGGTGAACTTTTCAAATATTGTTACAAAGTACTGAAATTTTTTTATAACAAGCAGCTACCAACTGATAAGCCATCTAAGAAGATGAAGGGGATATCATAATACTATATAGCTCTTTAATATAAATTCTTTTTTTGTTTTCTTTTATTAGTTCTATTCATTTATTTTTATTCTTTCCTATTCTTTATTTATTGCTTGTCTTTTTTCAGCTTTAATACCAATATTGTATTAAATTATGAACATTATTAAAGACTAAGGGACAAGTGCATTAGTGACAATATATTTAATAATTACTACTAAGCGACAATATATTTGTATGGAACTTGGGAGGACTTGAAATACAGTTTTTTTTTTCAATTGGAAATTGCAATTTTTAAAACTTTTTGTTTGCAAAAGTGTATACATAATTATTATTTTTTTAAATAGTTAAATTATATTTGAAAATATATTATTAATATGAAGTATCTTCTTTCCTTAAAAAATTAATAAAGACTAATTAAACAAATTTTTTTTTTACACTCTGTTGCTAACTATATCAAAGATTCATTTAGTCAATAAAAAATATACTTCATGCAATATACGGCTGGTGTTCAGGAAAAAATTGATAATATTTTATATTTTTTTAACGTTGACTTCAGAATGATACAGAAGGATAGTTGGGGATATAATGGAAGAAAATTTGAAATAAATTGTTCACAAATTATAATAATTATTAATTTAAATATTCTTCCAGTTTATAATTTATTTTTATGATTGATAATTTATTTTTTTAAAAGAGAAGCATAATATTACTTCTTTTTTTTTAATATCAATTATTATAAGGCATCTCATCACCTTATTGAAGGCATCTCATTTCATATGTACGATAATTTAAAAAAAATACACTAGTTTATAATCAATTTTCTAAATTAATATGAACTAAGATAATTTAAAAAGCATTAACTGCCCTTCTCAAAATTTAGAGTTATCGTTTTTTTTTTTACTGGCACAATTTGTATTTTTATTATTACAATGTCATTATGACAAATTCATTAAAATAAATTATAACAAAAATATTAAAAATAAATATGAGTTATGCATGTATTTATTTGTTAGAATATATGTATGTATATATAAAATACATGCATATGGATTTTTATGAATAGAAATATTATAGAAAATCTAAATAACATTCATGCCTCTAGCAGAATAATTTAATTTAATTAAATTTAAAGATGAATTTATTTAGAAGAAATAAAGAGAAATGGATTTTAGTTTCATCTGTAATGGCCTTTAGCTAGGAATTTAAGAGAGGACAGGGCAGTTAGCTGCAATATGTAACAATTAAAAACCATCAGCTCTTGATTATTTGTAAGGTCCAAATATATCACATATCCCGCGAGAATAGAGATAACAAACTTATTGTATAAAAACGATTCATGTCTATTAGAAGTTTTCATAATTATATTAAGTTTTATAAAGCTTTTAAAGCATTTATAAATAAACTGATTATTAGATAAAAAAAAAAGTAAATTTAAATTTTCAATTTCAGTCCAGAAAAAAATTGTTGAGAAAGTTAAAAAAAAATATTCTTTGAAAAATCCATAAGATTGAAAATAATAAATAAAAAAAAACAAAAGGAAGAAGTTACTATGGTAAATAAGAGACAAATTAAGAAAAAAATTGGTACAGTATTATTATCATTTTCACAGGTAATTGTTTCAATTTAGTTCAACAAACTACAAACAAAAAAAAAAAAAAAAAAATGTTTTCCTAAATACTTCATTTGGGCTTTTTAAATATTATTATTTTGCCAGTCAAGTTTTAAGATCATTATATATATATATATATATATATATATATATATATATATATATATATATATATATATATATATATAATGATTATTAGTGCCAGAAAATAATTGGCAATATAAGAAATGAGTAACAAATACATATATAGATTAATTTTTTTTTTTGCGAATTATCTAGTGTTTCATAGAATTGAAACAAAAAAAATATATTTATGAATAGCTACAAACTAATCATAAGAAATTTGGTTTAAACAAAACCTTGACTCCACTAAGCCTACAGATTCATTTGATAACATTGTATACAAGAGAGTGATAATTTAGTTTTTTAATAGTCATATCAACAATTTGGGTGTTTGAAGCATATAAATAATAAATCATTCATGACATTCTTAAACATAAATAATAATTTTTAAAACTAATAATCACTTATAAAATAAATAAATACTTACAGCAATCTGAATTTCCCTTTTACAAATACATAAATCATGTTCGTTATTTACATACATTCGTTTGAGGGCAAATTTTTTACCATTAGAGCCTTTTACCAAAAAAACTATGGCGAAACCACCTGAAAAATTAAAAGAATGTAAAATTATAAACACTACCTAAATAATAACCAACAAAAATTATATTTTAATTCAATACTAATTGATTGAAATAATGAGTAAATATAAGGTGATTATCAGTCCCGCATTTTTCGGGACAGTGTCCTGAATTTTTTAGAGGGCCATTTGTTCCCATAATTAGATTAGGCAAAAATTGTTTATTCAAATTTCATCAAACAATGTAACCATAAAAATATCACTATTTAATATTATTGTTTCATGTGGAAATGTAAACAAACTATTAGACTTGAACATTAGGATTGGTAACTTAAGAGTTGAAAAACTGTAAAATTGTATTTTATCCAACTTTTTTGGTTTATTATTTTCAATAATAGACCTTTGGAATCGACCAAGGAAACATTTTTGTAATCCCCCCTCAAAATTTGAGGTTTTACGTTTCAAGATACGTAGAATCCAAATATCGAATAAAAAAAAAATCCATCTATCCGCCGTTTTAAATTAGAGAAAGCAAAAATGTATTTTTTAAGTAGAATATCCATAAATAATAAACCATATGACTTATTTTTGGAAAACAACAAATTTTTAAATAGCACACAAAATCTATAAATTTATGCTTTACGAATAAAGTTACCTGATATTGAAGTAATAGCTCATTTTTAAATAATAATAAGTATATATATAAATATTTTTCCTATAAAAAAAAAACATGTATTGGAAGTGTATATTCTCTTTGTTTTCAGTATTTTTTTTTTATTTTATTAACAATTTAGTATCAGAACCAATTTAATAGTTGGCTTTACTACCATACGCTTTACAACCATATTACACAAAAGACATATCTCTTGGAAATCATAAAATTCAATGACTAATATAAACAAAAGATTATATTTTTATAGAAAGATGTACCATCGAATATTTAATCAGTCAGCCTTAGGTGCGTTGTTGTATTTTTGATAATAGCGTGTTGTTACCGAAAATGGGTATTAATTTAAATTTCACAATGTATATAGAAATCAACCTAAAACTATGTTGATACAAGTTACCTTATATAAACTCAATATTTTGATTAAAAACTCCCATTAAATGAGTTACACTTGTTTTACAAAAATATTATCTACATAAATATTGCTTTCAATGAACAGTATTAATAACAACCTTCAACAGTAAGGTCTCGTCCTGGAAGGTTTTTTAACCTCTTGAGCAAGGGAAAGTTGACAGCTATGATCTGTCTAAAACCATGTAATAATATTAACAATCGATCAAAACAAAAGTAATCTTTTTTAAATAATAAAACTTTGTTAACATAGCTTTTGCTCTATGCTGATATTTATATAAATTACTAAATAAATATAAAATTGTACAAGGAGTTAACTGACTAACATTTTTTTATTTTTTATTTATCAAGATAGATATTGCACAGGAGACCAATATTTCTCTCAAAGCAAGAGACAATCTTATGCCCTAAAGGCCTTCTAAACAAGTATACACAGATTTTAAAATTTAATAACGACCAAATGATAAAATTATTAACAAAGATGAAACAGGAATTTATTAGCAACATAATGTTTAAATAACAACTGTTATAAAACTTTTCAAGTAATAAAACAATTGAATATTATTCTAAATTTTCATTATTACTTCATGAGAAAATAAAGGATTGTTCTCACCACTTTTGGTGGAACATAATATTTAAATATACGTTGATACATTTTCATCCATAAGTCACATAAGTTTTTACGATGAGAAAGGATTACAGAATTAAATAGTCTGTTTCAATTTGAACCCATACCTTCATCAAACTTGAAGTTACGATCAAATACCAAAAGAACTAAAAAAGTTCGTTTATGTTTCATTTTCCATTTTTTTTTAAATAAACAATTTAATTTCAAAAGGTATACAGGAATAAAATAAAAAAATACAACTGGTCTTTAATTCTATGATTATTATTAAAGTCACAGACTTAAAGATCACAACATTGAATATATAATAATTAAGTTTACTGTTTTAAAGTTTGAATATAGAAACTAGAAGGAATTCTATAGATAACTAAACAAGTTCTGCCATTAACAAAGATATTTTCAATCAGTTCAATGATAATGGCAGTCTTATATTTCAAGGATGCTCAATGAAAAGTTCCCTCTTGTTTACCTAACATAAGATTTGTTTTACATAATAATTACTATTTTCGAACCGTGTTTCGGATGGTGAAACAATGAAGAATGATCTTTCAAGATTAACAAGCAGCTTAGACCAAAGATTCGGGAGGCTAATTGAATACTAAAATATAAGTACAATATTGTTATAATAAAGTGATACATTAAATCACCACAAGGATGGTCAAATAAAATTCAATTAAGGCAATTAATCATATTATTTAGTATCATTGTCAACCTTAACCTGAAAAGACACAAAACTAGCTACTCTTAGGATAGGTGACATATGCTTAAACTGAAGAAATATTAAGGTAAATAATAGAATATTGGGCATAGCTTTTAATATTTTATAACAACAAAAATTATAATAAGTTTAAAGTAATAGTAATTGTATGTTTAAATTTTTTTATCTAAAGAAAATAAGTTTTGGAGATTTGTAAGAAAGTTTTGAAACATGACAGCTAAATGGGTGACAAGTTAGACAATACAGCAAAGACAGTTATTTTGAAATAATCATTAATGTACATAAAATATAAAAACTAATCCTACCTTCAGCCAAAATTTCCTCTACTGTGACAGACGTCCTACCTACTTGAAATACTTTTCCAACATAATTATTTGTTTCTTTAGAAGTGGTATCAATTTTAGTTTCGATTTTAGAGAGTAGTCTTTTCATTTTTTATTATTATCTTATAAATCTGACGAAGTATTTTAAATTTTAAATATTAAAGTCATAACTAATATAGGCGATATACTTTCTAAATAAACCAATACCAGAACATTACTTATTTTATTTTATTTTGAAATCAAAGCTCTACATAATAATACTGGCAGCTAGTTAAAAGAACTGTATTGAACTTATTATGTCAAGAGTGATTTACTAGCTTTGAGCTTCGTCGAAATGACCTACAATAACTAACATCTAACCAATCCCCTGAACCAAAATCTCAACATAACCAGATATCAGGCGCAGCCATTTTTAAACACTGAATGTTCTTAACAGGAAAATAATCGATTATTCAATTCTTCAATGATATTGAACTATCGATTAAAGAAAATTCTTGACAATGCTGCTTTCTTTTCATCAATCTATTAATTATTAGAAAGCTATTATTGAATCTGTACTTCAATTTCTTATAAGCATTATTTTTTTACTAAATTTATAACCTCTTTTATATTTAGAAACTAATTTAAACTGTAAATTACATAACATTTACGGTATAAGGATCAATTTAATCAATTGCATACATTTTAATTCCATATGGGGCAACAAATCTGTAATATGCATTATTTTACAGACATTTAAATTTTTCTTTCAGGAAACAATTTTTTAAAATTTCATGATGATAACTAATTATCATAAAAACATGAGTATAAACTATAAATTAAATGTAAAAATCAATTATAAATATTTAAATTATAAAAACTATAGTCATAAAAATAGTTTATTTTTTGGGCTTTGTATTTATAATTATAAATCTGCACATCTGACAGATATTCATTTCACGACGTTGAAGTATCTAAGCTAATTTTCTATGGATTTTTTTTTTTATAATGATATACTACTACATGAAAAATACAAAACAGGTAGTTTTGAAGTAGGGGGTTGTGGGGCAAGTGCGCACTAAATTTTACAAAGTTTGATTTTTCAAGACTGTAAATTTTTTATTTTTGAAGCTAGATTTTTACTCTATTTTTTAAAAAATATTCCTTAGATGATTATGTTTAAATATTAGATTCAAGCCTACTGTTCAACCACAGCCATTTTGATGAGATTGTTAATTTAATTGAATAGTACTTCATACGCACTTGTCCCAGCCTTAAGGAGGAAGTTCGCACAAGGTATCTGAAGGACTCATTATTCAAGCAAGAGCGGTTTTGGGGCAAGTCGGTTTCTTATTCTTATTAAATAATCCTTTATTATAATGGTGTAATCATCGAAAAAAGTTAAAGCTTGTCTGAGATTCACATTTTACATTTTTTTTTTTTTTAAGGATTGCTAAAGCAGTGGGTCAAACTCTTCTATCCAGAACCCATTCTTCTCGTAGACCATGCCCCATCAAAGATTCCTCCACTTCATTATCCCAGGTTTTTCTTGATCTACCCCGACTTCTTGTTTCATATATTTTCACGTGCACACGTCTCTTGACAGTCTTCTTTCAGACATTCTTTTTAAATGTCCATACCACTTTAGGCACTTTTTCTCAATCTCTTCCATAACGTTTTTCTACTTCCATTTTCTCTTATTGTATCGGTTTTGACTTTATCCATGCTGGATATTTCTGCCGCAATCTTCATTGTCATGAAAGTGGATGTGGAATATAATTGAATAAATGTATTGATACAAATAATTTTTGTTTTAATTCGCTAATCCGTACTTGCCTTGACAAAACATGATAGTAAGGGTAAGTGTACACCACGTATTAATTGGTCACACAACAGAGGTCTGCACTTTTTCTCAGAATGTTTTTGCACTTTCTTAGAATGTTTTTCTACTTCCTTCTTTTCTCTTATTATACCGTTTTTTACCTTATCCATTCTGGATATTCATGCCCCTACTATCATGTTTTACCCAACCTAGTATCACCAAAAAAGTTTCATTAAAATCGATGATGCCACACCCATAGCCTCTCCTTGTAAGATTAAATAACTTACGAATTGGTAGAATAGTAACGCACTTTTTTAATATTTCAAATGGGTTAAATGTCACACTTTTTGTTTTATTTTAGTATTGAATACAAATGCAAATAGTTATATTTTAAACAGCTTAATTTTATAGTTATCGACATGCAGCGCTGTTTCAGCAGACAATTGAAATTATTTTTCTACTATTAATGATCTAAGAACAGGAAAAGGATTGTTTAGAATAAAACAACCCGTCGATGATTTGCCATTTTGTTCTACCGATTTTCATAGATTTCTAAGAAAAAGTTTCTTGTTCTCTTCTCTAATAATTTGATATCGACGTCGTTTTTAGTTTCTTGTAAAGTCTAGTAAAGTAAAGTATTGTAATCGCGAAAATTTTCGGTTTTCAGATTTCAACAGAAATATCCATTTTGACCATCCCTGAATCCATTTTGATTTGTTTCGTCGTGACGTCTGTATGTACATTCATACGTACGTGTGTATCTCGCATAACTCAAAAACGGTTAGCCGTAGAAAGTCGAAGTTTTGTATTTAGGATTGTTGTAAAATCTAGATGTGAACCTCCCTTTTTGGTCACTGCATGATCACCGCAAATGGTACTTTACTTGAAGGTCATAATTGATTTTCATCAAAAATTATATCAAAATATAATGCAAAACTTTTTTAATTTGGTATTTATAATTTATATATTTATTCAAATAACATATTAGATTTAGGTCTAAATTGGAAAACTGGAAGCAATACTTTACTTGAAGGGCATAATAAACTATCGTCAACAATTATATTAAAATATAATGTAAAACACCTCAAATTTGCTAAATAGGATTTTATATCAATTTAAATAATATACTAGATTTTGGTTAAAATTAGTGAGCCGAAAGGGGTACTCTACTTGAAGGTCATAACAAACTTACATCAAAAATTATATTAAAGTTAAATACAGAGATCATATGGTTCGCTTATAAACGCGATTTTTTCCACTCTAATTAAACATTTTTATTACTTGTTTTAAGTGTTAAAACTGAGTGTAAAATAATTATCTTCCTCCCCATTTCTGAGCTGAATAAGTCGGCAGCAGGAGAATAAGATATAAGTTAAGTTCTTCCGCTTAAAATGTTGAAACCGTCAATTTCCAATCCTTTATCTAGTGACATTGACAGTTCTAATGTTGTCATGGCATACGTCGATATATTGCACTGCTTTCCTCGATAAAAAAAAAGAAGAAAAAAAAAAAGAAAGATGAATAGGATTTTAATATTTTTTATTTAAAACGACCACAAACAGCTATTAATTTGATAGTTATTTGACTTAAATAAAGTCATAATTATACACCATTTTGAAATAATCCAATCAGGCAACCCAATTTTCAGTCAATTCTTCGTGTACAAAGTTTACAACAACGTTTCATTCTCACGAGATAGAAACAACATAATATTCCCAGGAGGGTGCCTAAAATTGAAAAAAAAAGTTAATGTCATAATTAATCATGTAGAGCAAAAACTTTAAAAAAAGCGACAAAAACAATTATTATATAATTATCGGAAATTTCCCAAACATGTTTATATCGCTCAAAAACTGTTCAAAATATTATGTTGAACAGTTTTTGAACGATGAACTATATTTATTCTAACCACGACACTTTTATTGTTTTTATACATTTTATTATTGTGTTTTGTATATTATTTAACTGTATTATTTAGTTTAATTGTCTATTGATTTATTGTTTTAGTTTTGCTTCTTGTTTTTTTTTTCTTTTATGTTATTTCTTCATGCTTTCTTCTTTTGTGTTTTATGTTTATTTTTATTTTCATTTATTAATATTCATATCAAGACTCACTAAAATATTATCTACATTAGTACGGTATGCCTATTCCAACATGGAATATGTAAAATTTATAAATACACGACCCTCCTATAGGGTTAATATGGAAGGAAAACGATAAGAAGAAAAAACAGGCTTACTTAAAAAGTTGAAGTGATATGCCTGAATTGATGAAATCTTTGCTGGTTAGTTATTCACTGCTTTTTGAGATACTTTGTTTTAAAATCCTTCAAATAATAACCTAATCATAGTCCAAGCGATTCATCCTTGTGTATTTTGATAAACAAAATTCGTAGTCTACAGCCAATCATTAATATTGCCCAAAGATTACTTGAAACAAGTTGCAACAGAATTTTGCAATAGGCCAAGCAATAAATGGCAAAAAGACCAAGGCTGCTGGGTCTGAAAACGGAAGAAATCGGACTGATGACTGGAGTACCAACAAGCCATTGCAGCCTTGAAATGTATTTGAAGATTTGTAAGGCAGTGGGCAAAGAGACGTTAGTCCGAAGATATAGCCTCTTGGGCTCAGACATAATCCAGATGGATGAGGTTTCAGTCATTCAGTCCTTAACCTTCTTGTTCTAAAATATTAAAATACGATAAAATTTAAAATAGTTATATAAAAAACAGTAAATTAAAAAAAAACATTGAATAAAATTATTATCTAAAGACGATAAGTAACCTGTAATCTCTAAAAACAAATCTTTCCTCTAGTATTTTTACAACTTATACTTGTACTTTTGTACTTCATTATGAAATAGGGCCCAGGAGGTTGGCATAGAGAAAAAAAAAACTACTGGATAGTAGTAAGTGGTGTTCTTACAAATAATCTTCATAGTGCGGTTAAGTTAGTGTAAAGCAGGCAGTTTACGAACAAGGATTGGAAGGGCTAATTGTATACTAAGTAATCATTCTTTGGGAAAAAAATAGTATTTTATTCCTTGTTAACAAGTTTATTGATACAGTGAGAATAAATAACTATTACATAGGTTGGAAATTAAATTAACTTGTGTACGCTAAATTAGCTATTGTAAAAATCCTTGCTTCCGAACGCCAAGCTGGGTGCACAAGAAATATGCGCAGAAAAAACGACCCTCCAACGCAAAACCAGCCGTCTCCTCCTTCTGTCCCATTCTAGGGGCTCAAGCGTTGCGGTTTGCGTCTGGAAAGATGAAGGCGTTCCGTACCTGTTGATTTTCTCAATCTCAAATAGATATTATCTACTTCTTTTTACTTTGATCAAGTAATTATATTTTTCATTTATAAAGCTATGAGGATCACAGGAATATCGAGGATCAAATCGAATAACCACCACCTTGCAGGACCTAAATCCTCTTCTCCCCCAACCACAGTATCATTCAATATACCTTCAATATATTATGGATATTAAATTAGCAACATTAGTTTGATATAGGTAATCAATCACCTGCAAAGGTTGGTAGGGTCACAAAAAGCAAATAAACGGTAGAATGTGACTCAACAATGTCATAAATGCCAGTCGAATTGTAAATGTTTTCCACTGCATTAGGGTAAGATAAATTAATCCCATAGTCTTCATAATCAATCAATGGACACATTCCTGACCTTTTTAATTTATTAACTATTAATTTATTAATTTACCTAACGCATAGCCAATTTGTATTTCTAATGAGTTTCTCTAAATTTTAACTTTTGCATATGACATGATTCCATATGACTCATAATATTGGGTACAAGTAACTTACCTACATATAACGTCGTGAAATGAAATAAGGCTTTATGATATAAAAATAATGAACAATTGGAAAGGATCAAAAGGAAATACGTAAAAATAGATCCGTCGACAATGCGCTTCATTTCAAGAAAATTAATAATACTGAAAACATTTTAAATTGCTTTTTATTAATTAATGTAGACATTTTTCGAAATGATTGAAATTAGTTATCTTATTGCGTTATCGGTAAAAGCACTTGAGCGGAATTTTACGTACTACGTAGCTAACATGTAATTTACGTGGGCGTAAATTTTTTAAAAACTCATATTGAAGTAAATTTCGTAAACAAGTGTATATAGTTTGACAAAAGGACTGTAAGACAGACCAAGGAATAAGTATTTCTAAAAACTTACGTGGAACGCACGTGTTTCTTCAACTCAACTAAAATAGTAATTCATTGAAGATATTTTTTATTTGTAAATATGCTTGAACTTCATCTACATAAAAAAATAGGTAAAACAACAACGACAAAAAAAACACGCATAAAATACAAGTAGGTATAATTACTCAATGTAGGTACTGACCAGGATTTCCACTTTGATGCAGAATTTACATTTTTGCGGAATCTACGAGTTTAGAGGGGAAAAACACGGGAAACTTAAGGGATATTTAAGCCTAGAGAAAATCTGTCCGACCACAAGGAAAATTAAAAAATTAGAGTGAAAAAACTGATACTGATATACAATTTGAAGTTTAGTAGTTCAGGGGAACAAGAAGTCTTCAGATATAGGGGACGAAGACGGAACAACACTTAAACTAAATCGCTTATTTAGGCCCGGCGATGAAATGATTTTCATTTTTTTAAATGTGTAAACTAAAATTAAATGTGTTCATAAACCACTATAATGCTAAGAAATTCCAAAATAATATAAGCCTTTGACTGGAAACTTGAACAACGTTGATTTAATTTATATACAATTAATAAGTCGTATTTTAATTGACCTCACTGGCTATTTACTGAACCGGAATAGCATTATCAACGAGCGCTGTAGCACATAACAGCCATATTACCATTTTAATATTTAAATAGAATTGAATTAAAAAAGTGATATCATGAAAGCAGGAAAAAAATAGTAATATAGGGTGGATTGGATAGTGTTATTGAATCTTCTGTAATTAGGGATTGATAAATTATTAGCCACTTCTATAATTTTGTTTTTATTGAAAACTAGTTTCAAATGTTATACATTCATCTTCAGTTCTAAAAACACAAAAATTTAAAAATAAGCAATTTAAAATACAGTGTGATATTATTATGTTTATTAAATCAAATTTATATTGCATTTAATTTAAAATGTTTAATAATATCAAACTGTATTTTAAATTGCTTCTTTTTAAATTTTTGTGTGTTTTTAGAACTGAAGATGAATGAATGTATAACGTTTGAAACTAGTTTTCAATAAAACCAAAATTATAGAAGCGGAAAATAATTTATCAATCCCTAATTAGATTGAGGCTTCTATACTATAATGCGAACGTCAACTGAATCTTCTGTAGTTAATTTCTCATTAAAATAAATAAAATGTAATAATAAAAGGTATTCCACCTCCAGATTATAGACCCTATATATATATATATATATATATATATATATATATATACAAATATATATATATATACAACTTTTCTCACCGAGACTTGCAAATGCCAACTGCCAGCGAATACGGACTCACTACAAACGATTTATTAACAAATTGCAAGAATAGAGTAAATACAATCTGCATTCCTATGAACTATGTTTTTTCTGTTCGGATTGTCTCTTAAGACTGAAAAGAACGCAGATGAGAGATCCAATGCTGTAATCTCTGAAGGTAAATCAATATCAGAGAACATTCACTATTTTTTTTACATAGTTGTTCCTCGGGTCTGAGATGTAATTATTACGTACGCAAGAACACTAGACAGATTGTCAATTAATATTTTGCAGATAAAGCTAAATAAATATATATATATATATATATATATATATATATATATATATATATATATATATATATATATATATATATATATATATATATATTTTAATGATATTGGAGTAAACTGAAAGCCGTGCTGGTCCTTCTTTTTCTAGACAGTAGACCTCGTCATAGTATTTATAATTTTTTAGTCGTATTTTCCTCGAATAAAATTGCCTATTGCACTGAGTCGTTGGCCACCGAAGAGGGGCGGGTGTACATTTTCTATCTGTTTCATAAACCCTAGAACATATAAATATAAATATATATATATATATATATATATATATATATATATATATATATATATATATATATATATATATATATATATATGTTACATTTGAGCACCTTCAGTAGCCCCCTTTGGGTCAAATGAGCTGAGATTCGGTATGCAACGTTTCTTCTAGGCAGAACAATACTATAAAAATATTGGTAAACTTCAGCCACAAACTTTTGTATGTTTACCCCAAATTTCGCCGCTTATGAAGATTTGTACATCTCCACAGCTCTAAATTAAGCCAGGATTGAAAATTTGTATGTAAATTGAGCTGGTGACAGGGAAGTGCCTTTTTGGGATTCCAACATGTTTCCCCCATTCCCCGAGGTTTTTCAATTTTTTTAAGTATTTGCGTATCTCTAAAACTCCTCCAAATTGAGTAAGTTTACCTGAAATTTCCCGTTAATAGACAAAGCGATCACATAAAATATGACCTTAGTGACAAAAAGATCGGCTACTCACAGCATAATTTTTTTTAATTTCATTTTTTTATTTATCATCCAGCAGCTCTATCTTAATCAAGTGGCCCTTGTCATGTAGGAAATCAGGATATTGTTTCAACATGTGTCTCGTATATGAGTTAGTCTTTGACTCTAAGCTAAATTAGCAGCAAAAGAATTTAACTTCAATTTTCCTGTAATTTGTCGGAAAAGAGCTGTGAGAAAAATAAATCTGTACCTCGGAGGTAATGGAGGCTATATCACTAACCTTACAAATCAGTTTGAACAAATGTTTCTCTCCCAATAAAAATAGGCTTATGCAAGTGTTCTTTTAAAAGCATATAGCTCCCCTTCAAATAGGTCTAGGGCCTATACCTCTAGGCAAAAAAGTTAAAAAACAAATGTGTAATAATGCTACATTAATATAAAAATTGAACATAGTGTTCTATAATTCCGTGGTAAAGATATATTAAAAATGAGTGTTTCTAAAAATTAACCTGCGGAACAGGGCCCATGTTTTTCACCGAAAACAGACTTTTATTTAAGCTTATACGAGTAATTGAAAATAGGTGTTTATTTTTCAGCATAATTTATGAAAATTACTTGGCTGTGCGATTGTAATAATAAAATTATGAAAAAAATTAAATCACTTGAATATTATTAATACACATAGCAATTTTTTGTTTTCTTAATTGATCCATTTCCGATTTTCAAAAATTGAGCATTCACAACATTTCAATATCTTCTTCATAATCAGGTGTGCATACTCTCCAATAGTCGATGACATTTAGTAAACAATAAACAAAAAATAGTATAATTGTAATACCTAAAAAATATAATACAATATAATATACTTCCAAATTACAGCTATAATTCATTTAATGGAAATAAAGATACTAAAATTATTTCAGGTAACTTTTCTTAAGTTATTACAGCTTTGAGCTGATTTTGAAATAAAGACATGTAGGAAAACGTAAGGTGCACTACAATTTCTGAGACTACGTCGCGAAAATCGCCTTGACTGCTCAGTAATTATCTGATATTAGAGGAATTTTCCAATACCAGTAATAATATAAAAAATTACTAGTTTAAAATGTTAGTAATCTAATTCTGACCCTAATACAACAGGAGATTCTTCTGAAGATAATACACTAAAGAAAACCCCGGAATAGATGAATCAAAGGAATTAGAAATACTTTTTAATGATCTCAAGGTTAATATTGAGAACCGAAAGAAGGCTCAGAAATAAAACTTCTATTAATATCCAATAAAATAATAATCCAGTGTAAATTTTATTTCTGTGCTAATTTATTAATATACCTAATAAAAACCTTTAAGTGCGTTTTTAAAAATTATCCTTTTAAAACGACACAAACCGATTTGGCATTGAAATTTTATTTCTGTTCGAAACACTATCATACGGGCACATTCAGTGGCAGCTCGTAGATAAAATAAGTGGGAGTGCAGCTCCAGAAAATTGTAAGTTTTTGTTTTCGAATTGTGTAAGAGGGATGTGCACAAAAAGAAAACTTATTCAAAAACTTGTTAAAATCCTAAAAGAGCAAAATCAAACATATTTCACTAATTATAACATATATTCTTACAGTTCAAGCATTATCAATTTATTTAATAATGAAATCCATTCTTCTTTTTTTCAACTTGAGCGAAAGCATAGTGATGCAAGACCATGGTTAAAGTTTTCTGTTTGCTTTATCTTGGTAGAAGGAAAATCTGTTAGTTAAGGATAATTTGGAGCGTCTGCCAAGTAACCTGGATAATAGTTCGAATCGTTTCTTCAGTTTCTCTTCAGTCCTCCATGTCAGTCTCTTGTCAAGACGAAGACCCAAATATCACACTTCCTGAGATGTAGATATTGGCACATTGTTAAAATACACTTGAGGACATGGTCCATGATTGAGTGTGAACACACTTTTTATTTTATTTATCTTTGCTTTCGCCTGGTCGCCCTATTTAAAAATCTCGTCAAGGTGGATTTGGAGGATAAAAGACCTTAGCACAGAACTTTGTGGAAAGTGAGGAGAGCTGTGTCATCAGCAAATGAAGCCAATAAAGTGTAACCATGCTCGGGTAAGTCTGACGAATAAATATCGAACAGTAATAGTCCCGGTACAATGCCCTGTGGAACTCCTGCTTTGACACGTTTTGTCACTACCTACTGTTACTGTAAAGTGTCTGCCGGTCAAGCAAGAATGTTTTCTTAGTATTACTATTTTAAGCAGTAAGACGCTGGCAATCCTTGACAGATTTTATAAAATAACTAAAGACTAGATGAGGAAATATTATAAGTAGCCAAATTTATTTGGTAAAACTGTTAACACATAAATGTTAAAAAATATATATTGCTACAAATCTAAGGATCTTCCTCTTCTCATTTATCTTATCCTCTTACCTCCAATCCTATCCCTAGAATCCCTTTATAGTAGGCCAGAGGGCTGATACCTTAAACTCGCTTCTTTCTCTCTTCGACACATCTGATCATCCTGTCACAATCTTCTCCGAGTTCCGTCCAACTACCCTTCTGATACCTCCTACCACCCTCACCTTGACAATTGATGACTAAATTAACAATAATTCGACAGGAATATAAGGAAACAAAAACAGTCATACTAACTTCATTTATTTCTTGGAATAAGATTTTATACGGACATTCTTGACATCATATTGAAGTCACTAAAATGTTCTCCGTAAAAAGGGCAGATAAACCAATAAACAAACCCTCATTGCAACTACAGCCTCAATTGAAGATGTGTTCGATTTTGCTAATTACTGTTTAATACAATACCTCGTATTTAAACAATAACGATTCATTACAAATAAAGTATAAGGTTATTGCATTTTGATAGACAGTTGATCAATTCCAATTAAAGAGGATATATAAATAATTAGTATTTAATAAAATATAAATAATTAATCACCAATACAAATCGGAAGTGTAACATATAAGAAGTATATATATGGATCCTCTTCAACAACATCATATTTTGGGTGGTCGAATTCTAATGAAACATTAGGATACTCGTAATCTGCTTGAGTGAAATTCATTTTTAATAATTTCTTCTCTCTTTTGCCAAATCTTATTCATAATTTTTATACTTTATCCAAAGATTTATATATAATACCAGATGAGTGATCAGGTCAATCCCTAGCATATTTTCATTTTTATTCATTTAATGGTACTTATTTGTTATACGCCCCACCCAAAAAATTTAATTTAATTTATAGAAAGTAACAATGATAATAAAAAACATATGTTTATTTTCGTAAATAAATAATTTTTAAAAATTATTACTTATATAAAAAGTATGAAAGTTTACGATGTTTTGTAATATCTGTTCAAAAGGATCATTCCCGTTAAGCACTTCAAAGCCATTAAAATTGCACCTCTGATTTATTTTCGAAACACAAGAGAATTCGCCAATTTTAGCCAATTTTTTTTTTTTTTCGGTGATTCCACATCCAAAAATATTGGGCATGTTTCCCAGCGTTCGTTCCAGTGAGCTCTAGGAGCCCCCCCCAAAAAAAAAATAAATAAAAATAAATAAATAAATAAAACATAAAATACGCTGAAACTGCTTTATTTTGTATCTCCAGTTTGGAAAATGATATTTTCTGTTATGACTGTTTTTCAGAGTATTTTAAAAGATAAAGAAAAACTTTAAAAAATAATTGCTTTTTGGCCTAATAATCATTTTTTGTTTTGTTTTTAGTTCAGAGGAGGTTCAAAATTTTTAATACACGAAATTATGTTTCGATTTGAAGCTCTGAATTTCGCCTTCAGTTTATCCGATTTCGATGTTTATGGACTGGTTGGAAAGAGAGAAGTTTCTTCTTTATAAAATTATTGCATTGAGTGTTGAAAAATGTGATTAAAATATAAAAACGAAATTGAGGTTTTTTTCCGGATGACGTTGGTTCTAAAACACATACGAACATCCCGGTTAAAGAAAATCGCGTAGTAGTGGTCAAACCATCACCGATCCTCCAAAAAAGGTATTTTTAGATTCGCCCAAAAATTTGAATAATGGGGTTTTTCAAAGTGCTAAAACGAAATCAATCCATAGAGGGACACACCTCCATCAGCCCCTGAACGATGCCAGGATATTATGGTATCTGTATAGAGTTATATTAGAGATAAGACAAAATTACTAGGAGATTTAAAATCAGAAGTGAGCCCCGTCACTGGTATTATAATTTTACTCAAAATATCCATAAAATACATGTAATTTTGGTCTTGCAATTTCGAAAAACTGTACAGTCCGCCCTGCGAAATTGTCGGACAAAACTTTTCTTGCAACTAAATTATGAGATCTTCCTTATTCAAGAGTAATAACTTCTGCTGCTTATGACGTGGTTAAAAAAATGCTAGCTGCCAAACTATTGTATTTTGTTGGGATAGCAACGGATCTCCATTGAGGAGAGGAGGACGGAAAATAGTTTTATAAATTAATATTTTTAATCTCAGACTGAGATGTTGTGTTGTTAACTAATGGCTAAAGCTTATATGATTTCTATCAAACCTATGATAATTTAAAACCGCAATGAGCAGTAAAATTTAGATATCTATCAAGTTTAACGTCCAAATTGGCCAAAATCCTTGTTAAGTTGATATACCGATCTCTAACTCGAAATTTATTGGGTTGATTTTTTTTATTCTTTTAAAAAAGGGTTGCTTGTAAATTCAATTCTTTCAGTCCATTTTTAATAATATTACAAGTCTGTGCTGCTTGATTCAAAGTTTTTGTAGATTTATTTTTTTCTTCCTCACTACCAAAGACAGGAAATCTTCACATTCATACAGGAAGTGAAAAACAATTATGTCTCAGAATCGAAAATTTTCTCCCACTCGCATTTTACATTTTAGACATCAAAGAACAAATTTGTTCTCATGCTGCATGTAGTCAAATCCATGCGACGGACATAACCTACTATCGTTAATCCGACCTTGATGAAATTTGCATGGAATGTGCGGGTTGGTATTTAGATGGTTGCATGTCAATTTCATTAAATTCCATCCACTACTTTCGCTTACGTATGAGCAAAAGCATTTTTCTTGACACACCTATACTTCGAAAATGGCTCGTCCAATCTGATTCAAAGTAGGAGGGAAGTTGAGGATTAGTGTACAAATAGCTGAGACATCTTAGTATGATGTACGATTTCTTTTCGTTGTATATATTTATTGATCGATACAAATTTTCAATTTAAGGATGAATTCTAAACGGTACGTTCACTAAACGGTCGACCATATGTTGAGCTTATGGCCTGACACTACAAACTGATTCGTATTTATGCCAATTCAGGCTCCAGCATCAACTGAAAGGAATCCGTTGGGGTTTTATTTACATCTTGAGCGAGCGTAGCCAGCGGTGATTGTGATTCGATTAAAGCCATAGTGTAGGTTATATTCCAGAACAATGGTCTATTTTTTATCACGTAAGTACTTATTCTCTAATTCTTAAGTGCCGGTTTAAACAGTTGAATTTTCTCAACGAATGTATTATTATCGTTATAAAAAAATACCATATCGGTTTCATGATGAAATAACATGGACCTACCAATATAATTGAACAAGAGAATCACGGAGACTTCTAAGAGGTAAGTAATATAGCTCTTGAGCTGAACGATGAGATGAGCCAGCCTAGGATTAAATAATCTTACCTAAAGATAGTTTTAAAAAAAATCAGTATTATTTGAAATTGCAAGGCGTGTTCTTTCAATTCAGAATTTGTTAATTTTTATATTTTTTGGGTAATTGCCCTGGAGGCGGTAAAAATGAAACAAAACATAGAGCAAAAATGTTTAAATTTTCGGCCCATTTTTAAGTCCGCTGCAGTGTTATGGACATGGTACGACAAAGCAGGAAAATTTCATTAAAACGTTAAAAGAATCAATAAATATGAAAATTAAATTACATAAAAGGTGAAATAAAAATATTGAAAAAACCTCCAGATAAATAAAGAAATTATAGAAAATTAAATCTAGTAGTGGCCACACAATTCGCCACCGTCGATCGCTAAAGATTAAGACGAGGCATTTTTTCTCGGAGAGGGATTTAATAAGAAGAAGGCAAATAATCACCTAAATGTCTTTAATCGCCAAATTGGGCATAAGTTTTAAATATAAGCATCAAAATTTGATTAAAAAGTATTGTTAAAATTACCAAATATATTCCTCAAAATACAAATCTTATGTTGGTGGATATATAAATTATAGTTTTCCGTACATTTCAGGAGGAGATATATCCTCCTGATTCTTCTGCGTACCCCACTGGAGGTATTAAACATTTTTTTCTTAAATTATTAAGCAACTAATTGTTATATGAACAACGATCGTTTCACACATTTGTGGGAAAAAATCTAGTAAATATTATTCATAAAATGTAAATAAGTAACAGAGAAGGTTCAGCCAACTCTCGTTACGCAATAAAGGGGAAAGCAATTCGCCACAACTTTCGTATCTCCCTTTATTTTAACCTACACTATCTTCTTCACAGTTAAAGATTTTATTAAAAAAAATTTGGTGCGGTGCGCGCATCACACAACTTTCACTTACCGTCCTATAATAATTATCTTTTTAATGCAATTTTAAAGAGTTCACATAAACACTGCTTCTAATAAACTCAGCAGCATACACATCTTCTCCCACTTAAGTACAATAAAAAAAAATTTTAAAGAATTTTAGTACAACAATCCTGTACACTACTTATACATTTTAACTTTGTCAAGTTGCAAATATATTTTAAAAGTTCCTGGTTTAGTTTCCATGGAAAATTTTTCTTTCCATTAAATAATGTGAAAGTAGAAATTATTAAGTTAGGTTCGCTTTTGTATTCTTAAATTACTTTATTACAGAGCGTATTGTTTACAACAGATTGGTGGGAGGAAGTTTGGTCGCATCCGTCTCCTTTCAGATGCGCTTGGCCCATGAAGACCCATCTAGGGTTTTGTGCTCCTCATAAAATACCCTGTATCTTTGCTAATACTGGTCCGATTTTCATGATTCTTTTATTGTTTTTTAGGTAATTTAATTACCTTTCATACAATTCTACACATAATTTACCGTAAAATGCATACTTTTTATGCTTTGCGCAAATAAAATATTCTTTTCATCATAACTTTTTCCCTGTAATTCCTCGGTGATTTACTAAATAAATGAAAAGTTAAAGGCCATTATGAAGAATAATTCAGGCAAGTTTCATCAAAATCGTTAGAGCCGTTTTCGAGAAAATTGTAAAAAAGTGTAAAATCGATTATATAAAGTGGCACTTCCGGTTAGTCGAATTCGACGAAAAAGTTGCTGTAACATCACAGCCATATACCTACTTTAAATATGAAATTTGAGTATCGTACGACATTTCGTTTTTGAGCTAGGCTGTAAACATACACACACAGACCATTTTGCGAGGCTTGGTCATTTGGACTCAGTGGACCTTAAAACGTGTATTTCTAGAGCAATATCTATCATTTCTGCAAACTAATTGCTTTGTATTCAATTGTAAGATTTGTATTCATTGGAATTAGTACTGCTTTAATTAGATATTCTTTAAAATTATTAGTGCTGTCGACTTTCGATGGTCTGGGGAAATTGTATCTAAATAAGTAGCAATTGAAATTACGGTAAGGCCCGGACCTCAACTGAAAAGGATCCGTTGAGGTTTTGTTTATCTCTTGAACGAGCGCAGTGAGCGGAAGTCGACAGCATTAATAATTTTAAAATAAAATCTAATGAAAGCAGTAATAATTCCAATGGCTACGAATCTTACAATATAATACAAAGCAATTAGTCAGCACAAATGGCGCTAGAGTGCCAGTGCTGTGTACCTACGGGCGCAGACTGATAATACTACCCGATTTAAGTTGTACACATTTTATTTGTGTGATTTTTTTTTATTTGTGCACCAACACGCTAGGCCATCGCGTTCATGGTAAAAAATGGTCAATGAGTCAGTGCGCTGAAGATGTAAAAAGCATAGTTGTGATCAGGGACGTTACTGCAGGTTATTGGGAAGGAGGAGAATAAAATCTGAAATTTCCCAGCGATTTTGCAACTATATTACATATTTTAATTTTCCCAACTCTTTTGGATTTGAACTTTTCACTTACCTGTTACGAATGTTAGCATTAAACAATAATTTTTTTTTTTCTATTCATAAACCACATCGGTTAGATAAAATCCTAATTTCTTAACTTAAAGGTATTGGCATTGGTTTTAAATTTTAGTAACTCTTCGAGTAAAATGTTTTACAAGAATTTTAGCAGTTTGAAATAGGATCCCAAATCCTACAAACTTTATGAGTTTTCAAATTATTGGAGAGGGGTAAGGGTGGCCTCTTCCCATGACGATGTCTCTGGATGTGATAATAAAGCATTGGTAAGGAAAGTTTGTGTTTTCAAAAATATAATAGTATGATATTAATAAACTTTTTGCACGGCTAAAATATTTTTTATTATTTTTTTTCTTTATTTTGATAAGTTTCAAATTTTAAAAGAAAATCCTTGAGAATAAAATATACCGTACGGGTTATAAATCTTACAATTATTGTAAGTAATTTTTAGGAGTTTTCGAGAACCAGAATAATAGTGTAGGACTCTACTTCGAGGACGGTAATTTTTTTTTGTTTATCCCCATACTCTTCGAAAACTTATTACCTCAGAAAATTCCATTCGCCCTTGAAATGATTAGACTACAGATATTGTTTTCCATATACTCTTTAATTAGGGAGTCAACGCCCAGTAATTCTGGCTCTGTTTTTAATTCTGTTCTCAGAGAAGGACTGTTCCCACAGATTTCCTTACAAAAGAAGTGTCTCAGGGAGAAAATAAATTATAATTTTTGTTATATAATTTAATGAAAATATTTACTTCAATTTCATGCATTATTTTCTCAGAAGCATTAAGTAGAGGAAATATGGTAATTGGTAAAAAATCTAGATCTTATTTAATTTACATAATTTAAAGGCTCCTAGTTCTCCTAAGCTAAACCCCATCAATATGAAATTATAGAGGTTAGTAGTGGTTGTTTCAGAGTTGTAAAATCCTAAGGGTTTGATAAAAGAAAAAAGTCTATAACGAAGTTTAAGGTAGTTTATGGTCAATTTTATGACAGAAACTCGAGTACATCGAGACGATATTAATCGAATCAAAAACATTTGTCTGTTTAGGAATTACAAAATGTAATTTTACTATAGTTTTTCTTGCATTTTCGCCGAGATATTAAAAAAAAAAATGGTAATTTTTATCTTTTTTCTATTTTTTGGAAGATGTACTAGACTGTTTTCCTTGAATTCTCAGTTTAAATTAAATGCTAAAAAGATATATAAAATATAGAATCATTCATGCATGTATTTTTTTTTTTAATTAGGGAAAATATATGCTGTTCTATAATTTACAAGATTTCGCTGCAAAAATCAATTTAAATTTTTTTTATTTTTTAATGCATTCGATGAGAATTGGTAAGGCCTTTTTTTAATAAAACAAACATAATATCAAAATCAAAACAATTCTGTAAAATGAAAGATGCATGGTAAACATTGTTTTAAATATATTTTTATATTCACAAGTCACGATAAATAAATGAACGCATGATTTAAAAAAATAAAAATCAATAGGTATGATATCATTAAGTATGATAAGAGAACAGCACCTCCTGACATGAAATTAAAAAAACAAGCTACTTTTCAGGATTCTATGGCGTATAAAATTATTTTTACTTAAGGAAGTCATAAAGTCACGTAAAAAAAAAAAAATAAAAAATAAAAAGTGTGTATATATATATATATATATATATATATATATATATATATATATATATATATATATATATATATATATATATATATAAAGACATTTCTACATTTTTGGTGAGAGATTCCAAAATGAAATCTTCAATATCTCGAATAGTAGTAAATAATAGTCTAGAGGCGATAGAGAAAATATATTAATTTTTTTAAATAAATTTCCGATGGACTTTGTCAACGTGATAATTATGAGACAAATAGTAGAAACAAATTGTATATGTTTTAGATAAAATTGTATGTAGTAACCTAGTAAACAAAATTATAAAGTCTATTATAAATTATAATTATAAAATCTTATAAATTATGAGAACATTTTATTTTTTTAATAAAAAATATTACGTAACAGTTAAATGAAACGCAAACAATTGAAGCTGGACAACTTTTCGAAAAAAATAAATAAATAAAAAACGTGAAATATGGCAATTTTTGGAATATACATATGTAACGCCAGCATATAACCTCTAATGTCAGGTAGCTGCATACAGATTTTATGTAAAACATATGCATACTGTTTTTACGATTTTTCTCCTAATTATCACGTCGAGAAAATCCATTGAAAATTTATTTCTAAAAATTAACTATCGCGCCTGGACTACAACTAGCTTGCGTTTCGGATTCATCAGAACAGAAAAATATGAGATGAGATAAATGCAAACCGCAGAAAGCACATCTCACACCAACGCTAAGCATGAATGACTACATAGAAATAATCCATAAGAAATCAAGTGATTTTCACCAGATTAGCTAAGACTTTACTAGGCACTGTACCGGTAATTATTCCAATCAGGGAGGTCAGGTTAAATAAATTAAAAAATCTTATATTTCTTCAATTAGACGTCAGGAATATTAAATACAATTATAACAATCGGTCCAAACGTGACTAGAATCGTATATTAACGTCGTCAGGGGCATGGCAATGAATTGTACCATTAGGTTTAATAGCAAAGATTATTACGTTTTTAAATTTTCTTTTTTCTTCAAAATTTATGTGAGTGGGTTAAATCTTCGAAAATTAAAGCCATGTACAAAAGTCTACAACGTACTTTATACGAGAATATTTTAACATAGAAATATGAAAACAAAGATGAAATTAAAAAAAAAAAAAAAATGGTCTTCAGCACAGAACTTTCAATCCATGTAACTGCTAACTCAGTTGATTCAAATCCTGAGGAGGGCCTACAATTTAGGTAGGAATTTTGACACATTAAATATTATATTTTATTGCTGAATGTTTTATTTCTGATTGCACCCACATCCATTCATCATCCCCTAGTTTTCATCTAATGTAAAATGACGCAGAAATCCCACATTAGGTTGGACAGTCCTAAATTTGGAGTTTTGTCCCACATTGGACAATATTTTGTCATTTGGCATAAAAAAAAAATATAACATTTTTTTAAATTTTACCTTTTTATAACGTCGATGTACAATTTAAAATTGATAGTAAAAAAAACTTTTATTTTGTGTCTTTCCCACATACCACTGCAAAAAAACATCGGGTCACATTAATCTACAGTCAATTACGAGTACATAGATCTCCAATATTTAAAAAAAAACTGACCATAATTAAAAAATCAATTAGTGATCATACTGCCAACGATTGTTTACCAATTGTGTGAATAAAATATATCAAAACATGTTTGGAATAAATTAAATCATTAGATGGTGTCTTTTAATGTGAGAAAATATTCAGAAAGCATAACCACCAAAATTAAATTTAGTTAACTATCAGCTTACAGGAAGATTACACCTTCATTATATAATACAAGATTTACTATAAATAATAATTTGAATAGATATCTCCATACGATTGAGGGAGAAAAATTAAACTGAGTAAAAGAATATCTCTGGCTATTGATAAAATAAATGTTATCTGCTCTACTTTATTTACTGAAATAGGAATGTACTGTAATAAGTGGAAAGGTAAATATTTTATAAGAATGCTTATCACTTCAAGTTCAAAAAGCTGATAGCATTATAATTTAGGATGATAATTTATCAGTATATAATAACCAGTTTAAAATAGCAAATTAATTATAAGACTATCAGTTAAATGTCGGACTTTTCCATTCTAAATTTTCATTTAATGGTTACCTTTCTAAATAAAAATGAAACTTATGATAGAATACTACGACACACCCTCTATTCACTCTTGAGATTTAAACAATGAATAATTAATAAAATATAAATTTATAGCCAATCTTAAATTGAATTTATTTTCAATCAAAAGCATTATTTTTTCTGCCTTTGATGTTTATAGTGATGTTTATCCTATTTTGTTATTTAATTATGACATTCATTTACTTTTTTTTTTTGTTAATCAGTTATTAACTGTGTGGTAATAGATGTATGAATAATGTTGTTGATGTATGAATGATCTTTGTTTTAATTTTACGTTCCTACCTAATTTTCAGCTGTTTTTTTTCTTTTCTTTCTTTTCTATTTTTAGATCAATTTTTATAGTTCCAAATTACATCACTTTTAGACTTCATAAATTCATCTAAAACATGTTTTGCCTTAAAATTCTATGCACTCCTTCCCCGGTATTTCAGCTGTCCTATTTTGGATCAAAACTTTTATGGTCACTCTCTGTATAAAGTAAGTTTCTAAAAAACACTTTGTTTTTTCGGTTAATGAAAAATAAAAATGATAAACGTACACACATATATAATCATTAATCTGATAATAGTAAGAGTAATATAATATATTATTCTTAGGATCATATTATGATCTAAGTAAATTTGACCAGGATTTAATTAGCTTATATTTATTTAAAATAAAGTTTTTTATCCAAGTCATGAAAAAAAAAATATAAACAGATTGTCATATATAGAATAAGAACCAATATAATAGAAATAAATAAAATAACTAAGCAGAGATGGGATATTATATTTATACCTATAATGACTGAAAGACAAATAATCAATGTCATAATTTGGTTAATCAAAGAAATAGTCACATTATAACTGGTTAATTCTTGTGACTATTTTTGTTTTTATATTATGATTATAAGTAACCTTTTTTTTAATATAATTTAATTGTTTAGAAGTAATTAATTAAGATTTTTTTGTTCCACTTTCCCTCAAATTTTCTTAACATCATTTTGTTAGTAAAATAATTGACCAAAAAAAAATCTCTCAGACAAAAAAATTTTATTCTTACCCTTTTTTTCCCATACCTAAACAACCTTATTTATCATAATTTTGGATAGGAATTATTTTTATGAAAGGGTTTTTTAAAATCAATATTACACAAATAATAATGCATATCTTAGATTTCCTAATACATAAAAATAGAGCCTCTTTACAAAAATACAATGTTATTCAAATATAATTATCTGGCTTTAAGTTCATTTGTCGGTAAAAATAAATCAATTGCCTGTTACAAAATTACAGATGTAAGAGGTAAAACTAAACGGATAGTTTTACAATCATAAATCATTCTGACTGAAAAACAATTTCATTAACATAAAAAGCAAATAATTTTATAATTAACATTGAAATTAGATAAGGGGTAGGCAATAATTGATATCATATAACCTTGCAGTCCAGTAAACAGAAAAAGGCCTCATTCCTCATCAGTTAGTGAAAGTAATAACCTGTTTTAAGTAGCTCAGTTGAAGTTTTATTATATTTTCAGTACTATCTGTTAACAATGTCAGAAAAGATAGGAATTGTAGGAAGGTAAAGTTTACAATGTACTTTTAACTGCTAAATATGGCCTGATCAGAATTGAAAATAAAAACAGAATGAATTTTAACTTAGCTTAACAGATATTATAATAATAATAAAAAAGATGAACTAAGATAGTGTTTATTTTTTCAGTGGTTTGATCGGAAGGAGCTGGGCAATGCTGTTTGCAAGCGTGGGATACAATGTCATGATATATGACATTCTGCCCGAACAGATTAAAAATGCAAAGGATGATATCGAAAAGCAAATACATACATTAAAAAGTAAAAATCTTTTAAGGGGTACTGTTTCAGCAGAGCAACAGATAAATTTGATTAAGGGTAAGTTTAGTAGTTTCAGAAATACTTAACCAAAAAACTAAGCTAGCAATAGAGAAAAATAAAAATGTATAGGACACTGTGCCCATTTTTTTTACCAATTTAGTATTATTACACATTTGTATTTAACTTTCTTGGTTACCAAGAAGTATAGATAGATAACTATGTCCTCCAACAATTATAATGGTAGTTACATGATTTAAAAGAACAATAAGTCAACTTATTGAAGAAGGGAAACAACTGTACAAACTGCCCTACTATGAAGTTAGAAAAATGTGACATAGCATCCTATGCCTCCAAGGTAGATATTAAAGATGTGATATGGTTGTGTTTATAACTGTTGTTGCTAACCCTAATGGTTCAACATGAATTAGGAGTAAATTTGGAGCAGTGCAGATTACTATTATAAGTATAATATAGTTTTTAAATGGATGGAAAATCCAATACATCATTTTTTTTTATTATTGGAAAGGAATATGGAATAGTTTTTTTAAAAATTAATATCGCCTATGTAGTCTAATTTACCATTTACGATCAGAATTGAATAATTTATTTAATCTGATTCAGGAACCAGTGACTTAAAGGATCTTGGAGATGCTATTTACATACAAGAATGTGTTCCTGAAAATTTACCTCTGAAACAAAAAGTTTTCGGAGAGGTGGACAAAGTAGCCGGGCCAAAAACAATTTTAGCAAGTTCTACCTCAACGTTTCTTCCTTCTACATTTACAGAAAATATCACCAATAGGAAAAATGTGATTGTGGCACACCCCGTAAGCAATTTTTATGTTAATTATAAATTAGAGTTGTAACAACCATGAACAAAGTGCATTAAAGTTAATTTAGTGAAAATATTAAGAACTCTACAGATAATACGGCCTATAACAACAGTGAGAGTAACCTCTTTATCTCCTCACAGGTTATGAACAGTTGGAGACGTTGTAACCAGGTTATGATTCTAATATGTTTCATAGTAAAAATGCGTTATTTAATATTATATTTATGAAAAATGGGCGATAAATTCATAAATTGATTCACAGATGGTTCCGTTCACTGACAGAGTGACCAGAGACTCGGGAAAAATAATGCTAGCTCAGTGAATTAGCGAGCAAATGGAAATAAGATAAGACGATAAATCTCGCATCTCGATCAACTTACGCAGATTGCAGTGAGGTTACCAAAAATCTTTTGGACCCAGTTGCGTAAATAACGCCAATGCAACCGATGCGACGAATTGGGGAGCAGAGCCTATGGGAGGGATCTGTGCATAAAACAATTTACTGTGGAAAAAAAAAATCCGTTCAAATAAATTACATATGTAAATTCTATTTCAAACAATTAAAAAATACTTCTTGAAAACGATTTCTCTTTCAATAATGATGCTCTGTTTAGTATCTTCAATGAAACATAATTGGTTATTTTTCTAGAGGAGAGGGAAAAGGGGCGCACAGAAAAAACACTTGCATTGGGACGCAGCCATCATTAGCTACGCCACAGCTTAGACATCAATTTTTTTCAGAGCAGTATCATGAAAAAGAGGTCAATACACTCCTACGCCTACTCTTCGAGGAATAGTTTATTTTTTAAAATAAATTTCCACGGGACGTTCCCATAATTAGGAGAAATATTGTAGAAATAAATTATTTTAGATAAAATCGGTATATAGCAACATGGTGAAAAAATTCATAAAGGTGCCGAAAAGTTGTTTAATCACGATTAAGATGGGAAAAAAAAGTTTTTTTTTACGTTAAAAAATTAGTCGAAACTAGTTTTCAATAAAACAAATTTATAGAAATGGCAAATAATTTATCAATCCCTAATTAGATTGATACTTCTATACCATCATGCGGATGTCAACCAAAAATAGTTCTTGAACGATTTTTCAAAGTGCTATTTGTTCGCAAAGAGTTTCTCTACAATTTTCATGAAATATATGTGAGGTCCGATTTAATAGCTCTAAAACGCATTTGGAAATCAGGTTTTTCTTGCTAGCACTTGGTGCTCTCGCCGTTGCAACCGCCCGCCTTAACCAAAGGTAAGAGAAGAGGAGGAGAGCAGCCGAATATAAGCTCGCGAATCTAGGCCAGTGAGAAAGGGGAGAGTGCTGAGGTAAGCATAGGCCAGTGAACTGTAGATAAGCTATTCTCGTCTATTACGAGCTAAAAACCAATGAAATAAATAAAAATGACGGTCATGACGTTAAAATCTATTTTAATACTTATCATTACTTTTACACTCGAACAAATCATTATTCGTGATTTTTAAATTGCTACAAATGATTTACAGATCGTTATTCATTCTTCTACCTTAAATAGCTACTGCTTATTTCTTTTTCCATTAAAAAAAAAAGCACAAAAAATCTAACCTATTCTAATACTAATCGTGTCGAAAACATCATGGCATTCCAAAACTAATGTTAATTTTCATCAGCAATTAAAGCCAATCGCCTTAGATTAATGATTTGCTTGTCAGTAATATTTAACTAGGAGTTTTCTCACACGATCTCAATAAATATTATCGGAAGGTTTGTGATTTAGTAGCATTATCAAACAATAGATTGAATAATGGCTGTTTAAGTATTCCTTAATCCCATGCTTGTCGCCGATTTAGCCTTAATGAAGGCCTTCAACTTAAGCAGAAATGTAGGCACACATATTAAAGAAGTATCACACCTTTCTGTGTGCTTCTTTCCTGACCGCAACCCCAACCATCTTCTCTTTGATCAAATTGAACGAATGAAACAGTCCGACTTTACAATTTTATTTAAAGTGCGTATACACGAGCGAGTTTTTCTCTCTCAGGAATGATAGATATACTCTCAAGAATAAAATTCGCAGGTGTAAAGGCCTCTGGGAACTCTCTCCCTCCTCTCGGAGAGCACTCTTAGGAACGAACTCTCGGAGGCCTTTATACTTGCGAGTTTTGCTCGAGAGTGCAAAACTCGCTTGTGTAAACGCACCTTTAGTGACGAGAATCTTCTGATATCGGCTATTGAAGAAGAAACAGTTAAGAAACTTGCCAAGAAACTGGAATCCACACTGGCGTTCTGCATGGAATAGAGAAAGGTTCTGAATTATTTCAAAACTCACATTCCGATCGAGATGATCTGATAACTTCATTATATATGTTATCATATTTAATTGATATTGCTATGATATATGTACGTGATAATACCAAAGAAAATAAATAATAAAAAGGCATTGCTTTGCAATTATGTTTACCAATTAAAATTAACTACGATTATCCACCAGGTAAACCCACCTTATTATGTACCACTCGTTGAAGTTGTACCAGCCCCTTGGACAGAACAATGGGTCGTCACTAAAACAAAAGAGATTTTGGAAAAAATCGGGCAAAGCCCAGTTGTTTTATCGAGAGAAACACCAGGATTCGCTTTAAACAGAATACAGTAAGTTTTTTTTTTTTTTCATTTTATCACTTAATATTGTTCACATAAAAGTATATGTGTAAGACATTTTTAAATATATATATATATATATATATATATAGTTTTTCTCCATTTCTTTTCTAAGGAGGGCATTTCGAAATAAATAATACATGTAAACCTTCTGGAAAAAATTCTCTAAATGATAGTGAAATCCACGTCAAAATCGAACTTTTCCAGTTTTGCGAACACAAACATACGCAGGCTGAATTTATATATATATATATATATATATATATATATATATATATATATATATATATATATATAAATTCAGCCTGTGTATGTTTGTGTTCGCAAAACTGGAAAAGTTCGATTTTGACGTGGATTTCACTATCATTTAGAGAATTTTTTCCAGAAGGTTTACATGTATTATTTATTTCGAAATGCTCTCCTTAGAAAAGAAATGGAGAAAAACTATCCAAAAAATGGGCAATTTTGTGATAATTGTCATGACAACTTCATATATGCAGAAGCAAATTCAATACAAAAACATTTTAATAAGAGTAAAATTATTGTGTTAAAACGTCATTTGTTAATAAAATTGGAGATTAAGCAAAAAAATATCTGATGTGGGCAACACATGACTTTCTTGTACGCCTATTAAACTATATATAATTGGCTCAAAAAGTGATCCTAAATTTGGTTACTAGTTTCCGAAGATTGCAGTTTCTCAAAAAGGACACTCGGCGTCGCGACGTCCATCTATTGTCGCGACACACCAAGCTCTTGTTTCTGGAGGTCTCATTCCGTTATTAAATGTCGTTTTCTTTCAGTAAGTAACTAGTTTCCAAGAGAAGAAATTTCTTCGTGTTCCGTGACAACATTAGAACTGTCAACGTCACTAGATAAAGCATTGGAAATCGACAATTTCAACTTTTTATGCGGAGGAACCCCCTTAACTTATACTTATTCTCCTGCTGCAGACTTGTTCAGCAAACAAATGGGGAGAAAAAAAAAAGGTATTTTACACTCAATTTTGTACACTTAATACAAGGAATAAAAAAAATCTGGTGCGGTGCGCGCATCACACAACTTTCCCTTACTCTCCTATAATAATCTTTTTAATACAATTTTAAAGAGTTCACATAAACACTGCTTCTAATAAACTCAGCAGCATACACATCTTCTCCCACTAAAGTACAATAAAAAAGTTTTTTAAACAATTTTAGTACAACAATCCTGTACACTACCTATATATTTTAACATTGTCAAGTTGCAAATATATTTTAAAAGTTTCTGGTTTAGTTTCCATGGAAACATTTTCTTTCCATTAAATAATGTGAAAGTAGAAATTATTAAGTTAATTTCCACTTTTGTATTCTTAAATTACTTTATTACAGAGCGTATTGTTTACAACAGATTGGTGGGAGGAAGTTTGGTCGCATCCGTCTCCTTTCAGATGCGCTTGGCCCATGAAGACCCATCTAGGGTCTTGTGCTCCTCATAAAATACCCTGTATCATTGCTAATACTGGTCCGATTTTTGTGATTCTTTTATTATTTTTTAGATAATTTAATTACCTTTCATACAATACTACAAATAATTTAGCGAAGAATGCATACTTTTTAAGCTATACTCAAATAAAGTATTCTTTTCATCATAACTTTTTTCCCTGCAATTCCTCGGTGAATTACTACATTAATGTAAAGTTAATGACCTTTATGAAGAATAATTTAGGCAAGTTTCATCAAAATCCTTTGAGCCGTTTTCGAGAAAATTGTAAAAAAGTGTAAAATCGATGATATAATAGCTATTTCCGGTTAGTCCGATGCGCTGTATCTTTGCTAATACTGTTCCGATTTTGATGATTCTTTTAATGTTTTTTAGATAATTCAATTACCTTTCATACAATTCTACACATAATTTACCGTAAATTGCATACTTTTTATGCTATGCGCAAATAAAATATTCTTTTCATCATAACTTTTTTTCCTGCAATTCCTCGGTGATTTACTACATAAATGAAAAGTTAAAGACCTTTATGAAGAATAATTTAGGCAAGTTTCATCAAAATCGTTAGAGCCGTTTTCGAGAAAATTGTAAAAAAGTGTAAAATCGATTATATAAAGTTGCACTTCCGGTTAATCGATTTTGACGAAAATGTTGCTGTAACATCACATGCAGGTACCAACCTTAAATACGTAATTTCAGTACCGTATGACTTTTCGTTTTTGAGCTAGACTGTTCACATACACACAGACACACAGACCATTTTGCGAGACTTGGTCATTTGGACTCAGGGGACCTTAAAACATGTATTTCCGTTGAAAACTCGAATTCGAAAATGTTCACGATCGCAATACTTCCCCTTACTATATACTTCGTATATAGGTAAGGGAAAGTAAAAATTTAATTGGAGTGGAAAAAAAAATCGCATTTATAACATTTATTACCGAACCATATGATCTATGTATTTAATTTTAATTCAATTTTTACTTCCTTGTACGCAGTAAATTATCATATGGTACAAATTCAGGGTCACTTTTTGAGCCACCGATTTATAGTTTAATAAGCGTACAAGGAAGTCTTGGGTTGTCCAAATCAGATTTTTTTTTGTAGATCTCAGTAGCCGTTCCGGGCAATGTCAAAGTTTTACCTAAAATGGACTTGAAGCGAGTTACCGAGGAAAATATGAAAAAAAAAGTGACGAAAATGATTTGATGACCAATAAAATTTGATGGCACTTGGGTGGCAAGTGTTCATATTTCCAATCTATGGTGTAAGTACTTTCGGCCCACACGATCAAAAATTTTCTTTAAATCAGTGACGTTTTTCGGCTTCAGCTCCTGGTTTATGATATATAATTGGCCGTGTTTAACTGTGTGCCGTAATAAAATACCTATTATAATAAGTTTGAAACATTATGAAATAACTTAAAACACAAAAAGTTTATAGTGGACGATTTAAAAAACATTGACATCTGATAACATTTTCATAATTTTTTTGAAGGTTCAATGGCATCTTAAAATTATATATGCTGGATTTATTGTAATGTAAAATTTTATTCAATAACTTATAATTCCTGCTGTAAATTTGCACATTATGCTGTTAAATTAAGACAATTATTTTAAATCAAATTTGTACTTACGTTAGTATAGCTGAGAAACTGTTTATTTTCTTGAAGCAGGTTGAAAACCAATCAGAGATAACTTACGAAATCCATTGATATCTATTCTAAATAATAATTTAATTACAATGAACTTCCACAATATTGCTTACCTGGACAACAGCTTATGAACTATGTTGTACCAACCTTATGAATTCTACTTATGCAGTACAATGTAGTAATTTGTACATATTTTTTAATTATGTTATAACTAATAAGCAATTCAATCATAAAAACTCTAAAAATATTATATTAAAATAATATTTTTTCTAATAAAAGATAGAGGATTTATTTTTTAAAGACAACTTGAAGAGGAATAAATTTCAAGTTATACCTGAAATTTGAAATACTTCTTCACAAAAACGTCATATTAAATATTATTAAGGTACATTTATATCTTTATAACTCAAATTAAAGTTCAATATGATTTAATTGTGACTTATAGCCCATTTCAGGCCCAGATGATACATATTAAAATTACTAAATGCAAATTAAAAACCATTCAGTGCAGAAAATTAAATTAAATAATATTCACTTGAATAAAAAAAAATACAACCTGATGCATAATATTTAAGGAACTTATCTCTGTTTTTTTTTGTTTTTTTTAATTGAAAATGAAATTGTCTTAGCATGCTCTTAAGAAGTTAAAACATTATGTACACAAATGATTGTATACCAATAAAAAAATTAATAAAATTAATCTTTTTCCCTTTAGAATCAGAAAGAGGTGGGTTAGTCAGAAAACATGACTAGAAAGTTTTTCTTGTAGTAAAAATAAGCAAAATATAAATTTCCCAATTTGCCAAAACTATTGTCCAAATTGTTTCTAGACAGAAGACAGTTTTTTTTGTCGATTCACAAGCTGCGATGCGGAATCTGACATGTACAAAAACTGCTGTAACTGACTGCACAAGAACTTTGGAGTGCAGGAACACATTAAACGAACTTGGCATCCAAGGCTGGCAGTTGAAATTTCAATGACTTTCCAGTCATGTTAACATACATGGTAATGAAATGGTCAACAAATTGGCAAAGCTGAGAACCTTTCTACCACAGCCATTCACAACACCTCATGACTCTGCAAAAGCACATAAACTCCTTAGTCAATAAATGGATTGTTTAAAACCGCAAAGCAACAGCACCAGGCAATTGGAAGAGCATTGCCCTGAAAGGTATAGCCTTCCTTGAGCAGTCAGTGTTACAGCATTCAGATTAAAAACCGGACATGACCATCTGGTCTCACACCTCCATCGCATACAAGTTCTGAACTCTCCAGGTTGACTCTGTGGCCATGAAACTATGGATGCAGACCACCTGAGAACCTGCATAGCTCTGGACCATTCATAAGAAGATGAGGAAGACCTTGTCTATACACCAATGCTCTACACTGGTCAACAAGTCACAAAATGGCCCAACAGCCAAGAATGGGCATTGGCTGATAAATAATAAACATATTGTCAAAACCTAAAATTATTAGGAAAACATTTTAGTTAATAAAACTAAAATATTTTTTTAGATATGTAATTCTTAATGAATGCTGGCACCTGGTGAATGATGGAATTCTTAGCGTAGAAGATGTGGATAAAGTGATGTCGGAGGGACTTGGCATGAGATATGCTTTCCTTGGTCCGTTTGAAACAGCTCATCTTAATGCGGAAGGTAAGTAATTTTATAACATTTAATTAAACTGATATTTAACAACAGTTTAAACTCACAAAAATCTTAGAATTCATGAATTAGTTTATCTAAATGTCACATATGCAAATATTGGACATTTTTTCTAATGTGTATTATATCTATGTGTAAGGGTATAAATATAAAATTAAATATATCTGTTCATAAGATCTAAATCTATAAGATAAGTTTAATTTCTCAGTAAAATAAAAGATTATTAGATTTCTTACATTCTAAAGCTTTAATTTTGGGTCAATTATTTAGCTATTTACAATCTTTCTTCAATGCCTGTCACCATTACCGATATGTACTCTTTATCTTTCCTTTAATTCTTCATTATTCGTTCTTATCCAACGGAATAATGAAGAATGATCCTTTCATTGTAAGCGGTTAATATAATTTGGCCCCACTAGATCTTTTCACCCAAACATAAATGATTTGTAACACGGGCAATTTTCCTTACTAAATAACTAAAGATAATCAATCATTCTCAGTGATGACGTAGAGGCCAGTTTTCCTCTGTAGTTTAGTTTTATGTCAATTAGGTACATTAAAAATTTGACATTTTTAATACTTGTTTTAGGCATGGAAAACTACTGCGAAAGGTATAGCAAATCCATGTATGGAGTTTGCCAAACCATGAAGCCCGCACCAAAATTTGAGGGTCCATTGGTAAATACTCTGATGAAACAGCTTTGTGACAAAACTCCCATCAGCCAGCTACAAGAAAGGCGAGGTTGGCGAGACAATTGCCTCACACAACTGTCTGTTCTGAAAAAAAATCTGTCAGAGAATAAGCAATGAAATATTGCTACCTAAAATAAAATAAAAAAATAGGTTTTAATTAAACAATGAGTTAATAATAATCTGCAACTCAAAATTTTATCTGCAATTCTCACACCATTTTTTTTCTCCTTGAATCACACATACAGACCTATAGTCAGTTCAATATTATTTAGTTTATGACATGCTAAAATAGAGAAAATAGAATTGTTGGTGGAGGAGAGCAACATTGCCAAATATACTCATGGCACATGTTGAAATTTTGACTAAAAGCTGGTTACACCTGAGGTAAATTCAACACTTTACAATAAAATAGCATGTTCAATAAGCATGTTTTTATTAGACAATGATTATAGGTTTCAACTTACAGTTTATGTACAAAATGAAAAAAATATATTCAAAAATTTCATGTTTTTTTTATTTTATTAATTTACCCTTTCCTCACCTAAAAAAAAATAGATAAATCTTTGATTTGATAAATCTATATGAAACATTAGTAGATTAGCAAAAGAGAAAAATCAATAAAAGTGGCTTACTATATTTTGAAGTGATAAAAAATAGAAATAAGTGATAATAATCATACTAAATTAGTGCTATGTTAGATATTTATTTGGGGACATTTTAATGACACAATAGTGTCAATAGTATTATGGCCAAAATAAGATAATTTTAGTGTTCAAATTTTTTCATTCGGTTTATTTGGTATATAATTTATACATATATATTTCGATGAATAGAAATTGCAATTTTTCTATATAATAGAAGATGCGAATCGCTCCATGCTAAAAGGGGTTTTATCTAACTATTTTCATAGTGGTAAAGTGATAATAAAGTTGCTGTACTTTACGCCTTCCTACTACTAATTACTTAACCAAAAAAATTAATTATAAATGTTTAATACCTGGGTGCAAATAATTAATTCATAACTTTTACAATTTCTAAACAATAATGTTTTTTAAATGATAACAGTAGCTTTGTTTAAATTTAAGTCTAATATTTTACTGGAATTCACATTTGTTATAGACAAAAATATTTTTTATAAAGAGCATGTGGGATCCATCCTAATGCTGTGGACACAGAAACTACAATGCGGTTATCCAGTTAGGCCGATTGCTGTTAAAATACTTGAGCATAAGGATTACTGTATGGCACAAAACAAATTATGGCACTATGGTTTATTATTTCCAAATAATTATATAAACAAAACAAAAGTGAAAAATTATTTGAAATTAATTTCTTTTTTTTTTTATCTTTTGGTTTAATGATTGCAAAACACTTTATACTTTTCCTTTATCTTCATAAATGGCTGAGATGTGGGTGTATCGTAATGCCAAATTTCTAAATTGCACTAGTGACCTATGACTTTGGTTTCAAATTTAAACGTTAGTATATGATGGCTATGTCCCAGGAGGACCTTCCAATCTAGTCAATCAATGGCTGAAAGAATAGAAAATATATTTCCTGCCACAGCCGGGAGCCCAGAGTCCAGTCCCTAACCTATTGAGCTATCCCACTAGATTAACACTAATGAACTAAAAATATATGGCTATAATAACTACAAAAGTCACCAGGAATTATGTTGAAGATAGAATAAATGCTATTTTAGAAAGTAATAAACATTGAATATCAAGAGATGATTTATATGAAGTTCAGTAACAAAGATAAGATAGGCAGGCAAAATAAGAGAAGATATTAAAAGTGATATTATTTTTTGCAAAAAATTTCTAAAATAGCCATTAAAGACAGATAAAGATAAATCAAAGATGCTTCTTTATCGATGATTTGCATATGAAGAATAACAAGATAAAAATTAAGGTGATTTGAAGTTTCTAGTATCTGATAAGTGAGATACTAGTTCACACGAACAAAGGCTGTCTACCACTTGATGTCCATGTTGTTTCTGACTTCATACTCATAAGGCCAATATGCTAAATCAATAATTGATATACTGCTTTAAGGATAGAAAGGAAAAAACAAAACAAGAAGTTTATATAACAATTACATGTGGGATAAACGTAACAATATAATGTGTATCAAGTACAGCTAAATAAATTTAAAGCAAAAAAAAAAAAACTCCAATTGATCAATAAATAAAAGAATTTATTTGCCCTTCCATATCCTACACATAACATGTCTTTTTTTAATAAAATTGTTTAAAAAATTTCAATTATCTTCAAAACATTATTATTATCTTAAAGCACAATGTAAAAAATACATTGCTACGACATTATAGAGGCGACTCTTTATAATACTGATTCTCTTTCTAGAATATTATTTAGAAATTTAATAATTAATGGGTTCGACAATATACCCATAATAAAGCAACGAGTAATAGATATGTTTAATAACAATTACAAAGTTACATTGTATAATACACAATTTTTTTATAATTAGTTTCATTTCAAATATACAAATTCTATAATAATTTGGAACACGTATATGTTTCATTTAAAGCTATTGCATGCTCCTTTAAAAAAAATTGTTAGTAACACAGTTATTATAGCTAAATACTTCTAACATGACGTATATTATTTATAATAATGACAATATCTAAACAGCGAAATATACAACTCAAAAAGTTCTGCTGCGAATTTAAAAAATAGCTCTAATTACATTCTAATTATATTGTTGGCCAGTAAAAAATGTCAAATATCACTGTAATATACAGTTGAACGAATGAATAAAGGCAGAATAATAAATTGAGTTAAGTAGGCAAAATCACAATGTATCATATTAATCTATCCAGCCTTAGCTTTCTAAAAAAATATCTTTAATATATAAAGATTGACTATATATATTATATATGTATATAATTAAATATTATCTCAAAAATATAACAGATACTTTGATTAAACTTGAAAAATTATCAACAAATTACTACTTATTATCAAATAGTTGAATCAAGTAGCAATAAAATCTGGAAGGAAAACAGTTGAGGAATACAAATTATTTAACTTGCTGATTGTCACTAGAAGAGAAATTAAGGCGATGTTAACATTCTGGAAAAAAAAAATAATATAAATATTAAATTAGAAATTGAATAATAACAAGAGATAAATATTGATCATACAAAAAATATTTCCAGTAATCAATCATTCTCTCATTTGATTTGGTAAGACTATAAAAAACATACTGGTGACTAGGGAGTATGAGGTTTTGATGTGCTGCAGGAAGCTGAGCTCATTGAATTATATTTGACTGTATTTTGGTTTCTATTGCAATATTTTTCCTACAGTGACATGAGACATTACTACACAATCAATTATTAGGTAATTCCATATTTAATTGTCTACACCATTTAAAAAAATTGTTCAAATTATTGTATTTAAACTAATTTTTATTTGAAATATTTTAGGATAAATGTATAAATTAGAAAAAAATATATATTTTATTTTTAATGAAATTTTTTTCTTTTGATTTCAACAAATTCTAATGCCAGGAAGGGAAAAACTTTTAAACAGAAAACAGATTAATAATAAATGATACATAATAATTATAACCAAAATAGAGAGAAAAATTAACGTAATCCATATGTGAGAGAGTGAGTGAGTATAGTACAAACTTCATAGTCCCACATATCTTAATTCGACAAGCTCAGGACGTCTAGGGAAGAACATTTTGATCTATCATAGTGGGGGAAGCTGAAGGGAGGTGGTTGTTATCTGGTCACATGTTCGTCATTTCTAGTTAATTATTATATTAGTTATTATATTTGTAATATTAGTTATTATAATATAGTTTTGGCAAAGAATTATTTTTCATCAGATTTGGCTGTTCAGGATTTTTTTCATGATTAATAATATGACAAAGAAAACCATTGCATATTAATACATACTGTATTTTATTTTATTTTTTACTGCATTTTATAGTGAGTTTTCTATATAAAAATTTGGTTTCTGGAATGTATAAATAATTAAACAAAATTAAATTTAAAAAATAAATCATGAAACTAACCTATGCATATCTACTTGGCTACCAATTTTTGGTAAGGATTCCTGAACAAAATCAGAGCCTGAAACAAATTAAAAAACATAACCAAATCAATAAAACACAATAGTTGCAATGATAAATAAAAAGAAATATAGAAATTAATAAATAATTTATATTATAATAAAAAATAATTGACTCAACTATTAATAATAATCAAAGAAAATTTCTTTACATTTCTTTACATAATACATATTCTTCTCATGTGTTTGAACAAATATATTTAAGGCATAACACAAATCCTCATAGATAGAATTATTTTATAAATCTATAACTTTTAGTTTCTATAACTACGCAACAATTTCGAGAAATCTGGATTAGAAATTAATTCAATTTTTTATATTTTTTTGGTATTTGATTGGACTCAATTGTAAATTTAGATTTATTAATCCAGATAAACTCGAAAAAATATCTAAAGCAAGAGCTGACAAGGTCTAAAGCTAACCTACAGTTATTTACCTATTTACATAAAATGAACAGATGTGATTGAGTAAAATATGAGACACTCATATTTTTTCTCCCTTCCTTCCACACATTTTAAATCACTAAAAAAAATATTTTTTTCCACACTACAACAATAAGCAATACTTGTAGAAAATTCTAAAGCTATCTTGGAACTGTATGCATTCTCTTGGATATGGGTAAGGACTGCATAACTGTTATCTTTTTGACTTCTTGATAAGGCCTATTTATTTTTTGGGCGAGCAGAAATCAACAGCTGTACAATTTACGTAAAGCAGTCAGTGGCGGGTATTCCATTTGTGCATATGAACATGTGATTCCCCTAGCATTATGAAATATTAAAATACAACAACTTTATAGAAGTAAAAATTGCAATGCATTGAGAATACTGGGATGGAAGGAGATATTTTCGATTAGATAATAGTAATTAAATAATGGATAATTTAAGTAGCTGCCACATAATTAATTCAATATAAAAATAAATAGGTTTCCTATTCGAACATGGAAACATCTGTAAGGCACCTCTGAGACTCTACCTGAAAAGGCTGGTGGCAGGTTGAAATACCGACAGGCAGCTCAAGCAGTCATAAAGATAAGGCAGAGAATCCTGCTTAAAAGCACCATAAAAATAAGAGAGAGACCCTGCCGACAAGATATAATAAACTTTGTCGCCAAGAACAGGGACAATAGAGAAAAGTTTCAAAGATTTCGAAGCCGACTCAAGGAAACACCCCTATCAAAAATTTCGATAACATCAACCAATAGGAAGGCCCAAAAGGAGAGTGGGGACAAAATGTCTGGAAAACAGATATTTCAAGAAGTAGAAGTGGAAGAAACATAATGGAGAACCAGTCAGTCAGGAAAAGGAAGTCAGTCAGTCAGAGTTGGAGTGTGAGTGAAGAAGTTTTGTAAAAGCTGAAGAAGTTTTGAGTGTTTAAGCAGTAAGATCAGCGGAAGAGTTCATTCCAGAGGGTTTCTAGCAAGTCTGGAGGAGGAGTCGATCCAGGAGAGGCGAGATAGTTCGTGATCACAGCGGAGGTGACGCGAACTAGACCATTCAGTGGCGAAGTGGAAAGTACCCGAGACCACGAAGGCAAAAACAGATAAGTTATAGTCCCTTCATTCATGTGTACATTTTGTTTAATATTATGTGACAACATAGTAAAACCTTAATAGGCAAATTAGACCCAGTATTCTCAAATACATATGTTATAGTCGATAATTTTTTGAAGTGAAATTAATTTAGAGTGTGCATTATTATGCCAACAGTTTAATTAATAAGGTCTCTTAAATAAAGTCAGATCTATGTCAAAATCTGTTATATTAACCCTGCATGCCATCATATAGTTTAATTAAGTAAATTGACAAACGCGATACACCCTTGGAAAATATCTCCAATGGTATTGATAATATCCAACCCTAGTGACCATAGCAGGAGGTCCGTGTTCTCTAGCCTTTTAAGGTAATGTAACTAAATAATTCAGTTTAATTGATCAGTTCCCCTTCTGGAACTGATACAAATGCAGAATATCATAATTAAATAAATTAAGAAAAAGCTGTTTCTGGAACCCCTACTTGCCTTAGAAAAGCAAATTACCAGATACATAGCAAAGTAAATTCTTAAAATTTATTTAAGATTGAGTAAATCAACAGAAACGGAATGCATTCATTCTGAAAGACATAACCCGTGGAGGTTTAGCAGTGACCTCCAGATTGGACTCAGAAGTGGAGAGGGGACTGGGTTTTGCGTTGGAGGGGTACTGTGTTCTATAATCGCCTCATGTGCACACAAAACTTGAGCACTAACCAGCTTGGCTCTCAGGTGCACGGATTTTTTACAACAGCAAATTTTGAGGCTGTGGTGGCCAAAAGTATTAAGCCATCATCTTAGCAACCTCGAGTCTGCTGCCATGCTGGATTGAATCCGGCCTGAGCGGGCTGACATTTATTTTGTGGCAGACCCACGGAATGAATCTTGACCTACCCACTCTTGTTAGAATAGGTTGGTAACTTGTAGAAATAACCCATCCTGTTTGACTTAATAGGAGTAGGAAATAAAGTTAAATACCAATTTATATACAATAAATTCTCGACTTAAGACCATTTGGACTTGCATTGAACAAAAAAAAAAATGTTTTTTTGTTTTTGTCATCATTTGGGCAATCCTGGTGTAAAAAAAAAAAAGATGATGTATTTGATGGCAGTTGTCAAGGATATTAGTAACAAAGAAGATAAAAATATCCTAAAATAAATATTATATCCAAATATAATTTATTATGTAATTATTTTCCAATAAATTTAGCAAACAAATAAAATATTTTTACGTAAATACTTTACTGTTATATTTTTTGTCCGATTTACGACTGTGGAGGATGAATGGAACTTGGTCGCAACTTAAGAACTGACTGTACATTAAAAAAAAAAGAAAAAAGTACAGCTAATTTAGCTTACAAAAGGTAATCTCATTTCCAATTCATGTATAACTAATTAATTTTAACTGTATCAATAAAATTGTTATTAAGAAATAAATTATTCTTTATTTCTCAAAGAAAAGTGACACTATATACAATTAGCCCTTTTAATGTTTTCTAGTTGTTTGAAAGTTGCCTGCTTTACACTGACTTAACCAGATTAGTAAAATCACAATAACTGAAAGTGTCTCTACTTTTGACGGGTATTTTAAATATTTTTGAGTTGGCTATTATGAAGATTATTTGTGTGAACCCCTGTTGACACTATCCAGAAATTGCCATTGAAAGCAGTTCAATTTCAACAACCAATAATTATGCCAATGCATAACAAAACCTCGTATGATAAAAGTTTCTTGGCAGGAGAGTGAACAGCACCAAGAGGGTCCTAGGATTTTCCATAAGCACCCAATAAATTACTAAGTGAATAATACTTTATACACCATTATTACTCCAATGAATCAATCGAAAGTCACTGTTCTACACCTTAATATGTACATTTTATCTATTTAAAATTCTTTATATTACATTTGCAACAGCGTTGCATCGCATCAAATAACTTTGATGTCGTTGTTTTTTATGTCCTCAATATGCTTGATAATGAGCCTTGAATTTTAAATTACTGGTGAACCAGGCCTTTTTAGCCTCCGTCCAGGTAGATCCATCCTCCATCATGACAAGCACAGGATATTTTTTCCAAACAATTTTTTTGGATTCTTATTGGACCCTAAAGCTTATAATTAAGTGAAATGTCAAAATATAATTTTGGCAGATAACTATATGTCCTTTACATTAAGTAGTGAAGGAAGTAAAACTATTTTTCGATAAAAATAAAACAAATAATTATGAATATTTTTCAGCGCATGAGATAATTTATGCATTAACGGCCCACTATATACTATGAGAAAAGTTCTAAAATAAATCTAAATTGAATGCAAGGCATCTTGTCAGCTCTATAAACTCTGAACTATAAGCTAAGATTATCTTCCTAGTGAAGTACCTAACTTGACCTACATCCACACTACGCCGCTTCGACACCAAGCTTACCGGTTATAGATCTTCGTATACTTTCTGTGTGGTAGTGAGTTAATCATTTACTTATTTGCTGATTAGATACTACCATAAAACATTTACATAAACCTCCATTTACTAAGCAACCTATAAGTTATAAAATATTTATTAATATATACTAAGGAAAAATCTTATTCATAATTATGCCAACTAAAAAAATTATGTGATTCGAATGTCAAAATAAGTAGTCGACTTGTTCAAAATGTTAACAATGTACAGGATGGTAATTATTTATTTATTTTTTTTATAATAGACCTTTTATTTTTTTTTGATAAATCCGTAAAAATGTTATCTATAATTCATTAAATGTAACTCTATTAAAAAAAAAAAATATATACTCAACTAAATTTTTAAAAAATATTAACTTTGTAAATTACAGGCAACTGGAAATAATTTAACTGAAAGCTAATTAATTTAACATAAAATAAAATATGTATTTTTAAATATTAAATGTCTTCCTCTCACGATTATTAATAAGGAAAGACCTACTGTGGTTTCTCACCATGGTCGGAATCAGAGAGGTCATTTCCTTCATGGAGGGCTACATCAGATCCGCTGGAACTACCTCTTGCCCTTCGGTCTTCACTTCCGCTACTATCGCCCCCTACAACTGAAAATTAAAAATTACTAAGAGAATAACCAGCAACTTTGAAGTAGGAGGGGGCAGTACAATAACAATTTATCAGTTAGTAAATTTACAATAAGAGCAGATAAAAGGAAATAGGGAAATTATTTTATACGGTTAATGATTACTCATTTTGAGATTTACCAAATGAAACCTCCAAGATTGGAGTTCTTCAATACCGGTCCAGTCAACAACCAATTATCTTTTCAAGAACTTAGACCATTTTTAAACAAGCCGACGTTTGAAACCTAGCACTTCATCACAAAATGTCTTTCAGGATTTTATTTTCTATACGACTTTTATGAAAAGGAGATTAAAAAACTTGATCATTGGAATAATTGTATAGAAGCTAAGGAGCACATTTGGATTTATGGATAAAATCAAATTAAATCCATCCATTATATAGAAAAATATATAGAATAAATTACCATCTCGAACACCATCCAATGAGGGTGATCTCCAAAGAACCTTTTCTTGCTCCCAATTTCCTTTCCTGGCATACGAAACTTGCTTCTGATTGATTTCTTCCAAGGTATTGACTAAAAAAATATTTATACATAGCAAATATTACAGATCAAGGAGATGTGTATTAGAGAATAAATTCATACTAATGAATATGGCGATAATGAGAATTTTTACCTCAAAGTTTTATTAAACAAATTTTTGACTTTGTATAAGAAAAGAGCTTTATTTTATTTTATAATTATTTTAGGCAATCTACCCACTGAGCGAAATAATTGACAGATCCAAAAAAAATTTTTTTCAGACTCAAAAAAATTCAAAATGTGTTGTTCATAAAAATCTTTATGCTGAACTCTTCAGATTGTTTCAATATTTTATGACTTTATACTTTATTGAAAAAAAAAACTTGCATCATTTTTTTAAGTCCCATTTAAATAAAAATATAGTCATTGCAAAACAAATAGCCTAATTATTAAACTACTATAAGCATTAATATGTATTTATACATTTAAAATTTAATGTTGAATGCATACCTTCATGAACTTCATCGAGCGATGGGGACCTCCATACTGACTTCTCATGGTGCCATTCACCATTTTCTCCATTTCCATTATTTACAGTACCATTAGGTTTTTTATTACTGACCCAACCTGAGAATTAGGAGGAAATCGGCTATTATTATTGAAATTTTATTTCATTTAACCAGATTAATATAGATAAAGTGAAATGCGATATATTAAGAAATGAAGAAAAATAAAAGAAGTGATTTCTCCTTAATATTCGACTACATTTATGTCTAAAACTGGTTTGTATAAATACCATTCGTATTGGTGTCAGAGTCACTATATTGCTGTGTTTCATGAAGTAAGAAGTCTCCAGTTAACTTTTTCTCTTCAGCAGCATATTTATCACCTAATTCAGAAATATTCATGCTGATCAAGCTTGAGTTATTCATATCTTCTAAATAGCCACTTTCCTAAAAAAATAAGACAGTTAACGATGTTTTAAAATTAAAATGTTATTTGATGGAGATATTGTAGATGTAATCAAGAAGATGGTTGGGGAAGAGATCAATAAAAATAAAAACCTGATCGTAGAGAATATTATTAGATATTATGTATTACCTGGTGTTGATGAAAGGTATCATTAAAAGACGAATCTTTCAGGTCAGAACTGAGATTGTCGACTCCAGATTGGTCTAAAGTTATGTTTGCTACCGCTTTCTCAACATCGTCAGTCACTACTTCCATATCTTTGACACATCTTTCGATTACATCCTCCCGGCCGATTTCCCTCAAAGCTTTTTCAAGTTTATTTCCTTAAATCAAAAAATAATTCAGAGATGCAAAATGATAAAACATACTAACATAAACATATTATACTGCAACCTGCTGACAATATGCATTGTAATATACAAATTATTAACAATACACATAGGCTAGGTATTCAACAAAATATTTCTTTATTTATAAAAATTATAAGAGACATAAGTTTGAGTCACCTTTAACCATGCTATTTAAATAATAGGCTTACTTTGAATATGTAAACATTAAAATAGAAATTTAAAAAAGGTTACTTTACAAAAATCATTTCAAAATAAGACATTTATTTTTTCCTTCCAAAACTATTGAACATAATTCGATGAAAACTTGTGGGCTATTTTTAATAAAATAGGAAAATCAAAATTATTAAGTTAGCAAAAAAACAAAATAAAAAAAACAAAAAACAATGAAATTTAAAATTATAACTTGGGAATGATGATACTTGAACCATTTTTAGCAGGATATAGATACATTAGTTGTGTTTTTTTCAAACACATTTATAAAAAACAGGTGAGTTTAAGTAATTTTGAATTTCTGGTCGTTTAATTAAGATTTGAAAATTATTGATCTAAATTTTTATCTTTCAGCTCTGAAGATGGGAATCACATTCCAAAGAATAGGCACATACAACTAAATAAACTTTTGAAGAGTTTTCAAAACCTCGGTGCCATTACATTTCTAAAAAAAAAAATATGATTATTTTGCCATTAAAATTAAGTCAAATTTCAAAGCATATCTCAACCCTATTCATTTTGGAATAGTTTACTACTTACCAGTAGCTTGAGTGCCAAACGTATTTCTCCATAACTTCAGAGCAAGGCTGGTCCTCTGGGGAGAAGTGTAAACTTCTTCCTTGATGATACTTACGTCTTGGTCACTCAGTCCTAGCCGCAGGGCCAGCGGTTCCCAGTCGTCTCCGAGTACCTGGCAAAGGTCAGCAAGCACCATATTTCCTTTGATCATGGTCTCTTCTGTATTGTAGACTAAAATAATAAGATTCATTTTAGAAAATATTAATTAATGAAAAACATAAAAAATATATCAGATTCAGCTGAAAAAACAAAATTAAAATTTTATGGTTAATGTTAGGACAAAAGAAATAAGTTATTTTTAAATTTTTCCATAACTTTTTGTCAGATCTAATCTATCCTATTTCCAAATAACTCGTCAAAAATGCGTATATATAATTTTGGGAGAAATTAAGTTTCAAATTCCTCCCAGATAAAACTTGAGTATAAAAATGAAAACTGTCATGCCCAACACAGCAGAGAAAGAAAAAAAGTATCCTCTTTAGTACAGTAGACAGCAATAAAAAAAGTAATAAAAATTCGAATAAAATTGATTATTTTATTTTGAAATAATATAAGGAATATTTATTCATAATAATGACATATATTTTAATATTTAATAGCACGCCCATATCTCTGCTGGCTGGTACATCAAGTTAAAATGGCTTTTTCCTTCTCTCTGACAGCAATACTTCCACAGTTCTTATCTATTCTAATCCCTAAGAAACAATAAACCTTTCTGTATCAATGAACTCCTTAACCTACATTCCTCCAGTCCATTCACTACTTGAACACCAGAACCCAACCAATCAATATTTATACTCCATCACATAGAACTGCTTCCTTAGACAAATCCTTTCTTGTTATTCCTCCTCTTTTTGGAATTTCTTGCCTATCTCTATCCGTAAAACCTATTTCCTTTCTTCCTTCAAACATCAACTATTTATTCATCTCTTTAAATCCCAATCCTCTGATCAAATATAAAATGTAGGTAAATATTAACAATCTGATTATTTAGCCTCTAAGTACTTGATAAGCACTCATCTATGTTCATGATTTCTCAAATTTTCATTTCATTTCATTTAACATCTTTATTTATTTACAGTTTAAGTATAAAGGGATGTACTAAAATAAGCTTGTTATCTCTGTTTATTATATCTAAGACATATGATTTGTTTTTTGAGACAATGAAAATCATAATTTGCTTCAGTAGTTGAAATAATATAAGACTGTAATGCATCAAAATCCTCCCAATTGAAAAATTTTCATGAAATTTTGAGTTGTGCTGAACACGAATCTGGAACCAGAAAGACTCAATCATGCAGGTTTTTTTGTGAAAAAGTCATTCATCATTTATTTAGGGACACTCCATTTTAAAAACCAAAAAATTGTTAACATCTCAGGTTTTTTTCTTTTTCTTTCTGGTCTCTGAAAAACTTGTCTTTCATTTTTCAATTTTTAGTTAGTTAAAAGTCTTTATATTTATTATAGAATGTTTCATCACAAATTTTTGAAATTCTAAAATATTCATTGAATGTATATTTAGGTACAGCTTGTCCAATTAAAAAAATGTATCGAAAATGGATAAAAAGTCACCTTGTCTTAAATAATCTTTATTTTAAAAGGCAATTAGTTACCTGTTTGTTATAATTTTTTTTTAAAGTGAAAATTCCAAACAATATCCAGTGAAAGGTCATAAAAAACACAGATAGAAACAAGTTTATTAGAAGATTTATAATTATAATGGAAATTGAAAATTAATAAAATATATTTAATTATAAATTAAATATAAATACATTTAAACAAAATATGTTGATAAATATTAAATAATTGAAGAATGTTCAATACCGGGTTGAATATTCCTAGGCAGGGAATAAGATCTCTCGCTTAGATACAGATCACTGCCATACGGTGTTCCATCTTTAACAATGTTATCCGGTAACACAATATTGAGAGTACACACCGCTGTTTGTAAAGGTTCACCTCTAGCCAGCTACAAGCAGAGAAAATCATACAATGAATAAAATTATTTATTTTTTTTTTAAATTTTATTATAACAGAATATTCAGAAGGCCCATCTATATGGATCCTAGTGCCATCTGTTTACATATAATCTTAAAAAATTAAATACTCACTTTAGGCTGTGACATAAAGAGAAGCCTTGCAACAGGTTTGTCGTCTGGGTCCCTCAGGCGGACAGTAAAAGGTAGCCTGTTCTCTTTGAATGCTGTGAAATTGACAGAAAGCTGTTCGCCAGATTTCGTAACAGGTATCAAATTTCCGGCAAACTCTATATATATAGGCTTTCCTTCCAAAACCTTGAAAAAGGAAATTCGAATAAATAAAATAATGTTAAAGTTAAAAAGGTAAGGTATTGTTATAACAGAACAACTAATACAACTGCACTCAGGGTTCGCCCAATTCTGACTAATTCTCCCCATTAAGTCAAGGTTTACTTCATCAGCACCATTGCTGATAATAATAGCTTGTATTTTAGCAAAAAGCGTTAAAATATACAATTAAATAACAAAATTTTGCAATGATTTTTCTAAAAAAATGCTAACAGAAAAATAAATAATATTATTTTCCAAAATCGCAATAAAATAATAAATATTTAATTGCTAAGGTAAGAAAAAAAAGAAAAGTAAAACCAAATTTCATCAGTATGAAACAGGTCACTTCATATAATTTACTAAAATAATAAAAATAAATCTTATGGTTTCTGTTTTTGCCAAAAACATTTTTACATCAATAAAATAAAAACTAATTGTTAGTAAAAAAAAATAGGTGCTTAAACCTGAGGGTGAAATCATTCGGAAAAGAAACCTAAGAAATATAAATCATGAGATAATTTATCTAGGTTATTTTTGTATGAACCATTTTTTTTTTTTCTAGAAAATTTCAAGATACCAAAATTTAAATGTTTATTTAGTGACTCAAAAAACTTAAAGAGCTAAAGACATTGCTCATGCTTTTTTAAAAAAAAAAAAAATTCTATTAAGGCTTTAACTTTTAAATTAAAATTATTTTCTTGTTACTTAGCAACAAATTGCATTTATCAAAATATTGAAGTACAAATATTTTCATGAAAATTCAAAATAAAAATGGGTTTAATTGTGTCTAGATGAACTGATTCGGAAAGCTGATGACTAAAAAAAGGCTACATAAGCTGTTATATAAAAATATGCTCTTTGAAAACAATTCAATCAAGATGTTTTACAAGACAATTAAAATATTTGGGAAAATAGAACTGCTGTCCAATCTTTTGAAATACAAACACTTTCAGAATAAAAATAGTTTGCCACTTACTTCAACGTCTCGACTTTTAGCAACTTCCGTAAAGTGTTCCTGGTGTTCGAGTGTTTTATCTTCCCTGTCATCAGTCATTACAAATACCCTCAGCCTTGCTTCGAATGAACTGACTCTTTTGGCATAAACCACAAACCTAAGAAAAAAAATAAACTAAATATAAAAAGAAACACAGAAAAACATATAAATTTGGATCAATAAAATGGGTTTGATCTTACTTAGCCATAAAAGGGACATGGCTAGCTTCATTGTAAAGTTGCGAAGCCATGTTAGTGGCGTTACTAACATTGCGACAATCCATAAGCCAAAACCTGGCCGATACTGTAGTCGTGAAGGAAACACAATCCTTAACAAATGTCAACGGAGTTGAACCAGTGACATCTTCCCATTGAGCCTTCGCATTGCCTCCTGAATCAAGAAAATATAACAAATTATACACTAATCAGGTAATAAGGAAACAGTATAACTATTATTTACATTATAAAAGTAAATCTTTTCAATTTTTTTCTTATCTAAAAACATTTTACACAAGGATAATAAAAATTAAGACAAAAACTTTTCTTAATATGCAAAAACCGACAGGATTTCTATCTTCTAAGACCTATTTTCAAATAGACAGATAAAAACTATAGTAAAGTAATAATACCTGTTATGCTGCATAATAAACGAAGGGTGGGAGCCTCGCCACTGTACTGGTTGATCATGCCCTTGTTGGCTGCAGTAGGAACAGGTAATGTAAGTGTAATTGGTTTATGGAACTTCCTCCTCCTCGGTTCTACAGTAACAATGGGTGAAATTCCAACACGGTTTCCTAGAAGCCTTGATACTAAATCATTGTTGATTGGCTGTGCCTAGAATAAAAAGGGACAAATATAAAAAAAAGAACTTTAAACAAACTATAATATAAATACATGACACTTTAAATTAAACACTATAATAAAACTAAATTATATAACAAAGCAACATAAAATAATAAATTTGTCCTCTTATGGAGTAAGATGTGGTTCCTAACTGTGAAAATATGTAAAGGTTTTTAATTTGTTTTGTTTATATCTTGTCAACACATTTTAATAACATTTAAAACATTCATATTTAATAACTTACTTGAAGGCCAACTCTAATTTTCTTAGTAAGCGCATTAGGTGGGAAGATGGCTTGGACTTGAGGAACGGCAGATGATGAGACAACTCCTCCTTCGGGACCAATCACATGCACTTCTTGCCTGAGTCGAGATACAACAGCGAGGTATTGAGGGAGTTCAGTGGTAACTATCCGTGCGATACGCTGGCTGTCATCTAATCGATAACATAGCAAAGTTATTTTTGATACAATTTCTGACAACATATCATTAACTCGAATGATTAATTGTATATAGAAATATAAAAGTCACTGAATTTACAGGCACATCCTAATGTGGAAAATAATCATAATCATAATCTTGGGATAACAAATTTTTAACAATTAAAATTCAATTTTTATCTTGTACTTCTGTCTTAATATGATATTAAGTAAATGAAAAGTTAAAAAAAAAAAATTAAAAAAGTTTAAAATACATAATTTTATGAAAACCTCAGATTTAATAATTTTTTGTTTTTGTTTTAACCATCATCAAAGAACACAGATTTTAAACTATCCTAAAATTGATTTTTATTGTATAAATATATATTATCATTTCATTTTTACACTATACTAAACTCTCAGCTTATATTATTATTACAAATATGGTACAATTTATGCTAGTGGTGGCTTGAAAAAATTACCGAAAACATATATTCCCGTTATTTATGGTTTTGTTACAAAAATTATTTCAAAATATTAGCTTTTATTTTAAAATTACAGAACTGAATAAGATGAAAATTTGAGAAATGATTTTATATCAGATTGCTTTATCTAAACAGATAAGTTCAATACTAACATAAATCAATAATAATAATACATAAATATATAAATAATTACCATCTGCCTGAAAGCTGTGGTTAAGAATATCTTGAACAGCATTCTGGCTTTCTTCTAAACAGTGTTCTTTCCATGTCGTTCCATTGTCACTCCTCATAACTATAAGCTCCCTCTCTTTTCCTCTCAGCGATACAAAATGAGGCACTTCAATGATGATTGGCCTAATAAATCAAAACTTCGTGTAAGTATCTTGTATGCAATGAAAACATTAAATAATTCAATGAAGCTCTAATAATATTTAAAAAAAAAAATTTAAAATTATAAAAATTCCAAGAGTTTTAAATTTTAAAACATTCAAAGTTTTGCAAAGATATTAAATGTATTTACCCCAAGAATTTAGTACCAGCTGGTGACAGTTCAATCAACCTAGATGCGAGGGCCTGGGCTTCAGACAGTGGTGGAGAGATCGCACCCCGACTCCTCAAGTAACGGCAGGTGAGCCTTAAAGGAGCAGGAGCGGCTCTCGGTGGTACCACTACGTTCAGACCAGACCTCCGACAGCCACGCATTGCTCCTCCTCGAGCGTCCACCAAAAAGCTTACCAGGAAACTAAAAACACAAGTTCCTATCATTTAGTAATTAAGATCAAAATTAAATGAGTATTCTTATTAATACACAGGTCTACAAAAGTTGTTTTGTTATTTACAGATTTTTTGGGGGTAAATTTTACGTGGTTTTAAAGTGCTGAGGTGTTTTTAGTATGCTGAATCCAAATTAGACCTCTTTCTTTTATTGGACACAGTTCCTTTACAAAATGTATTGAACAAAAAAATTAAGAAAGAGTGGAAATTTAAGCAAAAAGGAACAGAAATATCTATAATGGAATGCCAAACTTATAACTAAAAAAATTGGTAATATAATTATTTTTTTTAAATGAAAAAACAGTTTCACTTGTTACAAACAGAATTGGTAGATGAAATCCTTACTATTCTTCTGATCAAGTACAAGCAGTTGGTGAGCTTTATTTCCTAGATCAAGTTTCGAACATACCAACCAGATCTGATTATTCCGAATGTCAACCAAACTGTTGAGAATAGAAAATTTTTTGTGAAAAACTTTATAGCAGCAATTTTACATTTTCATTTCAAACTGATTGAAGTTATGTTAGTTTATAATATATTATAAATTATATTATAATATAATATATATTATTATTAATGCATATTATAATATAATATATGTCATTTTTTATTTTTAAAAAGTTCTTATTTTTATTTATTTAAAAATATCTTTAATTTCACAATGAAGTATCCAACAGCAATCATACGTTTATTGTACCTTCCTAGATGCCTCTCTTTGTCTTTTATATCTTGGTAAAATCTTATCCTGCTCCTCTATTAAAAGTCCTCTAGTTTTCAGGGAAGTAGCCCAAATAACATGTTATGATCTTGAGCTAAGAATAGAGTGCCCTTTAAAACATGAGTTTAAGTTGAGTGCTGGTGTCGAAAATGGTTCGACATTCTTTAGATGTTTTAATCACGTCCATTTTTATGAAATTGGTAATTCAATGTTATCGTATGCACTTGCCATTGCCTGAAGGTATAGTGCGTACAAGGTATCTGGAATACTCATATTCAAGCAGTAACGGTTTTGGGGCTAGTGCAAAATATAAATATACTGATATAATCAACTATATATACTGATATATAAAAATATACTGATATAATCATCGAAAAAGATAAAGCTTGTCTGAGATTCACATTTTACAATTTTCATTGAGTCATGAAAGTAGGATGTGCAATTTATAATTGAATAGATGTATTGAAAAAAATAATTTTTATTTTAATGCGCTAGTCCAGAGTTGCCTCAGCAAAGAATGATAGTACTTGTCTCACAACAGAGATCCGCACTTAACCCTACTATCATGCATTGCCGGGTACCTGCATACAAGCGCTTAAAAATTAGGAATCTGTCAAGAAGAAACATAAATCACTAAGTATTTTGAAGAACAAGTTCTGTAGGTTTCACTTACCGCAAAAAATAAATAAATAAACAGGCCTACTGGTAGATAAACTACAATATAGCTGTACAGCAGAAGTTGAAAGATCCAACTTTATCAACAGATTGAAACTAATATCTTTGCAACTCATTATACTTCACCTTAGTGAACTCCCATGACTGATTTGTGATAAATCAGTGTTTAGACTTCATGCTCCATTAAGAGCGAGCTGCTAAGACCTAAGAGCTTTACCGGTTCAGGGTTTGGATTTAACGAGACGATTATACACTTACCATGAAAATGCACTTACCCCACACTACCTTCTTTAATTTTTATTTCTATATCATTTTTTAAAATTTATATATATATATATATATATATATATATATATATATATATATATATATATATATATAGACATACATATACTTTTTAGTGATTTTTTTTATTGTTTTCTTTATCTAGTTTTATTAAAAGTTTGTAATTTTAACAGAAACTTACATTTGCAAATTACCATTCTTTCTTGTTGAAAAAGGGAATAACCAACAATATATTTCTTGACTTTTTAAATCTGGTTAACTTCTTGAGGTTATATTACAATTTTAAGTAAGAATGGCACGGTTATGAAATGACAATGTTCATAAAAAGCGGATTCCATAGTACCTTGATTTTCATGTGTAGAGCAGGATAGCATAATCAATTCCTATTATGAGAGTGATACCGAATATCCTTCGACATGAATTTATTTACTTAAAATCATACAATAAATGATAAAATACTTTCATAATATGTTTACAACAAAATAAAGGGAAGCTAATTTTGATAAAAAATAATTGCAGCCTTGGGTTCACACAACCTCGCTGCAGTCAACATGTTAAAAAGTTTTTGTGATTTGGATCCTTGCAGTTCCTTAAAAACTTAACGCTTATAAAAAAGTTCTTATAATAAATTGCCTTTTATTTTAAAGTTTGACTAAGAAATAAAATCTTTAGAAAAATTGTACTTGTGTGACTGTATCTCTGTTACGAACAAACAAATGCTAAAAGTAAAAAAAAAAGTTAAAACATAAATTTCAACTAATTACCGACTATTTAAGAATCAGCAATGGTATGGTATAGCCTTAGAAAGATAGCTTATTTCACAACTATCGATTTCAATGCTTTCAATTTAAACTAACAATAACTGTACAGGTTTTGGAACACATATTTTAATTTGAATAAAATATTTAAGTTGATAGATAATGACGAAATAACTGTAACTACCTCCATGAAGGGCTATAACATACTAGAATATAATAATATTAATATTAAATAAAATAAAGTAAATTAAAATTATTGAATATAAAATCAAAACATATACAAACAACTTAAAATTAACTATAATGAAAGGACACAAAAAGTTATACTAACAAAAGTTAAATAAACCCATCCCTAACAAACACAAGACAAAATGAACTATGGCAATTAAATCACCATAGAAACAACAAAAGAAAGACAATTCAAGCATTATTATTTATAGTTTAGTTTCAAATAAAACATTTTAGTACTAATTAACCCTCCTAAATTCAATACAGATATGGGTGATTCTCAGAAAAACCTTAAAAATAGGTCCCCAAAATCTAAAAAATTCATGAGTGATCTAGAGATACCAATAAATGATTTTTAGGACAGTTTTGAGCTCAACTTCAAATTTTGGGCCAGGAATTAAAAATTTCAAATTTTTTGAAATGACAGTAATGATAGTAAATATTTTATTTGTGAGATGGTAATGAGATTTTTGGGCTGTAATCAAGAACATACCTAAATTTTTACTGAACATTATACAATGAGAACCATAAGGATGATTCTCAAAAAAAGCTTCATTTTCTAGGCAAGAATTTTGAGCAAGTGAACCATCTTCGAAAATTCATGAATTTATTATCTGCCTTCCTGGGATCAAAAGGAACAACATAAAAAGCAAAACAGAGCTTAAATCACTTTTTTGGATTCCTAATTTCAATCTACCAATTTGTTAGTGTGGTGGTAATGAAGAACGCCCAGTTGTTAGAGTGGAGATAATGATGATTGATGCGCGGGGATGGGAATTTGATGTTTTTGAGTTCGTTTACACTAGTTAGTTAGGCGGATATTCGAAAACCAAAGCACACTTTTAAACGGCTTTAGCAGGAGGTAAAACAGTGAAATAACAACAACAAATAAATTAATATTTTAAAAGAACAATCACAGTGCGGTAATGAGAGTCAAAAGATACTCTCCTGAAAAGTACCCTTCCACCTCGAAAGCTGATCATTGATTGGTGGTAGGAAGCTGAAATACGGTTTTCTTCACTTAGGCAGAGTTGCCCGTACAACATTATCACTTAGGTTGCATGAAATTTCCTCATGGAGATTAACAAATAGAAAATATCAATAAATTTACGGTAATAAAATATTTTCGAGTAACAAACTTTTGAACAACCCATTGATATCACCAGCTGCATTTAAAATATTTATGAATTTATTTCTGAAGAGAGTGTAAGATGGCCTTTTATTTTTATAAGGTTTAGACAAACAAAAAATAAAAATTCCGAATTTTCAAAAGAGAGGTTTAATCAAAATTTTATTTTGTTACAGATGGTGGTATTGATTATCGAGGGTTTTAAGAATGAAAAAAAAATATTTATTTAAGGAAATGGTAATTTTTTTAATGAATAATGTAAACAGGACATAATAAAAAGGTATGAGAAGAATATAATAATAATAAAAAAATCATTGATAGTACTCATATATTTCAAATAATACTCGAGTTGCACTATAATTAACTTTCTTTTTTTAGAATCATCCATATACCAAAATATTACACAATCTTTGAAAACTTATTTATTGAACAAAAGTAAATAGTTAAAAATAAAAAAAACAGAAATTAAAATACTGAGCAAAATGGCAAAAAAGTTATTATGGTTGAGTCTCTTTAGTTGAGTACACACGTTAAGTATTTAAATTTAAAAAGTATACAATTTTATTTATTTACCAATGATAAGGTAAAAATAATAACATTGGATAGTTAATTCGGTTTTTGGTTAAAAAAAAAAAATAAAATAAATATTTTCCTCCATTAAAATCCAACCTAATGATAATAACAGACTTAGGCGTTATATTCTCATCTAAAACTCAACCCAAACCTACTTCAAATGTACCCTCGATTCAAAATATTCTTTATTTAATATATATTATTTAAAGTTATATTGTTAAATAACTTTCATTTCAATCCTCAATTCAGTATTCATTACTGAATAAACAGGATGGATAAATTTCAATCTGGAATGGAATCAAATCCCTTTGATACGAAATCTTCCAAAAATTATCTACTTATTACAATTTTTGATTTATTGGTTGTTTTACTCAAATTGTATAAATATAAAGATAAACAAGTTTTCCGTTGTAATGTCTAATTGTTGGTTTTAATATTTTCGTAATATGTTTCTATCATATTTTTACAGTTTTTACAGCATGAAAAACCAGTCTTTACTTATGGCACTTATCTTACTGTAACTAACAGATTATTTACACTATATACATCCCTGACACAATAAAACTAATAAAATAAAAAAAATAAATAAGGTAATACCACACTATTGAAAAAAAAAAATCAAATTAAAAAAAAAGCTATAAATATAAAGCAAATAAATTGAGTGACAAACAGCAATTATATACTACAATTTTAAATTTAATTTTTTTTTTTTTATTAGAAAGCCTTTATATTTACAGTGCAAAACAAATGGAGTTACTGTGCAAAGATGATTTATTAGTTTTTATAGAATTAAAAAAAAAAAAACATGTATATCTAATATTATACAATGTATTAAAAAATATATATATAACAATTATTAAAACCGAAACATGCAATAGTTAAGATGACATGATATGTAATTATAGAATAACATATAATAGCACAAGATGAAAAACATCAATGATGATAAAATGTGTTTAGTCTGATTTATCCCAAGACGACAATAACAAAAAAAAAATATATTGAAGCTAATTTCACATCTAAACAGTTACGAGCAAAAAATAGCTAGCTACCAAGCAGCATGACATACATTAGTTCGGATTAACTTACTTTGTCCATTGACCTTTGCTGTTTGGTAAAGATCACACCGAAAACAACAAAAGAAAACAATATATCAAAAACTGAAACGAAACAATGTTAATTTAAAAAAAAATACACTTTTGAAAAAAAAACATGAACATATAAAAAATGTCATACTAAAAAAAATTAAAGGCTTGAAGTTAGTATTTATATGTTCATGCTGCATAAAAAAAAAAAATTAAAAAAATAGAACAGCATTTTCCTTTTAATTTGTAAGAAAAAAAAACTGTTAGAATGAATCAAGATATGTTATGACACCACCGCAATCTATACCTGTCTCTGCACATCCCAGCGCTCTTTCCCTCACCGAGTCTCCTCAGTGTAACATTGAGGTTATGTAACCTAATGGATATAAGCACACGATGTCAGTGCACTTATCTCATAAAAAAAATAAAAATAAAATAAAATTTAAAATAGCAAATCCAAAATACTTTACCACAAAACCTCAAAATCATTCACATGGTGTTAGGGTTAGTCCAGTCGTAACTGGAAAAATTCAAACTGTTTGAAAAACATGCAGAGAATACTGATATATAAAAGCTGTATAGTTGACAGAATAAAGTTGAATATATTTAAAAATAAGATGTAATTGAAACTGGGAAAAGAGAGGAAACGTACATGGTTTCTTAATAATAGGCAAATAAATAAGTCTTCAAATAAAATTGATGAGAAAATGATTCATAATGTGTATACATGCAATGTAACATAACCATCAAATCTACAAGCTCTACGTTATTGATAACAATAATATTAATTCACTGAGAATTTTAAGGTTGATCAATTTATTTTATTAATAATATAAATAGTATAGCGTAGTTCTTGTTTCTCAATCTTTTAGGCAATAGCAAAAAATAAGAATAGAAAATTGTATGCAGCTGAAGTGAATCTTTTATTATACGCATATATTCTCTAGTTATTCCCAAAAATGATTTATATTTGTATGCTCTTGCTGTAGTGTGGACTTATATAACATGGGTGGCTTCATTTTCTCCTTGACAGCCTAATTGGCAGGCTCCATTATAGTTTAATTTTGTTTTGTTTTTATTACAAACTAAGAAATAATAAACATTGGGAATTTGAAGGGATTCTCTTAGCATAATATGTAACTTACTAAGAATTTTAAGAGTGAAGTTCAAAGCTTTGAGTTAAAATGAAATAAACTGGGATAGTTATTTTAATAAAAATCAACACAAAAGAAATAAACGAAAGTCATCAAACAATTTTCAAATCATACAGATACACTTAAGCATGCACCAAAACCTTACTTCCATGCAAATTGGAAAGGTGGTCGAACATAATTTTAGAAATAGAAATTGAAAATCATTCAAGAAACTAATTAATTATTAAAAAAAAACAATTAACTCTTTTCTAATTCATACTTTGACCTTAAGCCTAGTACAGATATAGTTCCCTCATAGGGATACAGTTTGTCTTCGAGCCCAGAAGATAGGGTCAAAAAGTTGACTTAATGCCAAGCTAAAGCATTTTGGAAAGCTCCTTAATGCCAAGTCCAACAAAAAAATCAATGACTATAGCTAAAATATGTTTAGGAAAACAACTTAAGGAAGAACCTTTTAGTGAGTATGTGCTAAACAATTACTTTTTGTTATTGAAATAATAATCAACTTACGAATTAGTGCATGCAATTGAGAGAATGTAAAACAAAGAGCTTCAGTTTTCTTTGAGAACTTTTTTCTTCATCTTCTTGTAGATGTCTTTTATCTAATATTCTGGGTAATACTATTAGATTTTTTAAACAGAGTATCTTGCTTGATTTTCTGGTACTTGTGTTTTATTTAATTTCTTTGTGCATATGGAAGCATTTATATGCTCCCCCTTTTCTTCCTAAATAGACTGACTGGTTAACTCTTTATGTTTCTAAAATTCAACAGTTGAACGGAAGACAGAAGAAAACTCTGTAGTCTTCTTTATTCTGAATTTCGGATCCGTTCAGTATCTCCAGAACATTACAGTTGCTCAACTTCAACAAGTCTTTTCAGATTCATTTTAATTATTTGAATTACAGTGGAGCGTAGATAATTCGAACGTCAGTTATCCGAACATTCGATAATCAGAACTTTTTTTTTTTTTATGTGTGTAATTTTAATTAATTTGATCATGACATTTTACATGCCACAGCATTAATTTTGATAAAGCTTTGATTAGATACACTTTGATTATTTTTTTCCATAAACGTAAATACATATTTTTGTTCATTTCAATATGTACATGTGACTAAGTTAAACAATTTATATGTACTTTATGACACGGTTTATTTCACTATGCACATACATACTATATTTATATAAATAAACAAACATGTTTTTTTTACAAAGTTGTTGTTTTAGATCTTCCTTTTCCTTATTATATATAAAAAATAAATAAATAAAAAATAAATTAATTTATATACATTTATATATATATATATATATATATATATATATATATATATATATATATATATATACATTTATATATAGTATGCGAGTACATGAATTTCAATTATCCGAACTTTTGATTATCCGAACCACCACTGACAACTTTAGTTCGGATAATCGACGCTCTACTGTATATTTATTTTTCTTATTAAAAATCATTGAGTTGGCTACATCACTGTTTTCAGTTTGATTTTACATCACTTCCTTTTTGACATTCAATTATGTGATTGACTGTATGAGCTATTCCTTATCTCAATTGGTAAGTATTATTTATTGCCTAATGTGTATGTAATAACACGAGAATGTTCTGATTAACAGAATAAGATTAACACTGATTAACCAATTCTTTGCCACTTTTGTCAAATTAATGGCTACCCCATTGTTTACAATCTCCGATCATTTCATTATGAAGACTTGCAGATTTTTATGACATAAATAATATGAGAGAGAACATAAAAGAAAAAATTATTAGTTAATCAATGAATAATTAGTAATTCGAGCATAACTTCAATTTTGAAGTAAATTGACCAGAAAAAAAAAAATACAAGAAAGAAAACAAAAATGCAAATAAATTTATAAAATTATTCAAAGAAAACATTCTTAACAAAAATAGAGCATTTCATACATATGATTGGAGTATTCAACTTTATTTACCCCCACACCTTTAATTTAGAGTACAATGTAGTAGTGCTATACAGTCATGCGGTGATGTAACATAACATATTTACAACAATTATCCAATTATAAAGATAATTTAATTCCAAAAATCTGTTAAGGAAACAGTTTATCATTAAAAGTTTTATAAGATAAAAAGCATAAAACTCAGATAAATTGTGAAAAATTTATAAAACATGACAATTAGATAACATACCCAACATGAACCGGAGTCTGAACTATTTCCACATTGTCCGGCTGGCAGCTATTCAACAGGTTCTCTTTCTTCTGATAGGCCATGGGTTCTCCAGCTGCAACTACATTAAATAATTAATATCTTGCTTCTGTTCATCCCAAAACAAGAGCTCAACATAAAGGAATAATATTTTCTCAGAGGTTAACAGAATATTTTGTATTGTTATTGACACAACAGTAAGTAAACAGACGGATGGAATGCTAATACAGGTGGTATAAATGAGAAGAAAGTTTTGTATATGTACAAATTAAAAAAAACAATAGATTTCAAATTTCTATTTATTAAATAAAACAAAACAATAAATATTTTTGGTTTGATTTTCAATGAACTATAAGATAGGTATTAGTGATATAATGTGATTAAATATTTGTTATAATTAAAAATCTTTATTTTAGGCATAAAGAAAAAATAAATAGATTTATATATAATTGATTGGAAGGCAGCTTTTTTAAAAAATTATTTATTTTTCTTATTTATAATGTTGAAGTTTATCGACTTATTTACATGAATATCTGTTGTAATTCTTTTTTATCCATACGCAAAAAAGGTATGAAATTTCGCCCATAAGCCAAGTGCTAACAAATATTCGGTATAGGGAAACAACTTAAGGAAGAACCTTGTGGGGGAGGGGAGGTGGGGGGGGGCATAGACCGGGAGGTTACACTCAAGGAGACAAAAGCCTTTTCCCTCTATATAATTTCAGACAGCTATCTTGTCAAATATACCATATCATGTAGAGCATGGAACATATTAAATTGAAAAAGATTCTTGTTATTGAAATACCATTGGCACTAGTCAGTTGTCTCTCCCCTTAAAGATGCTCATTTCGATGTTGCAATTTTCATTGAAATCAACCTTAAACCATAATAATGCTAACAATGTTTAACAACGCTACAAAAGATACTTTTTACACTGCAGTGATTCATTTATATCATTATAGCATAAATATAATTATAGCATAAATCACAACTATAGACATCTATGTGCCACATTGGTCTAACAGATACACATGTAAACAAATCCCTAACGAGTCACTGACCTATGAGATCGGTACTTTACCAAACAAAGGTCCCTGGTCAATCGAGACCATTAATACTACACTTTAAAGAAAATAATTATTTAGATAAGATAACATGTTTGAAATTAACTGTAATTATTCACTTAATTGGAAATAAACATAATTGAGAATTCTAGTCTAAACATTGTTGATATTAAAATAGCTTTGAGTCAATTTTCATATTAATTGCTCAATTGAAATAAAGACAGTGTGGAGAAATAGTCAACTAGTATTATAAATAATATTTAATTTTAAACAATACTTTTTAATAACAGCGGCAAGTTTTACATCAATCTACAAAAATGTTGATTAATTAATCAAAATAAAAGTAATAAAATGCAGACAAAAGACTTTTATGTCTATAAAATCATGTGGAAGCGAACACCTTCAGGCATCTACAAGCAAGGAGCATTTCGTTGAAAAGCCATGGTTTCTTCGTATAACTGAATAATATTTCCACCGGGGATCGAATTTCCCTTCGTATAAAAGAATATTTCATATAACTGAATATCGTATTAGTGAATAATTATTTGCATAGGACTAAATGGAGTTTCGCTGGGAAATAAGAATTTCTTTGCATAACTGAATATTTCGTATAAGTGAGACTCCAGTGCATTAATAATTCAACATTATACAACTTCAGAACTATATGTAGTTATTGTGCAATATAACTCGTTTGTTGGTAGCATGGAATAAACCACCATTAAAGCAACTAAATTGCAGCAACATCAAAAATGGTTATGCCAAGCAAAGTCTTTTGCGGCAATACATATACAAGGAAAGGCCACTTTATGTATGTATATATATTGTATATAAACACAAACATAAATTAAATTATTTTAAAATATATTCAATACCTAAGAATAATATATACCTAAACATATATTGGTAATTTTAAGCCTTGATAAATAATTAAATTAAATAAATAAAGAAAAAAATAAATACAATGTGATAAGTCTAGTTTAATCTTTATCATTGGGGAATTTTTTTTTAAAATTTAATTAATAGTGAATTTTGCTCATTAAATGCCTGGCAAGTATGATTAATATTATTTGATTTTTTAAAAAATTTTATTAAGTTATTTCACTTTTTAAGTAATGCTGTGAATAAATAGTGAATTTAAATGGAACCCATTTTTGCAATATTTTAGTATGCAATTATATACATTTTACTGTTGATAATACAGCTATGTAAATATTTAAAAAATATTTACAAAAAAATTTAGACAATAAGAACAGAAAAATAAAATAAATAGGTAGCAATAATAATTACAAGATAAATTAAAATAAATACACTAACAAGGAGAATACTAAACATGGGAATCACAGATTTTGATCATGTTTTTATATGCTATGGGATAGGATCCTCTCAATGGTTATGCAAAGTGGTAAGAGGCAATTTAATTTCATTCTCAAGAAATATCGATTGAAATTCTTGGTGTTATGTAAGAAGACGTGGCATCAACCCAACAGCGGCTGTGGCCTCGTCATAACACATCTGATTACAGTGCTAAAGATCTTCAGTTCGAATCCCTGTTTTTTTACTCTCTTATTTAATCGGTCCCAGTAAATCTATTTTACTGTACTATTTAAATATCTATTAGATTCAAACATTCAATTTAAAAGTAATAAATAAATAAAAAAAAGAATAGCAATGTTTATACAAATATTTATTAATATCCTTACTGAATGAATCCCTGTGATGGTCATGCTCATCCCGAGTAACATCAATTTTAACCGAATCATCTCCTAGCGACTTCATATCATCAACAGTCATGTAACGATATTGTTGCTGGTCACTAAGCATAGGATCTTCTCCTGTAAATTTAAATAAATCTTACATAATTATAATTTGCAGATAACATTTTAAGTTTTCTTCATTAAAGAGAAAAAAAAAATTGTTGACAATAAATAAAAAGCTGCAACTATAACTTTAAAATGCTGTGTAAATGCTATCTTTAAATAGGATATAATTAAGTAAAATAGCTGACTATCTTGGCTCTATAGCGTGTTCATATTCGGTTTTTAGCTCATAAAGTTAATAAATACTATTAATACTAAAACTACTGCTGCAATAAAAAGAAAAAAAATAATATAAATGTACGAAATATATCAATGAAACTTTTAAAGGGAATGTCCTTTTTATTTAACAAGAGAAATTAGAGAGTGCCATGATTTATGTAAAAAATACAAACCTCTGGGTTTTCCAAACCTTATTATTATTACAGTTACAAAAATATTATTTATATGGCGTAATATCCATAACATTATTTATTATGGATTAATCAATGTAATTCCACAATGTATATAGTGTTTACAAAAAGTGATATGACCAAATAGTCACAATAACAATGAATAATAGGTAACATAATCAAGTTAAATAAAAATACAAATAATAGAACATTCTAATAAAATGGATTAAAATAGGAAGTATATTCACATGTAAAAAATTCCTACGTAGTAATTTTATTCTGAAGCCATAATTTATATTTGTTTTAGATTTGATAATGGCATCTATATGATTGAAACGTCATCTTAATAAAGAAATTTTAACAAATGAAATTTTTATATAAAAGACTTAATGGTTGAAACTCATAAAAATCCTTTTCAATTAATTGAAACAAATTAATTTAAAAAAATCTCAATAATGAAGAACCTGAATATAGGTGAAAAACAAAAATTAAAAGTTACATACAGAAAAAAATACTAAAAAAAACGGCAACTGTTCCATAAAAAGTAAGATTAGGAATGAATACAAAATATTTTTACTAAGAAATAACATCATAATTAAATAATTTAATCACTTACAGAGAATTTCTTATCAGTTGGTTCTCCAGCATTCCTTTCATCAACAACTATCTCTCAAGTCAAAGCATTTGATAGATAATATTGTGATATCTATTATGTATAATTGTACTTTTAAGTACTGGTTATATAAAAGTACAAAAATATATATAGGTCTAATAAATAACTGTTATTGAAATATTTAGTTTGCGGTAAACAACATATTCTGGAATTTTTGTCTTTACTTTTCTAAAACATACTAAATGAAAATTACCATTAGCAAATTAATGGAACACTTTTTTTTATTACAGTTAATTTTTTTTTTTCACAATACACGGACAGATTTTGGATCATTAAAAATATAATATAAAATTATAAGAAGTTTTACTATATGAGAGATGATATTAAGTTTAATATAGTTAATTAGAAAATTTAGTGTCAATTATTTTTCTTTATTTTATTTTTATAAAAAAACAAAAAAAAATATCCTTTTAACAAGGAAGCTCTGTCCAGTAAGGAAAGATGCTTGCAAATAAGATTAGTTTAGGAATATTATCTTATCATTACCATGATTCAGCCTATTATCAACTCTATCTATAATTTATTTCAAAAAGAAAACACAATTTTAATTTTATCAAGAGAATGATAAGATCATTAATTTTAAGGATAACTAATCTAGTGTTTATTTATTGATCAATTAACAACACTCTGTCAAGCAATAAAAGCATAAAATAATTCTTTAAAGTGTATTTTGAGAGCCTAAGAATGTGTTTTATAGCATAGGATGGTCTTACATTGATATTACAAGCTTTTTTGTAATAGCAAAATATTTTTTAAATATTCTGATTGCACCAATATTCTTCATTCAAGAGCTCACCTAATGCTCTATTCTAAGGATTCCTAACCTTTTTGCACTACCGTAAAATGGGGTGACTATGGTACAGTATGGGGTATTATTATATACTGGTATAATAGTATTATACACTAAATACTATTTTGAAATATTGTTGATTAAGCGTGATAGATGATTTTTAATAGAGCACATTATCTTAACTGTTACCATAAAATGGGGTTACTTTATTACATTGAGGATTTTCAAATTTAAAAGTTTCTAGTGGGCTTAAAAATAGCGGAAACAGGGTTTCTTTTTTCCCCTCTTGAAGGGTTGATTTAAGCATGCTCCCGCTATTTTTAAGCCTGCTAGAAACATTTAAATTTGAAAATCGTCAATGTACCATAGTCACCCGATTTTACTGTAAAAGTTAAGATAAGCTCTATTAAAAATCATCAATCATGTATAATCAATCTTGTATAATTAATCATGTATAATATTTCAAGATAGTATTTAGTATATAGTACCTGAAAGCGGGATATCATTAAGTATATTTAAAAATCTATCAATGCAAGATATCTTTCAAATTTCCTCTGAAATATATATGCACGCACGCACACACTCACACACACACACACAAACGCACACACACATACACACACGCACGCACGCACACACATTGGATATTGTTTATAATGACCTCCAAGGGACCAGGCATATTCGGTTTCGGTTATTAATTGTCAATATCATTCTAAATGTGAAGTAGGAACATAGGCATATAGGAATATTGCAGTTTCTTTGGATTTTAAAGCATTTCAGCTCATCAATTTTTCATGAGTAGGTGTTTCTTAATTTTTAAAGAATCCAATTTTCCTACAAGATCTTGAATCAAGGTCTTATTTTTCTAAATTGAAGATACGATAGAATGACTGATGTTTAATCTTTAGCTAAACTGATGTTCATCTCACCATTTTAAGATGGCAGCAAATATGAAACTTCTCCTCTACAATGAAAGTTTGTCTTTTAGACATGATGTACCACATTTGAAGAAAATAATAAAACTAAACAGTAAACACTTCACTGAACAGAAATGAATCTCCAACTCCTTCAAAACACGGGTTTAAAGTAAAAGAAACATTCTTGGAAAAATTAGGATTCTTGTTTGCAAGGCCTTCTTCTAGAGTTCCTTTATTGTTTGATGGGACATCAAAATGAGACATTATGACCGATCAGTCGTTATAAATCATTGTTGCTATATCCGATAAAGAATATATTGCTAAGGCTTTGAGAATAACGGGTCCAGAAATACTTATCACTATAACGATAGATCGTTTCTTATCCAATGTTATAAACGATATACAGTGTCCAGAGTGAAGTCCAGAAATGAAGGAGTAAGCCAGACACACTTAAAATTAGACATTTTACATTTAAAAAAGTTATAATTAACAAAACATATGTCCAACCTGAACAGTTTCCTGTCAAAAACTAAAAAAAACAGAGCCAGAAAATAAATTTATTGTTTAGATTCAAACTGCCCACAGAAAGTTATCAGCTTTCTTCTAGAATATACAGTAAAACGCCTGAGAGGGCAATCTCAGTAAATTAGACATAAAACAGCAAAATCATTTCATCTACTGTTATTAACAAAATTGATTTATAATCTAAAAATGATTTTAGAGTTAATATAATTGTAAAAATACATTAAAATAAAAAAAGGATTAAAAATTTTGATTTCAATTGTTTTACAAATATACCTTATAATAATAAAACTACACCCTTCAAAATCAGAGAATATTTTTAATGTTTTTCTTTTTGTTTTTTTTAAATCTAACTAAATATTGACATCAATAATACTGAAATTTTATATAATTGATTATTTAAAAGATTTTTTTTAAAGATACAATTCATTTTTAAAGTTAAAAGAATATGGACAATAAAAATAATAAGACAAAAAAATATTTATAAACATTGTGATATAATTTTCACTCCTTATTTTATTTATTTGTTTAATGTAGAAGAAAAACTCAGAGTAACAGCATAAATTACTTTGTTTATTTATTCATAACTTTGCTGAAGGCCGCATGTGATTAATAACTTCTACCCATGATTCCATTTATTATCAACATAAAATAATAAAATAAAAAAATTAAATCCACATTTTCAAAAATATATAAATATTAAACATTAGTATTAACATTTTAAAATTATAAATTCACCAGCTTTAAAAGTAAAAATAATAGAGGAGATTATTTGAATAGTCTCAATGAAATTAAATAAAAAATTTAATATAATTTATAAATATTAAAAAAAAGACACTAAAGACACGTTGACACATATACCGTCAACTATTCTATGTATGACTTACTAATGTTTTTTGGAAAACAAAAAAAATGTTATGAAATTCTTATATCGGTTAAAACCCAATAAGTTAGCTTCTTCATTTTAATACAGAAGGCTTTATCAATTTAATCTTAATAAAAAATAAAAAATACACTTTATCTACGAGTTACAATGAAATTAAAGTATTTAGTGGTTTATTAAAAAAATAAAATAATAATAATAAAATAAAAATAATAAATAACTAAATAATTATAGATAACATGTGTAAGCAATAATCAAAAATTTAGTTGCATTAGAAATATATAAAATAATAGTTACCAATAGAATAGAAAAAATATTTATAATTTTAAGCTTGACTCACCTAACACTAAGACAGGAGTTGACCACTATTAACAATGCTTTTTACCACTAAATTACTGCTATTATGAAAGACGACCTTGAATGATTTCAAAGATAAGATGATTGCTAACAGAATTTCGAGAGGCAAATATTCAATGAATTTCCAATTGATGAAGGCAGAATAGATATTTCTAACAATATTTACATACAGAAGGCCGATAGGAATAAATATCCATTACTAACCTAAAAGATAATAATTCCACTAAAGGCCTCAAAAAACATTAAATAGTAAGACTTTTATAAATCAGACTTGAAGATCCCTTGAAAAAAATATTATGTAAAGAAAAATTTCCATTTTTGACCAGCGAACACATCTATGTGATACATGTTTTTAAAAAATGCAGTTAAATTATTATGGTAGAAGAAATTTATTTTTTAAGTTTAAAGATAAAAACAAACTGATTCAATTTTTTTTTTTAAGAGTACAAATTATTTATTTAATTGAAGATCTTTTACATTAAAAATATTTACATACATATTTAATATTCATCTTTAAATAGAATAGATGAGCAGTTTTTGTGAACAATAAATAGTGATTTTTCTTATTTTTGGCTAGAGAAACTTCTATTGTCTTTTTGCAAATTTCTTTATTAGATAAATTTTATTCGTGTTTAGTGTTTTCCTATTGAAAATTTGATCTGTAGAGATTTCTGAATAATGAAAATTTAAAATATAAGAGTTCAAATGTAGAAAAATAACAAAGCTTCCTTGATTTAATCAATCAGAAAAAAAAATATAGCAAAACGTTGAAATATAAGATCTTTCAAAAATAAAAGATTAAAATCAAGCTTAATCATTCATTAAGTATAAACAATATGAATATGTTGCTGGACACCGAAAGCTTCCCAATGAAATAAAATATAAATGAATTGAGACTGCAGATGGTACTTTGCATTAATCAAATAAAATTGCAGTATTGCAATTAATGCCTCTACAAGTGATTTCTTACCAGACTAAAGTTATTTTCTTACCCTATTTCATCTGTGGTTATTTAAATAACTGATATATAATAATTATATAAATGATGCCTAAAGTTTTACAAGCATAACATTTCCCATGGCAACTAAAACAGAGCATTTAGATTTCAATGGCGATATTTTTGAACTAAAATAAAACTAAGCTATATTTTTTATATTAAAAAAATTATTTTATGCAAATGTTGATGAGGAATTTCCTTAAAGTTTGAAATCAAATTAAAATCAGGGGACAACATTTGTGATGTTTTAAATTATTTTTAGATGTAGATCAATACATATAGAGTTCAGGGTGTTCCCCTCAATTCACCCTTAAGCATATATATGTATAAATATACTTACAGACATACCTAAAAGCAGTAAATAATTAGTCTACAACTAATAGATAACATGCATACAAGGTACATTCAATGTTAGTAAAATATAGGCAGGGATATTACATACGCTTACAATTCAACTAATATTAGATGAAAAAGAAAATTATTATGCGGAGGAATAAGAACTTACGAGTATATAACATTTGCCCTTGGTAGTAAGGAAGGTAGACATGCTGAGCATGGGTAGGTTTCCCATAGTCATTCATCGTTACTGCGACCATATCATCCCCACCTAGAGCCGACACATCACACTTGTACTCCCTTCAGCATTTCCCACTTTCACATACCACCGTTATCTGGTCCCATGATATAAACAGTAAAACCTCTATTAAGCGGAAAGAGAAGGCATGAATAACTGATATAATGTGTATTTTATTAAGAATAAATACACATATATTTAAATTTGCAAATAAAACTAACAGATTCATTTCAATTTAATGAAAATATTTAAAATAACGCTTTAACTGATGAGCCATTTAATTTAATATACTCAATTGCTTAATATGAACAACACCGGAAATTTATTTATTATATTAATGATGTTGTTTAGGACATACATCCTTCTATAATATGACATTTTTTCAATATATACTACTGTTAAAAAACAAATAATATAAGCAGTAAATAATTTTGTTATATAAAAATGAATATAAGAATTAGTCTGATTAAAATTAGACTTTAAAAGTGGTTTGAATAAGTAGAATTACATGAAATGCCAGTTATGATACTGATATTAATAAAATATGAGTGAGTTAAATGGACCAATTTTCCGACATGAATAATGATTATCTATTTCAAAATTGACCATGCCAAGTTGAAGTTCTTCAGTGTTGATTTAGTATTGAAGTTTTCAGCCAGTGATTGATTATCTCTTATAAAGACCATGGAGTATCATCTAAAAACTCTGGTGCAGTAGGCGCACCACACAATTTCCCTTACCACCCTACAATAATTATTGTGAAGCATGTTATAATAATACATACACCACCATTTGCGTTAGGCCTAGGCTTCATTTTGTCAGGTTGTGGCCTACTTTCTTTTCTGTTAATATCATTTGTACTAGGTTTTTCCCAGCAATTCGTGATTTTTCTTTCTCTTCTCGAGCGGGAAGTTAACAACTGAGTTGAACAGAGCAAATTGTTGAGAACAGTAGTAGCTAAATGGAGGAAAGAGCGATTTGGTCTCATCCGACTTCTTTCAGACTGTGTGCAGTATCTTTGTTAATACAGGTCCGATTTTGATAATTTTTTTTGTTTTTTAGAGATTTTTTTATTTAAACACAAATAAAACTTTCTTTTCGTAATAACTTTTTTCCCTGCATTTTTTCAGTGATGTACGAAAATTGAAAGGGCTATAAGGAGAAGATTTAAGGTAAGTTTAATCAAAATTGTTGGTAATTTTCGAAATAACTAAAAAAAAGGTAAAATAAAGTGGTAATTCCGGTTATTATCTTTTAGTGAAAAAGTTGTATAACATCCCAGGCAGATACCTACCTTGAGTTTAGTACAACTTTTCGTTTTTGAGCTAGGCCAGGGGTCGGCAACCTGCGGCTCTTTTAGAAAATTTTGTGGCTCTCTGAATATTAAATATTTCAGTAAAAAACCATTCCAAATTTTAGATACGATTTTTTAAGGCATTTGATCCCTCTACACGTAATATTCAAAGTGCCACAGAATAAGATAAAATAGGCACTTCTATGTTTTTCCATGTTTTGCTTGTTTGTTTTCCATGTTCTCTTTGTCACCAAAAGGTTGCCGACCCCTGAGCTAGGCTGTTCAAATACACACATACATAGACACACATACCATTTTGCAAGACTTGGCTATTTGGACTTAGGAGACCTTAAAACAAGTAAATTTTTCGAAAATTCGGATTCTAATTTTTTCAAGATCGCAATACCTTTATATTTTATCAAGATCCCCTTACTATATGTTTCATAAATAGTTGAAGGAAAGTAAAAGCAGTGTTTATACCTAGTGATGCAATGAAAAGCACTTCCATGAATCTATTTCCTTTATTGCTTTGAACTTTTATGAAAAGAGACTTTAAAAACTAGCTAGTAGCATATTGAAAAAATGTAAAAAGCCAAGAAGCATATTTTGATTAATTAATAACATTATATCTTATTTTCAGTTATATCAGCCATGGGCCAACTGAGGAAACGGGAGAACCTCCTGGGGCACACCTTGTCTCTAGTGCTAAACAAGTTCCTTTACAAGTGGTAAAGTTTTTTATTTATTATTATTATTATTTGTTTTAAATCCATTTATATTTAAACCAAAAAACAGATATTCATGTGTTAATATCAGACTTTAATTAAATCTTAATTAATGATGCTTATCTTTTTTATCGATCAGCTCATAAATTAGGAACACAATTGAATGACGGATAATGGAGGTTTTACTGTTTATAAATTTATTAAGATTTTCAATATTGTACTGCCCTTCCAACCAAGCAAAGAACAGCATAGAAATAAGCAGAATGTATCTGTTATAAATTTTTGAGGAAGTTTCCATTATTTTATTAAATTAATAGAAATTAAAACAAAAAACTGCATTTTTAAAGCTTTAAGCCAAATAAAAGAGCTTAACATATAAAGAAAAAAACAAAAACAAAAAATGTTTTGGATATAGCCAAGGCAATAATAAAGTAATTTTGCGACAGATGAGAACTGAAGCAATTGGAAACATTTAAAGCATAGTATTCACAGAGTTAGTCAGTTCTAAACAAGAAAATTTGAGGAGTTGATTATACTACAGTTGTGCAACACAAAAATTAATACTAACTATGGTACGGTTTTTGACAATTTTAATGATATCTCAAATTTTGATGCTCCAAACTCCAAGCACATGAAGGTTCCAGATTATCTGGCTTGGAGTGGTATGGGCTCAATATTCACTGGGTTAGTTAATATTAGTTTGTGTCGACCACGGGAAATGAATCTTGACACTGCAACTTTAATTAGTACAGACAGGCATCAGGAGTTGGCAAAAAAGAAGTAAAAGACCCACTTGCCGGGAATGTTGCCCCCACCAATACTAGTACCAGTAAGCTCATGCATCATAAACTACAGCAAATAGCACTTTATCTGGTGCCACAAATGGAGACATTTCATATATTTTGAAAATTTTATATAAAAAAAAATGTATTTAATATGATCATTAGGAATTAATATAAAAATGGAGTGGTCATGAGTAAAGAAGAAAAGACAGAGCCTATTTATCATAAATATAATGTTACTTTTATTACAATTACATTTTTAAATCATAAAATTGAATAAAATAAATCTGTCTCACAATGCACATTGAAGGGCTAAGAGGACAGATACAAGTACCTTAAAATATATCAAAAACCAGACCATAGTTCATAAAAACATTTTTTTACCAAATTCGAAGAAAACATCTGAAATGTTACTGACTGACGCTGAATTATCATCTCCTTTCATTAAAAAAGAATCAAGTTTAAATTAAAAAAAAAAAAATAGGAAGATTTTACAGTAAACAAATTCAAAACAATACCATGCTTTCATTAGAAATACAATTTACCCCTTTCCAATCTTTTTTTAAATGTTCATCTAAACAGATATAACATAAAATACAAAATGAACCACATTTTTTTTTCATGCTGAAAATTATTATTTTTAATACCTCCATCATCTTCTGAATCCGACATGAATGTTTCTTGCATGGCTTCAGGAGCGACGACTCTATATTTCTCCTCGACAGTAACAGTTGTTGTTGTAGTAATAGTTGTTTCGGTAACAACTTTCAGCGTTTCGACAACAGTTATATAACCAAGTTTATTGGCTATTGCCAGAGGAGTAAGTCCTTGCTGTAATAATAAAGTCAATTTTTAGATCATATGAATTCTCCAGAAATATTAAAAATGGACAAAGTTTACATACGTTGGTAACAGCATCAGGCTTGGCCCTGGCGTGCAAAAGAAGAGTGATGACTAAGCAATGCCCCTGTTGTGCAGCCTGGTGAAGTGGTGTGTAACCGAGGACTGTCGAGCTCTCAACATTAGCACCCTGCTCTAGTAGCCAGCGTACCATGCTTACTTGTCCAAAGTGACAAGCAGTATGAAGGGGAGTGTATCCTGCCTAAAATAAAATAAAAAGATTTTTTTTTTTTATATAAACAAATAAAAGGCCCAAATACCACATAAGTAGATCTGTGCTTAAAGTGTTTTGTAAAAAATGATTCCAGGCTAAAATAATATAATATAGGTACCTTAGTAACAGAATCAATTTCTGCATTATTCTTTCCTAAAATAGCTGCAACTTGTACTTTGTCTTCTTGAGCACAAAGATGAAGAGGAGTGAGTCCATTCTTCAGTAAAAAAAATTAATAAATATAGATTAATAAAGATAGAAAATAAAAAATTATATATCAGCATGCAATGTCATCAATGATTAATAAGGCAAAAATAAGATTGAAAAACATTCAGGTAATAAAAATTGTTTAATTTATAATAATTTTATTAAAAATTATAAACTTTTGTAATACCAAAATATTGAGTTGCAACTTTAATTTTTGTCTCCAAAAATAAAAATAATAGCCATTGTTATTACATTTATAATAAAATAATCAAGAGTTTCTAGTAAAGAAAAATAGTTGATAATTGAGATGGTAAAGGTATATAAAATATTTAAAATAGGCTAGAGATGAATCTTAATAAATGGAATCTCAGTGGCTGGGATAATAAAGGTTTTTGAAACAAAGCTGTTCAGTGAGAGGATCTGTGTGGATCTGAGGGTCTAGATTTGGTGATCAAGGAATGCAAGGAGAAAGGGAAAGGGGGTTGTGAAAATATAGATTTGGGATTCTTACGAGTAGGTATAGGAAGATATACAGAAAAAAATGTTAGCAGCGAACCATGTAAAGGCAAACAACTTAAAGCAGAACCTTGTGGGCAGAGTTTAGGCTGGGAGATTATGCTAAAAGAGCAGAAAGCCTTCTCTCTCTACATAACTTCAGACAGCTACCTTATCAAATCTTGATTTTCTTCTTTTTTTTTAAACATTTTGATTTGTTTTACACTTTTTCAAATATGTACACTTATTCGTAAGTTGATTGTTATTTCAATAATAAAGGTTATTGTTAGGCGCATACGCACTAAAAGGTTTTCTCTTAAGTTGTTCATTTATAATATTTCAACTTGGTATGCCATGATAGAATGTGGGTGTCTCCAGTGACCCTTAACATATAAAATCAAACGGTTCAATGATCTCTTCAATCTCATACACCAGGCAACCATGGTCAAAGCAGGGGGACAAATAATGTTTTCGGGGAGGGAGAAGGGAAGGGACAGGTTTACCATTATCATACTATGTCTCTGATAATAAAAATATATTTTTGATGAAAATTATCTTATATTTATATAAAATGGAATGCATAAAATTATTTATAACTTTATGAGACAAAGACCAGTGATTATAAAAAATTATAACTTTGAAGGTTAATTTCACTTTTATTTCACTCAATCCTAGCAACTTAGAATCTATAAATGCCCTGGGTAGATTACACACCTTTTGTAAGAACCAGTCCTTTAATTAAACATTAACTTTACTAGAAACTTTGTTAGAAAATAAGGTATTTTAAACAATTATTGATTACTGACCTTCGAATGATGATTAACATCGGCCTGGTGTTGAATCAATAATGTAGCCATATCAGAATGACCTTCTTGAGCTGCAAGATGTAATGGAGTAAAGCCAGCTTTTGATTCAGCATTCGCTTTTGCACCATACTCCAGAAGAGTTGTTGCTATATCCATCTTAATAAAATAATAATAATATACTATAATTCATAAAATAAACATGTAAATCTTATTAAAGAAAAACTCAAAAATACTTGGTTCTTTTTAGCAGCAATGTGAAGGGGAGTATGACCATTCTTTGCTGTTGCGTGAGGGGAAGCAGCATTTTCCAAAAGTAAAAGAGCCACATTTTGGTTATCGTAATGACTAGCAACGTGTAAGGGAGTCACACCATTCTGAAACAATAAAAATATTTTAACATTATATTTCGTTAAGATTGATCACTCCTGTCTATCAGAAATACATTTTCTTCTATTCAGTGAACATGAAAGAAGAGTAGATACACCTTATCTGGAATCGCTAAGGTCATCGTAACATCAGATAGAAAATCTAACAATACATAAATAATAAATCCCAATGATTTTATAAATCTTTGTATAGTAAACAATCAAATATTTTTTTTACCATCTAACATTAATACTGTGCAATTGAAAAAATACAATTATAAATTTTTGGTTTTAATTTATTTCTGTTTCACAATTTTTGATTAAATTGAATATCTGAATTGATGTAAAGTGATTTCCATACCTTGCCTTGTGCATCTACAGGTGCTTCTCTTTGAAGAAGAAGTTTAGCCACTTTAAGATTGCCATACTTGGCAGCTAAATGAAGAGGTGTAAACCCTTTTTTAGTGGTCACATCTAAGGAAGCACCGTTTTCTAAAAGAACTGATGCTACCTGTTTAAAAAAAAAAAGAAGTAATAAATGAATAAAAAATAGGAAAACTTAATTATATTGGCTATATAAATAAAATTGTCATGTTTTAATTTTTTTTAAAGGACTACAGCAACTTTCAGAGTTTCGGAATAAAGTAGATTATAAATTTAAAATATGATGGAACCTCATTATACCACAGATTAGGATAATTACATAACATGGGCCACGATCTCAGATTAGTATACAACTAATAGTTGAAAAAAAAATTTCTGACACAACCACAAAAATTATGTTTTAGTATGCTTATAATTGTAAATAGTTAATCTTCTTTGGACCATCTTCTTCAATAGGTTATTCCACATGTATCATAGTGTTAAGATATCCTAGTCAACAGTTTATCCTTGTCTTGGAGTCGATCATTTTAAGACTGCTGTGAATTCAGATTCACCAAGAATGTTGCACAGAGAACAATTCTCAACATTTAAATATCTTCAGATAAATTATTTATGTCTATCACTTCATCTTTTGAATTTTTTTCTATAATTCTAAATTTTGATTCTAAAATTCAGTACATATGGGTTAGCTAGGCGTTATTGTGAAATATTGTTTCATCTAATTATTTCACACAAAACTCTTACCTGGTAGTGATTCCAAGTTGATTTCAGGTGGCCCCCTGTTTTTAATAGCCTCTAAAATGGCAGTGCATAGATTATTGGATCCAATTGATTTCTGCCACATAAATTCCGTAAAGTAAGACTCCAGATGGTGTTGTGCTGTACTGCGGTGTTTCTTATTTTGCCATATTAAGGAAGCCCACATTCGTTCTATATTTTGAGTGTGTAAACCGGAGTTTATGAAATCATATTTGTGATTAACACGACAGTGTTTGAATCCTGCTTCTTCTAATTCTGCACTAATGTACGCATGCCATGAATCTGAGTACAATGACGTACCGTGCTGTACATGTTCAATAATAGCCTGCATTATGGTATTAAATGAGCGGTCGGATACCATTAGGTAGGATATCATGTTCCTGTAAAAACAAAACCGCGTCTTGTTCACAAGATGGTAAATTGAATATGTTATACACAGTTGGAGCAAGCGTCATGTTAACTGTTCTGAATGACAAAACCAAATATGTATGTTGATAAGCTGTTAATCCCTTAATTGTTACTACTTGACAAGATAAGATAGAGCAATAAGGAAAACAACAACGAAAATTAAATTGGCGTCTATAAATACCCATAAGTACCTAAAATTCTCCTCCCTGAACTTCCCTATTAAATTACTATACTAGGAGATAAGAAAAAGATCTTCCACTGTACGACTGTATTTCGTAACTTGATCCCATACAAGACCAATTCTGTAAATTGTTTCTTTCAAATAATTTCAAAAAAGGGGACTGACTTAGATGGTAGATGTGTTTATAGAACAAGAATCACCTTTATTCCTTTAATTGCTTTGTTTTACTTATTTTATAGACTTATAATGTATTGAAAACCTACATTAAATCCTACTTATGGATAAAAAGCAGTACCACAACGATAATCCACTGTATTGTAAACACGTCAAATATCACCTAGCAGATAGGAATAAGCAGAGAAAATACCTCTTCTTGACCTTCTTTAGCAGCTATATGTAATGGAGTATAGAGGTCTCTGGTAGTCGCTTGAGGAGAAGCACCATGTTGAAGCAACAGCATCGCAATATCTGCATTACCTAGTCTACTTGCCACATGAAGGGGTGTCTGAAATAACAAGAAACAATAGAAATAAAACAACAGCTATCTATCTTAAAATTAAAAGTATTAACGTTATAATCAGTAAGAAAGAAAAACAAGCACAAGGTTCATGTTTTTCCAGCAACTGTTATTCCTCATTATTTTTTTTTGTAATGCCAGCCATAGAGAATCTTCTTCCATTCGACCTCTGGCAACCTAATATGATCTAGGCTCTAGACCAGACTGCTACTTTTTTGAAATACTATACTGGTTTTAGAAGAACCCAAAATACACTAAATTTCATTCATCCAAAATATAGGTTCCCAAAATTTTTTGGACGTTCCAAACTTTCAATGATAATGACTGCTTCAGTGAAGTAAAATTTTAATCAAAAGCAAAATTTTACAATTATAACTTAGAAGATATTACAATATAACTTTATTGGTCAAGGCATCATTAAAAGTATGTAATGTACATTTATTTACATTAAAAAGTAGTGTATAACAAATTACGTTCATTAAAGAAATTCATTATATAGAATTTTTTATAACTTACATAACATATTATAAATGCTTAAAAATAAAATAATAATGGATTTACCTGTTCTTCCCTTGCTTTGGCATCTACTGTTGCATTGTACCTCAGAAGGACTCGTACTATATCAGCTTGGTTTGCTCGAGCTGCTAGGTGGAGGGGTGTCTCACCTCGGACAGTGGCAGCATCTGGTGATGCACCCTTCTGTAGAAGGCACAGTGCAATAGTCATGCAACCCATGAAGCAGCTTACATGAAGCGGTGTCAAACCAGACTGTAAATTTAACAACAATTTGCATTTAATATAAATTTTATCAAAGAGAAAAAGGAGTTATTTTAACAACAGATTTTGTCATTTCCATTACATTATGCAATTTTCAATAAATTAATTGTTTAATTCAGATTATACATAATACATAATAAGGATCAACGACCTTATTTACTCCGTGGCTCTACATACAGCCCTTGTATGGCCTTGCCTCTCCAACCCTCCCTATCAGCAGCTCTATTTCTCCATCGTCCAATTCCCATCCTCTGCAGATCGCCTTTTACATCATAGATCCATCGCAACCTGGGCCTTCCTCTTCTTTTTTTGCCTTTGATCCTGGTTTGCCATGCAATAATTTTTTCGGGTATCTATCTTCTCCCCTCCAATCTATGTGTTTTTCGCACTGCAAAAATACATCTGTTGCATGCTGTGATTCTTGCATTTATTACTGCTCTGGTGTCATTTTTTCCCTTCACTAAAGCTCCAAGGAATTTGAAGCTGTCTACTTTCTTAAATGTATGGTGGAGCAGTTGCATGTGGTTCTGTCCTTCCTGCCCCTCATTTTTTGAGGAAATCATATATTATGTTTTTTCTTATTTATCTCAAGACCCAATTTTTTCCCAGTTTCTTCAGATTCCTGTAAAGATCCTATAAGTACTGCTTTTGTTCTTGACGTTATTACCACGTATTAGGCATATGCCAAGTGCTGGGTAAGTCTGTTATATATTGTTCCTCCTGGGTTTGTCCTGATTGATCTGGCAGCTTGTTCTAGAGCAATATTGAATAATACAGGGGAGAATGGGTCTCCCTGACCTAAACCATTCTCTACCTCAAACTCTTCTGATAGGTTGTTTTGGATCTTCCCTCTACATCTGGTGTTTTCAAGGGTCATCACACATAATCATACTAACTTTTCTGGGACCCCAAGTATTTTCATAACTTTAAGCAGTTCATTCATATTTAGATTGTCATATGCTTGGCAGAAATCTATGAAGAGGTGATGGAGATCAATATGATTTTTATACGTCTTCTCCTGCATTTGTCGAATGGAGAAAATATGATCAACTGACGGAGGAGATAGCAAAAACAAACAAACCGGTTTATTACAGTACTGATAGCCAAGATATTTATAAAAATGTCGATTTTGGTTCCTAAACTTGATTTATAAGAATCCAAATAAATGACCAGTTACAAAATCTCAATTTCTGATTTGGTACTTATTTGATCTAGTTGTGCGATGTACAAAAAATGAGAATGAAGAATAATGGAAAAATATTTTCAACAAAAACATTTAAAAGAATTTAATACCTCTGTTGTTGACTCTATTGAAGCACCATATTTAAGAAGAAGTTCAACAACTTTTATTCTGTTCTTCTTGCAAGCAATATGAAGTGGTGTGAATCCGTTAAGTGCTCTGGCATTAGGGTCAGCTTTTCGGTCTAAAAGCAGCCTACGGAAAGAGCAAAATTAAAGAAATCATACTTCATGAAAAATTTAATAATCTTCAACAACATAGTAATTACTTAACAGTGAATATTAGTTTAATTTTTAGATGTCATCTTCAACATAAAAAAACTAACATTACTACTAATATTGCTCCTTTATCATCTTTTTTTTTGACAGAATAGTTACAATGGGCAACCTCAATTTACTGATTTTTTTTTCATCAAAGACTACAATCTAAAATATCATAAGAGAAACCAGAATGTGATAATATAGTATTGCTATGTCTACAAGAATCTATTTTAAGTAAAAAACATTTTATATATTAATTTACACGATCAGTTTTCTCATCAGTTATAAAAGACAGTTCGACACGTCCTGAAAACTGATGGTTTTGCTAGCGTTCCATGAGACCTATTGAGAATAGAAAAATAACAAAATATTCATTTTCATGAAAAAAAGAAACTTGACATCATTATCATTCTAACCAGCTCATATAAGTGATTTTGGTAAGGCACACCAAGTAATATATAAGGTTTTTCTAATAATCAGTTGTTTCCAGGATTTTAGTTATTTGTTTACTTGTGTAAAGGTTTTTTTAGATTATTTCTTGAAGATGAATATGTAATTTACTTGAATTAAAGGCCAATGATCAGTTATTTATAAAAATTCCAGTAATTGTTATTTCTGGCTTCATAAAAAAAGTTTTGATGAGAAGTTATTTAAAATAATCAATTTAAAAAAAACAAAACATTATTTGCATTGGTTAAAACCAATAAATCCCAACTGAAGGTAAAATAAACAGAATAACCGATAACCGGTTTTTTCTCACAAAAATCAACACCCCCAGTTTAAATGGATGAGAAAACCGATTGTGTAAGACCACCCACATAGATCCTAATGATGATTAGTATACCTAGCAACTGGAACATGGCCACAATGTGCTGCTACATGCAATGCAGTAAGATAATCGACAGTGATGTCATCTACAGGTGCACCATGGTAGAGTAATATCCGTGCTGCGTCTACGTGATCACCTTGCGCAGCCATATGAAGAGCTGATAATCCATTCTGAAATTTGATTAGGTTTTTATAGAACAAAAAAAGTTTTATAAATTCATAAAAACAAAAAAATAATTTAATAACTATAGCCTCTATTTATTCAATTTAGAAAAAAAAAACATCTTACTTAATCTATATATATGAAAATTCAGCATGTTTGTGCTCACAAAGCACCTTAAAAGGAGAAATGGGGAAAAACTATAAAAAAATAAGTAATTTTGTAATCGTTGCCATGAAACTTCACGCATTTGGAAGCAAGTTCACTACAAAAATATTTTGGCAAGAATAAAATTATTGTGTGAAAGCGTCCTATAGGAGATTAAGGAAAAAAAGTGCAAAAACGTGAAGCTTTATTGCCATTTTGACAAATTTATAACATTTTGATACTGCTCTTAGAAAACGTCTAAATGAAATGAGACAAATTCTAAACAATGCAGTCAATTACCAAGAAAATTTTTCACCCCCTAGGGCTTGGAATATTTACAGTCAAAATTCTTGAAGTTGATAAAAAATTAACTTCAATTTTTTAAAAACTGATTTCAAGCCTACTGGAAGTGGTATTAGTGAAGGGAATAAGCCTCCTTTTCCAGGGTAACCAACTCTAGGCTATTATTCCTCTATCGTAAACTTCCTAGGTTTCCCAATGAAATCCAAAAATGTACCTGGAATGCGCACTCAATTTCTAAAGTCTGCCCACATAAGTGACAGATATACCCCACAAACACATCAGCACTTTAGAACAACTTAAGTGATTTTTATTAAGTATTCTACGCATGTTGTTTCCAAGAAGACAAGATTTTTTTTTTTTACTGCCAATTTAACAGAGTAGATGAGCATTTTTGACAATTTCTCAACTATAAATTACTAAATTTAAATCTATAAAAGATAAATACACATCAAGATCCTATATAATCTAATGTCTTATTATCACATTAAATACTAAATATAAATATAATTATTAAAAAACCAAAAAAAAAACCTTTGTTTTTGAAGTGAGTGGTGCTCTGTGTTCAACTAGATGATCGACTACCTCGTGGTGACCAGATCGAGCAGCACAGTGCAGAGGGGTGAGCCCGTCTCGGGTCTTCGCTTCAATATTTGCTCCTTTGTCAAGCAGAAGTGAGACCATACCCATCTTGCCCCACTTGCAAGCTACATGAAGTGGGGTGATGTTATGCTGGTATAGACAGAATTATTAAACATTTTAGTATATGAAAAAATATTTAAATAATATTAATGTAATTAAATAAATTGTTGAGTATATTACTATTCATATTGAAACACAAAATCACTGATAGTTTTGAGAACAAATGAAATAAAGTGGAACCTCTCTCTCTACAACGGACATCCACAGATCCAATGGATTAGTCCGTTGCAGAGAGGTGTCCACGGAGGAGAGCTTTACAAGTGTTCATTAAAAAATGAATATGCACATTATCAAAACTAGTTTATTTGTAAATAAATGTAAATTAATAAAATTTTGTCTTTTATTTATACACATAATATTTTTAGAACTATATTTAAAAAAACAGATAATCAACTTGGTTATAAACAACGTAAGTTTTTCCATAAGATTTTTTTAAAATATCCATGAATTGAATTTTCTGAATTAAAACTTTTCGGCTAACTTCAGCACAGAAAACTTTTTTTAAAATTGAAATTTGCTATCTTCACTTTTTCTTCTAATGTGCAAGAAATTCATGCGGTGCCATTCTTAATGTTCTAAGCTAAAAGAACAAAATTGAGTGAGGCATATGGGGTTTTATAAAATATGATGAGATGAGGCGAAGTGATTTCTATGAAAACTGCTGAGAGACGAGGAACAAAAATGTAAACACTTTGTGAAAAATTTGACAATCCAATTCAAAAGTGCATTTACATTTCACTCTTAAAAATAATTCCCTTATTAGATCGGAAATACTACTTAGAAGAATAAAAAAGTATAAATTTTTTGATGTGATGATGGTGTTATTGCTTTAGGTTTCAATTAATAAACCGATTGTCATTTTATTTATTAATAAAAAGAATTAGTTCAAGATATGCACATATTTCAATGTACATAAGTATTCATATCGATACGTGAAACCATTAAATATGGTTTTCTTAATTTTCAACATTTTTAGATGTCTGTTCCGAAGGGTAAATTTTCCTCTCGATGTTGAAAATATGGCTGTCTGTGTCCATTAGAGGGGTGTCAGTTGTAAAGGGGTAATTACTACATTTCCAGGCCAGGATATTTAAAAATTATCTGTTGGGAGGGAGTGTCCGTTGGAGAAAGGGGTCCGTTAGGAGAGATTTCACTGTAAAATAAAACAAAATACGCATTTTTTTTAGCATAATTCCTAGATTTTATTAAAAAAAATTAAACATATTGACTGTATAAATGTTTATAATTGAAAGATGAAATATGATACAATCTCTTACCTTAGCAGCAAAATTAACATCTGCACCTTTCTGATGAAGTAAATTTGCAATATTTTGATTTCCATAATGGGCAGCGATATGGAGGGGCGTGAAACCACTTTTAGAAGTAACATCAGGATTGTGATCATTCTGAAAGTTTAAAGGTAATATTAAAAAAGCTTAAGTTAATAGCAATTATAAAAAACAAAGAAATACATAAAATTTTCAAATTATGAAACATTAAATCTATTTCCAGCCAATTAAAATGTATAGATATATAATCATGTACAAGATGCATGCATATGCCAAGTTAAGCTTTGCTGATTATGTAATCGTGTAATAAAGCAAATAGATTAAGTGACAAGCTGGCAAACTGCAAAATATAGGTGCTTCTATTAACCAGTAAAAATCAAATAAATACTATCAAGCTTACTGTAGAACTTAAGATACAGTCAAAGTGCACTCTTATTTATCTAGAGATCAGAATTGATACAAGGCTAGAATTATAACCATAAAATATCAGGTATCTAAAGTGAACTTTATTTCCCTTCTACACCCAACTGAAGCTGAGCTAAAAGAAACTACTTTCTTAATGGTGGCTATCAATATAAATTCTATCAACTGAGGTATAGTCCTATAAAAGAATACCAGCACACACTAACTTCTTGAGAAGTTTGCTAGAATATCAAATAGATATTCAAATAGAATATCATTACTTCTAACTGAAAACTTTGGTCGAGTTCTCATCTTGAGAGCATATTTTTCGCTTGACCCTGTTTAGCACAAGGAGAATTCATGGATCAATACTTCTGGGTCTCAGTGACTGAGACCAGTGTCTTGGATGCTCAACCAGTTTTGGATTATCTACATAGGCAATGTAGGCGAATGAGAAAATTCTAAGTTGTTTTTATTAACTTGATTAAGATTTTAGATTTATTCTTAAAAGACAAACTATTTCACAAAATATGCTTATAAAGTGCATACTTAGTTGTTCTCTAAAACTCAATTACACTGACAGACACAGATAACTGTACAGATAACTGTCCTGACACTATATCCCTTAGCATTACTCTACACGTGATTCAATATAACTTCAAAACACATTATAAATTAACTTCTTGCACTTTCAATATTTAAGTTGACAGCATTGATTACTTGTTGTTTGCTTTGTATGAAAAAAAATATTGGGTGATTCCCAGGTTTGCTGGATACATTGAGTCACACATAATATATTTTTGTATTACACAGTTATTCGTTCATTTTTTATTTATTTGTTCAGTCATTGTAACCATCAATAGTATTAAGATTTTCGAAAGTTTTACAATGTTTTGAATTTAGAAAAGAGAGTGACTTTTATAGAAAGCTTGCACAGAAATGTGCTTGGAGAAAATCAATGGAACCACATATTAAAGACATTCAGATAAATGTAAAAAAAAGGTGATCATTTATTGAACTGAACAGGGTTAGGATGAAGCACTCTATCAAAAATTAGATATTAACTTTATACTTTACTTCATTGTGCCTATATTTTTGTTTATGTAATGAAGTGCATTGAATTGAAAAGGGGAGAGGGGCCCCAAAATTTTATAGCCTAGGGACCTCTGCATGACTTAATCCGGCCCTGTACTCAACTCTTGAGATATTATATGGATCACAATATACAACTATAATTGAAAAAAAAAAAAGGAAAATAAAACTTTTATAAAGAGATGAAATAGAAGTGAGTGTAGCCATGGTCTTTTGAACCGAACCTACCTAGATAATAATCATGGTACGATTAACAGCTATAGTTCAAGTTTCATAATATAGACATCTTTGGCCTATTTAAATTTAAATGAGTTGAGCTGTGTCATTACCTGTAGTAAAAGTGTAGCAGCTTTACAGTCGTCTTTCTTTGCAGCTATATGTAAAGCAGGAAGCCGAACCTTCCCTCTCGTGTCGTTTTCGAGCAGTACTGCAACAACCTTGTCGTGACCTTGCTGCATTGCAACAGCTAGCGGTGTAAAACCATCCTGTAATAATAAATAAACAAAACTGTAAAATATAGTATAGATCAACACTTAGAGGTATTCAAAATTGAATTTTGTAAATTTTACAGCATTTTGTAACAGGCTGATTTCACACTATATTATATATAATGCAAATTCACAATTGATATAAAAAAACATTCAAAACTAATCTCGCACCAAAGTACAGAAATGATTGAATTCTATTGAGACATAATGAAAAGAGTGCTTCTCATAGAATTTAAATGATCAAAATTATTAAGCAGAAAAGCAGATGATTGCAAAGGCAATCATTCAAGTCTAGTTTAACTCCTTTTTTTGAAATCACACCATATAGGTGTCCTCATTCAGCAGTGAGATGAAAAAAAACGAGTCAATAGAGAAATAACTACGTTTAGGCTGCTTAATTATGTTGAGTTGCTAATTTACACAGCATACCGATCAGTTCAATATGCAAAATTAAAAGAGTTAGATGGAACAAGAAAAATACATACATTTATTTTTTTATTATTATTTCCAAGCCTAGACCAGAATGGTAGAATGATACTATTAATAGGAAAAGGAATAGTTTCAACAATAGGAACTTTGAAAATTAAAAGATTTTTCACTATTTTAGAGAAACATCAAAACATACTTTTTATCAAATAATGTTATTTTAAATTAATAATAATAATTTTAGTAATAAGTAATATTAATATCTTTTGATAATTGTTTTTAAAAATCTTATTAATTTATTTTTCAATTGTTATACTTCTTAGTTTTCTTTAAGTTTTTAGAAAAGAGTTATTTTTCTGCCATTTCAAAGAACATATATTAAAGCACGATAAATCTCAATTTTTCAACAAAACTTTTCAAATATGAAAAATTCTTAAAAATCCGGCAGGCGCTTCAGGTATACCATAGCGGATAACTCAGGTGCACAGAATAACTCAGAAGCAACATTGATGCTTTTGCATACTTCTGGCGACTTTTTGCGGTACTATTACGAATTATTTCCACCTTCTTACAACTTCTGATGCAATTTAACTATCCAAATACATGGTTATGTCTTATAATATATTCACTCCAGGAATATAAATGCGGTCACGAAATTGGAAATTTTAAATCATTCCAATAAATGATTACTGATACACTATTTAGTTTTCATATACATATCATATAAAATTGCAATTGGTACTTTTATGTCACTCGGTATTCTAAGTGGAGATAACTAATTAGTTGGATAAAGTATAGTACAAAATTCGGATTATAATAAATCTGGTTATATACACGAAACACGCTCATCTTGGCAAATTCAACTTGCAATCCCTCCCTGTGCCATTATATCTTCCAAACTACTGACTCTAAGAAAAAGATTAATGGAATCTTTCTTATAGGAAATTGTATGCACTTTAATTTTATATATGAAGTACCTTTTGCTATAATTGATAGTTTCCGGGATATTTAAGGAAAAAAAATATGGATCTTATACTGCACCTCCACCCCAGCCAAATCCCCGCCCACCTCCCACCGACCCACTTCCGATTTTTAGTATGTTGTGCAAAACACGCCAATGAGGAACTCTAGCAAAATCCAGAAATATGATTTTTTTATTTTGTCTAATCAGCGATTTTTGGCATTCGTTTCCTGGACTATATTATATTATACAGATCTATAGGTAAATATTGGCTTATACAGAGAGTTAGACCAATGGAATAACGAAGAATAAGGCAGTTATGTTTTCTGCAAAATTTTGGAATGCACACATAAAGTTAAAATTGTTCTAACTTTTAAACAGTTAAAGATAAAATTTTAAGCTATTGCATTACCTAAAGGAAATTTAATGCTCTACAAATTATTTTATCTTGACTTACTAGCTAGAAGAGTTAGCTAGTCCAATAAGGCAAAAAGCGTGAGGCAAAATATTTTTTGGCAAATTTCGAGTGCGTATATTTTGGTAATCATGGAAGAAATCGAAAAAAATAATGAAGTCAATCTTATGGCACATTGTGTACAGAGTGATCTAATCGCGAGGACGCATAGTTTCCGAGATATAAGCGAAAAACCGAAATAAGGAGCCTTTAATCTGCACCCCAACTCCCTGCCCCCCCCCCTCTTCCACCTCCCGGGGACTTTTAATACGTTGTACGGGACATTCCAATGAATACTTGCACCAAAATCCAGAACTATGTGATTTTTGGTCTTCGTTGGCTGGACTAATAAACCCGCCGTATTATCCAAATCCACGGCAAAGAGAGCGGCGTATTAATGACGGTCCACAACATTACTCTATTCATTCATATTATATTGCTGTGCCCATCACAAAGAAACTACAACAACAAAATTAGGACTTATATTTAATGACATAATAAATAATCGTTAAACATTATTAGATGCATATAATTTAAAGAAATGTTGAAATAGTGATATTTGACAGACCTCAGTGGCAAGTCCTTGGTTAGCACCTTTGTTGAGAAGAAATCTAACAACGGCGTCATGGTTCTCCTGAGCGGCCATGTAAAGCGGCGTGAACCCATTCAGCGATTGAACGTTGACGTTTGTACCTTTCTCGACGAGGAGCCTTGCCACCTCCTCCTGCCCAGCTGAAACGTAACAACAATAATTAGTAATAATTATAATTATGCTTAGCGAACCAGAATCCAGATACTGGATACCACCAACAATCTTTGTGAGCATGCATCCTCAACACTTAATCCTATGCAAGTCCAAATCCAAATCCCATATAGGGATGCCGAACTGCATTTCATGATTTACGGACATTTCAGGACAAGGCGAGTATTGGTCGTGTGATGTGATGTCAAAATATCGTGGTCATCAGTGATTTGTCACAGTTATTCACAAGTATTGTTACAATTAGGTATTTTTAAAATTAGCGATAGTTTCTTTTTAATTTTTTTCTGAGTGGTTATTTTGGGAAGGAAAATTTCCCCCTTTCCTCCTACTTCTGTGAATCCGCCACTGCAATGCAAATAGATGGGACCTTCCTTGCTAAATAGATTTTTTTTTAAATTTTATTAGTACTGGACGAAACTTTGTAATGGATGACATGACATCTTTTATAAGGTAAATATTATCCTCATTAATAACATTTAATTATAAATTATGTAGGAACATAATAACAGTAAAATTGAATATAATCATAAACTTATTATTTACGTAATGATGCATTGCATAAGAGACCTGAGTTGCCCCGAAACGTCAGTTACAAATGGAAATTCAATAAAGGAATTTAAATTGGAAGATTTAGCTTTACTAAATCCAAAATGATTTCTTTATGCTTTACTTTTGACCGCACATCCAACCCTCATATGTCCACTTACCTAATGCAGCGATGTGCAAAGCTGTGTTGCCCTTCTTCGTGGCAGCGTCGACGTTGCATCCTCTGGCCAGGAGTTCCTGGACTATTTCTACGTGACCGTCCTTCGCAGCGAGGTGGAGGGCGTTAAGTCCATTCTGCCAAAGGAACACATTAAATAAGATATAATATCTAACAACAGTACGAATAAAATAAATCGGCATTCGGCCGAAAAAAAAAAAAAAATAATATAAATAAATTGTATCGAAATTTCAGGTCGAGTAATTCGTATGACCATTCTATTTTTACTTTCATTTACCTATATATGAAATATATAGTAACGAAAAATGTATTACAATCGTGAAAAATTTCGAATCCGATTTTTCAACGGAAACACACGTTTTAAGGTGTCTGTGTGTATGTCCATCTCAGACCGAAAGTCCATCTCAAAAACGAAAACTTGTACAAACTTACGTATTTATGGCAGGTATGTGCCTGAGATGTTACAGAAACTTTTTCAATAAAATCGACTTACCAGAAGTGCTACTTTATAATGTTGGTTTTATACTTGTTTACCATTTTCTCTAAAACTCTAAAGATTTTGATCAAACTCGTTATATACAGAGTGAACCAGTTCTCCTATTTGGGATCAGTAGTGAGCTCCTCTAATATAACATGAGCTTAGAAATTGGAAAAAGAATGATGAATGCGAATAAGTGTTATCACGCACTGCGTAGACACCTTAGCGCAGTTCACAAATGTCTTCATGCTATATAAAACACTTATTAGACTTGTGCTTATTTATGCTGCAGAGATGTAGACCTGTACTACAGCACAAGAGAAAGAGCTGCAGGTTTTTGAAAGAATGGTTCTTTTTTTGGTGCCATAAATGAGAGAGACCAATGGAGGGGACGCAAGAGCCAAGAGATTTATCAGCTCTTTAACGAACCAGAGGTGGAACACCTGATTCAATTATCAAGGTTAAGGTGGGCTGGGCACTTAGCCCGAATGGCTAATAAATAAGCCACAAAGAAGTTGTTAGAGAGAATCCTGGATAGAAAAAGAGGTAGAGGTAGGCCCAGGCTAAGATGGATAGACGCCTTTTAACCAGGATGCATGGTCATTGCTGCGGATAAGGAACTGGAGGACAGCAGCACAAGAAAGAGCTGTTTGGCGGAAGCTCATCGAGGAGGCCAGGACCTACCACGGGCTGTAGCGCCAATGATGATGATGACGTTATATAAATGTACAATTAAATGATCTTGAATATCAGCTAGGCATTATCCCCATGACATAGTCAGACAGGGCTTAAATACCGAATTTTCAAAATGCTTCCTCTAAAGTACGTTTAATTTTCTTTATTATAAATAACCAACCGTCTCTCATTGTTGATAGTAATAAAAAAAAAAGGATAAATATAAACTATGAAAGAATTTGATAATTAACTAAATGAGAAATATTTTCCCAGGTATAAAACCAATTTTCGGAAATAAGAATAGTAATATAGATGTATAAAATACCGTTGGAAAGGTAAAGATATTACAATATCTAACATATAAAGTCGTAAAAGGCAATGGAGAGTGACGATAAATTGTAGTATGTAATACATTCTATTGTTATATTATATTATGAAAACTAAATGTTTCTATGGAAACTAAATATAAACTTTTAATATTTATTTCAAATATAGAGGTAAGAGAAATTTGTGTGAAACGCGCACAAGTTTTTTTTGGGGGTAATAGAGCAGAAATATTAGAAAATAGAACAAAAGTATAGATTAGTAATGAACAGAACTGCTAAGATTATAATTGCTCCTAAAACAGTAAAATATTACAAAAAGGGGCAAGAAAATTTAGCTATAACAAGCATGAACAATCCTAAAATCACCATTTTCTCCATTTAACTGATAACACATCTATAAAGAACTGGATGTAGAACATAATTTTCAAGCCAACAATAAGATATAGTGGTTGATAATCGGATCACTCTATCATAGAATGATGAAATAGTCTGTTTAGTGTAACTAGAAAGACTATAGACAAAATAACGGATGGCTTGTTATGCGGCATGGCATACTTGACCATTGAAGGGTCAATCTACCGAAGTTTTCTCGGAATAGTGAAAAATGACCTTTGTATGCTATGTATTAAACTGAATATTATTGGAATAAAAAGAGAGTAAGTTTCTATAAAAAAAGTAAACTCCAGCAAACTCATCCAGGAAAACTCTCCTCGATAACAAACTATTTGAGATTTATGTTACACTGAACAGACTACGTTTTCAAGTCTTTAACGTAGCTCTTATTTCTTACTAACTCAATGCTTGTTCTTCCTATATAATACTAAGCTGTTTATTTTTTGATGAAAGTGAGGAATTCTCTTCTAATGAATATAAACTCTTGGAGTACTATATCAAACTTTAATTACATACATACAACTTTAATTGAATTCCTGTAATAATTTCTTTTCGACCCCTTATTCACGGTACTTTAGTTTTTGTTTAGTACTAAAGTTTTTGCTTTAATTATTTAATTAATTATCGTTATTTTATTCCGAAAGAATCATAAGAAAAATAGTCAATTATTATCCAATAAATACTTAATAGTTTAATTAATTACTTCCGTTTGAATGTATCTCTTTTACTTACCAATTATTTCCTTTATTAAATTATATTCTAATCGAAAAATTATGACTTTCTCCGGACCAAATATATTCTACTCGATACTTTATTCTCGATTACAATAAGGCATTGTTCCTCCTTAGTGGCCACATTTAGATTCTTTTTATAAATTCCACGGTGTTTAAAACTTTTTTAAGATTTCAAACGAATTTAAGTGTTGTATATATATATATATATATATACACACAACACTTCAATTTGTTTGAAATCTTAAAAAAGTTTTAAACACCGTGGAATTTGTAAAAAGAATATATATATATATATATATATATATATATATATATATATATATATATATATACACACATACACACATATACACACATAATAATATATATAATATACACATACATATTATATATATTATTAGCGGCCTAAGATCTTCATGGTCTCTACTGTCTGCTAAAAAAGAAAAAAAATATATATATATATATAATTTATTGCTCGTGGGAGCCCAACCTCACGTTACTACAAATTATGTAGTATGGTTTCCGTAGAGCAGCGGCAGGTTACCCATCTCCATAACCTTTGGGACCGATTCGGCAGTACCATTCTCACCGACTCACTCGGGTTCAAGGACAGTGACAAATCGGTCTTGATCCACGAATCATGTAGGTTCGGGGTCAGCAGGCACAGGAGAGCTATATTTCTTTTCCCGAAGCTGACGACCGTATAAGGACCAAACCATGGCTATTGGACATCCTGGTAGACCACAACGCGATTATCGATTAAGGTGCAGGATAAGGTCATCTCTACAACGCCCGGTTGGTGTGAGTTGCCTCCATTAGGCCGACTAGCCTCACATACCCAAGTGAGGAGGGAGGATAATCGTCTGGAATATCTCAGGCTCCGCTGCTTTCCTCGGCAGTCGACAATCCATTCATGTATTTACCGCAATCGACATTGTTTGACTTTACCTATTCCAATCCAGGAAATGTGGGTAATAAGTAAACCATAATCCTTAAATAAGCAGACTTGCCGTTTATTAGGATTAACACTATTTATAGCTGCTGAGTCAATTGACGTCAACATCCTGTGACACTCTAATAAACCTTTCTTAAATTATAAAAACAAAACAACATTTTATTACTATAATTTACTATAGAATCTATGCAGGGAGTGTACATTTAATCAAACTAAAAACCGAATATTTGGCGCATTCGTACATGGATTACGTTCTTGCTTATAGTTAAAAATTATTATCTATTGTGAACATTAAAAAAGATGTCTAAAATTCAGATCCAGATAATCGGCGATACGGATAAACGAGGTTTTACTCTATTAGAAAAATAAATTAAAAACTGATAAACTAAAAACCTCCAAAATCAAAACAATGGTATTCATATATTTTTTAAAAAATTAGTCAGCAATAAACACTTGGCTCAGAATATATAGAAAGTTTTTTTTTTTTTTCCTACAACTTTACACGCCCAATTCAATTCCATGAAGTCCTTAAATTATATTAACCGGGTACAGGTAGCTACGGCGTTGTATAGCCGTCTGAATTCCCCTTCTCCTTCGGAGCTTTTTACTTGGTTTCCGCCACAATTTAAATCAGATTAAAAATTGTATATGAAAACATTATTATAAACTATGTAACATCAATGCAGCAGACACAAAAATATAATAGTTTTTAGAAGCGAAATAATATGCAAAAATAATGGTTAAATTCTTACAGCATTGCATGTGTTGATATCAACTCCTTCCTCGATGAGCTGAAGGATTTTGTCCAACTGTCCAGCTCTGGCGGCTCTGAGGAAGCTGGTGCCTGGGTCAGTCTGAAAATTAATAAATAATTATTATTACAATGCATTACAGCAGTTAGATGCCTGTATATATTTTTAAAAAATCAATGATAGGTAGCAGAATCGAAATGATTTCTTAGTCAGAAACTAAATAATATATATAATAGTGATATAACAAACAAAAATTAAGTGTTGTTTTTATTTATTTACCCAATGTTTCCTCAGAAAAATGCGGGAAATTATTAGAGTAAGAGCAGCTATGGAAGCTAACACACTAGCAAATAAAGAATCAGTCCAAATATAATAATAAGTGTAATAATTAAACATAGCTCAATATAATATATCTAAAAAATAAATTTTATTTTAATTATGATAATCTGTCGAAATTATAAACACCATTGTTAATAGCAATTTGTTAATGTTGATCAATATTTTCGAAACAGCTTTTTATTCTTTTTTTACAGCGTCACCTTACGTCTTTTTATAAGAACTACTTACTGCCAAAGTTTTCAATCAGTGCTATGTTAATATTCCATTGCAAAATCACATAATGTACCTCATCATCAATCGTTGTAGATGAATCAATGAAATTAATTATTTATCATGTCTATGCCTACGAAAATCGATTTTAAATATATAAGAATAATCAATACTTCACCTCAGATCCTTAAAAAATAGAAAGATTCTCTAAAAACTGTAATCACAGAATGGTCTTTCAAATGATTTTTAACATTTTGTAAGGTAACATTTTTACATAAAATTGTTAACTTAAAAAAGTAATAAATTGTCAAATGTAATTATATAATTGTCAATTTTAATTATGTTCCTAAATTAATTCAAATAAAATAAGTGTGCTAAACGCCTATCGTTATGGTCCAGTAGTTATGTCGCTGGACTCGTATAAATGGAAACATAATCAAGGTCAAAGTAATTTTAAATTGATTCAAACCGTATCACTTGTCATTGAGCTATTGATTACTGAGATATCCTGTCAATCCTGACACAGGATAAGAGAACACAATCGCATAATCCTACATTTAATCCTTTCCATATTTCCTTATAAATATGCACTTCATATCAAAAATGGTTGGTGCCTCAAATGAAGAATAAGTATATAAAAATTAAAAAATTGAAAAAAATTAATGGCACAGGCCTGTTCTACGAGTATCCCGAATTCTATGGTCAACCTGAAAGTTCTCTTCGCCCTTTTAAAAAAAGTTCTCTGGATCTCCTCATGGATGAGGGCTATTCTCCGTGGACAGAAATTGCATTTTCCTTTAAATATCGTCTTGAAGATCAACTCTATAGTATTAAGAAAAATTGTTAAGACATCAATTTTCAACTTCTCGAAGACCATGGCCAGCAGAGATTTTGATAAAGAATTTTTTTTCTTTCACCAATACCGGGTGCAGTACAAGCGCGAAAAATTATATATAGAATAATTGTTTTTGACGTTGTTCTAACTCTGGATTTTTATAATTTAATTTTCTTTTTTTTTATAATTTTTTCTTTCTTTTTTTTTCTTTTCATTTTTTTTGTCAGTACAATTATATTTATTTTTATACCAGAAGAATGTTCTTTTTCTTTACTTATATGTTATAATTGAGATTATTGTAAATATAAATTGACTCATATTAATGTAGTCATAGACCAGACTTTTTTTTTTGTTTTTTTTTTTACTTGCACATACTTGTTATTTGTTAAGGGACTTAGTCCCAGAATTAAGTTTATTTTTCTATTCTATATATATATATATATATATATATATATATATATATATATATATATATATATATATAAATATATAATATACTTAAAGGAAGAAGTTGGTCGGGGGGTGCGGTCAAAGAATTAGACTACTATAAGCGAACTTATATTTGTGCCGACGTTTCGGCCTAAGTTTTAGGCCATCTTCAGGGCTAAAAGGAAAACAAAATAACAACAATGAAAAAAGAGAAAGAGGCAGTACCAGTAACAGTAAAAATGATAAAAAACAGAAAATACAAGTAACATAAAAAAATATGAAGTATAAAAAGAAAAAGATAACACTAAATTACATAATACAATAGACAAATGAAAAAATAAAATAAAATAAATGAAATAACAATGTAAAAATTAATTGAAAATAAAAATAATGCGATATTTACACCGAGAATAGTGAAATATATGAAATCTATTAATTAAAAAGACAAATAGTATGAAGGTTTGGTAATGTGTACAGTATCTTTTGCATAACTTACAACTTACAACTATCTCTGTACACATTACCAAACCTTCATACTATTTGTCTTTTTAATTAATAGATTTCATATATTTCACTATTCCCTGTGTAAATATCGCATTATTTTTATTTTCAATTAATTTTTAATTTTTACATTGTTATTTCATTTATTTTATTTTATTTTTTCATTTGTCTCTTGTATTATGTAATTTAGTGTTATCTTTTTCTTTTTATACTTCATACTTGTTTATGTTACTTGTATTTTCTGTTTTTTTATCATTTTTACTGTTACTGGTACTGCCTCTTTCTCTTTTTTCATTGTTGTTATTTTGTTTTCCTTTTAGCCCTGAAGATGGCCTAAAACTTAGGCCGAAACGTCGGCACAAATATAAGTTCGCTTATAGTAGTCTAATTCTTTGACCGCACCCCCCGACCAACTTCTCCCTTTAAATATAAATATACGGTCAACAATAACTCCCTCCATATATAATATACATTATATTTCGTTTTATTGTATATTGAACATATTTTATAGATACTGTTTATTTATTTATATATTTGTAACCTTCCTTGCTTCTCGGCGATACGGGTTTCGGAAGCAATGCCGACTTATTAGTTCTCTTCATCCTTCCTTTAATTTTCTTCTTTAGTCTTCTTCGTTCTTATCCGACGAAATTCTTCTTTCATGCTTCATTATGAAATCGATAGTAGTATTATACCGAATATTTGGTATCTAAACGGCAAAAACATTAGAAGCACTGTATGTTCCGATTCGAGATTCCTAACATAGGAAGTGGTAAAAAATAAATTAAATATACTAATTTTACTATTAAATCTGTAACAAGGTAGAAAGAAATTCATATTAATTTACTAAATAAAATTGTAACATTCATGATAACAATTAAAACAACCTGTGTTAGTAACACAACTTACCCAAACTGGCCTTTATTTTACATAATATACCGAAAACGGTCCTTAAATACTTCCGTAGTAAGCCACAAACGTTTTAGGCCAGACTTGAAAAAAAAAAAGTGCCCACTCAACCTTCTATGTTAAAACGATCATTAGAAGTGCAACGCTTTCTCTCTACATAGAGAATTGTACCGTGATTTATCACTAAAGTTAATTATTATAATTGTATAATGCCATAAATAATTGATAAATATAACTTAAAATTAGGTTGATAGAATATCAAACACATGGAGACGGTATCAGCAGCCTGCCTGGTTTTTGTCAGAGATACTAAACATATCAGCAAAATTATTATTATTAATTGATATCAGTGACGAGATAACAATAAATTTTATTGCACCTAAAAAAATAGTATACATAAAAATATGAAATATTGTATAAAAAGAAAATATTTGAAAATAGTAATTTATGAAATGTAACTAAAAACTTTGGAATACGTTTTCCAACGTTTTAAAATACATTTTTGCCCATTACGTTGTGAGGATGTTAGAATCTATCTATGACTTCATCACCTCTTTTATCCAAATTTCTTGATTCGTCAGTATCTATGGATCGCCGGACGTGCGTTGAAATTAACAATTCCAACGAACAGCGGGCTCCAAGCACGTTGAGAGGATGTTTACGCACTTTAGGAGCTGTTTGAGGATTGAGAAGGATTCTCTGGTAATCCGAGAGATACACTCCATGTCAGGTATTGATCAAAGGTAACTCTAAAGGTTTTTAATACATTTTAGGAAAGTTGTTGAGGGCATTAAGTTATGTATGCAAGAAGTTGTAATGTCCATAATATCCATGCTATAGTAATGGATAGTAGGGAAGGACATTGAGGAAAGATTTCGAACCGATGAGAATTGCCTATGTTTTCGCTGGATTCAGGCTCAATTTATTTCCGAAGCTCAGCGGTAAATACTATCTATATCATCTTGGAGCTTATGAGACGCACGTAAAAGTATATTATGAAAATATAAGTATATTCTTAGGCGACCTAAATGCAAATGATACTGGGGAAGAGGGGGGCGAATAAAAGTCATTTATTTAGATGGAAAATAGCATCGGTGAGAAGGAAGATTCCCGAGGAACATCTCGAAAGAGAAGTAGTGGTGAAGAGGGACGTTTATTTGGAATAATGACTGTCTGGGAGCCGAGAGACAGGAAGGAGTGGAACTAACTCAAGGGATTATTAGATAGGATAATGTCGTGTAATTTGGCGAGGAGAATAGTATGATCATCAGAATCAAAGGCTTCTAAAAAATCAATGAGGATAAGGATTGTGATTTTCTGTTTATATATAAAGGAATAAACAACAGGAGTAATTTTTAGTAAAGCCGTTGGAAAGGATTAAGGAGAACATTTTGCTCAAGAAAGGAGGTGAATTGTAAATGAACTATTATATCCAGAGGCTTTGATAAATTTGATAGGACGGAGATGGTTCTAACATTTCCCAACAGGGACCCTTTCCCATGCGATGGGAAAAGTGGAGGTTTGAAGGGAAAAGAGAGGAAATAAATATTGGATCGAATTTGACTTGGGTAAGGCGATAGACTACAACGCATAGGAGAGAAAATAAGATAGAGGATATTTCAGTAAATGTATTCTATAGGGGTGGCAGGAGAAGGAGATTTGAATAGGATTTTAACTCTCAGACAGTCATGAACGAGCAAGCCGACTCCACCGATTGATTTAATCTAGGGTCAATGATATCTCCATCATTAGCTTTAATTTATAAGTTTATGTATCAGTTAAGTTAAGTTTTGTAATTTGCACCATTATTACAAAAAAAAAAATAAGAAGAATAATAATTCAGGAAATCAATGATCGGAAAAGGCGATTTGATTTCTATAAGCGCAAGACAAGTAAGTCTCGTTCGGTTAGTTCAGTGATAGAGAATGATGGGTTATATTTTTAGGCGAATAATTTGAGGCAACGTTTTAATTTAAATTTTTGTGGATATAATTTTTTTTTTTTTTAATTACAGACTTAAGTTCAAACAACAACAATTAAAGGGAAAATCCAACAATCAAAGGAAAACTTCAACAGTCAAAGGATAGGCGTTAATAAACAATCACCTTGGGTGTGTTTATTGACTTCAGTAGTAGAGAGAACTAGACCCAGGACCGCCATTTGACAGCTGAAACATTGCCTTTAATAAGCTCTCTTGGACCAAGCTCTAATTTGGCTTCATCTAGTTCCCAACTCAATTACATTTTGCTCCAACTTAGGGCTAATGATAAACAAGAATATATTATTTATGGTAAAATATATTTATATTTATTTATAATATATATCGATTTCTGCGCTAGGAAAAATACGACTAAAGATGTTCAGTATTTTTTATGGAAATATGAAGAAAGTTTTAAGACTAAAAATTAATGTGGATCTCAATTATTATTTATTAATTATTATAAATATGTAGGGCGTGCATGGACGTGATTTTCTTATACACGCTTGTAGACTGGACGTCTACAGAAATCATTTACCTCAACAGGTTAAATAAAAATCTTGGTAAAACATGCCTCATGAAGAATTTAATAAATGCAAAACATATTTTTAAAATGATAAAATAGAACAGTTAAATGTATAAAAAATTCAACTGTAAAATAAATAGTTAGTTCAAAGATTGAAATGATACATATACCAGTCAATATATAATTAAATATAATATTATTAAAGATTCACTAAACCTTTAGGTATTGTATCTTCCCTAAAAGATTCTGCCACCTTTTGTAAATAAATAATATGAATGACAAAGGCCTTTGAAAGGCAGTGTATGTGTGTGAAGGATATTGTGTTGTGTCGATGCGGGCGGTGTGGGTACAGAACCGGCTCACGCGGGAGAAAGTTGGCCCCATATGGGCCGTTACAGCCCCGGTAATAACCCCTAATTGTCACCATGCGGTTACTTTCGGTAACTGGGGTCAGTGACCTATTATCGCTCGCTAATGACAATTTATGCACGGCAATGAACATCTGGTGACATCCTTTTAACTCGTTCGTCAACTTTAATAGGTTTCTTAATATCAATACGTGACGTGTATATATCGCCGGCCCCATGTTTAAACTTACGAATATGAAAATTTTTCGTATTTGTTATTTTTCGATATTATTTTTGTTGATATAGGCTGTAGTAAAGTTAAGAATCTGTTATGGCATTTAGAAAGTGGTGAAATCGCAGTTGCATTTTTACGAAAAACGTCTTAAAGTCTGAAGCTTCCATGTTTAATTAACGAATATGCGTATTATTATAAAGGTAAAAAAATAATTACACATGAAACTATACAACACCACCAAAAAAAAATTAAAATAATCGAAATAGGTCCTTATACAAAGAAGAATGTAACAGTTTTTGTTCTTCAGAAAATTAGTGATTTTCACATTCGCAAGTTTACCATGGGAACGAAGATATGTTCAAATTCTGGTTGAAGGTAAAGCATTATATTTAACAAAAAAATTAACATGGTAAAAGTTTTCATTTCATTAGATGCCGTGTTTTACGACCGAATGCCTCAAATATCGAATTTAATGAAACAACACCTAACGAAAGAAATCTGTGGATTATCAATTCCGAAAGAAGATAATGAAAGCAATTTTTTTTTTTTTAAATTGAGTGTTAAATTTCTATGAGAGTCCTAAGTTAAACGACTGATGCACGAACGTTAGTAAAGACAACCTAAACCAAATAAGCTACGAAGCGGTTATTGAGCGTGAAACTGCTGTTTTATAATAAAGTTTATAACATTATTTAATTATAAAATTTATTTATTATATTATTTATATAGTATTTAATACTATATAATTAGTTATAAAGGATTTTTACATCATGTCGTATTTGCTTTCCAAAATTTAAATGCTACTAGGAATATAAATAAATACTAAAATAGATCAGAAGAGTCGAACTAAATAAGTAAGCCTCTTGTCTTGGAAATTTTTACGAATGAGTCTTCACTCTTGCAGCAGGTCTATAAAATGTCAATTACAACATAGTACATTTTTTTTAAATTACAACGCTTTTGAATATCATCAGTGCCAAATAGCTCTTGGTGTAGTTTAAGTACAAATTAAATTGTAAGATAATATACTATGCTCCTGTACTAAAGAATAATCGATAGGGAGGCAATAATTGAGATTGGGAAGTCAGTGGGGCTAAACGGTTACGAGCTAAGATCCAGTTAGCAGATGGATTAGCGCCTTCGGTCGGAGTCTATTTGCGGCCTGTTTGATCTTTAAATTGCATTGCCTCTCTTACTCTAACCGATTGATTCAAGGTTCAAAGCAATTGAAACAATATTCCCAACCTTTGTAGTTTGCTTTATGATTTTTATACAAATCAACGATCAAAGATAGAGGAAGTATGGTATCAGCCAAAAGTGGAGACCTCACTTAAATTCACATGGAATAAAACAATTTGCTCGCATATAAAGCAATATCGCACGTTTAAATTACGAAGTATCGACAAAATGCACATATATACAGCAATAGAGAAACAGAGTTGTTAGTTGTATTTTCCCCGAAAAAAATAGACTATTGCAGTGGGCCGAAGGTCGGCGGTGAGCGACGAGTCTGAGAAGTCTATAAATGTCTATAAAAGAAAAGAAGTTTCATCGAAATCGGACCAGTATTAGCAAAGAAATGGCTACTTCAACTCCAGTGGCTCCCGTTTGGTCAAAAAAGCTGAAATTCGGTATGAAGGTTTTTCCGTATGGAAGGTCAGCGGAGAGGCAGAACAATATAATAAAAGTATGGGTAAATTTCGGTATGTTAAGGAACTGTCCTTTGTGTGTCTAAACTTCTTTCTAAGTCCCCCGGTTTTGATATTATATTCTTTAAAAATATATTTTCTTTTTCAAAAAAAAACAAAAAAATGAGCTCAAAAACTATCAAATAAACATTTTTTCGTGTCATTGGGTCAATCCATACCAAGTGGTCCAAAATAAATTAAGTTGGTTGCTTGATCATTTTTTTTATTTTTTATAATTTGTATGCTGCTGAGTCGTCCATGTTTCTATAGATAAAAACAGTTACGAATTTTTTTTTTTCATGGGCCGTTTATAAATCGCGGCCATTTTTCTACGGTTCTACCAGCCAATTTTAGTAAATGCAAGTTTTTGCGGTTTCATCGATGGTTCAAAAACTATACGACTTAGAAAAATCAAACAAACATCGTTTTCAAGGTACTGCTTTAAACTAAAAAACTTATTTTTTGTACAAGTTAGGTATTCCTACTCCTAATATGATAAAAATTAAACAGAAGTTTGATGCTCAAATAAAAAAAAAATCCGTTTTCAAACTATTTTATCTATGAGGAATACTTTAAACAACTTACCTCTTTGTGAGGTGGTAAGTCTCTAATACTAAGTCAACCAGAATAAATATCAATCCTACTAAATGTATCCTTGGTTGTTTATGATTTTTTTAAATTTGAAATTTTTCAGTTATTCTAAAATTTAAGGGTTAATGTCTCCCACGGGAGATAATAAAAAATCTGAGATTGTTTATTCACCTCAATTTAAAAAAAAAACGCAATTTATGGTACCTTCTAATTTTTTTTGTAGGAGAAAAATGGAAATAACTCAATATTTATATTTTATTATTTCGGCCTCTTGGCTTCTGACACCTTCAAAAGCTTAACACCTTAATACCCTAAATGGGTAATTTTTGATTCGAGAATAATAAACAATCAAAGATTTAAAAAAAAAAAAAAATTAAAAAAAAGCATTTTATAGTACTTAAATTATTTTGGAGCATAAAAGCTTGCAATGAAATTTGAAACTTGGCTTCTGACCCCCGCAAACAATGGATTCATTTATCCTTATAATTTATCGTACTAAAATTATGTAGATTAATGTCTAGTACAATGGATTGAAGTTTTTTTTATTAAATCCATAGTTAAATCCAGTTTTTGAAAATATTCAGGAGTGCAAAAAAAAAAAAAAAAAAAAAAAAAGCAAAATTATTGTAATGTAATATAATAAATTCCAGTCTTAATCATTGTTATTTTATTACATGTATTAATATCGTCCTTACAAAAATCTGTAATTATGCTTTATCTATTGTTTTCTAAAGTAGGTAGGAGAAAATAAGCTAACCATATTAAAAGAGAATATTTTTCAAGATATTTATTTAGTTTGATTACCTTGACATACTCGGGGCTTTTTTTTTTTTTTTTTGGCATTTCTAAAACTTTTTGAGAAATTGATTCAACTGGGTTTGGAATGATATCCATCATAACCTGTTTCTAAAAACATTTAATGACTTCCGTATCGTTGACAAAAGGCATTTGATTAAGAATTATTTTATTAATGCGTAAATTTTATGAATAGCAATTAATTGTGATTTTTTTCTACTTGATAATATATTAAATAGCAGTACATACTATTTGAGAAAAAACCAACTCCAATTTGATGAAAATTTAGTTTTTCAAATGATTTTTCTTGCTCTTTGAAAAGTTAGGTTTCACACTTTTGCCGACGATATTTTCGTTTTGCTTTTTCAAATAAAGAATAGCAAATAAAATTATTATAATTTATTCACGAATAACGAATAGAGGTGATTTATTATTTATTCGAAATCAAATTTGTCCATCTGTCATTATCATTATTTCAGGAGGAAGAAGGATTTCTTAGAAATAGAAGAATACAATTTTAAATCACATTTCTAAAGTCGAAAAATTTATTTTCTTTGCTATTCTTTCTTTATTAATATCAACTTATCAAAATGTGGTGTAAAATCAAACATTGGTGGACTCAAAATAATGTATTCCACATCAGTAATGTTGTAAATATGGGACGTATCTAACCATATATTGATACAAAAATATTTAACTGCAAGCATTGAAACATGGCAGCCTTTTTAGAAAATTATCACAAACAATTTATAGCACTCACCCGTTTAGAATTTAAAGCTTGGAGTTAGTTCTTTAAAAGCTTTTGTAATAAGAGACTCGAGACTGGAATATATGTGAGTCGATAAGGATTCAGACAAAGCAGTGAGACAATCCTGACATATTCAAACGACAGCAATCATTCCCAGCCCGGAGGAAGAAAGGAGTTTGTGAAACAAAAAGTGGAATTATCGTCAGTGAACATTAGGCCCACGGGAAGATGAGGCCGAAATTAGCTTTTATTTCTTCCGAGAACATGGCCGGAATGCTGAGTCACATGGAGTGTTCTCAGTGCGACAGCTGAAGAAGAAAAAAAGAACTAAACAGAAATGTCGGATGACGTGCCTTCTATTGAAACAGTCATCTGTGGGTCGAGGATTTAAAGAGAAACAATTTACAACGCAGCGGAGGACCATTCTTGACTGGGAATATCTTTGCTCATCAACAGAAACTATAAATATTTAGGCATCATTTATAATTCATTATTTATCGCTGTTAGGTTTATTAAACTTAAAATCTAGGCATATCGCAGGATAATGTAAACTTTAATTATCAAGTGCCACAATATTAGAATATACAGTTCAGACTAGATAAATTGCATACATAAGATTATTTGATTATGCAAATAAATAACGAATATCAGATTTATTATTTAGTTGTTAATTTGCATTATTTAAAATAATATAGCTCCTTACCGGAGAGCAGATGGAGAAGACATGTTTGCGGTTGGCACAGTTAAGGAGAAAGGGATGCTCTAACCATTTCACCAATTGTCTCGACATAGTAGAACAGCACATGCTACCCTAGTTAGAGTACAGCATGCATCTACAAAATCTTAGCAGATACTGCCCGCTACAAACTGTAACTTAGTACTGAGCTAATCAAAACAAGTTAAAAATTGAAACCTTATTACTTAGTGAAAAGAAACTGGATATTATAATTAGAACCTAGTTTATTTAACTTTCTCTACATTTGCAAGACAGAACAAACTTGAGCTGAGGCCGTTTTGTTGCTAAAGACGATACAACTATAATAGAGTACCGAAATCGTAAGAATTTGGCTAATAGCAGAACCAAAATTATGAAGTAATAATTTTAGTTTTGATTCAATTATTTTTTCTAAAAATATAAAAAAAAGGGAATACGCGAGAGAATGAAGACCCTTAGAAAAATATACGAGTATAGTCTAACGAATAAATGCAACAAATGGTGGATGAGGTCAAATCGGAATAATTTACACCATTGTATCCACAATCAAGAAAAAATACAAGACTGTTGATCAGGGATTGATAAATTATTTGCCACTTCCATAAATTTGTTTTATTGAAAACTAGTTTCGAATGTTATACATTCATCCTCAGTTCTAAAAACACATAAAAAATACAAAAATAAACAATTCAAAATATAGTTTGGTATTATTATACATATTAAATTAGATTAATATAAATCAGAATTATAAAACATTTATGAATTATGAATTTAATTAAGACAAGAAATCAAATACAAGTTGGTACTCACCAAGGTTTAAATGGATTATATCAAACAGAAAAGTTTTTACTGGTTTCTTTTCTTCTCGCATTTAACTAACAATGAACGAAAAGTAAGTAGCATGTTTATAGGGAATGTCTGGAATGTTTAAAGGTCAGGGTTTTTCCAGTAATACGGTGAGTAATTGTTTTTTTCTGTTATAGATGGGAATAAATTTAAGATTGGACTATTGGAGATATTTATTTGGTCATTTAAGCAAAAATCTGGATTGGATTTGAAGGATTTTATTATTTCAAGTGCATCATATGTATTTAATTTGAGGCTGTTTTCAACGTGATGTATTAATTTAACTCCTGAGTATTAGATGAATTTATGATTTTTTTCATTTAAATGAATTGCAAAGTTGGAATTATCTGTATTATTATTATATGCACGTATATGTTCCTTTAATCTCTGATTTAGCGATCTTCCAGTTTTTCCCGTGTATTTGGCTGCACGATCATTACAATTTAGTTCGTATACTCCGCTTTTTTGGAAAGGGTCTATTTTGTCTTTAGGAGAAGAGAAATATGAGGATAGGATTTTTTCTATTTTAATTGCAGGGTTTAATCCTAGTTTTTTCAATTCATTTCCGAATATAGGGCTTTAATATGTAATCAAAATATAATGTTTCGAGATGGATTATACGGGGGTTGTTCATATATATTCAACAACCCCCGAAGGTAGTCCTAGAATAATATCCATCAGAGTTAAATTTTATTTTATCCTTGATAGTTGTATATAATAATACATATTAAAAAAATGCTTTAGATTGAATACAAAGCAAAGGATCTACTTCGAAATTTCACGGAGGAGAACTCCCTGTTGCTATGAGGTATCTCTATCCCCACACACCCAAGATGTTAGTCACCCCTCCTCCCCCCAAAAAAAATTAATTCCTGGGTCCGCTACGGGACGAACAAGCTCCTACAATTTAGTTAATACTACTAAAAAATACTACTCTTACATATTATTTTTTCTTCATAAACAATATTTCCAACCAACTAAGAGGATTAGGTTCAACGTGGAAAAATCAAATTTGTATTATGAAATCAATAGCTAATTTACCTATTGGATGATGAAAATACTTGATTCGCCTTGATGACGAATCATGTGCGTATAGTAGTGTATTTTTAAAGCGACGATACACATTGAGTTGAAAAAAAAATTAGAGACACGCGGTCCTCATGAATGTATATTAATAGGCTACACGTCCAAATCTTTCCTCGAATCGGAAAGTTTCTGCGATTTCACCAGCAGGAAACGACATTATAATAGAGACTGGGTGAACCAAAAGAGAAACAGCAATCTTGCAGAAGCTGCGATTTCATGATTACTAGATTCAACCGAAAAATTGTATCCAATTCGACCGAAGATTGATGATACCTTAAGTACACCACAATCACAAAACAACTGCAATTAAATCCTAATTCCTTCTTGTAGTCCATTCCTCATCGCCGTAATCTCCATCTGATAGAATGCCTCGATCTAATAGGAAACTAGGGAGCGAGAATTAATTTGCTTAACTACTATTTCCAATCTCGCCACCTATAATTACTCAGGGTAGCAAAACATCCCGTAATTTATTTTATTAATTTTAAATTAATGATAATTACAATATATTTGGATCGATCTATTATAACTGTTTTTTTTTGGTCCACCAACGTAGCAATTTTTGGCAAACGGTGTAGGTAAATGCGGCCCTCCTACACGATTGGTTTTTCTGGTATTCCAAGAGACCTTTCGAAAATGAATTTAACTTTTACAAAATACTTTGCACTGTACATTATATGAATCATAGAATAGAACTTGTATCATAGGATTGTGATTCCATTAAATAAACGTTTTTGCCAACAGATTTTTACAATATTAATCGCATATTTTCTTCGCATAGCTAATTCGCATCCTGGCGAGAAAAGGGCAGCCTATTTAGTAATAAGGAAATCCTGCAATTGCCAGAGGGAGCCACTGTCCAATTAACTAACCATGCCTCTATTTTATGTTTTAATAATGTCCTCGTTTAGAGGGATTCTTTTAATGAGCAGTAAATTACCGAGGCGTAATTATTAATTAAAGAATTATGATTTAATTATCAAACTGAATAAATCAAAACTACGGAAGCGCGGGTAAAAAAAAAAAATAAAAAAAAATAAAATAAGAATGTCAATCTATTACAGCTGAAAAACAAATTAAAAATGCGTTTCATCCCTTGAGTTTATTGCAAGAGCAATCAAAAAAATTAAAAATTTACCGGAACAGTAATAAGCTTTACCGAAGTACAAAGCGCTATATCACATATTTTTTTTAATTCACACCCGTTTTTAGATTGAAGACAATCAGTGAATGTGCTAAATTACAATCAAACAAACAAACCAATAAAAAGGGAGGCATGATGGAGACCATTAGCCATCGCAACTTCCTCCTTACTTTAATTCAGATTATTAGGTAATTCAGAAGATACCTCACATTCTTTTTCAACTTTCGTTATATATCATCAGTGTTCTATTTTCTTCACATACCTGTAATAAGTCTATTAGACTGGCCAAATTTATTGTAAAATATCCAGAATATTTTTACTTACCCTTACCTATATACGAAGTATATAGTAAGGGGAAGTATTGCGATCGTGAAAATTTTCGAATTCGAGTTTTCAACGGTAATACAAGTTTAAAGGTCCCCTGAGTCCAAATGACCAAGTCTCGCAAAATGGGCTGTGTGTCTGTGTGTATGTGAACAGTCTAGTACAAAAACGAAAAGTTGTACGAAACTGAAATTACATATTTAAGGTTGGCACATGCATATGATGTTACAGCAACATTTTCGTCAAAATCGACTATATCGACTTTATGTAATCGATTTTACACTTTTGTACAATTTTTTCGAAAACGGCGCTAACGATTTTGATGAAACTTGCCTAAATTATTCTTCATAAAGACCTTTAACTTTTCATTTATTTAGTATATCACCGAGGAAATGCAGCGAAAAAAGTTATGATGAAAAGAATATTTTATTTGCACATAGCTTAAAAAGTATGCATTTTATGGTAAATTATGTATAGAATTGTATGAAAGGTAATTAAATTATCTAAAAAACAATAAAAAAATCATCAAAATCGGACCAGTATTAGCAAATATACAGCGTATTTTATAAGGAGCACAAGACCGTACATGGATAACCGAGCGCATCTGAAAGGAGACGGATGCGACCGAACCTTCTCCCACCAATCTGTTATAAACAATATACTCTGTAATAAAGTAATTTAAGAATACAAAAGCGGAAATTAACTTAATAATTTCTACTTTCATATTATTTAATGGAAAACAAAATTTCCAGGAAAACTAAACCGAAAGTTTTAAAATATATTTGCAACTTGACGAAGTTAAAATATATAGGCAGTGTGTAGAATTATTGTACTAAAATTGTTTTAAAAACTCTCTTAAGTGGGAGAAGAAGTGAATGCTGCTGAGTTTATTTCAAGCATTGTTTATGTGAACTTTTTAAAATTATATTAAAAAGATAATTATTATAGGACGGCAAGGGAAAGTTGTGTGATGCGCGCACCGCACCAGATTTTTTCAATATGATCTTGTAAAGTGGTTAAAAAAAAGTTGTTTATTTTTGTTTTTTAATTTTTAAATTATATTTTCATCTGATTGATTCTCGGCAAATTACTATTTTGAGTTACTATCACACTTTTAATCTACACATGAAAAAACTAATTGCTAATTTTACTTCTTTATAAATAAAATAAAAATTTAATTTAATAAAAAATAAAAAAACCAACTACGAAAATAACTTTTATATCTTATAAAATCCTGACGGAATGAATGTACTTGCTTATCTACTAAAGCGTAGGTAAGTTGTCAGGAAAGTTGACGCCCATAAATATTGAAACTTGGTGTCATAGTCAGGTGCCTTCCACACGCAAATGAAAATGAACACCCATCATTACTCAATACATAAATTTATTTTCTTTAGGTTTACATGCACAGATGCAAGGAGCTTAGGACGAATAGGCTTGTAAGATATAAAAATTATTTCCGTAGTCGGGCTTTTTATTTTTTATTAAATTAATTTTTTTTAAAGGTTTTTTTTGGTTTTTCAAATATTGGCAATTTATAATTTTTATACCATATGATGATGAGCTTACAATCTATATAATAAGAAGTATTAACGAAAAACCTAAAATACTTAAAATTACAATAAAATATTTTTTTAAGTAGTTTGAAATCAAAATGTTTCAAAACATTCACGGGAATTCACTGAGTAATTTGAGCCACCAAACTTTAAAATCATTCATCTGGTTCGCTCAAAAAATCAGATACCCTCAAACGGAGAAATTAAACACATTTAATAAAACATTTTTTTAGTATTTTGAGCTCAAAATGTTTCAAAACATTCACGGGATCACAACGAATAATTTGACCCTTCAAATTTGAAAATCGGTTGAGCCGCTCAAATTCTTCATTCTCTCAACAAATCTTTACATACCCTCAAACGGAAAGATTTAGTACATTTTTTTCTCTCTTAAAATTTTAAATTTGCACCTGTCAACCGTAAGTCGACAATCCACAAATCAGCGAATAATATAGGTAGCAATAAAATGTGAGGTTGAGAAAGGATAGTTCCCAGCAGTACGTCTTCCTTGGCTTGAATCTCATACCTGTGATAGTTAAGATAGGAGATCTCTCATCCAGCACCTTTTTAATCTCTTCCTCGTAGTCATAGGAATGCCGGACAATGAGTATGTTGATATGTTCGTGCAAGTTATTACAAAATCGTTGATAAAGATTCCTTATTTGTTCGTCGACTGTTGGCAAGTGTTAGTCAGTATGTAAGGTTTTGTTAGTCACGTACCAAGGGGCATTTGTAATGAGTAGTAATATTTTTGACTGGAAAGTTTGGAGTTTTTGTAAGTAGTTCTTTTTGGCTATACCGAATATGTTTAAGGAGTATGTCCATATGGGTTTAAGTAAGTATGTGTATATATATTGTTTTTGAAGATTTGGAAAAAAGTGAATAAAGTAGTTTGTTAAGGGTATGTCTTTTCATTTTAAGAAGCTCCTAGTCCAAGATCTTTATACGGTGTCCGTATAAAGAATTTCTTTATTTTCTATATAAACTTTAGAAACACAAAAGTATTTATCCTAAATTTGATATATATATATATATATATATATATATATATATATATATATATATATATATATATATATATATATATGTATATACATATATTATATGCATAACGAAAATTCCAAATAAAATGAGACTAGCAAAATTAAAAATAAAATATGCAAAAAATATCTAATTATGGAACGGATTGATGACTTGTTAATCTATAAAGAAGAAAAAATTACCTCCTAATTGAGAGTGTGACCAAATAACAAAGCTGAGAAAACTTGACAAGGTAATACTATTACCTAAGTCCTAAAGCAAACACTTAGGGTCAGTAAGTGCCTTTACGGAGGAGGACGAAAGCTTAACGAACCTCACCAACTTATCGTTCAACTTTGAAGCTCTAATTTAACGAAGTTTACAAGAGTTGGAATATTCAATACTATCAGCATAACTTCAACCGCATACATACGCTCGTAAAAGTGGCTGTCTTGATATATCGATTCAAATATTTAAACATAAGAAAATTAAAATAAAAAATTAGTGATAGATATTTAAAAAAATAAATTAGTGTCATTAATAATAATTTATAATTTAGTAAAATATAATTATAGGGATGTTTATCCTATTTTATAATAAAACCTGGGAAATATAAAACTAAGATATTCAGGAAACAAACCCACCGAAAAACATTCAAGACCACAAATGGAAATAAAAGTTGTTTTGAGTTGCGCAGTGAACATATCCGCGCAACTAACCTGTTATTAATCAGGTGATATGAGTCACCAACCAGTTTCTTTTCAGTTTTAATATACGCGGCGACTTCAGTCAAAACTTAAAGCTAAAATTATCATTCCTATTTTAGCACATTTTTACTGCTTCCTTTAGTAAATCTGTTCACATTCATACAAGCTCTTTTAGGAATTCCTAATTCATTTCTATCCCCTAAAAGTTCCAAATCTAATTATCTTCAAATATTTCAAGTCCTGAATTTGTATTTCGTAGCGAATAACTCTACAATAAATTGTAGGATAATAATATGTAGGATAATCGTCCTTTCTCCCCTTATTGGCACAACTAAGATTCTTGAACCTAAACAGACAACAAACATAAAAATTATATTGAAAAAATATTTTTTTTTTTAATGAGGGCCAGTAAGAGCCAGGTTTATCAAAAATCTGTTACTCGTTACAATAAAAAAAGAAGAATAAATACGACACGTGGTGCCAGAAGGCTAACCACGTGTATCAGACGTCAGTCCTTATTAATCAAAAAGAAAAATAGTTATATTTAGATAAGTATGTTACATCAGTAATAACCTAGCAATATGTTCAGCAGCTGTGCACTTAATCCAAATGAAAGGGCTCTCAAGATTAATCCTACGAAACATTTCATAATACTATAAACCTTTGGAAATGTCGTTCGCTATTTAATATTTAATACTGACCTATGAAACTTTTCATGATTATAGAACTATGAAAAGTATTGGCAAATATAAATGAGCCTCAAAACTCAACATGAATACGTAAAAACACGGCCAGTATTTTATATATTTGTGATAAACTGAGAATATTATCATTTTATCAAAAATTTATCTTTATGATGTTTTCTCCCTTCATAGTGAATCTTTGCCGGTTCTTACGCGTCAAATATTTTCTTTGTTTCTACAAATATCAAATGTTCAATGAATGCAGATTTTTCAAGGGCCCGACGGTCTCTCCATTTCATCGTTTTATATTTTAGCAACAGGGATCTAGGGGTCTGAATACCAACTGTTAAGGTGGCCAATGACAATCATTCTACTCCGATCGCTACATGTCAAATGGGACGTGGAACGGACTTGAGTATGAAATCCTGTATGGATTTTTTGGAATGATGCGGAGTGACTGGAATTCTATCGGTCCCAAACACCACCATGCCACTCCAAAATTTAATCATTACAACCGACCGTGAGTGTGGAAAAATGATGGAGTCGAATGATGGTTTACAAAGTTTTTTTTTTTTTTTTTAGGTCGTACTATAATAATAATAATAAAAAAAATTGTTAGTCGCTAGATACAGCATAGGGAGAAAAAGTAATTAAAAAAGGCAGTTCTGTGAGATAATTCTGGAAAAGGAATCGCCATTTCGTGGTTAATAGGGCACTCATGAGGCGGTGATGAACTTGCACGGGAAGGTCTGCACGCCCGGCGTTAGGTGCTCGAGTACGTGTGATCGAGGAAGGATAATTAACCCCGCACCCACGATCCTCCAGCCGTTGTTAAAACGGTAAAGGAGAGCCGTTAAATAATCCAAGGACTTTTTTTTGAGAAGGAGAAAAATAGATCCCCCTCAGGCGACAAAACATATTAGGATAATATTCATAACCAATAATATAAAAAAAAAATAAAAGACATTGTAATAGTTTTTAAAGAAAGTGTAACTATCTAAATATGATGAAGAATAAAAAAGGAGAGAAAGCAAACTAAAAAGGTATTTGTCGCATAAAACCATACGAAATCGCATATGATCAACTTCTGTTTTAATTGAGCAGCAAGGAATCAATAACAGATTCTACAGACTGTGAGAGAGCGATACATTAATGTTAGCAGACAGGACACAACTAATCCTTTCGCAAGAGAAATTATCAAATTTAAGGACGAAGCCTGTCACACGAAATTGCATACTAAGAACGAAACCGCACCTAGTCGCAATCGCATATTTCACTCATCTAATGGATAAGAGACCTTAGATTTCTAGCCGAATATCGGATTTTCAATCTTCAGTGCTACTTCAAATGCAAAACGGAATTGGTTAGAGAAATTGAAATTTAGAAAACATTTTTAGATTAGTTGCATATTCTACAAAAAGACCTAAAGTTTAGTAGAAATTTTATAAACATTTCTGCATGTAATGGATTGTAATGGTAGACCCAGATTTCAAAAAAACGTCTTAGCATAGAAATAAAGAAAATGATAATTCAATTAAAGAATTTTTTTTTTAAATTTTGTAAGTGACAGAAAAGAATTACAACTCTTTCGTAAATAAAGCTAAGATATTCATTTACTAAAAACCGAATAAATCTATTATAAAAATACATAGGATGTCTAACCTGTCATATTAACGAAATTTATAATTTGCGTTTTTTGATATTATTGACTGAATAATTAAATAATTAATACCAGCTAATTTTTGGGTGTATCAAAAAAATATGAAGATCTTATAACATAGAGTATTTGTCCTACAAAACAAGTGGAGCAGAATGTATACCATGAAGATATAGTACGTTATTGATAATTACTGCGGTGTTTATTTCAATAAAAGTCTATTCTGATAGAACTTCCTAAGATTTAAAATCGAAAATGTTTTAGTGGATATTACTGAATTATTTTTGATTTACGGAATAACAATTTATAGTTTATATAATCTTTTGTACAATAAACAAAAGTGCTTCTCGAGACTATTTTATCTCTCTACTAAGAATGGGTATCCCTTAATCACTGAGAAAAAATACAAAACATAATACGTATTTATTTATTAAGCCTTAATTTATGAATAATTTATTATGCCTTATTTATTTATGGCCATCAGAAAAACTTGTCTGCAGGTAACCTCTACATTCACTATCAGATGTTCATAAATTTTCTATTATTATAACTAAGAAAAAGAGACGGAGCAGCCTATACAGTACCCGCAACACTGAACGGTCGTAAAGGTTTAGCGAGTCTAAATGACGGATATGGTCGGACACACCTAAGGGTTTTATTGTATAGAAATGCGCATTAATTTTAACTTTATTGTATAAGTTATATTATTTAGGTTTAATCGAGTTTTAGTCGGATTGGAGTATATAAAACAGTACGAAAACAACAAAGCAGAACAGGATTAGTTTTATTATGCATTAATCCACTTTGCCTACTGTCAATATTGTCAACAAATCCGTTTACCCTTCGGTTAGCTTTCTTCGCAATACGATGTCAATTTCAATCAAGGTGACATTTTCTTCTATAACAATAATAATTAAATAAACAATCACCAAGTCAGAAAAGGAAACGCAATGAGAATTTAATTTAAAATCTAAACATTAACCTTTAAATGAAAGATTACGACTATAAGTAATTGTCGACTTCAGAGCAAATACCAACTGAGGTCATGTGTAAGCGCTTAGCCCTTTCACTCCTGTGCCGCTTACCTCATCTCTTGCAGATAGGAATCTACAGGTAATTTTTTCACTTGTTGCTTCTTTGGAATAATAAAAAAGTAAATAAAACCGAGGAATATCAAATCTGTGGGTTATTATGTAAAATTAAATAAAAGCATCTCTTTTTTTTCGTAATACATTTGTGGCGAGTTGGAATAATTTGATGGTTTTAAATGAGAGACAAGGATTATAACCAATTTGATTACACTCGAACGAGTTCTAGGCGAAAGTAAACAAGTTTTATCACTCTGCAGTCCATAATATCCATCCACAAGTAGCCTAATAAAACAAGGAAATAAAAAAAATTGATTGCTTGCAATAGCACAGAATGAACTAGTTATTATTATGACCACGCTAAAATTTATTTACTCTTCTCATTACACGGAATCCTTATTTAATGCAAATTTAATAACAGTTCAAAAAAAATATATACATATTCATACCAATAATAGTTAATTGGGTATAAAGTACGTGAATACAAAATGCTTGTGCGCTTTCTTTCATGTGCAGTTTTGAGTTCAGTGACCACTGAAATGGAAATGGTTCCGAAACCTTTTGTAAAAAAAAGTAAACGATTTCCAAGGAAACAACTTGCATACAATATGTGTATATATATATATATATATATATATATATATATATATATATATATATATATATATATATATATATATATATATTATGCAGCCTGATTCACCCAATTCCTAGGTCACTATAAGCCACTAGTAATCGCTAGTAGAACTAGAAGAAACATAGGTACAAAGTTACAAACATTTGTTCGATAGTGTGCGAAGAGTTTAGAGGCAGACTTCATTGGAGCAATGTTTCATTCAATAACTGAATGCTACTTAAGTAGAACTAGAAGAGACAAGTTTACAAAGGTACAAACATTTATTCCATGGTGTGGGAAGAGTTGGAGATAGATTTCATTGGAGAAAAGTTTCATTTAACACCTGACTTTCAGCATATGCAAGTTAAAAGTTTTACACTTTTTCGTGATAAAACGTTTCATCCATACCCTCCCCAATAATATGTACTACAACGAATTTTGGAAATCAGGTTATCAACTAAAGTCCACAGCGGCTGCAGCGCTCTCACTCAATCTCCATTGGCTTCCAAATACCAGCGATGCGATATAGAAAGAACCAGGAACTAAATTATTCCGGAGATTTCCACCAAGAGTGTACATTTCTTAATAAGGTAATTTAAATATTTTCGGAAGTAGATGTAAATATGTGTACTCATTTTCCACCGAGTGTATACACCACATTGAGAAATAATCGATGAAGACCATTTGTATCACATAATTGGTATAATAAATTAGGCATTGTAATAGTTTGCATAATAGCCGTAGTTACTATGCCACGCCCAACTATCGATCAAATAGGCTCGTGACTCTTTTATTATTATTTGTTTTTATGCAGTCAATTATTAGTTAATTAAATACACAGTCTATTACATAAGATAATTTTAGAAAATAAACATTCTAAATCTATCCGTGGGTTGTTTGTTAGGTATATTTTGTTCTTGTTTGGTCTTTTTTTTTACCTTTTTTTTTGTTTTGTAAATTTAAAATTTTCTTAACATTGAATACCCTACAACGAAAATTTGAACTTAAAATCCATGCTACTTTGCATGGAGTACAGTTTTAGCAAATAAACTCCTGCAGCAACACAAGAAAAAAAACTCGCTTTCAAAATAGCTTTGAAAATAAAATTTAAAATTTCCTTGGAAGCATTCTTATTTTGGGTTCTATCTTCATTGAAATGTATTTTATATTTACATTGTTCTGGGCCTATAAATCTATTTGTCTATGGGTTCATGCTTCTTGCTTTTCTGAATTTAAAATTTAAAATATGTGTGGGGAATTGACTAAAACTGAACTTATACTAAAACTAAAATTGATAGAGCAATCACGAATCAAGAGTCGGTCATTACCTGATTAAAAGTTTAATAATTATTTTTTAATAAATTAATGATTCATTTTTTTATTAAAGTAATTAATAGCTTAGTTTATAATTAATAAGTAGTTTAATTTTAAAGTTAATTAAATTTCAGTTGATATGAAAATAAACAAATATAATACAAAATAAATAAATCAAAGAATAAATAGATGCTATTCATAAATGGAAAATGGTCTTTAAAACTTTACTTTTAAACAATTAAGTTACCAAATTTATTCCTCACCTGGATTGGAGGGTTGGTGTTTTGCAAATTTATAACTAAAACTCAAATGTCTGTCATTAAAATTTTGATTGTGAATCATTCTCTAGCAAATTCACTAATTAGTGTAAATAATTAGTTTATTTTTAATATTTCCCTTCTCTGAAATGTTTAGATTGACGGTGAACAAATGTGAAATTAGAGTCGCATGCTGATCCCTAAGAAAATATTTCCTATTGTTTCAGATTTTTTAAAATTATTAAGTGACGAAAAAAAAATGTACGTACATATATTTAGGTAAAATTTTTACCAAATCTGAGCCATTTTATTATAGATTGGCTCTTTTTTTTTAAATTTTAATCTTAATTATAAATACCAGTTTTATACTTTTAATTAAAGATTATTATTAAGAAATGTTTGAATTGTTTTGCATTTTTTTTCTTAATGATATTTTCTTGTAAAACTTCTGTATGTGCAATTTGCTTAGAACCTTAGACTTGTGTAAAAAATGTACCATAATAATTATATATGATTACTGGTATGGACTAAGTATGAATATGGGCAATGTGTGCAAACTATTCTAAAGGACTATGTTTTCATTTAAATATAAATAATATGTAATGGGAAAAACAAGAGATAAGATTGAAATGTATATACAAATTATTTATTTATATTCTATCATATGCAGCACCAAAGGTTCAAAAAGTTTTTTTTTTTCAATAACAGATTGGCGTCGTGTTGACGTCGCACTCGTAGATGCCCTTCTCCAGCCTGTCGATGCTGCAACCCCTGCACTTGCCACACTTGCAGGTCATCCCAGAGCCGCACTTGCCGAGGTGGTTGTCCCGACCGCCGCACCGCTGCCCGGGTCCGGACATGCACTGCATTCTTCCACAGTAGTCCCTGGAGATGCCGTATTTGCAGCCCTCAGGTTGCATGTTGCACTCCTCTCCCCTGCACGGCTTGCACGGGTAATAACTGTAGCTGTGCGCCAGAACCACGAAGGACATAGCTGTGAGGATCACCAAGGAGTACATCTCGTTCTGTCGGACCCGGAGGACTGGTGCCATCTTCAACCCTTCGAGGGCTTTTATAGTCCTTACAGATCGGATTGACAGCTCATTATCGAAGTATTTGCATCTTTGGATGAGATCTTGAGGGTGAAAAAAAGAACCGATTTAATTACGGAACCATCTTTAATACAGCCTTATTTCCAAAATTAGATTCTCCAGAAACAACAGGTTATAATTTGACGGCAACACTTAAAAGGCTTGTTTTAGGACAAGAGCTAATTGTGCTTTGTGTAGGATGAAAGAGACAGCTAAAAAAGATCTCTTTATATAATCAGTAAAAATATTTTTTTTAGATCTTTATAATAAATTTATTAAGGCGTATTCGTATTAAGTGAACCATAAGAGGAAACGAAGATTCTTCGGATTATTATATTAAAAAACCCTTAAATCTCGAGTGGTATCCAAGGAAGGGACTTTTAAACAAATCCTAAACTCTTGTGAACTCCATTGAACCCATCCTAAACCTAAATCTAAATCTAAAGATCAGACCTAACACTCCTAACTATCCTCTTATCTACGCCTCGGTCTACCCCGCACACGTATTCCTACCGATCCAACGATCATTACCTTTTCGGAGATTCCTTCGTTTTCCAGACCAACAAATTTTCTCACTTATATAACTTGCCAAGATGCTATTACTTGAATTGTATATACCGACTGAAATTTCACGTCATTAGCTGTAGAAATCGGATTGAATTTGGGAATTACATTTCTGCCAAATCAAAATATTATAGTTATTTTTTTTTATAAAATAAAAATTAATCATGAATTTCAAATAAAAGTTAAAATTAATTGGTAACATTTATGCATTTTTGTAAAAATTAATTGTTAATGTATGACTTATATTTGCTTAAAATAAACAATTATTAACTGATTATTTGTGTTCAGTCAAAAATTTAGTATCACATCTTGAGCATTTTTTTAAATAACTCTTATTTTTTAGCATTATTTTATTTGCTCAAAATTAAAGGAAAAACTCTGTAACTTGCATAAAATTAGAGTTATTGAGTTGGGAGTATTTTCATTTTATTCAGCGGGAAAAAAAATTAGTAGTTATTGGTATATAAAATGTAGAAATTGGTCGTTGATAATGTCTTTCCAATTTATTTAGTATATATTATATTAAATACACATAATATATTAAATATAATGTATGTATTGTATATAAATATATTATATATATATATATATATATATATATATATATATATATATATATATATATATATATAATATTATCTAAGAATATATACCATACAACAGAGTAATTGCTATTAGACAGTAAAATTAAAGCAACGATATTGTATAGATAGTTACACGAACATACCACACCACAAGTTTGTATCGCTCCTTGTTTGTCTAACACAACGTCCTTGTAGAATTTTTAATTTTTTTTTTCTCCATTTTTTGAAAAAATATCGGCTTTCGATACACAAATTTTAATATCGATATATCGTTGATTTTTTCTATATTCCTATGGTGCACGAGGTGCGACATCGCGCGAAATCGTATTTGATCTTTTATTTATTTGGATTTTAGGTATAAAACATCAAGAGGTGTGTCAGAAAGAACACGGCTAGCAGCCGTAGGATTAAAAAACTGGAAAAAAAAAATGTAAATTGGAGTTGAAGCTTTCACTGAACACTGTTACACATTTTTCATATTTAATGGACGCGAGGCGAACAGTTCGTTTTTGTTACGTTTATGTTAGAGAAATCAAACACAAGCTCAACTGCTTTCTGTTGCACCTAATAAGTAATATTTTTCATTATTTTCTAGCTTAGCGTCTTAAATTTACCAAAGAATTTTTTCCTTCTTACTTAGGCCAAGATCGGTATTGATACGTCGCAAAAAAGCCGTGGAAGCACTTTAAATACCACATGAAATACCACTAATTCAACATATCCATCCATTGGAATGACAAGATTCCAAATGACAAAATCAAAGAAAATGAGTTATCATTGAGAAGATTCTATCTGACTTCTGCTACATGTAGAACCTACTCGTGCTGCAATATGTGGAGAAATAACCGATAAATAAGAACGTATGATCAGATAACAATTTTTATAGTTTTCAAAAGTTGTTAACAGCAGTTTAAAAAAGATTAAGGTAGGGAAAAGGCTAATCAGTTATGTTGGCTTTGCACCACAATGCTTTTGAAGCCGTTCTTTACAGTTCATTATGACAAGCATCGACTAGTACTATAACAAAAAATCACTACTGTAGGTGTTGACATTAATTTACACAAAACTTATGAATTGTTAGTTGAAATCTTGTCATTCCATGAGGGGGATATAGCAATACTATCTTAGAGAAAAGCTAATATTGGAAAAAACAAAAAATAAAATGTTTTTCTAGAAGCTTGCGACCTTCCTATAACAATACAATTTCCGGTGAAATTAAAATATCTTTTCCTAAGTACGGATGGGCAGATCGTAATCTTCTGATTCCACTATTTTTAGAAAAACTAAAAATAACCTATTATCGTAGACAGCTCTTCCTATGCATTTCCACTCTCCTCTCCTCCCACCCCCTCTCCCCCCTCAAAACCTAATTCTAAGATGCAAATACTGAGATAATGAACTGTCAATCGGTAAAGTAAGGACTATAAAAAACTCGGTGGCTCTGAAGAAGGCCTCAGTCATCCAGAACCCTCAGTACGAAATGAACTCCTTGGTCTTCCTCCTCTCAGCTCTATCCTTCATGGTTCTTGCATACAGTCACGGCTTCTACCAGTGCCAGCCCTGCATAGGAGAGGAGTGCGAGGTGCAACCGGAGGGTTGCAAGTACAACATAACCAAGGACCCCTGCGGGCGGTTGCAGTGCAAGGCCGGACCCGGACAGCGGTGCGGCGGGCGGGACAACCATCTCGGCAAGTGCGGCGAGGGAATGACTTGCGTATGCGGCAAATGCAGGGGCTGCAGCACTGACATGTTCAACAGGGGGATCCTCGAATGCACCAAGAAAACTCTCCCCATTTGCTACTGAGTCAAAAATAAGATCACAATATCTTCCATTAGTGAAAATATTTAAGGAAAACATATATTTTTTTGATTTTTAAAACGTTAACTCTCCTCATACGCCGAAAAATATAGAAAAATTTATGTAATTTTATTCTTGTTATTCCTCCCCATTAAAGCTAGTGTCAACATGGTTCAATCAATATCTATTATTCAAAAGGTATTTTTTCAATGGAATATGCCAAAATGTCTTGTGAGTGTAAGATACGATCTAAATAAAATAGTTCTATCAGGAATACAGCCCATTATGGAATAAAAAAAAAAATTCTTATTTTAATTTTTTTAAATAACATGAACATGTATACCCAACAAAATTAAGTATTATATTATAAATACAGACTTAACATATTTGAAAAATTACAGGAAATTTTATTACGAACATTTTGTAACAAGCCCAGAAAAGACTTTTGTTGCTACATGGTACACGTTGCTAAACAGTTTCTCATTCCCCGACAATAGTAACTGAAATACTACAAAGTAGTTCTCCAATACTCTAAGAGAAGGGAGTTAAGCACCAATTTCGAACTACCATCTCAACTTTGATGAAAATCAATTCCAATATTCCTTAGGCTGACTTAAAATATTATAGGAACAAATAAACTCTCGTTCGCGGCAGGGTAGGACTGGTTCACATCACTGTTAATTTATATTACAATTTTAGACATTATTATCAATAATGGATCTTTGTGATCGACCAAAAAAAAAAAAAATAGCAACCTTTCCCTCAAAATTTGAGATTTTACGTTCCAAGATAGATAAAACTCCAAGATAGAGCAAACAAAAAAAAATCCATTCCTTTAACGTCCGCGGCTGTTGTCCGATACTACAGGGCCAATTTTTTTTATGTTTAGCACCGAAGTCACAGGCCACCCCAGAATGATCCTCGGAGCTCAATATATTAAAATATACCATTTCTTTTCAAAATGGCAGCCGAATAAAGGTTTCATATGCCCATATCTGGGCCATTTATAAAGAAAAAGGAAAAATATAAAATGCTTTGGAATAATTATACCTTTAAAAAAATAATAATAATAAAAAGATTTAAACCAGATTAGGAGTATTTAAGGAAGCGGAGTAGCTCAGTGGCAAGGCACTCAAATTGTTCTGAATTAAATTATGAGAATAACCTTTCAGAAAACTATAATATATTAAAATTATTTAGAAGGAAGAGGTGAACTCCTGAACATAAACTACTTACTATGGCTAAATAATCGCAATTTATGCATAATTGCAATTTATTATTTATTATTTATTTATCGGCTCGATAGGCGCCTGAAGCTGCCATTGGCCCTCTCAACCGCATTTTCCAGTCATTGCATCAATGGCAAGTCTGCTGGACACTCCAATAATCCTCAAGTCCTCAGCTACCGAGTCTTTCCATCTTCCGTTCGTTCTTCCGCACGGTCTGACTCCATCCGGAGTTCCATAATATAATTGCCTAGCTGCTCTACCATCATCCATCTTGATGACGTGTCCGAGCCATTTGAAGCGCTGAATTCGCACGAAATGAGAAGCTTGGAGAACGTCGTATAAGTCGTAGATCTCTTTGTTTCTTCTCAAGCGGTACGAACCGCTTTCTCCATGACGCGCCTCAACACTTTTATCTCCAACCTGCCAATCTTTTCAACCATGATCTTAGGTAGGACCCAGGTTGCACAGGCATAGGTCAACACGAACCATATAGTTGTTTTGTTTAGTCATTTTGGTACCCCGACTTAGCAATTTACTACGGAGGAAACTTCTTAGGACAAAATGTGCTTTGTTAGCCCCCATAATACGATTTTGAATTTCCTCCTCTTCTTCCATCAGATCATTTTCTATGGAGCCAAGATATTTAAGGCAGGAATCATTGATCACACAAAATTCACTAACTGGACTTAGTAATTTTTGCTCGCACGCCCACGATATGTTTAGCATATAAAGTTGTCTGCTCGCTTGGATTAGAAATCCTTATTTATTTTTTTCATTACATTTAGGATTTTTTTTTTCTTTTTAAGATAATCTTTCTCACCTTTGCTTTTTCACTTTTCTTTTGTATTTACTTTGTCTTTTATATTTATTATTATTTGATTTATTTCATGGCCTTTTTATACTTTTGGTTGCTTAGTGCATCTTTTTTCTGCTGATCATTATTTTGAATATAGCAGAATATTTATATTTATTAATTGAACACTGGATAATATTCCAATTGTCTCTTAGCAATGTCTCTTTTTTGGAGGGTTTTATAAACATATACTACCTGTCTTGTATCGGCTTCGTACAATACTCGGGATAAGGTGGTCTTGACGTAAATTTTATTTCTTGACTGCAATCAAACAAACCTTGCGTTTTTTCAGCCGTTATACTTTTTAGGGAAATTAATTTTATATTTCAATAAATATTTCTACCACCACAATGGTCCTATTTATGTTTTTCATGATTATTAGAATACTTGTCCAGCTAAGAGATACTCAGTAAAATGCCGATCTACTCTTCCGTAGACTGAGCAATTTACTGAGTGCCTATTCACATAGTGGAGCACATTCTCAATTTTATTCACTAAGAAAGGTAAGCAGGTACTCCGAATTAATAATCACACCATATTTGGAGCAAGTGCCTCATGCATTTGGCAAGTATTCCACTGAGTAGCTTATCTACTCACATATCATCTAATCACATCTAATCAGAGCATCTGCTTACTTTTTTGAGAAATGGGTACGTACTCAGCTTTATTCACTACAACTAATGAAGGCAATAAAACTTCTGCATGCTGCGCAACAGATTCCAGCTGTTTCATTTTCAAATTTAAATGTATGACAATACTCACATTCTTTATCCATTTCGCCGATAATAATTAAGGAATGTGGTGAAGTTTCTATACCTGGTTCATATTAAAATGAAAGACGATTGAAAGATGATCGCGTTAAAGCACGTTGTATTTGCATCCGATCTCGATTTATGCAAACGTAAACATTTCACTAATACACGCACAAAATGTGACTACCAGTGGCATTTTATATATATATAAAATTTGTCTGTAACTTGACTACAACGTCACCTCACATGAACAAGAGTCTCGAATCCACAATTATATTGTGTGAATATAACTTTAATCAGTTAAGTCGTGTAGAAGTTACACGATCACAAACAGATGCCCCAACAATTATATGGTATATAGAGGATGATTATATGCAGAAGGTGACTGCAGAGATATTGGAGAACAGAAGCATTGGGCATCGGACTGTGGCATATGTTAGTTGCAGAACCCATAAAATAAAATATTTTTTTCATCTATAGATTTTAATATATGTAGCCTGTAATATAGGGTGAAAATGACCCAGATGGTTGAAAATTTTAAATAAATAAAATAAAATAATACATGTAGCGAAGTGAATACATCTTTAATTATTGTAACCTTTGCTGATAATCTGTATACATATATATGTGTGTGTATGTGAGTGTGTGCGTATCCAAGCTATTAGCTTTACGTACAGATAATATTGGAACTAATCTAGGAACTATTTTTTGTTTGTAAAATATAGAGACTGTATATTATGTTATTTCTTCAGTTTATTCAGCAATTCCGCATATGTAATTATGATATTTCCAGAATCTGTCTAAAAATTTACTACATTATCCAAATTTTCTGTTATTGTAAAAGTTTCCAATATATTAACTATGTAAATAAATGTAAACTGCGATTAATTAGGTCTATTATTTCTTTATCTCGATCGATCATTTATATGAAATATTTTAATTTTACCAACATTATGAAGTATATTAATTTTCACTATTCATTTGGATTGGAACCTTTCACTTACCGGCTGAGAATGCTGGCATTTGAGACAACAATAAATTTATTTTCTAGTAATTTAAGCAACTCTTTGGGTAAAATGTTTAACCACAATTTAAGCAGTTTAAGGTAGATTCTGATGTCTCAAATTTCCCATCATTTTGGGTTTTCAAATTAGGGAGGGAGGAGAGATTTGGAATGACAACCTCCCTACCTCCCTAACAACGATGTCCCAACTAGTTGGTAGAGAGTCCTGAGCATAGTTTTTATTTTGTGCTCAGAATACAAAGTAAGTCAGATACAAAAAAGTTTTTCACATTCCCTGAGAAGATTTACTATTACATATTTATGAGAGGTAAAGCAAATTCTCTGCCTCCGGCTTCTATTTTGTTACTGATCTTCCTTCTTGTTTTTACTATATGTTACAGATCGATCGATAGTTTGTTATGCAGCGTAGTATACCATTTGCGCCTGCTTCGTCACGAACTGTTGGCCTATCAATTGATTAAGAGATTTTATATCATATTTTCTATAATCTATTATTTTCCTGTTGCTTAATTTTAAACTTTGGTTGTGTTCACTAGTTAGTTTCTATATTTTGTATCTTAGCAAGTATCATAATTTTAGAAAGAATCTAAAGTATTTAATGAATAATAAGAAAATAATAGATGATAAAATTACGAAAAAAATACAGGATTTTCAACTAGTTATGGAGCGGACATGAAGGGGAACGATTTTTTTTAATGTTTGGAGTGTTGCAAAAATCACAAAAAGTGAAAAATCAAGAACCTTATGAAAAATATTTATTCATGATTTTCCAATCAGAGTTTTTTTTTCAGTAGCAGACAGGTGTAGTGTTGGCGTCGCACGCTATGATACCCATCTTGAGCATGTCGATGCTGCAGCCCCTGCACATGCCGCACTTGCATGTCATGCCGTCGCCGCACTTGCCGAGGTGGTTGTCCCGTCCGCCGCACCTCTCTCCGGGTCCGGCCATGCACTGCATTTTTCCGCATGCGTCCCTTGTGATCCCGTACTTGCAACCCTCAGGCTGCACGTTGCACTCCTCCCCCCTGCACGGCTGGCACTGGTAAAAGTCGAGACTGTTTGCAAGGGCCAAACAGACCATGGCTGTGAGAAGGAAGACGAAGGAGTACATCTTGTTCTGTGGGATCTGGTTGACTGAGGCCTTCCCAAGGGCTCCCGAGACCTTTTATAGCCCTTACAGAACTGATTGACAGCTCATTAATGAAATATTTGCATCTTAGGATTACTTTCTTGAGGGTGAAAATGCAATGAATTCTATTTTCGGAGCCATCAGTAATGATAGACCGATTCCAGTCATTATAAGAAGAAACGCTGTGAAATGATTAATAGTATATTGGAAACATTATACTACATATATTGAAAAATGAAACCTCTCGTAACAAGAAACATCAATAAAATTAAGAGAGTATCTGCTAGGAAATATTTTAAACAAATTTTTTATCATGATTTTTTCAAAATATTATTATGATTGTGAAGTTAATAACTAATCGCACATTTCCGATTCTGTCTTGATGCTTTCGAAATGACAACTGCAATACATAATATTTTTTTCTTATGCATTACCTAAAAACATGCTCAAGGAAAGAGTTCAAACCATTCATGTAAAATCGATGACTGTTGTAAATAATTCCACACAGGTTTCGTCTTGAAACAGGTTAACCCAAGAACGAGAAAAATTGAAAAAAAATGAGAAATTTCCTAAAATCGAGCTATACTTCAAAGTATATTTTTCTTATCACATGTTTAACCAAAATTAGGTAAAGGTTGAATATTTTATTGTAGTTCCGTAACTAAGAGAAGAGAAAAAATATTGGAATTGGCGCTTGCAATAACCTGTTTTCCTTAAAACCAAATAAATCGTAAAAAAATTAAAAATTAATCAATTACAGATTAAGGAAAAACAGAACCACTAATAACACCAAAATTAATTTATTAATAAAAATATTAATTTTTTTTTTTTTTTTTATCATTGTATGATAAATTGTATGATGTATTTCCTCGGTGAATCTATATTCATTATAATACTTTTCCATTCATTTGATACAACGATAAATATGATGAAATATGCAATATATAATTAATAACAAATAAACATCAAAGTTAAACTTGAAATTTTTTTTTTTTTAAATCTATAATATTTTATAGATTGTTCGTCTGTTGAGAGAGAGGTGGTAAGCAGCGCAGAAGCCGACACAGGGTCTGCTGGAGCCAAGGTTGATGAAGATTGAAAAGCCATCGCCATGAAAGCTGACAACCTAATGGAGGTTTGGAAGTCGTAATCATGTCACTGAGTGAATCACATGTTAGCGGGGGAACGAATCTCGACGCACTTAGTTATGAAACAGCCTAATATACCTAGCCTTCCTTATACCTGCCTAAGTTTAGAATATTCTTAATTTTGTGATTATTAATAATTTATATTAAGGGTCAGTTATACAAAACATTCGTTTATAAAAAAATATATAATTTTTATAATATTTTTTCAGTAATATCAACTGAAGACAATTATTTTTAGCTGTCCAAATTAAACTATGATTCATGGTGAACGGAGGAAGTGTAACTAGAACAATTTTTGGCTGAAAAGTTAGATAGATAGATTACAGAATCTCACCTTTCAATTGATAACTAACAAATTATATATTTACAAGACTATTCTGAGCTAAGCTTTATATCCAACGGGCTTGGACTGTGGGGGAAAGCTAAATTTTCGAACATTGAAAGCATTCAATCCTTTCAGTCCAAAGTCCTTCAAACATAAGTCCCTCCAATAATAATTTGGAATCCCAAAATTAAAATATTCCACAATACATTTGGGAAAATTAAAATTTTTAATATAGTTGGAAAACCTGAACAAATTTTTGGATTTTGCCCCTTTCCCCCAATAAATTTTAGTAGGAACGTTCCTGAATAGTCAATGCTATAAATGAGCACTATGTAATGAACGATATATCTCAATATCTCATCAGTTGAAGATTTTATTCCAATTTTTCAGAGAATCGCACTCATCACGTTACTTTATACAATCCCTTTCATGCTACACTGATTCCTATAATCCTCACCGAAGGTTGTAACGGTAGTGGTTCCGAGATCTTTAGTAACTATTGTAGTACTAGCAACGGCCAGGCTTCTCCACATAAATCCTGTGCGCCTGTGGCTAAAGCACTCGCACTCAGCATGCAGCGACTTTAGAATACAAGAAAGGCAGTTGAGAGAGAAACGCTAGAATCTCTCAAGGATATCGGCCATAATATGGAAGAAAACGTTACCCTCCGCAATTATTTCCTCTAGAATTTTTCTCTCAGACCAATCGTTTTCCCGCAAAATGTGTTCGAGCCGTTATAAAATGAACACCCTGTATGCATTGTATAAAAAAATGTCTGTAGGCAATATTACTAATTGCCTTTATATGTGGCAGGTAGTATTATTTGGTATGATATTTATAGTTAGAATCGAAGTTCAAAGGCAAATTTTTTGTTGGTACTGACTTTGTAGATCGGATTTTTACAGAGCTCTATGGAGACATTGTTATTAATGTTACCGGTATTTAACGTCCGGTCAATACGGTCGATAAACCATATTATTATTATTATTGAATATTTTTATATTCACAAAGAAAAATAAAATCCCGAATTTTTGTAGTAAAAGGAACAAGAAAACTGTTACCGCCGCAATTTAAAATTAAGTACTGGTAAGTACTGGTCTTAATGTTGCCCTCCAGACTTCCTGACATTTAATAGATCCCCCGGGCAACAAAGAGGTTGGTAACCCCTCGGCTTAGAGGAAGCGAGAAAGTCTGAAGCGGCCTGGGCCACTTTCTCAGGAAGTGAATACTGGGTGAAAAGCCTGCTCATCAGGTTTGAAGACCGGACGAATTGAACGACTCTACCGAACGCTTTATGTAATTTGCAATCTGACTAGTGGACAGACCTCGTCTCCTAAGCTAATTATACCTAATATTAATGCGAAATAATAATAAATAATTGCAGGAAGCAATATCAGTGAAAGTGGTGTAGGCTCTCTTCGTAGAAATATAAGAGTCGATTTTTGTACAATCGATCGCACATGGACTTTCGTATCAATATAGATAATTCTAAAGAGAAACTTCATTCCCGATAGACTGCATGTGAATGCACTTTCTTGAAGGTAACATTGCCAATATGAAATAGAAACATTTGGCACAGAAGGTTTTTGAGAGTGACTTTCACCTGGAAAAACTTACAAAGAATTAAAGACTCGCCCATTACATTCGAAAATCAACAATACACATATCACATTTCTCATATTTCTCATATCACATACATATTTTTTTTTCTTTGGTTGAGACTAGAGACCATGAAGATCTTTGTCCGCGCGATGTGGTCTCCTTACAGACATTTTTGTTTGCGGAAGCTCAGGTATCCTGTGGCCCCATCCAACCTCGTGTTGCTACGAACCATGGTTTCCATGGTGCAGCGACAGGCTGCCCCCAAAAGCTCCATACCGTTCCATTTGGAGCTAATTCGTCAATGTCCTTCCCACCGACACACTCAGGTTCAAGGACAGTGACAAATCGGTCTCGATTTACGGATATAGGTGTTTCAGATCAGCAGGCGCACGAGGACCTTTTTTCCTCTTTTCCATATTTCCTCTTCCGAAGAAGACCTTCCATGGGCAAAACTAGCAGGAGGCTATTTGAAATCCTGCAAGACCACAATGCGATTCGCGATTAAGCTAAACAGGGTAGGATCATTATTCTTACACCCGGCCGGTTTATTAATTTAAAAAAAAAAAACTTAGTGAATTTGGCATTTCTGTTGTATTAGAAATGGTTCCAAATATTTTAATCGATTTTAGTCAAATATTTCGCACCAGATATATAATCTGGGAAATAAAACGATTTCTAATTGATAAACATATAAAAAGTAATTTTAAAGCTTATTTTGCCTGATATATTATGCAATATTCATAAATTATTTTATTTTAAAAAATAATATTGTTTTTCAATATTTCTAGGTAAAGTGGCGGTGTCTTCAATATAGTAATAAATTGCTTATAAGCAATGGGGAGAACCCTATCAGTTCTCCAGATTGGCGACTTATCTTCAAACGCATTTCTAACGACGTCTCGTTTATTTTAATGGCTGTTTCTTTTTTTTGTTTTTTTTTTTTGTTTGTTCCTCAAACGAATTTCTTGGAAAAGAACTAGTCACCTTCTGATAAAGAGAGTTGGTGTATTTAAAACCTAATATCCGTTGTAAAGAAACTGTTAAATAATAGAGTATTAAATAAGGTTATTATCAAAACGAAACATTCTTAGACAGCTGAATTTGGCAGTTTCATATAAACGAAACATTAAGAATACATTTAAATAATTGCTCCTTTACATCTTACAAATCCACGCGCCCGCACACACAAAAGATATATTTAAATTTGGAATATTTAGAATTACGGAATTCTTAAATTTAATTTTGTAAATACCTGAGGATGGTGGAAGATACTGGTGCATGGGCTTACCTGCAAAGAAAAAAAAAGTAATTATATTGTTAGGTAAATTTTTTAAGTCTATTAATCTTTAATTTAAAATAATTAACCAAGGGCGTATCAAAACAGAAGCGGAGAGATTTTCTAAATTTAATTTCTTTCATGAATAGGGGAAGAGGGGGCCCGTGCTGCCATGAAATAATTTACATTAATATTCAAAAGAACAAATTAAAAAATTAATTGTTAAACAATGGCTTGCGAGGATTAACTCCGAATTTTTTTTTCCGCGTTCGAAGGGGGAACAACAGCCCCACCTAGGCCCAACTGGCTACTCCCAAGATAAACAGAACTCCGTTTTATTGTGAATAATATGGCCAGGAATATTCCGAATAGCTCGGAATTCCGGATAAGAGATAGAATGAATTTCATTAAGAAAATTTATTGTTATCCATCCAGAAAGAGTTGGCGTTCAAACTTATAAATCTTCTATAACTTTTTTCAATAGCTCTACCTTTTCTAATCTAGACATTGCTTCAATGTTTTGTTGGAGAGATATTACTTAGTACTTCCTTATCGGATATATCGTCACCTACCACTGAATCATGCAAAATACAATGTGGAATTACAATAAAAAAAAACAGTAATAAACTTAGGAGTTAGCAATACAAGAGGCAATAATTAAGTTAATTTTAGAAACAAAACGGAATGGAGGGAGGACTTCTAACATTTCCATCCCAATTCTTACAAGAACTGTAATTAACCTATTAGGGCTCACCTTTCATAAACGTTGCTCATACGAAAAAACAACCAGTGCACTCACTGATAAGACGTAAATATCGTACCCACGTCACTATAAATGAATGCTATCTTAATAACACATCATAGAATCTATTAGGTCATCGATGCAAATGCTGTGAGGTCATCTTTGCCTCAATCATGAGCAACAGTCCCAGGATGACGACAACAATCCTAACAGGTTAGGACTATACTTTCTCCTTGAAGTAAATGGAAAATGTAAAGCCTGTCTTGGAATCGGCGTCGAACCATCGGGTTCTGTAAGCATTATTATCATTGCGGGAAGTACGAAACAAAATTGTATAATTATTTATAACGTTCCCCACGAATTATATTTATGAATTATTTCGGTTTCAATATAGCTGTTATGTTTATATAAATCTTAAACAACACGCCTGTCATTTACTCTAAATATTCTTTTCGTTTGTAATGTTATGTAAATATACGTGATCGTATTAAAAAACAAGAGGATTTTTCAAACTCTTGAGCCTTTCAGAGCAAACATTCATTATCCAAGGACTTAAAGCTGCGAATGCGCAACATATCAAATGAATTTTTATTCGAGGTTCACACCGAAAAATCGATAATTTTACATCGTTATTATTAAAGTTTTCGATACTTTAAGTAATTATAATTACAATGTAAGATCCATAAACAAATAAATAAATAAAATGAAAAAACAAAGTCACAAAATTTAAATTAAGGAACATCGTTCCAATGCTCACTCGAATCATGATTCGAATCATTAAAGAATTACTTTATGATGTCAACATAAATATTTTGAGTAGAAAAACATAAAAATTTTTCAGTTTAAAATTAAGGAATAATAAGAAAAAAATACGTATTTACAGTATAATTAAGGAAGTAAACTAAATTATAGAATTTTGGATTCGAACTGTAGTAGAAAAAAATTACTGATTTCGAATAATTTATTTTCTTAGAATTGACACAAATATGTTTTAGTAATACTAGTTGTAGAAGTAAGAAGTTAACTTAATAATAAAAAAAAGAGCCATCAACTAGATACAGCATATCACTAAAGGCATATCAACACATACACGATACTCTATACAGTAGAATCGCACTAATCCGAACTTATTAAAACCAAGGAGGTTCGAATTAGCGAAGCATTCGTATTATTGAGCGAAAAAAAATGTATCGTCATTAACAACAAGTCAATTTAAAAACAAAAATTATATATATTGGCCCTTACGCAGAATGTTTTTCGGGGAGGATTTAAAATTTTTTTCGAAGAGGATTTCAGTTTAACCCTAAAAATATTATAATAATTTTATTTAAAAATTAAGTAAAATAATAATTTAAACAATGAAAATTCCATCATTGATAAATTTCGTTGTTGATAAAAATCATTGATATAAGTATACGATACAGCTAATGATGGAAAAACATATTTCCCCGCAAATGAATATCCCATGTGTTAGTTAATTGTTATTATTAACATTATACAGCGATATATTTTATGCGTATACTCCCAATAAGGATGGCCCCATTACACATTCCCACCAAACGTCACCGAAAGTGCGTGGATGGATACAGTGATCACTGCTTATTACTGAAGCCATGACACAACGTCTGACACCGACGGAATAACTATCATTAAGACAAGTTGGGCTATTTGGGCATGAAACAAGGCCTTCATTATAGATTTATCTACGCCCATCTTCTGGGTTATATTTCGGCAGGCAGGTTAGTTTCAGCCTTGAAAGAATTCATTAAATAGTTATACAAAACAAATTGTAGCATAATGAAGGGGTTCCTTATATGAATGGGGCTTGATCTTGAAGTCTCGGTGGAAAACCAGAACTCAAATTAATGGGCATATCAATTATACGTATCTCATATCAAAATATTTCAGCCAAACAAACAAGGTATCAACGACAACCCAAGTGCATGTAAAAAAATGAATAAATATTAACATTCACTTTGAATGTAATTTAATGTTTTTACATTATAATCAAAATTTGGAACCTTGGACTATCAATATAACTCACAACATCAAATCATTAAAGTCTAATAATTTCTCTATTATGAAGAATCAGTTCGTATGTTATAAATTTTAATATGTATTGCAGTATTGTATTTTTAAAATATTGTATTTATACAAAAATAGGACATGCTGCTCTTTTTGAGACAGAAAATCTCTGAGAAAAAATTATAATTAAATAAATGTCTGACTGTATGGACAAATGTAAAAATATTTTAAAATTTGTTTAATGGTTTAAAGTTTTTTTTTTTAAATTTTAACCAGTTTCTGATATTCACCAAAATAAAGGCCAAAACGTTAAATGAATATTGATATTTTATTTTTAAAAACCTGGAGAGCTTCAGACAACTAAATTCTTTTTCTTTATCCATAATCATTTTTTTTATTTTATTATATAAAATTCATTTTAAAAAAAGTCAAGAGTAATTTACGCTGTCCTGAGATATCTAAAAGCTTTTTCATTTTGTCTGTTTTCATTTTTTTTTTTTTTTTTCAATCTCTCAATCAGCATTCATTTCGTCTCAAAGCATTTTGAGATATTTAATGTTTAAATACCGAATTTAATCAATTTTGTTTGGTGATTCCTCATTCACTAATTTTAAGACACGTACTCCAGAATTTGTTGCAATTGGCCCTATAAAACGAGATAAACAAAATAAAACACGCTGAAATAGCTTTATTTTATATATCAAGTTTGGAAAATTATATCGACGTGGTTTAACCACCAAAACATTTGTTTTTCAGAATGTATAAAAGGAAAATTAAAAACTTAAAAAAATAATTTTTTTGCCAAATAAATTGAAAAAAAATGTTTAGATTATTGGCTAAACTAGCCTTACAGCTTTTTTTCACTCCAAAAATTATGGCATATTTTCATAAAACCGCAAATTCATAAAACACGTAGGAACACTGCGGTTAGAGCGAATCCTATAGCTTAAGGACGTTTACCGACCCTCCAAATTTAGTTTGAGTCTGTCAAAGAGTTCCTAAAAATGTGTTGACTAAAAATTTTATCCAGAGTTCAAATTTGGGGCCCTTAAATTAAAGAGTCTCCTTAAATTTTTTTCAAAAAACCGCCCATTACATAATTTAAGAATCCTTTGACGGATTTTAACCAAATCTGGAGGGTCGGTAAAGGTTCTAAAACTACGGGATTCGCTCTCACCGCTCTGCACCTACGTATTTTAGAACCTATGTTATCCATGCAAAAAACTAAATTTTGTTTTTAAATTTCAATCACCTTTTTTTACAAAGACCTACAATAGTTTTTTATATGCACGGAAAGAAAAACTTCCCTCTTCCAACTTCCAACGAGTCCAACATCGAAATCTAATCAACTGATGACAAGATATAGAGCTTCAAATTGAAACGTTATTTCGTGGCTTGAATTGTTTGAACCCCTCGGAACTGAAAAAAATCACTTTTTGTTCACATTTCACATTAAGTTTCACATTTTCAAAATAAAGTTTTTTCGGTGCGCAGAGTTTATCCAATAACAGTGAACTTTGCATGCTACAATTTGGGTTAATGAGTTCAATGAATTAACTTTATTTTTATTCTATATCCAAATGTTAATTTTTTTTTATCAAGTTAATTTCTTCTTTTATTTTATATTTATACTTATACCTGAAACATTTACAAATCAACTGTTTATACAGACTTTTATGAGTTTTAATCTTAAAAACTGCATTTTCTATCTAATCTCTACACTTACAATCCACATCTCCCTATTTTAAATTTTCAAAAATACATTATTCAAAAATTTGAATAAAAAAAAAAAAATATTCACTAGGGTACAGAGCATAATCTAAACTCAACGGATGAAAAAAATGTAAAACTGTAGGTACAGCAGTCTCTTCTATACTTCTTTTAGGTCGAGGAAGTAAAATAAATATTTTGTTTAGCAACATGATAAAACTATTATTAGTAAAACGTACAAAAGTAATAAACTGTACACCAATAAGCCAATGATGGAACAATCTTATGAAGTCATCTTTAAAATGTCACTTTAATATCAGAGCCGGTAAGGAAATAAATTAACCCGTGACATCTGGAACAAAAATAGAAACCAAAGCATTTAAAAAACCTGATGCGATCTATAGAGATGAAATGATCTCATCCAACACCCACACGGGGTCACCATTTTATCCAGATTGAGATCCTCAAAGTCGTTAATATATGAGCGGTCAGAAGGCAAGGGGCCCAAATATTAGGATGTATATGTTGAGTTATTTTCATTTAAAGTATTTTTACTCAATACGTATTTTACTTTTTACTCAATAAAAATACGTATTTTTGTTAAATATTTATAGTCCAGGCCTATGGTACTTTTACCTGGAAAGTTTTGAAAATTTGCTCATTCGTGTTTTTTGGTGTGCTGATAATGAATTTCAAATTCGTTACCTCACATTTTTCCCAGGAGTATGATAAAAAATAATCAAAACATAAATGAGCAAATTTTCAGAACTTCCCCAAACCTTTCCAAGATCACTTTCTTGACTGGACCCCATTGGACAAAGAGCTGAAACTGCAAGCGGTTACTTCTAAACGATGCACCGATCGAAAAAAAAATCATAGAGAACATAAATGTATGGAATTTAATCTTGTTTAATTAAGTATAGGTTGATGTTCTTAAAAAAAAAAATCTTTTTTCTTTCATGCAATGGAAGAAAAAAAAGAAAAAGTAGAACTTTTTGTGCGTTTTTTGAATTTTAAAAAATATTTCAGAGAAAAAATTGAGATAAGAAAGTTGAAATTTGTAATCAGCACCCCCAAAAAACATAAATGAGCAAATTTTCAGAACTTCTCCAAAACTATCCACCGAGACTCTTTTCTTTCTGAGATTATTATTCTCATGCTATAAAAATTAAATGATATAAAAATTACTTATTTTACATTACTAGATTTTTTATTGATAATATAAAATTACGAATATTTTAATAAAATAAATTTTAATAAAAGAATATTTAATATTGGGAAAATAACTAAATATTTAGATTTTATTACCTGGACCTTTTAGCTTCTGAACCTCCCAAATAAGGATGGCCTATATCATAGATGGGCAACGTGCGGCCTCCGAGAATTTAATAAAATAAATATTTTTTGAAATATTTTTTATCAAAAAATTTGCGACTCAAGTATTTAAGCTAGCTCTAGTATTAATTAATATTTAATTATATAAATTAATTATTACCATCTTTTATGAAGACCGCACAAATATTCACGGAGACCGTACGTTCCCCACCTTATGACCTATATATTCTGATTGAAATGTTGGTTGGTAAATGAAAAAAAAAACTCGTATTTCGTTATATTAATTATATTTAAACCTTACTGAGCTCAATTAATAATCATTCATAATTACCAAGCATTCAATAATTCTAAAAATAATTGATAATTTTTGTTTTTGCGCAGTCAGCAAACTGGTAGTCAATCTACTGCAAATTACAATTGAGGCAAAACCTCTAGATCATTTGGGCCGAAGCCCGACATAACGGAGCAGGTTCATTCATCCCCGGGACTCGGCAGAGCGCCAATGTTTTCTTGCCAAAATGGGCCAAGTGCCCTCAGTACAAGCAGCATAGGAATATTGTCAATAACAGAAATTATATGTTTATTACAATAAAAACTACAGTAAAAAGTTTTTTGTACACGGGTAACAATTATGATAATTATGTTCAGATTCAGGAAATATAAATTAGGGGAAAGTACTGCGATCGTGAAAAAGTTCCAATCTGACTTTTCAACATGTAGTAAAAATAGCAGTTGAAATACACGTAGTAAGGCCCCCCGAGTACCAATAACAAAGTCCCGCAAAAAGGTATGTGTATATGCGAACAGCCTAGCCCAAAACCAAAAGTTGTATGAAAATGATAACACGTATTCAAGGTAGGTATTTATGAATAGGATGTTACAGTAACTTTTCCGCTAAAATAGACTCATCAGAAGTGCCGCTATAAATAATCGATTTTATTTCTTTTGTAATTTTCCGGAAAACAGTTCAAACGATTTTGAATTGACTAGTTATATGTACGATTGAGTGGTCTTCAATATCAACTAGGTGTTATTCTCATTGAATAGTCAGACATGGCTTAAATGCAAAATTTTCAAAATGGCTTCCTCTACAGTACCTTTAATTTTGTTTATTTGAAATAATTAACCGTCTGTAATTGTTAATAGTGATAAAAATGGATAAAAATAAAACATGAAACAATTTGATAATTAACTAAGGGAGAAATATTTTTGTTGAAATCAAATTCTCCTAATTAAGAGTATAGAAAAGACGTATTCTATACCGTTGAATATCTAAAGAATATAGATAAATTAAAATTTAACATAGAAAGTCGTATAACTTAATGGATACTGACGAAAAAATTATTTTATTATTTTATTTTTTTATTATTTTATATTATTTAATGAAAACTAAATCTTTCCATAGAAAATAAATTGAATTTCTATGGATACTAAATGGAAAATTTTAAAATTTCACCGGGCCTATTTGAGCAGAAATGAATTGAGTCGTTTATTTCTAAAATAAACATTAATTATCATTGACAAATTTTCAGGTGTCGCGAAAAAGTATACTTTCTATTTCAGTTGTGGTATCAAAACCGATTTTTTTTCTTAAATACATCAGATAAATCTTTGATTATATTAATATTAACTAAAAAGTTTTAAATTTTAAATAGGCCGCGATTTCCGAAGAATCGTTTAGGGTTCATTTTGGAAGTAAACGACTCAATTTCAATTCCAAGCAGGATGGTAAGTGAAAGTGGTGCAATGCGCGCACAGCACCAGATTTTTTTAAAGGTTTTCTAAAATAAAGTATGAATTGAATCATAGTTTAGTCGTATTGATTTCTATTGTGTATACTACCTATTAAATTTGTGATTACAGTGCGATAATCAGCAACTGAATCCAAATGAGAACTAGATAATTAAGTAGGATCATTGCAGAAGATACCCGCGCTAATTCGTACCAACAGGAAGGGATTGGTGGTTGCAACACGTAACATAGCTGATCACATCCTGCAGTATAGTTACAGCACAGCCATGTAACTAACCTAGATAACAAGTTGGATGGGAACTTGCTTCACCATAATTACCTACACATGGTACCAATGCGATTGCAGATAACATACATAAAATCGTTTCCGATAAAAATGACACGCCAAATCATTCATTTCGACATTCGATTGAGATCAAGATGAAACTGACAACCTCTAGCGGTGCAAGCCCCTATGAATTATAATAGTTTGCGTCACAGGGTCTAATAAATGTGAAAACATTATTCAGTATTCGAATGAAGTGTCTAATTTAAATAATTAGATATCAACTTAATAAGTGCTTACTAGAGACTGAATTAAAAATGTAAATACATTTTTGCAACAACACAAGAACCAGTTTTCTATATTTTTTATTACAATTGCCATTTTTTTAAAAGTATTAAAGTTGTTTTCTTTTTTTTCCCTTAAGCCAGAATTCCGTTGGCTCACTATTCGTTCCCTTGCACTTCAATATAATTTAGCCATTTTAGCATATATATTGTCTGCATCTTCCTTATGCTCTGAAGTGTTGGGCATGAGTCAAGATTTCTCCAATCATCTCTCCGTGGTTGCAGAGGGGGGGGTAGTCCGGAAAAGCTGCAACCTCGATCCGAAGTGTTTCTGCAGGTCACTCGGAAGGTTGCCTGCTTGTCCTCAAGGAAGAGAAATGTCTTTCTCATCTAATAACATACTCCACCTCCTGCCTTCAACCATCTCGGAATATTTCTGACTGAAGTGGTCTGTCATTATTCCTTCCGTAATCCTTTTGGCAAATTTGAAACGAGGCTGGTCAACCGGCGAACCCTTCTTTACGAGCTTGTCGGCCTCCTCATTCCTATGAACTCCACAATGTCCCTGAACCCATTGGAATGCTAATGTAGTCCCATTTATTATTAGTTGATGGGCAAGGTATCTGCAGATCTGTACTTCGCTGTTCAAGTGTTAAAGTAAAATATATTTTCATTATTTTTTTATTACATTACAATTTGTAACATTTGTTATAAAGGATTAAAAAGTCAGATTAATTCATTATCTAAAATTCCATCCTCAAATTAAACAACTAATTATCATTTATTAAGGTCGATTTACTGTCTATCGCAGTAAGTTAGAATGTCTGGCCATGCACAGTCTTTTTAGGTAATTGTGAACAGAACTGGCTCTCAATTCTTGCGGCTATTTACTTATAACTAAATAACTAATTTAAAATAAATACCCAAATACATAATCATAAGATAATTACAGTCAATGAGTATTCGATAAATAAACTAACATGTAAACTGAAAATCAGCCATGACACCTTTAAAATCAGCACAGAATCAATGCCAGCCAATAAATATTTTATATTTATAATAAATATTTCCATAAAAATTTTAAGTAATCGTATGGTATCCTAATATCAATAAAAAATGATTGGACTAATCCAAAAATAAAGTCTATACTTCATTGGCATTCAGAGAATATTTTTTTAAGAAATCTGTGCATGAGTTGTGGATGTGATTAAAAATAAAGTGGTTATTATCCCTGGAGCTGGACAAAAGAAGGAAAGAGGTCGAGTACACAATAATGACATAATCTCCACGGTCAGTGGTCAACCGCACCTTTGTACCGCAGCCTAGTGAAAGCCGACGGTCGTCCATTATGGCGTTGAGGATCATCAAGTTCTTATCGTGGCAGTATTATGCTGTAATTATTATATCATCAATCAAGTGGTATATCAACAATTCCCCAAAAGTTTCAAACAAATGAATAAATATTTTTTTATTATTCGGCATGCTGGTTTTGTATTACGGGCTTCCTCATGAAGCTGCTTCTAATAGTACTGGAATTGGGAGGACTAGTTTGGCAACTGGGCACATTGGTAATTTATGCCAAAACCCATGCGGAGGTCATAAACATAGTGGGAGCCTCAAAATACATAAATACAATTTAAATCTTTACCTCAAAGGTTACATGGCTTTAAAAGAGCTCTAAATCCACTTTCATAGGGAGGGAAACATCTACTAAATCTGTTCTCATGAAAAGTTAGGAAAATGTAACATAGCTTCCTTTACCTCCGAGGTGCAGAAATATTAAATGACTGAGGCATCAAACCCATACAGCTCCAAAACAGTTATTTTTTGTCGTTCATTGAATAATGATAAATATCTGAATATTAACACTAATAAATAATTTCACAAACGTTTCCAAAAAAAAAATAAATATATGTTTATTATTTCCTTAACAACTTGGGTTTGAGATCTATTTATAATTGCACTTAGTTTCAACATTCTAGAATCTCTGAGTTTCAACATTCTAGAATCTCTGACTCTACGAGGGTGATTTTTCTAGAAATGTTCTTAAGCCATGTTTAAATAACCAATGTGAAAAATAATTTTTTTCGAATTTCTTAGTTTTATTAATTTACCAGAAGCTTGGTTGCAAAATAAAATCTTATAAACATAAATCTAGGATTAAGAGAAATAAGAAGACACAAAGTTTAAAAAAATTATTCCCAACAGGGAAGCTAAAAGTAAAACATTAAGTTCTTTTTTGTTCTCCTGAAAACTAGCTATATTCATATTCGTTACTTAGACGCTGTTGCGACGATATCATACTAAAACTACTGAACAGTTTTTGGTGGAACTAGAAATCTATTGATTGGGTAAGGTGGTTGGAATTAGTCCAGCAAGTGGGAAAATTTGTGATGTTTTGCCAATCCCACGCGGCTGTCAAGTGGTTACAATCCTTTTTTCTCTAGAATTGGAGAGTCACGATTTATTTTGTGGGGCTCTCAGGTTGGAATCGAACCCAGATCGAAAGTATCCAAGGACCACAGCGATACGGAACAAGTCTTATACAAAGTAAGATTCTTTGATACTTACGGTACAGATATATTTATATGCGTCGTTGAAGTAAATCTTTGAATTGGCATTGTATCTATTCTAAAGTTTGTATTTATTAATTTGTTAATACATTTATATTAATATTGCATTTGAAGCACTGAATATCTCACCGTTACAGTATAATAAACTGGTAGATCAAAGTTGAAGTGTCATGGTCTTTCGATGTTTAATCCCTTCAACGCTTTGGCATAATGGAAACGGCACTCAATCCCAGTTGAAACGAATTACCTAACGACTCGGGAGCCGCTGGATTATCACGGAACGGCATTAGCAACGCAAATGAGACTGTAAGTCATGACTTAAAAACGATCTTCAGTCCTAACTGTATTAAAAGTCGGGTCTAACAAAGGACGAAGGCCGAAAAAAGGTGAATAATTCAATACAATTTAACTATTGAATAAAATTAACATAAATAATGTCCGTTATAAAAATTATTCATAAGTTATAATTGCAATGGGCATAGAATACGATCAGTTATCAATATTATTTTGATCGTAAGAATAATTTAAGCTCACTAGGGAAAAGTATTGATAACAACAAGTTTGGTTTTACATTATTCTTTCTCTTTGGTAGAAAACAGGGATTTAATATTATTCAGATGATATTAAATCTGAGAGCAATCAAAAGATGTATTGATAAATGATAGATAGTTCTTACAATGATTATTCATTATAATTTTTTTTTATGAATTAAACCAATCAACACCGATTTTTTCAACAAATTTTAACTGTTTAACATTCAATAATATTGTTATAATATATAATCTAAGGTAACATATAGCATAAGCTGTTATAATATATGAAATAATGTTTATTTACAATAGAAGATTGTATGAATATAACCCAATAGTACCCCACAACGCATGGATGCCAAGCGTGGGAAATACTCTAGTGTTGGTACCTCATGAATAAGAGTTTTTTTCCAGAGCTCTATAATTCTCCAGTAATTACATCTAATCTGAAGTACGAAAAGAGCAATTGGGTCCTATTTATACGAAGTTATGAACTGAAGATGATCTACACTCGCATAATAGATCTGTATCCGAATCCTCCGGACTACATCCTCCGCTATACAGGTGATAAGACTGAGATGGAAACTTTCCGCAGACGGTGATGTAAGAAGAGCCACCGGCTGGAGATACCCCTGGTCTAGGGAGTGGTCGAGACTGGTTTTACTACCATAACGAGAAGCTGAGATCATCTCTTACGTCAGGAGACCTTGGCATTATTTTGGTTTGGCTGCGATAGTCTTGGGATACCAATGGATAGCTCTTGTTAATGACATAAGATAATACATTAGCCTAGGTAATGAGCTGATTCATGGAACAATGCTTCTTTTGGATAAGGGATTAATTAAAATCTTACATAACACTTATTCAAACATTTGGACGAACGTGAAGAATAATGAGCGCTCGTTCGAAAGGAAACCAAATAATAACGTAATCAGGGGCGTTAACAGCAGGTGACAAATGCTATGGGCCTCAGCACAACAGAAGCCTCGAATTGGTCTTTGTAACAACCAAATACAATATCAAATTATATTAATAGTAGTTATATAATTCAAACCTAAGATTGGATTATTATATTCAACAATTATGAACAATACATAACACAGCCTCATCTTAAAATTTCAACCAAGAAGCTTAGGGGGCCTTAAAACTGCCATGGATCTCCAAAATCATACCCACGTCACTGAACATAATATACTATATTATTTGTCAGTTAGAAGCATATAATCGCTTGAGGGTGTATTAAGGGGTTATTACCTGGTAGTCATTAATAAAGCACAAACAAAAAATAATTAAAAAATATAATCTGATAATTTTACTGGTTTAATGAGATTTTTCAGTAAAATAATTTTTTTTTTATGTTTAATTAATAATTAGTTAATTTTTTAATTATTATTTTTTTTACATTTTAACAATGTTTATCCGGAAAAAAAACGATAGGGTTAAGCCGTATTACATGAACATGAAGTATAAGAGATTGTATGAACAGTGAATAAAATAAATTCTTGATACTAATGAAATTTATTAAAGTAATGTGCAAACAAATATAAACATTTACATAGGTATGTAATACATATGCCAGTGAATGTAAACATTTGAAAAGTTTTTAACATTTAACTTTTATAAAATATGTTATCAGAAAATTGTATTCTATATTTTCAGAATAATTATAATTGGCCTATTAGGGCTCACTTTTCCAATAAAATTCAAGTGCCTTAGTTTTAAGAATTTCCAATAATTTATACTAAAAAAATGATGTTTAAAAAAAAAAAATTGGATGTCAAATACGAATTTGCACGCTTACTTAAAATTAAAGAAAAAAAAGTTAAAATTTTGTATAAAATCATCTTAAATTGCGTAACTGAAATTACGAATTTCTATTAACATTATATAATATAATTTCGTGTCAGTTAATTGTGAACTAAAACTTGTCATTGTTAAAAAAAAGGCCTGAATATAAAAGTACCTACAGGAAAAGGAAAACGTTCCGAATAAACCGGATAAGGAATTAATTATAATTAAGAGAGAGATTCTACTGCATCATCAAAATCAAGTTTAAACGGAACCCAGGCGGTCTCTTCTGAAGCTAGTATTTCGAGGAAAGGTGCTTTATCGATTAAAACATGATTAATTGTTTATAAATATTAAAAATGTTATAAATATTAAAATTATTACACCAGGGTTTATTATTATTTTAATCTTAAGGGTTTTCAATTATCATTCCGAAACACTTAATAATTATTATAAAATTATAATTTTCCTCTACCTTCATAAATGGCCGAGATATGGGTGTATGCAATCTGAAATCAGTCATAATTTTGAGGCGAAATGGCGCGGATGGTAATACTAGAGTTTCCAGAATCATCCAGGGGTGTTCTGAGACTTTGGTGCCAAATAACGAAAAAATCGGTCCAGTAATCTCAGAGCAAAGCAGCGTATGGCTCACGGACAGTTTTTATTTTGTTTTTAAAATTCGGATTAGGATTCTAAGTATTCTGAAACGTAAAACCACAATTTTTTAAGAGAGTTACAATTTTTTTTTTTTTACAAAAATTCATTATTGAAAATAATATTATGCTATACTATGTAACATGTTATAAATATATCTAAAACACAAATCCGTCAACAGATAAAAATAATAACCTAACAACTGAATGGCCGAGATGCGGACAAGATATGAATTCACAATTCAAATAATCTAGGAAAGGACGCCATAGCAATTTCCATAGTTAACTTAGGACGCTAACTGGCACAAGGACGCGAAGACTGTTCAAATACCATTATGATATCACTTCCCGAGAGGGATGGCTAAATAAACCAGGACTCACGCAATGCCAAAATAAATAACGATTATGTCAAATTATATATTGCGCATGCATTCCGATCACTTGTTTGCTGTCGAGGAGGCTGCACGAAGGGTACAGGACACAGACAATTCAGGATAGCTTGCCTCTATGAATCCGTGGATCGGCATAACTTTGAGGGCATTAAGCCTACTCAATACCAATTTTTTGTTGGCTTCTACAGATTATTCTCACCAAGCTTAATTTTTTTGTAAAAGTAGCTAATGGAATACTACCTCATCAATAAAATTATTGATTGAACCTCAGTACGTATAAGATACAATCTCCTTCGCATGTTTTTGCGCACCCCAAGCGAAAATTGGAGTAGTTAAAAAGTCATAAAAGCTCAAAAAGCCTTCAAGAAATGATGTTGCAGACTTAAAAAAATTTAAAGTTGGTTGTAACTAATTGTAAAAGGTTAAAAAAGTCGAAAATTTAATTGCTGGCAGATTTAGGCACTATCATTGTAGGATGTAAAAACTAATTGGGTTTGAAAGGTAATACCTTAACCTTAAAAATGAACGGTATAGCGATCGATTATTAAATAAATACCTTTTTTCCATTCTTCATATTATTGTTACAAAAGATTCATTAAAAAATGAAATTAAAGACGTGATTGTTACACTTACAATTCTCCGAGTTTAATTTTACTCGTTGAGTTAATAAAATATTACCCAGTATAATGTAAAATTAATTTTCATTTTATAAAAATAATAAGTAAGTATAATAATTACCCACTTACGTCGTTAATTTCATTTTTCATTAATAACTTTTCTATGTCATCAAAAGACGAAATAAAAAAGTTTTCTAAATTTCTTTTTTTTACCGCAGATCCATGTCCTTTGTGAAAAAACGCAACTTATTTCAGTTAACACTTTTTTTCTACCTCTCTTAGGTTTTGATATTATTTTAGCAATCGAAAATAAGTGCCTATTTTCTTTTCTTTTTCTTTTTTCTTTTTTTTTTTTTACAAAAATCTTCATAACTTACTTAAAAAATGATGAAATAGATCGAGATACCTATCATTTTAAAGGTAAAGTTTTTATAATGGTGAAAGTATGTTTGGAAATATATGTAGGATAAGCTTGGTTGAAGATACGGTCAATTAGAAAAAACTTACTATACCGTGTGCCGACGTCTTGGCCTTTTAGTTTTAGGCCATCATCGGGGCTAAGAAAAAAACAAGATAACAGCAGAGGTAACAATAGTAATAGTACCAATAACAGTAATAAAATATAAGAAATAGTAATATAAGGCAGTTTGATGAAAAAAAAATGAAGTTTAAAGAAAAATATGTTAATCATAATGCGAATAATAAGAAATAAAGTTAATTAAGTTATTATTTATAGTAATAAATCAAAACTACTAGAATGAAGATTTAGGAGTAAAAAAAGTGTATCAAGATAATTATGATAGTTCACAATGTAAATAATGAAAACATTTACAGTATAAATGTTAAAAAATAATAAAAGTTAAAGTTAGTTGAAGTTTATATATTCTACTGTAATTGTATCTAAAGCTGCAATAAAAAACAACAGTAAATCTTTTCGACTCTTTTACCTTTTATTATCACTTATATATTAACAGAAATTTGAAATATTTTAAGTGTGAAACATCATTCCTTGAAGGTTTATAGCTGTTCTTTCAAATGGCGTCGTAATTGTTGAGCTCCGATTGAACTTTTTACCTACTCCAATTTTCGCATAAGATGCGTAAAGGCATGTGTAAAAATGTTTTGAAGCATATCTGAAGCAAATTCCACAGTTATAGCAGAGAGCATATTATCCCTAACATACCGTAATGCTTAAGGTTAAAGGAAGAAATCTCACTTCGAACCTGCTGACTAAAGCGAAATCCAGCCAGTTCAAGGGCACAGCTACAGCACGTTCTGCAGCACTGACCTTTCAATTATATGGTTTACTGCAGCACTTGTAAGCTGGTTCCAGATAACAGCAAGACAGGTTGCGGCACAAGGAAAGCTATTTATATTTCTTAAAATAAAACAAACGAATAAGGAAAAAACACTATCCTTATTATATTGTTTAGCTGCAACAGGTGTAGTTAAATTAAAATTAAATTAAGTTAAATCTGGTAATGTCAATAATCATTAAATTTTTTTTCAATCTACTTTTTTTAAATAATTTACTACGATAATAATAAAAAAAAAAAGCAATAACGAATTTTCCTCAAAAATGAATAAGTACCTAAGTAAGTGATAAAATAATTAAAGACACGCCAATTCCTACTAGGATTTATAAACGTAAAACTTTGAAGCAGGTCCGGCTCGTCCAGAGGGAGAGGGAAAAACCTAGAGCCAGAAAACCCAGAGCCGCCCCTGCATGGAAGAGAGCGAAAACGCCGTTTGGAATCGTTCCAAACCACTCAACCCATCACGAGTGATTGCAATGAAATTTACGTTGTAGACTTAAGCGATGGAATGCCTGCAATAAATTTATTTTAGAATAATATATACTTTTTTCTTTTTTTTTTCTATAATATTTAGTACTAACTTACATTTTTTTTTTAAAACAAAAAGCTGTAATAACAATTTTAGAGAAAGGAAAATTGTTATTTAAATATTTTTTGGCGTCTGTTGAGAATAATTACAAACATTTTGTATGAATCTTGTAGGAAATTTAATCTTTAACAAGATTGGTTACTATGTATTTTGAGCTAAAAAATATTTATTAAGGCGAAACCAATGAATATTTAACTTTTTGTGTTTACTTTACATTTTGCAGATGTTTACGGTCCCGCATCTCGGTAGCTGTTCCGAATTTTAAAAGATATAGCATGTAATACTTGCAGGAAATTTAACGTTATTTAAAATTTGTAATGTAAAAGTTTTACCTTAAATGCACTGCTTGCGAGTCACTGAGGAAAATATGAAAAAATAATACGAAAATGACGAATTCGTTGGCCTATAAATTTTATTGCAACCGATCTAGGGTAGCAGGCGTTCAAATTTCCAGTCTACGGTGAGAATACCTTCCGCCTACACGATAAAAATTTTTCTTGAAATCAGACATTTTTTTTTGGCCTTAACTCCCGGTCTATACAGACTAAAGGTTGATAATACGTTTTTTTGACTCAAGAGGTTCTGAAACACAAAGATCCGTTGAAAACTGCACCTCGAAAATTTGACCCGAATACAAGGTTTGTTTTATATATATATTTTATAGCACTGCATTACTCCTTTGTATCTTTATTTTTAGCCCTGGTGAAGACCTACTATTTGGATCGAAACGTCGGCATTAAATAAATAGTTACTAATATTTTATTTTATTCTTGACCACCACCCGGATCATCTCCATTAGAAACCAAAAATATTTACTTATGTTATTTCAAGAAAATACATATAGCCATATAGCAAAAAAAAAAATCAGAAAAAAATCTATATACAAAAAATAAACATATAAAATATTTTTTACTGCACCATTCTTCCTGTACCCGTTTTTTAACACACTTAACTATTATTAAATTTATGACAAATTGTATTATATGTATATCTACTCATAATATTTTTAATCATTTAATACAATTGCAAGACATGTGCACCCATATAAAAAAATACAATTTCTCAAAATATTATTATTTCAGATATCGGACGCTAAGATATAAAATTCACAGGTTTGGTAAAAGATCGATGGTCTGTTTGCATCCCTAACTATAACCCATGAAGGATCTAGAGGTTCAGTAGATAAGGAAGTACCGTTTCTTGACCGATTGTTATGCAAGGAGGCAGTCTGGCCAGGATCACGCTATACCGCCAAGTTTTCGTCTAGGCTATTGAAGCATCACACACCCAATTTATAGAGACCGGGTGTGCCTCAGGATAGTCAGCCAACCCAAACATATTAATAAAATCACCTATCAGTAATTGGTAATAACGTTAAAAAGGTATTTTTTTACACGAATACGGTAGTTTGAATATTGAGGACGTAAAGGAATTAGAGTCGTTTAAACGAAAAAGTAGAGGAGACTTCACGAAAATAAATAACTTCGGAAAGAAATAGCACGAATAAGGAAGGATTTACAAAAGGAATCCATTTTACAGATGTGTCCACACTGACCGATTTTCGATGCGCTTTCGTTTTCGACATCGCTACCTTAACGCTCTCACACCTTGGAAATTTGAGTTTCTTTTATAAATCATTTCTTTATTTCATCTTTATCACTCGCTAGCTATGTCATTCGTCGCATTTTTTTTTAAAACAAATAATTCATTTGTATTCCGAAAACTATCCCAAATAAAACATTTTTTTTGTTTTTTTTATTTGAGATGATATTTCAGCCACATATACGACCATTTTTAAATATTAAAATAAAGGCTGGCTTAGAGTGTCAATTAATCTTCATTAGAGTTGATATATTTATCATGACTTTCTAATTTTAATTAATCGAATTTATTAATTAATGATATAAAAAAAAAAACCTATAATTTGTATATGATTGAATAAAACAAACACAACAAAAAAAACCTCGAATCTCTCAAAAAGCAGAAAATAAATTACGAACCGATTCACTAAAACTGAGAAACATAAGATCACATAAATCCTGGACATAGATAGAACATCTCACATCAGCTGCTATAAAAAAATTGACCAAATAGACATGGCACATTGCTCTAATACAGTTTAGCATATACTGACCTAAAAGGGACGAGCTAACATTAAATATATTATGAATGGAATTGTTTGTTACTATTTTCTTTTACCGAGTAAAGTCTTGGTTTCTTAGTTTTTTTTTTTTTATCTCATTGATTAATACATTGGAATTATTAAAATTTTAAATTAATGAGAAATATATTAATTTTATAATGAAAATAGCACAATAAGCAAACCATTATTTTTTATATTTAAAAATGGCCTATATATGGTTGAAATATCATCAAGTAAAAAAAGCAATCTATTGTTTTGGGATAGTTTCAGAATACAAATGAATTATTTGTTTAAAAAAAATGTGACTAATGAAATAGGTAGAGATTATAATGAAATAAAGAAATAATTTATATAAGGAACTCAAATTTTCAAGGTAAGAGATGTCGAAAACGAAAGCTTATCGAAAAACGACTAGCGTGAACATAACTGAGGGAAGAGCATATACAATTATTATTTTGAAGCCCCGTTTATTATTAAAACAAACTCATAAGAATGGATTATTAAAACTTCACCGAATGCAACACAAACTTACCTTCAGAAATCTAACAGTCCGTTTAACCATTTGCATAATTAAAACAGAAATTAGAAATAATATTACAGTATACGGACTTAGCTGCCCGACTATTGGAGTCTAGGTTTCAGCAAGACTGGAGATATTAGAGTAGAAAGGTCTGACTACCTGGTATGAGAGACAACCACAAGAGGGTCGCTGTGATTGGCTGTAGCAGCTGCAATGGCGGCCCAGTAAGTATCCCAACTTAGCTAAGGCAGGAGGCGACATCCCTCGTTCAATATCAAATAGTCACTGATCCGAATAAATGTTTATTATTTCTATTTCTGCGTTGCATCACGTCCGCTCCATCTCCAGCACAATAATGCCTCCTTCATTAGCAAGGAATGCTCCATTTTGAAGGGGAATCCACAGTAAGGAATATGCTGCCAAGCCACGTGACGGTAATAAGGCCAGTTAATGAACATTAGAAAAATAACAATAAAATATCTAGTGTTTTCCCAAACACCTTTCGATGACTATGATCAGCCATTTTAAATGAAGTGCAAAATTAATTATTCAATTGAATACATGAACGGATCAAGGTATTATGTAACAAATTTTCGATAATTGATTTTTTTTTATTAATGAAGGTATTACATGCTTATGTCTTGTAACATTAACAACCCAAGATTCTTGGTTATTCACATAGTTTCTCAGTGGATTCATCAAGTCTTTAAACAAATAAATAAAAAACCTTTAATTATCATGTTCTCAAAACTTTAAATTTCCAACCTTCATCCAGCCATGTCTGCAATTAATGCAATAAATAGTAAAATCTAATTATAAATATATAGTATCGCGTGAATCGTTGACTTATATCTATTTATTTATTGGCATTATTTTTTTTTTTAAATTCACACTTGTCGATGAGACAACCAGTGAATGTGCTGGCAAAGAAATGTTATCATGGCATGATAAAGAGTAGTACCTAGTGGCACCTCTTTCTGTCGTGATTATCGGATATAGTTAGGCTAGGAGATCCCTAATCCAACTCCTCTTCAACATTTTGCGAGTGTTGTCAGGCATGTTGATTGTCGTCATGTCTTGTATGAGCGTGTTAGCACGTTCGTGTAAGTTATCGTGAAATCGTTTTTAGTGGATCCGTATGTACACGTTAACTATTGATATATTGAGGTCTGTATGTAACGTTATGTTGTTGATGTACCAAAGGGCTTCGGTGATAGTCCTAAAAGTTTTTGACTGAAAAATTTCAAGTTTTTATATAAATCTAAAAAATCAAGGAATCCTTCACAATGTTAATGCCTGCATGATATTTTCTTTTCAAAGAATACGTTTTAAATTGAGTATAAACGTTGATCGCTAATTAAGCACTGAAATTCAAGAAAACAAATTTAAACTGATAGGAACGTACGAAAAAAGAAAATTTGCTTGTGGTGTTGGAGTGCACTGAAAAGCTAACAAAGATTTAGCCATTTTTTATTTTAACAAATGGTTTTCCTTGAAAAAGTGTTTCAGTTCTTTTGAGGACGTAAAATATTATAATGATATTAATTAATTATCCGTCAGAGGAGCTCCACACCATTTTCCGGGTCGAAAGAGGTCATCAGAAAACTGCAGGCTTTTGGTAGTAAAATTATTTCTTATCGGTTAAAAAAAAAATAATAAACATTAATTAGTCACTTTGTCTCAATAAAATAGCAATTGAAAGAAATAAAACGGGCAGCCGACCATAGTTCAATTATAATCTATTATTTTAAGACTTGTTATAAAGAAGCTTTCCAAAGGGTGTTTAGTCAATTATTGATGTGTCAAGTTTAATAAGTAAGTTGTTATGATTTAAAAAAAACTATTTAAAATACCAACTCCTTTCATTTAGAATGCAAATTGATTCTTAAAATTAGGAAACGTTTTTGTTAAGTGATTTTTATCACTAAATTTAAATAACCTTCTCATAAAATTGAGTTTTAGAAAATTTAAAATAAAAAATAAAAAACTTTTTATAACCTTTTAAACACCATTTATACTTATTAATTAGTGCTCCTAATTAGTAACATGATCCAATCAGTTTCAAGTGTCCTTTTGAAGTGGCATATGATATGTTTAATTTTCGTGACTGAATTTCAAATGGACGCTGAAAAAAAGATAAAATTTTAGACAAAACATGAAGTACATGAAGGAGAAGTAAAAACAGTAATTCACCTTGAGAGAACCAAAAACCATAAAGAACATCTATGCAAGAAAAACGTTGTTGTGCTTAAGTTGCGAGGACTATGACCAGGGGTATATGCAGAATTTTTTTTTTTTGGAAGGAGGGGATTTAAATTTTTTTTGGAGAGGGGTGGTTTAATATGAAAAAGAAAAATAAACATTTAAATGTCTATAAACGCCAAATTTGGCTTAAGTTTTAAGGATAAGCATAAAAATTGGATCAAAAACAATTTTAAATTCACCAAAAACATTACTCAAAATACAAATCTTATGTTGCTGGGTACGAAAATTATATTTTTTCGAACATTTCGGAGGAATTATACCCCCTCCCTGCACCCTTCTGCGTACACCACAGCATTACTATCCTCCTCATTAGAGGAATGAGGAGGCTAATAAATCGGATAGGATAAATACGTCAAGACATTTTTTGAAATAATTTCTTTTAATTTTGGCTCAAGCAAGGGACTCAAAAACAATAAAAAAAAATAAAATTTATTATTATACTTCTTTCATATTAGCTACTTAAAGAAGTAAACATGTTAAAATATTGCGGAAATCAATTAGTGATAAATAAAAATTTCATCAATGGAAAGCGAAATATATAATTAATAGCAGAATAGAATAGGACATTTTTATTAATTACAATTTGCAAATTGCCACAAGGCTATAATAAATTTATTTACACGTTGCGGTGCAAGGACGATACAATGAGTTGAACAGAGAGGTGATTTGTTGTTAGTGTTTTACCTAAATGTAATTTAAAAACAGTAGGAAAATTAAAAAAAAAGTTAAATATTAAACAGAAAAAAGTAAATTAAATAGCAAACAAAGTAAATGATCAGTGATAAATAGTGATAACATTTGATTAAAATAATACAGATATATACACTATACAATACGTTTTATAGATATTAAGGCCATGTTTACAAAATATCTATTAATACGTGTTTGGTACGTTTTGTATCTTTTTAGTGAGGGCTTGTCATAATCACCTATTTTCTGTATAATCAGGTTGTTGGAAATGGGAGTGAGAGAAAAAAATGTTTGTGTTAGTTAGCGTGTGTACCGTTGTTGGGAGCTGTATGTCTAGCTTAGTTAAGACTAAGTTAGGTAAGTCTAAGTATAGCTTAGTTAAAATTCTAAAAAGATAGTTGTTTACTATTACCATACATATGTCTTGAATTACCTCTAATTTCCTATAATTAGAGTCGCAGGTGTAAATCCAGACGAGAGCGGAATATGCAATTACTGGACATATGACGGTTTTTCATAGAATCAATTTTTTTTTTTTTTTTTTGATAGTTGAGAATATCTATTGGAGTATGGGGTCTATATGCTGATGATGTTTTTAACTCTATTGTAATTGTTCCGTCCATTTTTAGTGAATGTTAAGGATTTGTCTGATTCTAAGCCTAAGTAATTGTTAGACTGAGCCCACGGGATTGTAGTTCCATTTGGATTATGAATGATCTTCTTTTTGTGAATATGATAGCCTTTGCTTTTGTTTCACTAACTTTAATCATCCCTTTTGCATCCCTTTTGCGTCGATTCTGTAAGAAGATATGTAAATTGCTGTGTCATCAGATTACAGTAATAGTTCTAAAGATGGATGTGAGGGGAAGTCTGAGGTATACAAATTAATAAATACGATATAAACAGAGGCGTAAGCAGAGGGGGAATCAGGTGAGTATATCCCCCGTAAATTATATAAAAATGTTTATAATACTCAACAACATAAGATTTGTATTTTGAGTAATTTTTTTGGCAATTTTAACAGTAGTTTTTGACCCAATTTTCATGCATATCCTTAAAAGTTACGCTAAATTTGGCGATTATAGGCTTTTAGGTGATTAATTGCCTTCTTCTTATTAAATTCTGCGCACGCCTCTGGATATAATTTAAGTAAATAGGACAAATTAATAGTCGATTTTATTATGATGAACTACTCAGTTTCACAAATAACTATCACCAATATAATCCGAACTGACTAAACTCTCAACTGCGCCTATTAATTCTCAAATTAAGTTGAAAACTCAGAATGAAAATTGATAGGCGCAGCTGTATTCATTCTGTAACAGATTCTTAAAACTATTTCCCTAAGTCAGCTACAATCTATTATGATGATTTAGAATTAAACATAAATGCGATCATCGATATTACAGGTACTGAGAATAAAAATTACAAAACTCCATCGCTCAGCACTTACGCAATTGACGTAATTATTAAAAAATAATGTCCATTATAAAACACGTTTAATCAAACGTAAAATATATTATAACATTAATACCATAAGAAAATAGAGCATTGATTAATTAAAAATTATTTATGCGTTAAATTGGTAATTTATTACTTTTCACTTGTACGCAGTAAAGTAAAGGAAACAATATAATCGCGAAAATTTTCTGTTTACAGATTTCAACGGAAATATACATTTTGATCATCTATGAATCCATTTTGATTAGCTCCGTCGTGACGTCAGTAAGGACGTTCGTTCGTAACTGGCTTAACTCAAAACGGTTAGCCGTAGAAAGTTGAAATTTGAGATTTTTGTAGCATCTAGTTGTGCATCTCTCTTTTTGGCCTCTACATGATCACCGGAAGTACATTACTTGAAGGTTATAATCAATTTTCATACAAAAATTGATTATATATTAAAATATATTAATATATATTATATATTAAAATATAATGCAAAACTTCTGAAATTTGGTATATAAGAATTATGTATTAATACAGATAACATACTAGATTTTAGATAACTATATATAACAGGAGCAGTTTTATTTAATATCAAAGTTACAAAAAAAAAGAGTGAGTAAATATATGATCAGTTTTCACGATGGCGAGATTTTTAGTATCTGGGGATTCATGCTCAAGTTTTTGCTACCTATTCAAAATATTTAAACACAGAATTTCGAAGATTGTTCCTGAAATATGTGAGGCTCTCATATAATTTGTGAAGGACAATACTAAAGTAAGCAGCTAATAACCAATTATAAAAAATCGAAATAATTTTTCATAATTTACATTTTTTTAAATGTTAATGAGTACAATATATAGGTAGATCATAATTATATATAATATATAAGGTTGCAATATTTAAATGACCAGACTGTCGAGAACATCGGAGACGGCCGGACGATAACCTCCTTTCTTTTCTATAACTTCCTTTGATCTTACCGCCGGCTATCATATAACCTGTTATATAACTTATACAACCACATGATATAACTTATAAAACCAGTTATATAACGAAGCTTGTTATATAGTGTGGACCAAGCTTAGCAGTCGGTCGGGATGTGAACTACTGCCAGTGGTACCCCACATGGTGACGCAATCAGGTTGTGGTCCTTTTCTCATCAAGTACTCGTGGCTGAGCCTAGTAAGTACAATCCTATTTGAAGGAATAGAATATAATGATAATATAATTAATAATAAATTTTTATTTAATAATTTTGAGAGCCTAAAACCAACTATCAGGACAGCGAGTCCCGTCCGAAAGGTTCAATTTTGAGACATTCGTTTATCCGAATAAACAAGAAATATTAAATTAATAAAAATAATTAAAAAAAAAAAGAAATAACGACGGATCAGCACGAAAATAAAATAATAATAAAAACGAAAACAAACATTAAAAGAGAGTAAAAGTGGCTAGCTGAGAAGTTGCTGAATCGATAGCCATTTCAAGGTCGAAGCGACCCAGTTTAGGGACGGGGGAAATATATACACCTGTCTCATGCTTCATCTCTCGCCACGGCCTCCTTGAAACGAGAAAGAAACAAATGTCACTAGATCTCAACACCATATATGCGATATCAATTAGTAACTGATATGAAATAATTTGATATCTTAAGAAATATAACTGTTTTTCATAATCTGGGACCATAGGTGGTAAAATGATGAAGTCACTCCCATTCGAAAGGTATGCCACTCAGAGAAAATTAAAGCAACATTATCAGTCCTAACAATATTGGACTATAAGAATTTCAAATCTTGGAAGTGAGCAAGTTAAAGATACACCTTACGGTAAACAAAACAAAAAAAATGTTATAATCAGGAAATGTAATACCTCTACTGCGGAACAAACTATTCCTTTTTCCAAGTTGAAGAATTCGGATTAATCCAAAATAATTGCAAAGATTTCTAAACAAAAGGTACTAAAGCAAATAACAACTGGTTTTTTTTAGTCAATTCTCATTTTTAAATAATTTTTAAGCTTTTCTTATGGACTATTTAATACTTTGTTTATATAAATTGTAATAACATCGCAGTATTATATCATAACGTAGATATTTTTAAAATAATTTTACTCGTAAAACCACAGCCTTGTATATTGCAATTACTTTGCTAACCTTCATAATTTTCTACGATGCTATCGTATCCTTCCTCAAAACATTCATTAACTATATGATTCATCTTTCATTTTCCGCCACTTCGAATACGGTTGTATGTTATGTGGATAAGCTCATCAGGGAATTCGATTAGAATTAAAGCGACTAATGAAACTTTTTGTCAAATTTGTCTATGAATAACCCAGGGACTCGCTTTCTGCACCGGACTATCTCCTCCCTTTGTCTTTGCTCTACTCCAATTCATAACATGGAGTAATGAATACTCTAGAACCATCAGATCCCGACTTTCCAACCTATGTAAGATGGTTCTTCCAACCCACAGAATAAGTTGAATCCTTCCTTCCTAATCCACTACACGGTCCTGTGGCATTCTCTTCTTTACATTCTATACACTACCTCTTTGAAGACAATCAATCAACTGCCTTATTTTCCTTAGACCATTCGTTTAAAATCCATTATTAATTTATTTTGTTTGAAGGGAGACCCAGTAATTTGTACATAAATTTTATTTTGTACATTTTGGTTTATCATTTTCAGTAATAAACCTTTATAATCGGCCAAGAAAAAAAAAATTTGTATGTTTCAAGATACGAAGAATCCAAAAAATATCGATCGTCTGCAATTTGCGGCTTTTCTTCCAGACCGATTATTTTGGAATTTGCCACCAAAGTCACAGGTAATCCCAAGATGATCTTCGGAACTCGGCATTACCATCCGCCATTAGTTTCAAAATGGCGTCCTATTACAGATTTCATACGCCCATAACTCGGTCATTTATGAAGACAGAAAAAACATAATGTTCTAAGGAATCGAAGATTAAAAAAAAAGTATATGCATAAAAATAAAATAATGATTTCGTAATAATGTTATTAACAATAAATTTAGCAAATAAATAATAATAATAATTAATAATAAACTATTGTGCAATAATTTGCAGCGATTTTTGTTTAGTGTTTCCAAATTTTGTACCCAATGTATTTTGTGCATTGCTCTCACTCCGGAGGACTACTTCCACAACAAAGTATTTTTTCCAATCATTCCTTCATCCACATGCACGTTTTACCAGTGTATCTTAAATTCCCCTTATTTGAGATGGTTCCATCTTAATACTTTCTGTTGTGTATACAATTGATTTATTAAGTATTAAATTATAGCAAACACTTTGGATAATCCACTGGGTGAAGCCAGCACATCTTATTCAAATTACGAAAGAACTAGGTCAATAAAATTACGCAAATATCTGTAAAGAAGAGATTGCACTTGTTTTGACAGCATGGGACCGTCTTAGATTAATCTTTTTTTTTTTTTAACTCAAGACTTTGCCCCATCCTAAGATGCAAATGCTTCGATAATGAACTGTCACTCAGCCCAGGAAGGGCCCATATAAGCGCCCTGCGGCCCTGCAGATAGCGTCAGTCCTCCAACTACCACGGGACGAGATGTACTCCTTAGTGTTCCTCCTCACAGCAGTGACCTCCGCCATGGCGTTCAGCTTCGACTATTATCCTTGTAAGCCGTGTAGGGGAGAAGAGTGCTACATAGAACCAGAGGGCTGCAAGTACGGCATCACGAGAGACCCCTGCGGAAGGATGCAGTGCATGGCCGGACCCGGGCAGCGGTGCGGCGGACGGGACAACCACCTCGGCAAGTGCGGCGACGGCATGACCTGCAAGTGCGGCAAGTGCAGAGGTTGCAGCAACGACCGCATCTTGCTTGGAATCATCGAGTGTGACCCCGACACGACGCCACTCTGTTCATGAATCCTTAAAAATTAAACCATTAAAGTAGTAGCTCCACCTAGATAGATTGTATTCTGGAATAAACAAAATTTTGATACAGCAATGGTGCTAATTTCTTTTTCCTCTTAACTTATTAGAAATAGACTAAGGATATGAATTAAACGCGCCAACAAATCTGGTGTAATACAACTTCCGTCTATCCTCTTGAGGGAGGATCCAAAACAAAAAAGAAATGTTTACTATGCTTAAGAACAGCTGATGTCTACCTCCAATTTACGTTTACAAATTTAAGTTGAAATGTTGTTAGAATAAATAAATAAATAATTTAAAAAAAAAAAACATTAAACCATTGTTTAGCAACAGCAATAGACACAATCCATACTTATGTAGTAAAGTTATGTAATAATGTTAATTCAGCTTTAATTCAGCAATGTTAATTTGTAGTAATCTATTGCGTCGACTCATTGCTGAGATATGTTTCATTTATTACTAATTATCAATCGCACCATAAATCCTTTCACTGAGCACTCAGCTCCAATTTTTATTTTTGGATTTGAATTAAATGGGAAAAACTTCTAGACCTATGCAATATGGTACTATTATTCTCGGTCGTGTTAATAATTTATAAAAAAATAGAAGTTATTGAGAATGTAGAATATTTGAACAACGAAACAGGCATAAATGTACATATTAGCTAGTCAATTTAAGCTCAATAATATAATAATTGGAATTCTACAATATAAATAACATTAATAAATCATAGGATGAAATATTTTTATGAATTAAACATTAAAAAAAATATAATTAGAAAACGTATTTTTTTGTTTAATTTAATGATATTTTTTCAATTTTCTTCCATATATTGGAGAGGGAGAAGAATAAATAAAAATACAAAAAACATGGACGGCTTGTTTGAAACAAACTTAAGGATTGTTTCCGAAAAATCATAAAACAATAGCTTAAGAGAAGGCAGGTGTAGAACAGGTGAAATTGCTAAAGGCATAAAGCCTGCAGAATAATCAAGAAAAAAACTATTTTACATTATGAAATTTTGTGTCATATTTATTAGTGAAATAATTCAATATAATAACCAAGGCAGCAGAAAGACATAAAACAATAAGAAATCCAAGCTCTGTTCATACAACAATAGTACACACCTCTGTTACAAGAAGAATCTTTTAGTATTTGATAAAGGCATTAATAAAACAGAAAAAATTAAATAAAATCAAATAAAAAGAAAATATACAATAATGATACAAAGAAATATTGAGATAAGTTATTCATAAATTAATAAAAAATAATTTTATTTTAAAATTATTCCCCACTTAAAACCAAACCATTAATAGCCAAAAATTTGTTTAATTAGGAAATTTGTACTCTCTTTTCCCAATTCTATACCATGAGAATCTAAGCTGTTGCTGTGTGTTATATAATGCAATGTTAGTTATTAATTGTATTACTATATATAATACAATTTAGTTTAGTATTTTATTATTATAAAGGAAACTTCGAGGCCCCTCTTAGACCGAGGCCCGTGGTATTTGCCACCTCGCCCCACGTAATGTACGCCCCTGATTGGGGTATAAACGAAATCATGGAAACATGTTTGTTCGTATAAACAATATAATAATAACAAGCACGTTTATTTACAACATACATTTGGTGAAACTGCATGGTAATGTAGTTAAGTGTCCATTTAATTTTACAATACTCAATTTTAGATTTTATAGTAAAATCTTTATTTTCGAAGATAAATTTTTCAACTGTTTTTAAAGCCTATGTTTTAATCACGTCCATTATCAAAAGATTGATAAATCTATTTAATTGTATCTGATGGTACTTGCCTCTGCCTCAAGGGTAACTGCACACGACGTATCTGGAAGACTCAATATTCAAGCACTGGTGTTTTTGGGGCAAGTGCAAAATAGTTCGGTCTCCAAATGATTTTATACTGATTTAACCATCGAAAAAATTTAAAACTTGTCTGAGATCCACCTTTTTAAATATTTATCGAGTCATGAAAGTGGGATAAGGAATATAATTGAATAAATGTATAGAAAAAGTACTTTTTGTTTGAATATGCTATTTCTCAATTACCCTGGCAAAACATGATAGGGTTAATTTACACCACCATAATTTTCCCACAACAGAGATCTGCACTTAACCCTACTATTATGTTATACCGCGCAATTGTGGGCAAACGCTTAAAAACTAGAAAAATGGCAAGGAGAAATGTAAATCACAAAGTATTTTCAAGAACATGTTTTGAAGGTTCCACTCACCATAAAACAACAACAGATCTCTAATACCGATATAGCTGTACAGCACAAGTTGAAAGATCCAACTTTATCAACAGGTACGAAATAATGCCTTAACAATTCGATATACTTCACCTTAGCAAACTCTCGTGGTGCAGTGATATCTGATATATCAGTGTTTAGAATTCATGATCTGGGTTTTGATTTAACAGGACGATTATACATAAAACGTACTTACCCCACATTACCTTTGTTCATAACGATTAAGTTAGTAAAAGTTTACTTAGTAAGTAAGTAGCTTGCCCCACTGGAAAATATCTTCTCAGGTTAACAGTTAAGCAATAACACCCAGCTATACCATTATCTAAGTATAGTATTTTATATTTAACAGTGTATTAGGGTTAGACATGAGAAATAAAATATAATACCCTCCCCTCCATCATTCATATTAACCTAAAAACCTTTTATCATATAAAAAAACAGACATTTTTAAGGAACAGAGTTAAACCAACAAAAACAATCATAAACGGCAATAAAATTTCACTTAAATAAGTTTCACATTGTTCTTCTTAAATTTTATTTACAAAATATTATTAAAAAGCTCGAGAAGTCAACTTACTACCATGAGAATGGTATCGTGACGACACGTACGCAAGCTGGCTTGGAACCCGTGCGACCCAATTATATAATTGCATATAATTGATATACTGGATATATATCTACTATTACCTAATATCTTATATATCTACTATTACCTTATATCTTACATATTTATTATTACCCCATATATCGTGCATTATCTGGAATACGGTAGATTTTAGGGCTTTAAAACGCAGGCCCGAAACGTTTCAAAGGATTAATTTAACGTCCACCTTAATGGTTGGCGTCACTAACTTAGAACTTTAACGTATTTTGGGTCTCGTTTTCCACGTTGAAATTTCAAAAACTCATCTTGTCCCATCACGATCCATCGAGACCACCGGAGTTTCAAAATCGATTACTTTTTTCAGTGACTTTTATTAAAATTGAAGTAACAATTCGTTAATATAATTAATAAATTATTTCTATATTGGCTAGTTATAGAAAATAAACTTTGGGTTTGCTAGTAATCAGAGGACCTACAATATCAATAAAGTTTGTAACTAATAATTATAAGGCGTGTATGTATGAATAGAATGGAATTAAGGTTGGAAAGTAAAAAAATCACCAGGTTTTATGAAAAATATTTATTGTAAGAGCTCAATCACAGATTTTCTTTTCAGTAGCAGACAGGCGTAGTGTTTCCGTCACACTCTACGATGCCCACTTTAAGCATGTCGATGCTACAGCCTCTGCACTTGCCGCACTTGCAGGTCATGCCGTCGCCGCACTTGCCAAGGTGACTGTCCCGCCCGCCGCACCGCTGCCCGGGTCCGGACATGCACTGCCACCGTCCACAGGTGTCCTTAGCGATCCCGTACTTGCAATCCTCTGGTTGTACATAGCATTCCTCTCCCTTGCACGGCTCGCAGGGATAGTATTCGTGGCTGTGTGCGAGGACCACGATGGATAGTGCTGTGAGGATCACCAAGGAGTACATCTCTTTTTCTCGAATCGGGAGGACTGAGGCCTTCTTCAGACCTTCCGTGTCCTTTTATAGCCCTAACAGAACCGATTGACAGCTCATTATACCAGTATTTGCATCTTAAGACGAAGTATTGAGGGGTGGGAGGATTAAAATTGTTTTTGAAGCTCGTCAAGGCAAATATAGATGTCATATTCTTTACAGTGTAGTAGGATATATTTTTTAGGAATATTTAATTTACCGCTTCCAGTGCTAAATACTACCTAAGCCAATAAATTATTTATTATTGAATATGAAATGAGATATCCCCCAAAACCATGTTCTAGGGGTAATGAAACGCAACCCAACCTCTCTCTGATGAACTAATGAAAAAGGATACCTTACAATCCCTCACAACATGGATGGATAATCGTTATATTATAAGATAAATTGTCGAAGTAAATCATAGATAATAGATAATCGAGAAATCAGTCAGTAATCGTTTGTTGTAAAATAATAAAACATAATATAATATTTTAAAAAAATACTGACTAATTTCCCGACTATCTTTTATCCATGATATACTTCGTACAATTTATCTGATAAAAGATAAATCACATATAATAGATGTTATATTTAAATTATTTTGAAAATTTGGTCAAATAAACTATTTCTAGACTTTTTTATTAGTTTGCAACAAATCATATTTGTAATAATATTTCCGGAGATGCCAATTTAGCAGTCGAAGCTAGCTGTTATTTTTTAACAAGCAATAAATGGACCAGTTAACCTAAACCAATTCAAATATGACAGATTGCTAATTGCTAACAGATTCGTAGTCAGGAACGATGGGTCACATTTCATTTTGAGAGAGAAAAAAATGGAACAAACTTTTCGGACACAGATGGGTCTTAGTTTATTCTGTATATGGCGATATAAATATAGCCAGAGTCCACTGAAAACCGGATTCTCATAAAAGCCACATGCTGGTGTTTCAGATTTCTATTTGCAAAAAATGAGCCAAAGATGAATAAAGTTTTAATTATTGCATTGACGACCGCCCCAAAAGATAGTTGTAAACCTAAATTATGGATTATTTCATGGGATAAAATCATTTAATCCTGAACTAAAATGATCAGATTGGGCGGCTTAATACCAACTCCTTTAGCGGACGAAGTAGGGCGCCGAATATACCATAAAACCTGAAAGCAGTACCCGATGTAGCCCATAACCTTAACGCAAAAACCAGTTATTAAATACTTAGTATACCGTTAACCAGCGGATAAGTATTGAGCAGGTCCATAAAGTTTGAAATTAGTACATTCTTATTTTCTTCTATTCAAGTTTAGTAAGAAGTCTTTAGTTAATAATAAGAGCAATTATGGTTTTCCAATAATTATTTAACATGTGTTCACATCATAATATCACAATAATGCCGACGTTTCGGGGATGTGCCCCCACCACCAGAACATATTTCTTTTATGCTTGTAGATAATTATAAATAGACTATTAGCTAATCAACCTTCATCAGTTCAAGTTAAAATTGGCCCTCTTTTTAGTTCATTCTATTTATCCTTTTCTTTTTTTTTCTATTTATCTTTTTATCTATTCTATTATCTTTTTAGATCATTCTATTTAATGATCATTTTATTGAATATTTCACAAACACGTCTCCTTTTTTTTTTCTTTTTCAAAAAACTATTTTTGTTTAAAAATCTGATTAATTCATACAATTTTATATTCCTGAATTATAATTACATAAATGCACAAATAACTTTATAATTTAAATAACTCAGATATTTCACATCAATTTTAAAATTAAATCCAATAATTAGCAGTTTTATTATTTATTGCCGTAAATATCATTTAGCGGACAATAGACCTTAATAGACCGTGGCGCATTTATACTGGTAAAAAAAATATATCATTTAATTCGTATTTTTTTTTTATCAACGTTTAACGCTAACACTACATATAGTACTAATGATCCTAATGTCTGGCTAAAATGACTGGGAGAGAAGACAAGGAATTAATTACTAATTTAGCTAAATTATAATACTTGCATACTCCAACAATGAAGTAGTGATCTCTTGGATTATATATATATTTTTTAAAATATATATAGACTGCATAAAAAGTGTAAATTGAGCACATATATAAAATTTCTCAAAGATTTGAATTCAGTTATTCTCATAAGCTAGTGACACCAACCACTAAGATAATGTTAAACCAATCGAAATTAAATTGCTGAAAGCTAATAAAATGGAAGTGTAGCAGCTATACCATGAACTCAATGCCCCATAAGTCTTGGATCTTATTTAATCCAAATATTAGAACCTTACTCAGTATCCTAATCATTTAGCATAATCTCTATAAGTTGAAACGGCAGTGACCCCAAGACCTTTTTTAAATACGTACGTATATATATATATATATATATATATATATATATATATATATATATATATATATATATATATTGGAGTTCTGGCAATGAACGTTATAAGCGCCTATAACGCCCTGCACTAGTTTTCAATTTCAGTGAAACGGTTGGCAGAAAACCACTGGGATCTCCTAGACTCCATATTTTCCATACATGAGAGGGAGTACATACTTGATTCGGGATGTAAATATTGTATACTGTTTTTTATTTTATATCATTTTAATTTTAACCGTTTGCCGGTAGCGTTTTCATTTAACTGGAAGATGTAAAAGCTACCGAACTTTTAGATTGAAAGTACTCACCGTCCTAAACCATGAAATGATAGTTACTTCATACCCTGGGCTTTCTGGTTGAAATTTTGAATTTATGTTGCGAAATGTTACCGATTTTTTTTTTTTTTTTTTTAAATCTCGTTCTCTGTGCGTACAACGTCGTTTGAGGTTATTACAAAACTTGTATAAAATTAAATTTTCTAAAAGTGTAGTCCTATTCATTTTTTTTTCTTCGTGGCTAACTGTTCTCAATATGCAACGCGGAGAGTTGGCAACGAGCATTCGCATACGGGATAACCATACATAAAATGCGGGGCCAGAGATGCATAGTACTCGTAAGGCACAGTGCTAATTATTTAATATCATTATTATAATTATTTTTATTTATTTCAAGAAAAAAAATTTTAACGGGGGGGAGGGGAGGAGGGCTATAATTACCTCTTTTTTTATCCTTTTTATAAAACAAAAACATGGAAATAATTTTGTTTTTACCTACTATTAACCCTCCCAATACCAGGTGAAATATCTGTTGTGTCCAATAACATTGGACACTTTCCTTGCCAATTTGAGTGATAGTCCAAAACAAAAACTGTTTGCTGTATCATCGCTAATTTTAATCCTTTTTTTTTTTTGAGAATTCAATTATCTTTCAAATAATTAAATACAAAATTTACCATGAAATGCATACTTTTCGAATTATGGGCAAATAAAATATTCTTTTCGTCATAACTTTTTTCCTACTTTTTCTCAGCGAAGTACTTTATAAAGTTTATATATGTATGTATATATATATATATATACATATATATATATATATATATATATATATATATATATATATATATATATATATGTTTTGCTCTACTGTCCATAGAAAAACTGTTTTTTTCGAATATTCCGCAGCCACTACTATGCACAGGTTGCCTGATTTGTTACACAGTCATTGGGGAACAAATCCCTACATAAAGAAAAAATGGTCAACAAATAGGTCCATCCGTTCAGAAAATAATCGTGCCACAGACAGATCAATGACGAATGTGACATATTTATGATCCAGATGGCTCTGAAACGCATAGATCCGTTGAAAACTGCACATCGATATTATTTGTTCCTTAAAAAATAACTTAATACTAGCTCAGAAAAAGGCTGAAGGAGGCCTATAAATCCTTACCAAGTAGCGGTAGGAAAGTAAAATATTAAACTAAATTCCGGGCAATGCTAGCTGGCCACTCTCCGCGTATACAACGGTTGATCATACAAAAAAAAATAATAGAACCAAAATTATAGAAAACTTTATTTTATACAAGTTTTATGCAACTTCAAACGACGTTGAACGTGTAGGGAACGATATATTTGCAAAAAAGCGATTTTTCTGTAAAACATCGTAATTTAAATTCGAAATTTTGACGTGAAAGTACCGAGTATGGAATAGCTGATAGTCATTTCATGATCGAGGACTGCAAGAACTTACTATCTAAAGGGTTGGAAGCTCTACTTTTTTCCGGTTAAATGAATACGTTGTTCTCTTCCTAGAAAGGGTAGATTTACCTTTATTAGTTATTGCCCTTATATGTAGCAATGCTATATTTTTTAAGCTGCTATAAATTTAATCACTTTAACGAAAAAATAGACAGCATTCAGAGTGCACAACAAACAATGAATGAGGCTAAAAATAAACGCAAATATAACCTCGAACCGTCTGGAGGCGTTTTTTACCCCCAAGACCTAATCCTAAGATGCAAATATCGCGATAATGACCTGTCAATCAGTTCTTTAAGGGCTATAAAAACCATCGGTAACCCTAGGGAAGGCCTCAGTCCTCCAAGACCCAACAGAACAAGATGTACTCCTTCGCCTTACTTCTCACTTCATTTGCTTGTTTGGTTCTTGCAAACGCTCACAAATTCTACCAATGCCAGCCATGCAGGGGTGAGGAGTGCAACGTGCAACCGGAGGGTTGCAAGTACGGCATCGCCAGGGACCCCTGCGGAAGGATGCAGTGCATGGCCGGACCCGGAGAGCGGTGCGGCGGACGGGACAGCCACCTCGGCAAGTGCGGCGACGGTATGACCTGCAAGTGCGGCATGTGCAGGGGCTGCAGCATCGACAGGCTGAGGATGGGCATCGTTGATTGCGACCCCAACACAACGCCCGTTTGCTACTAAGTGGTACGTCCTAATTGCCAAACCGACAGACTGATTACATTTAAGTACTATCTTCGCCTGTAGGTCTTAAATAAAATTAATTTCATACCGATCTGAACTTTATTGTTTTTTGTCCATTTAATTATGATCATCCAAGCTTTGTTGCAAAAAAAAAAACTTAAGAATTTCATACATTCAGTAAGGAGTAATTAAAAAAATCAATGGAAAACTTTCAATTACAAAAAAGGTACCGTCAACCATGGTGACTATTGCCAAATATTGCATATTTTGTGGCATATAATCCATACCATTTGATAATAAAATAAATAAAATAGAAAACAAAATAGTACGGAAATGAAAGAAACTGCGATGTTTCTATGTCGGGAAATTCGTTCTTCTCGAATCTCATCTCTCCTCTTTAGGTGGAGTCAATTTTCAACAAATATTTTTTTTCAGATCCTCTGGTTGGATCTGGGATAGATGCCTTTGCAGGCATGTCTTTTTAACCAATTTAGTAGGAACTTCGTTGTCGACATGCATATGATTGCTTACCTAATGAAGTGTTTAATACATTTTTTACCAGATATTTATAAAATGACAAATGCACCAGGTGTTCTCACACTGGCAACATTTTCTTCTAGCATGGTATGCCCGACTTAAGCTCTTCCCAAGTAACTTAGGATCAACGTGTTATTTTTAACGGGAAAAAAAATTCATAAAAGCTTTGGTTTATTTGGTTTATAGACAAAAAAAAAAGTTTAAAACTGAGGCCTGCAAAACAACAGCACTGCGGTGGGAACCCCAACGGACAAATTGCTGTGCGCAAACGACGGAAGTTTACCAAATTACTCACCTTACTGATGCCCAGTCCTGAATTTAGAATATGAGCATTCAAAGTCACTCACCTGAAAAAAAAAGAAAATACATGATAGTACAACGTGTCTGAGAATACAAAACTACTTTCTAATTTACCCAGGAATAATAACATTTAGTTTCTTATAACTGATGACTAGAATTAAATAAAACTATTATCCTCTTGAGTATTTTTTCTATAATTCAACTGCAGTTTGTTTTTTATAACCTCCTTCACGGATAGATATGCGACATCGCATACCTAATGGAACTACCGTAGTTAAAAATGTTTTAGAAAACTTTCTTCGAAACAAAATAATTTGAAAACATAAAATCCTCGAAATTAAAATAATATGCTAAGAAGGGAATGCGGCAAAAAAAATCAAATTAAAATTTAGGTATACTTTATAAAATTGATAGTTTATAAAGTATATCTGACTCTATTAGGCTATTATATTATTATTTAGATAACCTTAGCGATATTAGAAACCTGAAGATCTTGACCATACAATCTATGGAGTGTGGTCTTACATTCAATCCTTGGTAAAGACGTACTGTTTCTTGACGATCGATTATACAAGCAGTTGATGTGGCCAGCACTCACGCTTAACCGCAAGGTTTCTTCCCCAACCCAATTATAATTATCATTTACAGTTCAATTGAAAAAAAGAATATCAAAACTACATAAAGCTCACTTTAAGTGGTAATTTCTCTGTAACATTCACGAACTGTACAGTTGCGATTCGACCAAAGATCATCAAGAAAGCAATATCAGCATTTTCTTTTTGCACAGAGAATGGACCAAGGAATTCGGATTCTTCTGCACTAACCTTGGAGAACCTGTTTCAATTTAAAAGGAAGAAATAAACTCATTCGGCTGCACACATCAATATAATTTGCAAAACGATTTCGAATAGCTATACTAACGAGGTTTTAATTATTTTTATTGTATCGAAATAGTTATTTTTTTTTAATAATCAGGATGACTTTTGTCATCGTTGATGAAACACCAAAATAGTAGAAACTATTTATTAATTGCAGGCGTTTCGGCCCATATTGCAGGCCTCTTTTAGGGCAACAAAGAACAAGAAAAAAATGATATGATAAATAATAAAAGTAACTAGCTGACACGTGAGAAAATTTCGCACAAAACTATAGATTTGTATCAGATTTTAATTCATTAAGGGGTTCTCTAAATATTAACTCTAAATATTTACATTTTAGTAATATTTCTATACACAAAGATTTTGTACATCTAGTTAGGAATCTATTAATAGTTAAATAAAGTCTACACTCAGCCATGGAACAAACCTTGCTTGTTTCATTATAATATTAATTATAATAAAAGTTTTCCCAGCACAGTATTATCAGAAATTTACTAACGCTTTTAAAGTGATTGACAAACGGTTTTGAGAAAATGCTCCTTATATTATTATTATCCTTAATCCTTAATTAATATCCTTATATTATTATTAACACGTAGTAATAAAGGGAGGAATTCTACCTCCCCTTTACCATCAAAAGTGTATACCTTTTTTTATTGAATAGTATACATTTATACCAACAAATTAATGAAGTTAAATATTCAATTAAATATATCTAACTTTATTTATTTAATAAATATAAACTTTAAATTGAAGGGATTCGAAAATAATTTTTGTAATGGAAGCACCGTTGATAAAATCAAGAAGATTAAAGATACGGGAGCGGCTAGAAATAAAACAAACAGCAATACATTTTTAAACACTTCTTATATTTTATTATATTATATTTTATAAAATTACTTAATAAATTAAATTTTTGATATTTTATTCATCGAAATAAATAGGTTGTTAAATATTAGTCAATTAGGGAATGATGCACGCGTAGGGACCTATAGATTTTCGTACGACTGACCTAGAAACAGCAGAGGCCTACCCCAGGCCCAACCACGCCCCTGCGAGATCTTCGGACTACGGGCCAAGAGAGTACCGGGGGAATAAAAGAAAAGATATAAAACTAATAAAATAGAACTGAATAAAGTTAAATTATAATTGTTAAAGATAACTAAGTATGCCCAACTATGGTCAATCCATATCAAATCAACCAATGAAGGTAGCTGACCAAATTAATTTATGTTTTGTTACTCATGCTTGTACTATACTCAGAGAGTTGAAAACAGATATTCATTAATTTTTTAGATGTCCAGTTTTACCCAAAAACATGATATATTATAAAATAGCATAAAATGCACAATACTTTCAGTACAGGATCCATGCTTCTGCTTAATTGAAAAAAAAAAAGGTTATAAATGTGTAAATAAATGGGTATAAATATTAACGTTTTCAAAATAAACATTTTAAAATTAAAAATTTAAGATAAAACTAAGACTCTGATTAAATTTTTTTTTCAGTATATAGTACATTACTTCGCTAAAATATTTCAGACTTGAGAGTTACATCCTTTGGTTTTAATGGATTTTCAAATAATGAGATTTTTCTAAAATCAGGTATTTTCAATCTGAAATATCTCAGGGAAGGACACGCTTTAAAAATCCAAAATGTTTAGAAAACATTCTTTTATTGTGTAGTAATAAGTGGCTAAAAGATCATTACTGAGACCTTATTAGTTCTTTAGTCAGAAATTTTTAAATATAGCTCAAATTATAAGAAGCGCTATTAAATTTAAGTAAAAATGATGAAGAAAAATTTACTACAAGCTTTTTTGATGCAACTGGCAGAAATTGTTTCCTCCATTAACAAGCTGTGACTGAGGTATGTTAAGTTAAAAAAAAAGTGCTATGATTTTCACTTTTCAGGTAAAAAAAGTTTGTCGATCTTCACTCCCTCACCTACACATAGAATACTGAAAGTGTATTAAATATTTGATGAATTTCTATTGTAGTTCTTCAGGTTTTATAGGATTTGCTGTGGTGTAAATATGGAGGCTCTAAGGTTAAGGCCAAATCTGTAAACACAAAAACCTCACTCCCTCAATTTTTATTTATTATAAAAATTGTAATTCATTCAATATGTCTCTAATTCATTTGCTTTATTAATAGGCTAAAATTAATTTATCTCATACGCTTATTAATATAATAATAATAATAATAGACGATACCATCAGATCAATTAAGAATTTGAAGCTGCGTGAAAAAGTACTGGAGGAAGGGCAGAAAGCAATTCTCCTTAGTACAGCAAGCATCGTCAGGAAGTTTTTAAATATAGTTTAAAATTTGAACCTAACCCTTGACTTAGGTCCGGCTAGGTGAATGTTTCTGGCAATAGCCAAGATTGTAAGAAATAATAATATAATAATTTAACTAAAAATTATTGAAACTAAAGATATTTCAATAAAACTAATTTTTTATTTATTTTATTGTTATTATTTCCTTGTAATATTCCCTCGTCCTAGCTCCCCCTCTAGACTATTCTCACTCTCTCACACACACCCTCACTCACTCTTTTTTGAAAATTGGAATATTTTGATTTATCTTCCGTTCTAGAAACAATTACGATAGGATATTTTGACAACAGTATCTGGGATGCAATTAACATAAATAAAAAATTAAAAAAAGAAATTACAGAGCCATCTGAAGTAATAAGAAAATTATTATAAAATCACCTTATTTTCGAATATTGATCCATATTTGATTAAGTCTATACCGCGGCTGATTTCATTTCTCCCAGACCCGATTCATGGCGAGTAACTGTATTAAATAAATACGAATAACTAAATGATCAATGATAACAAAGCTTCTACAAATTTATACAAGGTAAAATTATCAATGTCTAAAGAGAGAAAAGTATTTGTAAAAAGAAAAAAAATGTAAAAAAAATTGAAATCTGCATTGAATAAAAAAAATACTAAAAGAGAGACAGACTCAACCGGAGGAGGGAGAGATAGAATATCGATTGCCACTTATCGAAGTCCTTGGTGCTGGGATTCATGGGAACATCTGGAGAAAACACTTACAGAACGGAACTTCAGATCGTAAACACGTTTGACGAGATGAAGTCGGCTTTTGCAATATGATTCAGTAAAAGTTAATAAAGTAATAATCATATAAAGTACATAACTCAATTTACAATACAAATAAATAATCAGGTTTAGATTATAACTTGTAGAAGAAGAACAATGACTATAATATAAAGTATAAATTGATTTATTTTGTATTTAAGAAAAAAAAAGCTACAAATTATTACAGTATGGCTTATTATTTCCAAATAGTTATATACCCTCATAAAAATTAAAATTTAATGGGATTATTTTTTTTTTTTTTAAACTGTTATACTGATTCCAAAACAAATAATATATTTTCCCATAAAAGGGGAGAGTTAAATTATTTTTTTCTTGTCGATTACAAAGGTTCATTATTGAAATTAATTATTCAAAATGAATAGTATAAAATGATAATTCGTTAAAAAAGTGAAATGAAAAATTATTAGGCGAGACCGGGGCAGGTTTTCACAATTTATTTTTTCTTGTTTTTTCAGCTAATTCTTCTAGCTTTCTTTCTAGAATTCTATTAAAATTGGTATATCTGGTATTCTAATGGAATGGGATACGAGGCAAGAACAGAGAATGACAAATAAAATATAGATTTAATTTAATAGGGTTTGACAACCTTCATTCTATCTGTGGGAATGGATGCTCCATTAAAGATTAACTGGAGAGAAAGAATGAAAAGCTCTCCAGTTGATTTGCTTTCCAGAGCTCTTGTCATATTCTACTACGAGAGACGTTTTCTCTATACTGTGAAGAACAGAGGTGATTTCGAGTGTTCCGAAGGGGTGGCTTTCATAGTTATATCTGTCTCTGTCATGAGCAGCACGCAATCCTTTACGGACTTTCTCTCTATAATTAAACTATAATTAGAAAAACACCTAAAAAATACCAATTAAATTTGTTGTTCTGAAAATTAACGCAAAATATTTGATATTTTAAGGTAAAAAAGGCTATAAAAGACCGCAAATATAGACAAATTTTTCATGTTAAAATTACACTCTGTTCGGCGTAACTTGAGATACTGTTACATTGTTTAACAGCACTTCTTACCACTGATGATACTCATAATCATCAAGGAATTAAAAAAAAAAAAAAAAACGCTGCAAATTATTATAGTTTATTATTTCCAAATGGTTCCATATCCAAAAAAACAAAAATAAAAATCTATTAGGATCGATTTTTTATTTTATTATTAATTTTTTTTAATAATGATTCCAAAACAATTTATATTTTACCTCTATCTTAATAAATGCCGTATGGGCATGAAACCGTTGTTCGGGCGCCACTTTACAATGAAACAGAGGATATTAATCTCTAGTTCCGAGGATCATTCTGTGGTGACCTCTGACGTAAGAGCCAAATCTCATAAAGTCGGCCCAGCAGTCTCGGAAAAAAGCCGAGAACGGCAAATAAACAGGTTTTTGTCAATTCAATTTTTGGATTCTACAAATCGCACCTGTCGTAGAATAAATGTACAACTCAAAATTTGAAATTGTTGAAAAATAATATTTCGATTTATTTTTTCGGCACTTTTGAATACCTTCTCATTAAAACGCACATTTTTCAGTGTTTTTTTTTTTTTTGTCTTATCACCTTAGTAGAGTATCACCTTTTTAACTATTCCTTTATTATCTAGCCAAATTAACATGCCAATTTCAACCTATCGAAAAGGACAAACAATAATATAAATTAATATATACAAACAAATACATAATTTATGTATACATATCTCTGAATTTAAACGTTTATGATACCAAAATATCTAAAGGATACATCTGTCATCTGTGTAAATTTATTCACTTAAGAAACGCCTTTAAATATAAATTCTGTGGCTGCCTTGAAAAACTGGACAAGCCATATGAAAAATGAACTTTTGAGTGATATCATATAAAATTATTGCAGTTCAAAGGTCGAGGATCCTTTAAATCATCAAGCAAGTCGGTATTAAGAACAATATAGTTTATGTGGCATTCGAAAGGAAAGCATTAGATAAGGCGTTATAGGAATAATGGCATCCATTATATTGAGAATCATACAGCCATCGGACATAAACGGCATGAATTATACGAAGTCCACAAACCATAAAGCTAAACCAAGAGCTTTATTTCGCTCGTAACGGACATTTATTCATGAATACCATCCATATTTGAAAGCTCCGCTATAGAATTTACTGGTTGAGAAATGTCCGAATAAAAGTTTTATTTTGTACATTTTCACGTTGCAGGTCCAACAAAAGTTATAATAAGGAATCATTAATTTTTTAAACATAGAATTACGTTCCTCCATCTGGGTTGTTAGGAAAGAAAAATGTTCAAAAGCTTTTGGTGCCACTTTTAAACGTTGATAGCTCCACTTCTATAAAAATTAGAAAGTAAGAATTGTTATTATTTAGTAGGGAAAATGTGCAATTAGAGATTGCAAAAATAATTTATGGATTTGGACTTAGAGCGGAATATTTTAATTCCGCCTTAAGTCCAAATCCAAAAATTCTCTTTGCAATCTCTAATGACATATTTTCTCAATTAAATGATACCAATTTTTGCCTGGTAAAAGATACATTTTTAAAATCTAGGCATGCAATACAACAGGACGTGTTATTTATTTATTTTTTCTATTTTGAGAGGATTTTTCAAGGTAAATTTTAAAAGCCTTAATAAATAAATTAACTGCTGACAATTTTTTTCTTGGATAGTCTCTCAAGAGAAGTTACTAAAAAAAATATACAATCTCATTTTATCCAAAAAATGGACTCAGACGGTCAACTAAACTGCTTATACATAAAGTACCGAATTGCCTTCAATGTTAGGGAATTATACAAATGGAAATGTATATTTTTCAATTCAGAAATAAACTTAATTTTTTTTTTAATAATTAATTTTCCATGTAAATATTCGCCCATACTAGGATAAAACACACATGTCAGAATGTTAGAATCTTGTATTCAAGAATTACTGGATGACAGAACGCATGGTAAGAAGATCAAGAATGTCGAAAGATTTTCCGGTTCTTGGAAATCGGAACAGAAAGGTATGAAGGGACTTATGTGTCACAATAGTGATCAGCTATTCTGCACACCATTAAAAAAAATTGAATAAATAAAATGTAAGTATTTTTTAATACACAAGTTTCGGAAAAAATTGACATCCAGTAATGAGGCACGAATTATCACAATCAGAACAATGCATAAAAGAACATAATTTTCCGGTGTCAATATTGTAATATTGATATAAATAATATTATAATAAAAAATAAATGTAATAAATAAAAAAATAATATAGATGTTTCTTGTTATTCATGGAGATCCCCCATTCAGCTCCTACTCAATTATCTATGAATATTCTAGGTCTGTTATCTCTATGTTTGCTGAGGCCATTTGGTGACCTTGAAGTTTGTTGTAAAATCTTTTGTTCACTAAATTCTCATTTGTTCGTTTACTCTTGGTAGGTGTAAGTCTTAAAATGTATTAAGCGAGCTGTAATGAATCACTCTGTCTAAAAATAGATTTGATACATAAACTAATTACGTATTCAAACTCTTGCTCGACCAGACCACAATTATCTCACGAACCAAATTACAACAGCTCGTTCGGGGATGAGTTAATGCGAAGGCTAGAAGCTTTAGTTCTAATAATGCGCAGCGCGTTCTGGCGATGAATACACATCACCCTATGTTGCACCAGAATTATTTCGCAACTTCGTCATACCCAGTGCACTGCGAAGAGACAATGGAAGGGTAATTATAATTTAATCACACTCGAGATATCTTCAGTCGTAGTTAATATCTACGGCGTACCTCACGATTCGCATAGGCTTGCGAATTCGAAGTGCATAAGAACAGTTCAAACTAAACTTATCAACCTAGTTATCAAGAATAACTCATTTTCTCATTTTCATCATACAACATATTTTAAAACATAAACCGACTGAATTATATCTCGTAATCGAATGATAATTTATTAATGTACCATAATACGCTTTTGTAATATTTTCTAAAACTTTATAGAAAGCACAAAACAGAGGAAACGAAGTGAACATGCACGGCAAATAATTAACAATTTTTTTTTTTTCATATCCCTTTATGAACGCTTCTGAACACTGCAATGTCTGGATATTACTCTTTTTCTGCAGATATGCATTTTAAGGAATTCTATTATACATCTTCAATTTTTATTAATGTTTCATAATTTCTAATTATTACGTAGGTAATGGGGCTCACCTTTCATTTTGGACCGATCTTACCATCTAAAGCTAAAAATAAATTTTAAGGTTCAAAATAATTGGTACCAACGCTGGGGTACTCCAGCTCTCTGAATACAGGGTTTGCTGTAATAGTGATTCGAAAAAAATTGTATGCAACATGTTGCAACTAATAAAAATGCTTGTCAGTCTTATATAAATGAACTCTACGAAATGGGAAAAATTTAAATATTTATCAGTAGTAAAAATGTATTCAAAAACCATGAATACTATATTTATGATTTACGAGCCCATAATTTTGTTTTGCAGGATATTGCGCGACCTTCTTGCACCTAGAACAGTCTTATCAACAAGTCATTTTCACACCAGGAGATATATTTGTTGTACTTTAAAAATACTTTTAATATTATCATAATTAATTTTATTATAGTACCTATTATATTAAATAAATTATTTAATTTTTAAACAAAAGAAAAAAACAAGTTTCGATTACGTCTAAGCTAAAACATCAAACCATCCTAAATAGTGAGCGTTTGCTTGAAATTCAATGGCATGGTATAAATTACAAGACAAATTAGGTTCTGAGAACAAAAATTTTCATTAAAGAATTAAAAAACATCGATTAAAACATACTCCCATCCCATTTGTTTGCATGATATTTATTAGTTTGTTAGTTTTACAAACACTTTACCCAACCAATCTAGTTGCCACGACTCTACTACTTTAGTTACTACATACTTTAATAATTATACTAAACGGCCGCAAATCACGGGATTCCGCGTTACGTAATAATCTAAATTTATATCCAGTCAACACATTCTTCTTCTATAAACGCAATATTCTGTATAAAATCTACGTAAATTCTTACTTTGAGGTATACGGAAAGTATAAAATTGTTTTAGTAATTATAATCGAAAGACAATAAAAATAAAGTACTTTTGACTTTACTGATTTTTGACTCGATTGTTGGCCAGTGTTTATGTGACTTTTTCATTTCTGATGGCGCCTGAATTGGATATGCATTGACTGGTATAGTAATTTACTACTATTAGAGAGACTTAGAGAGAGGCTTGTGATGGAATTCCAATAATATCCTATATTTGTTTAAATTTAATTTATATATATATATATATATATATATATATATATATATATAAAATATGTGTGTAATAAATGTAATAAATATATATAAATATGTGTGTGTTTAACTGTACACATATAATACTATCTACTATCTCTTATTCCTGAACCAAAGTAATATTCCTATATTTAGTATATAGTATATATTATATAATATTACATTCTATATACTATATGTGTATATAGTATATCATATGTAATATCCTATATTTATATTTCTATATTACTTTCCACTATATTACTTTCTATTTTAGTTACCACAAAGAAAAACCGATGCTGAAAGTTCTTAGTATTTTACACATCCTCCTATACTTTTACAACTGTTGTGGAAATTGGCGAATTATTCGAGTTGCATGGAGATACATTATTCATTATTTCCTTTTCAGGTCAGAATGTCAATTTCCCCTACGTGCTTACTTATCGCTCTTCAGAGTCGTGGCAATGGAGGCGACCTCACACTGTCAGCTCTTGATAGATAATAATAAAAAAATTAAAAATAATTTAATAATTAAATAAAAATTAATTATCATTCTTTCTCACAAATAAAAAATGCATATACATACGCACAGTGGCGTACGCAGGGGGAAGGATCGGGGAATATATCCCCTCCCCTCCCTCCGAAATATACGAAAAAATATGATTTTCATATATCACCAACATTTAAGTAATGTTTTTTGTAATTTTTAACAATAATTTTTATCCAATTTTCATTCTTATCCTTAAAACGTGAGCCCGATTTGGTGATTATAGATATTTAGGTGATTATTTGCTTTCGTATTATTATCCCCTAAAAGAAATAAAATCCCCCAAAAAAAAAAAAATTCTGCGTATTCCCTTACAAAGGCATAAATAAAATTATTAATTATTGACTAATGCCTACAAACGAAAGAAATACAAATATATATAATTTTAAAAATGTAGGTAACGTTATTGATTTATTGAATATTCTTATAAAAAATAAATAAATAAAATCTTTATTTAATGATTAATATCTCAAATAGAATAAAAATCACAAATTAAAATAATAAATAAGCTCACGACATACAATTCACTAAAAAATTAAAGGGCAAAATGAAATCAGAGTATCTTACATTCTAATACAAGAAATGTCTGCCATTCTGATAGATCTATCTGATAGAATTGCTTAAGCTTTGGGAATAAGAATTTTTGGAGCATAGAAATCGATAGGCGTAATGCTCCATCGCAGAAAAACTCTTATTAATTAAAAACAAAAAATAAATAAATATATATATATATATATATATATATATATATATATATATATATATATATATATATATATATATATATGGTCACAGTGAATAAGTTGGTAAGACGAAAAATGGTCCTCCTGAGTTCAGTGTATTCTCACAAGCTTTCTGCAAACAGTGAAGAGTGCAGAAGGCTTGGGAGATGATCACAATACACGTAACTCCGGAGAATCATTTTTCGATTTACCAACTTATTCACTGTGGCCATATATATATATATATATATATATACCCTTTAGGATATATTGTAACCTTTCTATCCAACCAATATAGGTTTATAGTTCTGATAAATAAATGGTATTTATCTTCATACTACAATTAAGTATATTACAAAAGTGTTGCATCTTCATTTTATTGATATTTTATATTGTCTTTTTTTTTTAATGAAGTAGTAAAATTATTGATAAGTACGACATAACTATCATATTTTTTTTTTATGTATCCGTTTATTTATTAGTACCAACAAATTTTCGGCTGAATTTTAATTAAAATTAATGTCCGAAATGAGAGACCCAGATTACGATTTAACTTAAGTAGTTCATCAAAATTTTAGGTGATTCATTTTGTTTCTTCAGCAGGATTTCGACTAACAATGGAACAGGAGAAAACCGTTCCATGATTACGGCAAGAAGCTTTGAATAAGAAAATAAACAATATGAAACCATGACTACAGAGAAAACATTTTAAACAAATATATTAATCATGAAATTAGTCGTAAAATCTCTCTATATGTCAGAGGTAAACTGCCTTAGGTCCAATTTTTTCTGCTTTTGATTTTTATTATTTTATATGCATTAATATGACAATATTTTTCGAGTATAATTATCGTAAATGACCTAATAGGGTAATAAAATATGCAACACTTCAAATATAAAGAATGACCACTATCTACAACAAGCAATACAGTGCAATATGAAACTTTTTTTTAATCTACTGTAAAACTTTAGTTAAAGTTGTGGTAAACACGGTTTACCACTGACGTACAAATATATCGTAGTGACAGTCGTCATATATATATATATATATATATATATATATATATATATATATATATATATATATATATATATATATATAATATAGTCGTAAATGTAGTAGCCATAGTGATCAGAGTGTATATAGTATATAGTGATTGTACCTATCCTATGTTTGATTAAATGCATACACTGGACTATCTCTACTAGTATCTCACCTCGTAGTTAGGTACGAGCTTCGATGAGTTTTCATTTTAACGAATTTTACGGTTAATGTTCATGAAATTTCTATTTCATTTTCATCAAACAATGAATGGCACATTTAAATTTTTTTTTTTAAACGAAATACCGCCTTTAACTGGTAACTAAAGGTTATCAGGTACTCGAATGAAGTATGTAGATCCTTGAGACGGTCTCGAACTTCAGTCATAACTTCGAACAAACAATGCCATTCATAACGAATTAGTCACCACACAAACCTGTCATAGAATCATACATCATCGGGATGCCGCGTTGAGCTTTATCTTTTTTAAAATCTCACACAATGATTCCCTTTGTACAGAATAGCGACCGATTTATTTAAGAGCGTCATTTTATTTATTCTTCATAAATAGTTTTTATTAAGATTAAAATTAGACCAAACAAGACTTGGTTCCATTCCTCAAGATCCCAATTGAATACTTACCTCACACTAAGCATCACTCACTAAGAGAGGCAGATTTAAACTATTACCGCTTAGGTACTAGTAGCAATAAGCCACCAAAACACTGAGAAAATTCGTTAAGGAAAAATTACCCTAAACCCAAGGGTAAGCTCTGATTCTGAGTACAGAGTTATAGAGTACAGAGCTTTGGTATAGTTAGAGGTATAGTTTTGGAGTGATGTACCATCTCTATTTAGTATATCTTTTTTTACCAAACATAGAACACCTCACATCAACAGTCTATGCTGATGTGCGATGCTCTATATCTGGTCTACATTTATATGATCCAATACATTGTTTTGGAATCTTCAAATAATATTTTTTGTTTTTGCTCTCATTAATGAACACATTTGAATTTTACAAAACCACTAATTAAAAGACAAAAAAATCAGTTACTAAGCATGTCCTTTATTTAATTTTAAAAAAAAATAATACATTTTTATCTAAATAAATATTTTAATTGATACAATAGGAAATAAATATGCCTAATTGATAAAATCTATCTGATATAAATATTTTAAGAGTACAAAATGAAATAAATGCGCCAGATTGATAAAATATATCAGGGCCCAATTTCATAATAGAGTACAAGTACAAGTGGAAAGGCCGTGTTTATCGGGTACAAGTTTCTTATCGTTATTAGATAATAATCATTTTTTTTTTTTAACTTAATGCTTAATATAATTATTTTAAATGTTATCGTGTTTAAACATTATATGATAATAATATATATCAACAACATAGCATGTTGTACTTTACTTTATAGGCACGCCCTATTTCATAAAGTACAGAAGTACAAATACAAGTGGACCAATAAGTTACTAAGCCAATGATACACCTTGAAATGTTGAAATACGATAACATTTAAAATAGTTTTATTAAATAAACAAATAAAAAAATACAATTATTATTATCTTATGACGATAAGTAAACATTAACCTCTAAAAACGAATATTTCCACTTTTACCATTTGTACTTGTACTGTTGTAATTTATTATGAAATAGGGTAAAAATATTTTAAATTGTACAGGATGAAATAAATATACTTAATTGATAAAATGTATCTGATAAAAATATTTTAAATTGTAAAATATAAAATAAATATACTTAATTGATAAAATATTTTAAATTTTACAATATGAAATAAATATACCTGATTGCTAAAACCTATTTGATATAAATATTTTAAATTTTACAATATGAAACATTGATAAAGTTGATCTGATATGAACAGTTTAAATTTCACAATATGTAATTTATATCACATACATTTTATCAATCAGATATATTTATATTTTAAATTGTACAATATTAAAAAAATATACCTAATTGATAAAATCTATCTGATACAAATATTTTAAATTGTACATGAAGATCACAAAATAAAATAAACAAAACAAATGTCATGGTAATACTTCCGCTCTATGATTAAATACGTGGCTAAATTAAAACCAACTTTTTTTTTGTTATAAATTTTTATATGACTCCATTTATTATTATTAGTAGCAGTAACAAAGGACTTTTTTCAGTTTATTTATAAAAATATTAAATCAATTTTGCATGATAAAAGATAATTACCTGCGAATGAAATTACAATTTTTGTAACTAAAAAATATTTAATCATGATCTGGTCTCTATGGTGCACTTCTCCTGATACAATAAAGTTATTATTTATTCCAACATTAAATATCATTGCATTCAGAATTATTTTTATTATAAAAATAATATAAGAGAATATAAAATGAGAGATATTAAAATTCAGTCCGCCATACTGCGGTTAGTGCACCAGATATAGACAGAAGCTGGAGACTGTAAGGTGCCCCGACAGTCACGAGAGGTCCTTGAACTTCGGGGCCAGTGCTGAGATTATAGACATGCCACTTCTTTTAAGAATCGATTCATCGAATGACTTCCTACCAAAATTGGTATCATTGGAGCACTTAAAGATATTGTCTAGAATGCTAGTGTCACATCTTGAATTCGATATTGTAAAGGGAAAATAAATCATAACATTTTTTCATCTATAAAAATTAACCATAAATTCTGATTTCATTTATATGGTTATCTCTTCTGACCATAAAATACAACTGATTAACAATCACCAGCTAAATAAAACTAGAATAAATATTTTTGATAAAGAAAAAATCCCTGAGATACAAGGAACAGATGTCTTCTCTTAAATGGTACGTGGACATACAAGAGACGCATCATAGTTCAATAATACTAAATTAAAAAAATTGAATTAAATTAGATTAATACATTTATATTTTATAAACACGCATATAGCGTTACCTAAATAACTTGGCATTGATAAGGAAATATAATTTAGAGAAAGATAAAACGGTACACTAATTTAAAATTTAAAATAAAATTTTAACTCCACTAAAGGACTGATTAATGCGCAAAGTACTGATATACTGATATAGACATACTATCCATTGCTTATTAATTTATAAACGTAATTTTGATTGTAAACAAAACTTTAAAAAAATAAATAAATAAACAGAACAACATTAAAAGAATATATATATAGCTATAGTGGAAAAAATATTATTAAATTATAACAGGGATTTATATTGTTTAAAAATAAATCGTGTTATTATGACACATTACAATTATTTTTATAATTTATTAGGGATTTTTCCTTGTACAATAAAAAAATCAACATGGATTTTTTTCACACAATTTAAAATTTAGCTTGGCCTTAATCACAAACGTGTAATTGAAGCAGAGACGACGAACGCCTAAAATAAGGGTAAAAATTCTGGGCACTTGTACTTAATATTTTCGTTTCCTTGATATTATTTCAATAAATTGCTATGTAACGCAACATGTCAAAATAAACTTCATACCCACACAAAACCGTTTACACTTGTACAAGGTATACTTTACCTTGTATCCCTAACATTTAGTGATATCCTTTTATGTACGACTGAAAAGAAACCGACCTAGTGACATTTTAAAACTGAAGTGTCATTCGGAATGTTAGGAATCGACGGGTCTTTTACAAGGCATTCATTGATCTCAAGAGTTGCGCGTGGTATTTGAAAATAATTATAAAAATTATTCTAATCATTATTAATTTTAAATTCATTTTTATATTTATTTTTTTCAAATGCGTTCAGGTTTTTAAAAATGCGAATAAAATCTTATTAATAAAACCTTTATTATTATCCTTTTTTTTTCTAAATGTAATATTTTTATGCATATATTTTTCCAAAAACGTTTTATGATTTGATATATTTATTAAAAATCATTCTACGAATTTTTATTAAACTCAGCTCAGTAACTGTTAACAAATAAAATGTTTTGAGATTGTAAAAGTACGCATGCATGTTAACATTTTTCATATTGATGTAAGCCGATAAAAAAAAAAAATTTAAATAATAAAGAGAATGATCAAAAATAATATAATAAACAAGTAAAAACATATTAATGAAAACAACTACTACATTAGAAGATGTAGAGCAAAAAAAAAAACTTTAGTCAGAATTAAATATAAAATAATCAAAAATAAAAAAATCAACACGGCAAAACACTATTACTATTATCGATGCGATGAGACCTTAGTTTCAACTTTGTGAAAGAATTTACCTTTTTAGGGAAATTCCAAGGTTCGGAGGGACAAAATAGGGTTCAAAGAGGAGAGTAACATAGTCCTTTTTATAAGCCCAGCGCCTTATCTTAGCAAGGGATCTAGTTTAATCTACTAGTATGAAAAAGTGTTATTATGAAACTTGTTAGTCTATAAAGAAAGGTATTAAATTCTATTTCTTATACCCGTATTTTTATTATTTGTTTATATACAAATATCACTCCATTTTCTTTTAAACATATCCATATATTATTTTCATCTCCTATTTTTTAGCTTGCTTCTTAATAAATCTTATTATTCATTCTACGATTTTTTTTTTTCATTGTAAGTTAAGGATTTCAACCATTTCTTCAGAGATGGTCGGTGGTCATCTAAAAGCTGCACCGATTAATTTCCCACTAATTCATTCGAATTAAGACATTTCGGTAATATTCAGACGCATTCAGAGAGAGTAATTCAGTAATATACAATAAATTTCATATGCATATATAGATACATATATTGTTTGAAATTAAAGTAACTTCTATTCTAGTGCATGTAAGCAATCACTTAGCAGGATTCTGTAGTGGATAACTGTACTATTACAGCCACGCTATGTCATGTGAGCAATTGTTTGAACAAACGTATACCACTCAGCGTTAATGAAGAGTATAAAAAAAAAAAAAAAAAAAGAAAGAGAAAAATCCCATAAAATTCTCAGTAACGAAAGGCAATATAGAATATAACCTTTACATGATATCACGAAAAATATTTTCCTGGAAAGTAATTAGATAGCTCGCATGTATGCCTGCACGAACACAACAGAGTTGCATCATATTATTTCGCTAACAATTTTACAATAAATGATTTAGAAGCAATGGCTTAAGTATTTTAGGAAAAAAAAACTTGAAATTAATTGAAGATTGTATTAATTTAAAATTATTGATATATACTTAATAACTAATACGAATTAAATATACATATGGGTAATTCCAATTTCGGTGCTATTTCAATCACGGAGCTTTTTAAAAATGATCAACCATCTGAACGAGGATTTTTTTTCCTCTGATTATTCCTCTTGAGGCCAATCTTGTCACTTTGAGATTCCAATAATTAATAGGTATTTTAGTTACAAAATATAAAATGCTAGTTTTGTCACTCCCTAATACTGTCGCTAAGGTGAGGCTGACTTCAATGGAACCAGTTCCTTTCGCAATAAACCTAAAAAAATGTCTGCCATTTTTTTTATGTATGCGTTCCATTGTTGGTATAAAACATAATTGGAATTTTAGATAGAACACACCAATCGCCATAACATTTTTTGGTTCTGTCTTACAGGTTTCGGTCACTCCCTAGCCCGTTTTTGAAATGCCCGCCAATGCATCTTCACAATGGGAAATCCGGGCTGGAGGTGATCAGAAAATCCAGGTAGGAAGCAGAAAACGTGATGTCTCCTTTATACAATTCTCTGACCTCTTCAGTTCCTTCCACAACGTGAAAGTAATTGTGAAGTGTTTGGGTATTTTTATGAGTCACTACATAGTGCTCAACAAAATCAATACGGATAAGACTTGTGTTTTGCATATTGCATAGTATAATCATAAAATCTGTACATATATGCTTGTCTTTGTTTTTTATCAAGCTTCTCTGGCGAGAGTAAATGAAAAATGCTCGACTTGTCACTCCCTAGCCTCAATAAAAATTTCTATGGGACTAGGGAGTGACCTTGATAGCAATAGGGTATGCTTGATAGGTAACGTATGGTTAATTTTCCTTCAATATTCACAAGTAAAATCACAAACAATATATTTTTGTTTCTTAACTACCAAATGTAGGGAACTACCTTCTTATTTGAGCAACAAAATATATATATATATATATATATATATATATATATATATATATATATATATATATATATATTTCTTAAAAATCAAAATTTTTACTGGCGTTTTGCATTTCTATACTGGACCAAAGATATGGCCTATGTATTTTAAACCATATTCATGTAGTTCAGTCATTCTCTATTTGTATATTTCACTTCCTAGAATAAGATTTAAAAATAAAAAATTGATATCATGAAAAGTACAATTTTACAATTACAGTCAAAATTTCGGGATGTTTACCTGAAATTTCGGCGTTTTTTAAGTTTTGCGCATCGCTACAGCTCTACCATATTAGTTTATAGGGCTGAAAATTTGTATGTGAATTAAGTTTATGTTGGGGAAGTATCCTTTGGGGGTCTCGACTTGGTTCCCCCATTCCTCTGGATTTTCCGATTTTTTAAAACATTTGCGCAGCTTTGAAACCCCTCCAAATTGAGTTAGGGAACTCAAAACCTCTTGCATTCGAAAGGAAATTAAATTACATTTAAAGCAAAAGAAGTGTTATCGAAATCGGACGAGTATTAGCAAACATATGGCTATTTCAACTGTTTCAATGCCTTTTTAGTCGTATTTTCCCCGAAAAAAATAGACTATTGCAGTGGGCCGAAGGTCAGCGGTGAGCGGCGGGACTGCGTTTTCTATCCGTTTCATAACCCCAAGAGCACGATTATAGAAGATTTGGAGATGTCTGATATTTATATTTATCTATCTATATATATATATATATATATATATATATATATATATATATATATATCTTTTTTTTTCTCTCGTTACATTTGAGAACCTCCAGCGGCCCCCTTTGGGTCAAATGAGCTGAAATTCTTTATGCAGGACTTTCTGTATTGAAGGTCAGCGGAGAGGCAGAACCATATAATGAAAGTACGTTTAAATTTCGGTATGTTACTCCCCCGTTTTTATTTTTTTTTTTAACGTGAAAATACAATACGACTTTAGTGACGGAGTTCTACTGCTCACGATTTTTTTTAACAACATTTCAATTGAATATTACTCCTTAGACTAAGCTGCCAATTAATATTTTCGCCGTTGCAAAATGTAGACCGTTATGGCGAGTTTAATTAGTATTCTCATGCAGCCAATCAGATAAAATTCCTAATGAATGCACTTTCACGAGGCGAACCATAGCAATCTGTTATTATAATTTGCCAATCGCATCAAAATGTTAATTAGTTATTTCATATAAATATGGGTCAACGAAAATTGCTAGAGGGACTTTCTAACTGAGAAAATTTTAGGAATCATTTACTCATAAATAGGAAAACCATTGCAAACGGTCAAGTCTCACATCCGTCAAGACTTTTTATAAAGTGGATAGAAATAAAATAATTTATCATTATAATCTGTTCGTAGTACCTTCAGTCACAGACAGTATGCTGCGGAAAGTTAAAATATTGTAGCAAACGATTCCTATTGCATTATTATGTTCATAATAATTATTAAAGAAATCATAAAAATATCCTTGCTTGTTGTTACAATTTTGTTAAAAAATAACTTTAAAACAATCTTGACTCTACTAGGCGCATCAGGTATACTATGCCGCATAACGAACTACAGGCTATAGCCAATAGTTAGGAGAGAATCCTAAAATTCTATATCAACACCACAAAAATTAAATTAACTAACTTAATTGACATTTGTATTGATATTTCAAAATATTAATACTAAACGTTTTAGAAATAAAATATACATGGGATCACTTAGAGCAGAGAACCTCGGGCCAGAATCTTCATAGTTTTTCCTCAAATCAAATTTTTGAGTCAATGAGGTCATAAAAATAAATTCAAAATCAGAACAAATAGCATTTATTAAACTTACAAATAGTCATGTTGAAGTTGTTCCCTTCCGATATTTTAAATTGTAAATACAACTTTTCATAAAAACGCAATTAACATCCAACTTCTGTTTTTAGCTGATGTCAGTCAAATCAAGTCATAAAATAAGAAAACTATGGAAGAGAAGTCATAATATCTTAAATAAGTCATTTCTGAACGTACAAACTGCACCGAAAATAAATTACCAGACCTTTTCCATCATTATCAATTTTTACTTCTCAAACTTTATGAACAAACTGGTGGAAATTAATCGGTCAGGAGATAGATTTATTAAAAAAAGAGTTCTATGTGTCTAGGTTGGACGGCCAGCACAGACGTTATCAGAATGTACCGAGAGAACAAAACGGAAGAAGACTGAGGAGTAACGTGCTGGTAGACGTGATAAGGAATTAGCATATGCAACTTAGATAATTAATTATACCTCTTTCTGAGCAGACAGGCGCATCTGCCATATCAAAGAAATTATCAGGGCAATGCCCACCACACCAACAAAATATAGGCTGGACTTCAGACATCTCCAGACTACTATTCATAGTTCAGACACATATATATATATATATATATATATATATATATATATATATATATATATACGAGCGGGTATGAGAGACCCCGTCAATGCTCTAGGGGTTAAATAATAATAGCCTTAAACAATTATTAAACAAAATAAACAACAAAACTACTGCAATATTATTAAAATAAATACCTACTTTTAAATTATGATAACGCATAAACAATATTACAATAGAAAACAGACAAAATGACCGTAAAGAGTTAGTTATTCAGAATGAGAATACTTCTGGGTCCAAATTAGCGGTCCAATAGATCTGACATGGGAGCGTAGAAATCGCTGTTTCCAACGAGCATATCGAAAGTTAAATAAATATTTCTCTTTTTCAGACTTCGTAAATCAATTATTTTTAAAAATTTCTAAATTTGTTTTTCCATAGTAATTTTTAATTAATACAATGGGATCTGAGTGGCAAATTTTGAGAAAAACTCGGAGTTATACAAAAGTATTAATTGCTACAGACATTATTTAAATTTATAATTACTTGTCGATTATTTTTAATTTTTTATTTCTAATTAAACCTATTATAGATGATTATTAAAAAAAATTATCTACTTAAAAATCATTCAGGAAATAATATAATAATCTTTAATTATTTTTAAAAGGGTCATTGTCCTAGAAAGGACGAATCCTAATCCTCTAGCTATTATGGCTTCTCTGACAATGGATGCGCAACAGATACGTGTGCACAATAATATGCGCAACAGATACGTTTCTTGTCAAAACTACTCTAAGTAAGAAAAAGTTCTCAACTAATTTAAATGCGTGTAGATGGCCATTTCAAATGCTTTATTCAGTATAACATATTTATTTATTTTTTTATACTAAAGTTTTAAAAAATAGGCAATTAAGAAGAAATTTAAACGGGACCTCTTCGTACCCCTGGATCTTCCAGCATGAACATCACAAACTGTGCATGGAACTCCTGGTTTCGTAAAAGTGAAAGGGTTGACTGACAGGGTATTCCTTAGCACCGGACCATATTCTCGTTTGTAATCTGAACTTTATCGAATAATGACCTAAGGTTAAAAGTTACTTTCATGCCAGGAGAAGAGAAACCTGATTGGTCCAAAGAGGAACTGAACAGCGATCAGATAATAACTCTGCCAACACGCTCAACCTGAAATTCGAAGTTTATACAATTTTGTATCAACTTCGTTTATCGTACGTAATATATTATTTTATTTTTTTAGCGTGAAGAATCACCCTTACTTATGAATTTAATTTTTAATGCAATCAGATCGACGTCGTTTTTTTAAACAAGTGCCATTTAGCAAGCTTACACATGAAACGTTTTTTCCCTATTTTTTTAAAAAATTATTCTTTATTGTGCACAGCAGAAGTTTATCAAGGTGGCAAAACCTTTATAATTACAAAATATTTTTAAGGCTTTCAGCACTGGTCAAGGCCGGAGTGACGACTGAGAGTCGTCAGTATTTGGTTTTTACATCATCAGTAGTAAATTTTTGGACCATTTCCAATTTGTTTTCCGATATATTGTGAGCGGAAATTGATAGAGTTGGTGTTTACGCCCATAATAAATTGAAATCTAAATTTAGAATTTTTGGCGCTGAGCTTTTTTTAAAAAAAAAAACGACGTCGATATTAACCCTTCCAGCTTTTCATCCCTATTAATTTTTAATTTTATCCAGTTCAGAAGGCTTGCAAAAATAAATAAATGAAAAGTACAAAAATATTGTAGACAGACGACATATTTCATTTTCGCATCACATAAGCATCTTAAGATTTTATGTATCAATTTATTTGAACTAAAAATGTAAAAATCTCAATGTCTATCTCTTAATCATTTCTAACCTTGCCAACATTTCAGTTGGTTTTCTTGGTGTGGACTACGGTCGATTCGAGTTTTTTGTATTTTTTAAACAAATCTCCTGTTCTAAAACCAAGAATTGAATACGTTGTAACATGGATTTTTTTCATATTAATATATGATACTTTTTAAAATTTAATATTTATAATTTTTCAATCACATAATATTGCTGTTTCGTAATGTAACAGTGATAATCTACGTAACATAATTATGGTTAACAAATAATCCCCAAATACTTCCCCAAATTTTCACTAAGAGAAATGCGATTAAAAAAATTAAGGATTTTTTGATTTCTCACCGTTTGCCTTAATCGCTCACTATTCGATTTCTTTTCCATATTTTTTCATTTGTTTATATTTAATACAGAGATTTATTTAATAATAAAGTTTAGTTTCAACCCTCCGCCAGTAATAATTTTACTGGCTCATAGATTTTCTAAAGTAAAATTGTTTAACCTATTAACACACCCCAATATACAATCGAACCCGGGCATCTTTGTTGTTGGCCGAACTCACGTCAACACGTGCTAATGACATAAATCACTGGAGGTCAAATCCCTTTTGTTTCGTTTTGTTTACCGAATTCCTTTGGTATGTTTGGGGATCGTAACCGTTCGTTTGGGAGCCATTCATCACAGGGTTGTTTGAATCAGATCTCACTTGTGCAGAGATGGTGTTTGTTATGTTCCCATTAGCGCCTTGTGTTTACATTTATAGCTCGTTCTAGTTGCAAACATTCGAAGGGAAGGCAGCAATCCTCCAATTTAATATATAATATTAAATTCTTAAATCCGAATCAAGTTTTGCTGTTTATACATTTGGAATTTGTATTCTAAAACAAGTAGGGGAAGATCGCTCAATACATAGATTGATTTTGGCAAATAAATTTTGAATAAGGAAACTTTTTTAAGTTTGTTTTAAAACAGGTAAAAGGTAAAGCCATTTTTTAAAGCATTCGAAAAAATAACTGTATCAAATCCCCGGATTTTCAAACTACAAGATGATCAGAAAGATACGGTACCTGAAATACCTCTCAGCATGACTGGCTTACTCGTTAAATGATTAATTGTAAAGTTTTATGCTATGCCTATTTTCTTCTGGATTTTTCATTACTTTAAAGCCTTTCCTCCCCTCCCCCCTTACAGCGCTTGATGGCCTGGTTCACAGATGGTAACATTGGAAGAGGATGCTACGCTGGATGCGGCAGGGTGGTCTCTACCGTGTCCGGATTTCGTGATACGCTTCACGGATCATCCGACGCGGTTCTTCCGTCGTGCTTTGCCCCTGTTCGATCATTACGGCCGTGTATTTCGTTCTAAAAGCAACAGGTGTGGAAAAAAGGGAAGTTTTGCTGTATGATTTTTTAATTAGTTTTAGTAATTAAAAAAAAAGTTATTATTGCATTAATACTTAGGTAATTGGGCTAGGTTCTCTTGTCTTTCCGAATATTTTTATTAAATTTTAAAATAAAATACTCAGACATTTTTCAGTAAAATTATTAAACATTTTTCTTTATTTACGAGCAATAGTTCTCTACGTACAGTTAAACTACTAGGTATCGAACTTCCGCTAATCAAATATGTGTGTATATGCATGTATATATATATATATATATATATATATATATATATATATATATATATTACTATATTTTATACAATTTTACTATATTTTACTATACATATATATATATATATATATATATATATATATATATATATATATATATATATATATATATAAATCGATGAATATTTGTTTGAGAAAAAAGTGATGTCTGATTATTAGTTTCAATATTTACCGCAATAACAAATTCTAGGTAGTTTAGATATTGTAAGTTTAACAGTCAAACATAATTCTCTTGATAAAGATCATGATAAAGCATTTTTAATGTTATAATAATATTATTCTTATGCTTATTAGGTAAACAAAAGTAACAATTTTAAAGTAACAAACATAATATTATAATATATTACATAAATATATTATCGAACATTAATATATTAAAAAAAATATTTTGATTTGATTTTTATTTCTAATTTAATTTATTGTTTAATAAAAAGTATATTTTTTTCAAAAATGTGTCATTATTATCCATAAACGCTTAAGCAGCTTGCACTGTTTTTGTATGATAAACTACCACAATTTGATTCACGATTAAATGAACAAAAAATGATGTTTTTGTAAGAAAAAAAGGTTAGTAGTATTGATTAAGAAACATTTTTGTAAAAGGAATAATAATTTTCTAATTCTTTTTTGTTATTCAATGGCCTGAAAAAATTATATAAATAAATAAAAATTAATTTATTCCTTTTATAACACTTTTGAAGAATTATTTACTTTTTAAAATAATTTTACTTTTAGGTGATCTGGAAATAATTGAGATATAAGAAATATTTTGAAGCTGTACTAATTACTAAACTAAATACTAAACTATTGATCTTCATAGAGAAAACTTCACGAACCACACATAAGTAACGCACAGTAATTGTAAAGTAATTGATAAGTCGTTTGTTACAGATGACTTTTATAAGGTTAATAAAATCTGATATCCTGATCATAACTGTTTGTTATTTATAAATTTATCGTCATGGTTTCATTATAGTTATAAATAACTGCCTTCCACCTACAACAACTGGCATACATATAACAGTATTATTATTACTAATGGAAACTGAAAATGCATTCGTTAATCCGCCATTGAAACTATATGAATAGAGTTTTCAGCCGAATCCATTTACGATAAACTAATAAAAACTAAGCTTCCAATGTTAACTAAGAAGTTCCAAGCATTAACTAACACACTAACGCATTACCGTTCGTTGGAAAGCAGCACCACGTTTCGCTCGATTAACTTTAATAATGTATTCCTACTTACAGTAAGCTAAAGTACTATACCAAGGACTTCATCTGCGCAGGCGATAAACTTGAAACGAACTTCATGAAAGATTAAAACTGTACAAGGCAGCAAGGGAGAACATTCACTAGAAAATCCCAAATTACTGCCGACAAATAAAAAACTTTAAATTACTATTAGGCATAATGGAATTTCTGAATATAGGACACCCAGGATGATTTATTTGTTGTCCAGAAGAGGTTTTGTAAAATTTGTTAGTACTTTAATACCTAAGAACCTATTTTTTGCTTGACTAAAGTGCACCTCCTTGAACAGTATCCGTTTTACTCAATCAAATCTATAAATCAAAAATCATTTATAAATTACATAAGTATTTATATATTTTATATATATATATTACGCCTGGAGCAACTGCCATCTTTTCCTTCCCTCCCCCTTTAGTTCCGTCCCTGCAGTAATATTCTTTATTTTCAGAATAGATTTGTTTAAACAAATATAATGATCCAACTGTATTAATTGATAATCATCATATTAATGAAAGATTTGATTTAATTCATATCTTATTTATTTATTGTTATTTATTTAATTATTGTTATTAATTTTATCCTTCCCATCAAGTGAATATTTTTAATATAATTAATTTCTATTCGCAGGAGAAGTTGGTTGGGCGTGGGGTCAAAAAAGAAAATACAGATAAGTGTAAAATTAATTTGGATATGTGCCGACACTTCGGCTTAAGGCTTTCTTCAGGGAATTAAATCCAGAATTCCAGATCAGGTGGCCATTCGGAATTACTTCTACGTTCAACGAAATCTCCACCATTAATAATAACTATATAACCTCGATGAAATCTTCTATTAATATACAAATGGATTATAGTAGTATCGTTATATTGATGATTAGCGCCTAAAACATCACCAATCATTGAAGCTGATTATCAAACCAAACTAGTCTGGACATAGATATGCACAACTTTTTTTTTTTAAATTAATAAAGAGTGTATTTGTTATCTCTAACGGCGGAACATTCAATAGGTAGGTGTCTTAGAATGCACTACGAGCCAAAGACAAAAAAAAAAAAAAAAAAAAAAATATATATATATATATATATATATATATATATATATAAGTTAAGTCCTGGGGACCAACAATATCTACGTTAATCCTAAACAACGTTTATGTAAACAAGCCGAAGATATATATGTAGGATTACGAGAGCAATAAAGTTAGTTATAATTCTGAGTTCATTGCGTTCATTATTAAAACCTTTCCTTTTTTTTTTGACTTTTTCGCTCAGTAAACTCTAAGTTATATATATATATATATATATATATATATATATATATATATATATATATATATATATATATATATAAGAAGAACTTTATTCTGGGACTATGTCCCTTAAGAATAACAGAATAGAAAAAATAAAACAGAAACAATATCTGGCCAAAAGATTACAAAATAAAGATCAATTAATGTTTAAAATATTTTCAATAAAATAATAAACAAACAACATAAATTCTTATCTTGAAAAGAATAATTAATGTGAACAAAAAAAAAGAAAGAGAAAATGAAAAATACAAAAATTATGGGCTGATTATCGAAGTTGAAGCTAGTTCATTAAAAACTATTATTTACTTCTGATCTAGATGTTAATCTAAAATTTAAATTTCGTAATTAGAGAGCTTTTTTTTAGAGAGATTTTGGAAAGAAAGGTTTTGGAAAAGGAGGGATTTGAATGAGGATAGAGAAAAGCATGGCGGATATTAGAAGGAAAGGAATTCCAGAGGATAGAGGAGCGGGCGAGAAAGGAATACTCGAATGTTTTGGTTCGGTGGGAAGGGGTATAGAGGTCAGAAAGGCGAGATCTTGTTTCCAGTGCTTGGACCGAGTATTTAAATTGTAGGAGGCTGTAGATGTAGGAAGGATGGTGGGTGTTGATAGTTTGGTATAGAAAAGATCCTAGGAAATATTGTCTACGGTTGCAGGGGAAGAGCCACTCTAACTCGCCGTAAAGGTGGGACACATGGGCCCGTCTCGAGGTGCCGAAGACAAATCTTAAAAAGCAGTTCATGATCCGCTTCAATCTGTCCTCGAGCTCGAATGTTTTGGTTCGGTGGGAAGGGGTATAGAGGTCAGAAAGGCGAGATCTTGTTTCCAGTGCTTGGACCGAGTATTTAAATTGTAGGAGGCTTTAGATGTAGAAAGAATGCTGGATGGTGACAGTTTGGTGGATTCTGAAAATCAAAATTTAGGCCTGAAAGAATTATGTATACGAACCATCGAGTTGAACTTGTTATTTATAGGTACACTTAGCACTAAATAAAAATCACTAAGCTATTTAAAACGAACATAAGCACCAATAAGAACTGTCAAAGCTCTGAGCCTACTATTAAAACGGCTTCTATACAAGTTATAATAAGGCCGTGTCGTTAGCTAGTATAATAAATCTGTAACGCATCATTTCAATGTCTACGCAATACTGTATATTCAACTAGTTCAGGAATCCATAACTATTGCATAGCACTTCGCAGTCCGATTTTACAATTTAAATGGAAAGTAATAAAGTCAGTACTAGACATAAAGACGGCAAGGAATGCATTACCACTTCAGGTATAAAATAATAGACGGAGGCAGGTCAGGGTCTTAGGCCCCACTTCACGACTCAAGGACGTTCTGAGTTCCACACAGATGTACTTCTTATCGCCTCAGGCATTAAAATAATGTCATATTTAAAATAAGAGGGATTCATTATTTTTTTTTAAATATTAATCATTTAAATAGTATAAATAATGTAATTGTTCATGAATAAGTCTCAGATAAATTCATTTAAAGATCTGCCGAACAAAATTTATACAAGTCCGTTTCTCTGCCCGATGATATCTCTTCTATACGCCCGGATAAAACCGGAATATCACAGATGTCAATTACAGCTCCGTTATTATAAATAATTTGCATACATGAAATTCCACTTTGTTCTGACAACTTAACAACATTGGATAACGAAATAGCAAATACCAGCTGAAAATGCATATTTTCGACTTTAAAGCTGATGATTGGAACACAGTGGACCGCATCTACTTATAGCCAGCTATTTTTTTTTTTTTCAATAGATACTATTTTCCAAGCAAACAATTTGTGACAATTTCTTTTCTAAGTTGAACTACTAAAGGAATCGCACGTATCTAATCTAATAATGTTAGAAATTTTATATCAGTAGCAATAAAAGATTTACGATTAGCTCATGAATTGATTAAGAAAACTCTTTTTATCAAGTAGGTGATCAGTGATCTTCGTGAAAAAAAGTGGTAACTTAGTTGATTGAATTATTAATTGTTAATAGCTCTTTATATTGAATCACCATCTCCATCCATTTGTCTATATCATCACTGTGTGTCGTTTAAGGTGCGTTTACATCTTTAGGTTACACCTTGCCTTAGCAAGTCAAACGCCAAGCCAAATCGCAAACTTGTAAATGCAGTTTACAGAACCTTAGCGAACCAACCGATCCACACGCTACTTTCCTAGTTATTCTAACTTTTGTCGGTAGCCAATTTCGGTTTCAACAACTATTTTTATATTATAAAGAAAGATTTAAAAATATAAAATAAAAACATATAAATATATAATTATATAAACTTGCCAATATATGGACGCAACACTAGCGTGTGGCGCTTGTTGCAAGAACCGGATCGGACTCAAACTCAGACAAGGCAAAGCAAAACAACTAGAACACCTTTTACACGTTTGATTTGCCAAGATCTTGTGAACACACCTCAGTATGGAATGGATAGGTGAGTGTTAGGTTATTTTGAATCCCCGAAAAATCTACTAATTTTTCTAGACAATGAATATTCTATAAGAGTATTGAAAAATGTTTTTAAGGCAATTAAACATCTGAGAAACCGCTTTGTTTTGCTTCATGTAACAAGTCTACATAAGTCTGAGAATAGCCAGAAAGATTTGTGTAGTAAATTCTGAGGAAATTGTTATCCAGTTTCCTTTTGTTGGTCTGAACAATAAGATTCTATGTGTGTCTATATAATTCTATGGAAGGCGAAGTCATAAGTAACGGATCAGTACAAAAGTTTTAAATACCAAAGACATTTATCAGATGCATTTAAGACTAACTTACGGCCTCGTTAGAAAGCCAGGCATAGCAATGCGCATTCTTCGACCGGTGGCGAACGTGAGTGGAAACCGAACAGGTATCATTACCTCTAATTAGTGACTTAATAGAAGCAGGTGACAGGCGGAAAGGAGGACTTAAGGTCGGAGTACTTCGGTGTATTAATGTAATACAACCCGATAATAATCGATAGGGGTATATCAAAGGGGTTGTGGCTTACTGGTCCGGAACATTGAAGATCACAGAAGACACGAAACGCCCAAGTAGACATTTTAAATTCTGCCGAAAAGGTGACCTAAAATACTTTATCAAAGTAACGAATAACTGTTCAAAAATAAGGAATACAAAGAGGTCAAGCTAAAAGCGTTCAACAATGGGATTAGAACTACGAATTTGGAAAATAAAAATTCCCTTTTTTAGAATCAAAACGGATTATTATTTTGACAGGATAAGGTTTGCGGTCTACTAAATCTTACAAATATAACTGAGTAATTAATTGAATAAAGGAAAAGTTAATCAGTACAGAACAAACCAGTGAAGAGCCATTGATGGTTCCAGCTTTTTGTGACAACTAATAACTTACTACCAACTCGGTTAATCTGGTCAATTTCGGAGAGTTATTATTATTTTTTTTATTTATTTATTTTAATTATTTTTATTTTATTTTATATTTTATTTGCACTCTATTGAACCTCCTCAGGAAGAGGCTTTTGTCATGTAAATGATGTCAATAAAGCTGTATTATTATTTTACGTTTTTATTTTAGAACTAAACAATGTTATTACCTATCTATTCGTATTGGAACTGTAGCTTACCCACTATAGTTAACCCACTATAGATAGATTAAAACACACGATAGAGTTCATGCATCGAAGTAGTAGATCGATATATCATTAGAAAATATTGATATTTCGATGCACTGGGCTTGGATATTATTAATTTTTTAAACGAGAAGAAGGTTTACATTGAATTGAAAGATAGGATAATACAGCTTAACAAGTCTTAGTTTAGCAATAGCAACAATTAAATGTCACAAAAAGTATCAATTTATTAATATTGCTAAATAAAATGTTTTTATTACTAGAAACTAGAGGAAAGTAGTAATCAAATTGTAAATAAAACAAAAAATTAAAAGGAAGGAAGAAAGTCAATATTAAATTAAAGCCTTTCAAAATATTTAAATTTATTATTAAAAAGACCTATTACTAAGAACTAGAGACAAATTGATTAAATTGATCAACATGAAAAAGTTAAAAAATAAATAAATTAATTTTTAAAAAATGAATTAACATGACTGAAACCTGTCGAACTTAATATTAACATTTTCATTAAAAAAAAAAAATCAATAAGAAAGAAAAAAACATACTCTAACCAATAAACGGCAGTTGTGCCCGCCGTGCTTGTAGACATTTATTATTTACAATTACATTACATTGTTTGTTTGTTTATTTTATTTGGAAAAATGTCGCTTTTCGATGCTCAAATTTCAATATCGATATTTTTCCAACATTCCTACACTAAACTACCGGGTCCAAGTTTCAAGTCCACAAAAAATTTGGAATAGAAAAAAAAATATTTTGGAGCACAGAGCCCCTCAAAATAAAATTATAATACAGTAAAAAATTAAAAATCTTAGGGTACACTTTATATCAATAATAAATTAAGAAAACCTAATTATTTGTAGAATTGTTTTATAAATTAACTTATGATCATACATGAAGCAAAAAAAATCTCGATAAACAGAAAAAAAAGTATTTAATACTAGCAATAATGGAAAGAAGAAAAATTCCAGTAATGTACTAGTGGAATAATTTCTTCCAAATATCTCAATATTCCTTTATTGAAAAAAAAATAGAAAGAAATGAAAAAAAATTAATAAAATATGCATACATATAGACATTTATATACAGCGTATAATAGGAAAAAAACATATCTATACAACGATAAATTTATATATATTATCTTCTATTACACAAGCCTACAAAATTTGGGTTTTGACATGTTTTTTTTTTAACTTTTGATAATTAATTCCTATGTATTTTTAGCGCTGAATCCACTAATGACTCATCACGTGAGAATTTTTGGCTATCTGGAAATAGATATATCGCAAATATGGAAGAAAATTCTTTTATCTGTGCCTAAACCACGAATCTGAGTTGCCAGCTGCTACTAGGTAGGTACTTCTCTCTAAAGCGGCCTACACACATGGAAGCATCGGTTCGGGAAAAATGGTTTGGCGAACCAAGTTCCCATGTGTGTAGAGCTGACGAACAATGGTTCGTAAATTTTTCCTTTGTTCTTATAGTGTGTAGAGAGCCATGAACCGAACTTCGGTTCGCCGAACCGTTGTTCTCGAACCTATGTTTTCTTTGGTCAGATGCAAGCCTCAAATCAAATCGTTTAGCTCAGATTGAGAAAAAATCTATAAGATTACATAGAATGATTTAAACAAATGGACACTTATGGGACAAAAACGTTCAGAGTCTATTTTGAAGTCTCATATCTCTTCAATTTTTTTTACTTTTTACATATTTTGAAATTTGCAATTCAACGCTAAAAAATATACACGAATCATTTATCAAACAAAAATATAGCCATCGCAGGCTCATTAGTTGTGAATTGAGTCTGGAACAACATGGGTAACTCCAGCATCTATGAAGTGGGTAACTAACTTTTCAATGGGTTGGGGAAAAAAAATATGCCGGTTGAACAGAATAGCCACATAATTCCTTAAAACAGCACTTTAATCAAAACCATATCAAGTTGTTGATTTTTTTAATTATCTCTGCCCTGTAAATAAATAAAATGAGGCCAAATACAATCAAAGTCCGTTCTTCACAAGCTATTGACCCTCAGCTATTGTAAATAGTAGCGGAAACATCATTATTCTTTCTACGGCTAGCCGGTGATATGCTTCACTAACTATCGAAAAGGCAGTGGACGGGAAAAAATAAAGTAGAGAAGAAGATGACTGGGAGGATCCTGTAGGAACATAACGGAAGCAACAATAGTCTTCCCAGACATGGCCAAGTCTAGAGGGTGGCGAAGTACCGTTACCTGAGGACTCATCCCAATTCTATCCTATCACTCCCACTCAAGATTTGAACGGATCATTTAAGAACGAATCAATACTTCTCAATAGTTGTTTTCGATAGATTCTTTATTTCCAAAACTATTACAGAAATCGGGCAAAATTTCATTTATTAATAAAATCAACTCTGGAATACTTTTATATTTTAATTAAATAATAAAAAGTGACGCTTTATTATGCTCTTACTTTATAATGGTATTAAATAATACTCGTTCATATTTTTTATTTTTTCATCGTTTCAGATATTGATACAATATATCAATCAACTCAGTTATAAATCATTGACACAATGACAATACATACTATTAAATTATTACGTATTTTCATAAATAATTAAAATATTATTAAAAATACGTAACTTATTAATACACGTTTTTCACTTTAATTGGACCACAAAATCAAGCCATTTCATTCCTACCTTTGCAATATATAAAATTTCTAAAAAATGTTTGTCATATTTTTGTACAAAACATAGTGATTTAATAAAGTAATAGCTAATTAGGAGAGTCCATTATAGTAGACTTACAATGTAAATCTTAAAAATTGAGTAGTTTTCAATCAAAAGTCAGTACATCCACATCTGCAAAATTATTCGGGGGGCATCTCGCGGAGATAAGGCAAATTTGTATTGAAAATGAAGATTTGTAACACCAATTTGACGGGAGGAAATTTAAGATTTGAATTAACTGAATAACTTTTAGGTGAAAAATATTAATTTTTCAAAACAATCTTCGTTTTTGAGATGTGGGTATGTTAAATTGTGATAGAAAACTCGATACCTTTTTAGTCTTAAAATAAATAAAGAGTACATAAATAAATAAATAATGGATTGACTATGTCTTTTTCGTTCTTTTTTTTTTTTAGATTTCCCGATCTTTCAAACTCATAAAAAAAAAAAATTATTATAGAAATATGTAGCAGTTAATTTAGACCTGTCCAAACAAATAATCGAGAAAAAAATTATCGGCATTCAAAGTATTAGGGAGCAAGCAAAATCTATGCGTTTTTTATATTCATTAAAAAAAATTATAAGTTACTCACATATTAACTTCATTCCTTAAAATGTAACCATTCTGCATCACACAGAGAGCCATAAACAAGATTAATTTTCGAGGCTTATATCAGGCTTTCTATTTCAATTTTTCAAACAACTCTGGTACATTTTCAATGCGCCATTTTGAAAATTTTACCGAAAATTGCTTCCTCCGTTGTTTGACCAATAAATTCATAAACTAAATATAGCATATTATGAAGGAGATGGTCCGTGTGGCGGTCAAGAATAAAATAAATAAGTAGTAACTACTTATTTAATGCCGACGTTTTGGCCCACATTGTAGGTCTTTATCAGTAGCATAAGACTACTCTGTCATACAAAAGATAAATAGGACTGAGAAAATCGTTTTATATTTTCATTTTAAGACGGACTCAGTCTAAGAATAAGACGATTCAGCTAAGAATAAGACGACTCAGTCTATGTCCCTCTCCACATAGATTGTAGAGCCCTGATGAACACCTACAATTTGGGTCGAGAAGTCGGCATTAAATAAATAGTTGCTTTTTTATTTTATTTTTGATCGCAACCCGGACCATCTCCTTCATGATTTACCGTACGGTCAAAAATAAATACAAAATAAAAAATAAAATAAAATAATAATAAAATAGTTATATAATAGTCATAATTTTCTAGTTTAAAAAATACTTCCATTGCTTAAAAAAGATATAAATCCCATAAACGTTGCCAAACTCTGGTACAGTACGCTGTCCAACGATAACTGGTAAATTTTATACCATATATAGCTAATCTTATACCAATTTTACAGTTTTTCTTTTTGGTATTTAGATGGACTGCATCAATTTTGATGTCTTCTCGCCGAAATATAATTTTAAACACGTCTATTTTTGACTTAAACGAATTATTTCTGTCGGAATCAACGTGGAAAAACTTATAAATCGGTATGAAATATGATATTGTTCATGTTTGAGGAAATATGTCTTTAAAATAACTCAAACCAACATTTAAAAAAAAAACACAAGGTTTTATCTTTTTTTCTTCTTATTTTTTTTTCTCGGAATTACTGAATATCATTCCACAAAAATTCATAGACTTTAATAAAACATAATTAAATAAATAAATAAAAAATGGATGGGAATAAATACGAAATTTTTAATTGAATAACAACGGTAATCATCGCTTAAGCTTATGAAAAATTTTCAGTATCAATTTATTGTTATTTTTAATATCAATAGACTTTTTTAGACCTGATACATTAAAATTTAACATTAAAAAAAAACTATTAATGTCTTCCCCCATTGACTTTAAGTACTGATGATGACCTTTCAATATACAAATTAGAGTAGGTTGAACATTGAACATTACTGACATCATTGTTGATATGGTAGACTTCACATAAGCGCTCAAGAAGGGTTTCTTAAACTTACGAAGAAATGTGTTCAAAGGAAGTGATAAATTAAACTAAAGATAAGGATGATAAAAGAAATATAAGCTTTTTTTAAAAGTTAGTAACGGAATACGTACTTTTTCCTCAAAATCATAGATTATAATAATTATATATTATGGGTATATTTTCTTTTTAAAATATACTTATTTTTCCAAAGCCGTTTAATTTTAAATTGAAATTTATTTAATTTAATTAAAAGTTTTATTAGTAATTTAAAAATAAAATAAAATAGTAACGCAAATATTTTAATATAAGTATCTCTCTCCTATAAAACATAAACATCCTAAAATATGTTAACTAAACATGGGTCTAATTGTATCTCAATGTACTGATTTCCATACAAGGAACTATATAAATAACAAGATAACTTTAAATAATTACGAATTTCATTAATAAATCAAGGCACACTAACTACACAATTACTTGAAAATCCAGTGCCTGGTTAGCAAAAAATGTTCGCGTTTAAAAGACCAGGTATGTATTGTCAAATTAAATATAAATATAATTTAGGTCCAAAGTTCTTAGTTATCTTTTTTCATCATTCTGCGAAGGATCGGTTTCACACTGTTTACTTCGGTAAGCCATAAGAACGTAAGAGGATTAAAAATCTGCAAAAAATGTGGAGGGATTATCAACTTACACCTGTTCGGTACAAAGCTTCAGATTACACTCTTCAAAGGAATGCACACCTAGTGTAAGCGTATCATTTGAGACAACTTATATCGCTGTGTCACATAAGAGTTTAATACCTGTAATTCTATAATGTATAATGGAATTTTTATGATGTGGAAATAAAAATAAAAGCTTAAATATCAAAGGCCTCTATAAAAATCTTTATTTTTTTAAGTTGGTTTTTCCTTTTTTTTTTATATGTTCCTTAGACGATTATGTTTAAATGATGCATTCAAGCCAACGCTTCAATCACGTCAATTTCGATGAGATTAATAATTCAATTTAATAGAACGCACTTTTGGGGTAAGTGCGTACGAGGTATATGGAAGACTCACTATTCAAGCAATTGCGGTAGTGGGGCAAGTAAAAAAATAGTTCGATTCCAGCGGAATATTATATTACTGATTTAATTATCGAAAAAGTTAAAAACATGTCTGAGATTCATATTTTAAATATCCAGTGACAATCATGAATGTAGAATGTGAAACATAATTCAATAAATGTATAGAAAAAAAATGTTTTATCTCAATGCAATATTCCGGAACTGTCCCGGCAATGTATGATTAACGATGAGTTTATACTGCATGCATTTCCACCACAACAGAGATCTTCAATTACCCCTACTAATGTGCATTGCTGGAGCAACTGCGTACTTGTTCATAAAAACTAGAAAACTGTCAAGAAGAAATATAACTTGATCAACAGGTTGATATTGATATCTTCACAACTCGTTATACTTCACCTTAGCGAACTCTCGTGGCTGATCTGTGACACATCAGTGTTTAGACTTCATGCTCCCCAAAGGGCTGTTGTCACAAGTTCAGGATTAGGATTTAGCGAGACGATTACGCACCTATCCCACACTACCTAACGTATTAAATGTTATATATATATATATATATATATATAGAGAGAGAGAGAGAGAGAGAGAGATAGATGATATATATACATATATATATATATATATATATATATATATATATATATATATATATATATATATATATATATATAGAGAGAGAGAGAGAGAGAGAGAGATAGATGATATATATACATATATATATATATATATATATATATATATATATATATATATATATATATATATATATATATATATATGATAGAAGATCCAATGACTTTTATTTATCTATTAAATCGCTCTGCCAACCAACCCATTCATTACTACATAGATGAAGCGATTAATAGATTCTTAACAGCTAATAAGATCCACTTCTTAACAGCTTTTACGATGTTAAGGCAAAAATTAGAAAATGAACTTGTAAACACTAATTGGACGAATTAAAAAGGTTCTTTAATTTTTTAGCCGACCGCTCTAGAAGACAGCTACATATTAGCGGGCGAACTACTGCAATAGAGCATTCCTAAATGTAGGCTAATTGTCCCTTTAGGCGAGGTCAATAGGCTGTGGTCACTACTACGCACCGCTCTGACACCAATTTCTATTTGTAAATGACTCTATTATAATAATTATGGAGTGTATATAAATCGGTAACACTTATTTTACCTAGTAGTTGGTATTTACGTTAGTTCGTGTGCAAAGTACCTCTGTCCTCATTCCTTGTTAACTCCAATGAAGAGTCATTGTATCTACATTTTTTAAAATTTGTTTTCTAATAAAATGAATTTGCTTAAACTTACAAAAAAAAAAAAAAAAAAAAAAAAAAAAAAATAAAAAAAAAAAAAAACTTACAACTCTGCGAAAATACCGAAGAAAAGTCATTTTAAAATTATTAATAAAGATTTTAAAATTTCAAATTTTTATATTGTTTGTTGTAAACACTTAATTATAAATTTTTGACATAAAACCTTCTAAACTCCTGAAAACCAAATACCTTACTATTTATAGAAAAAAAAAGGATTTTATACAACGAAAATTATGAGAAGTTATTTGAGCAAGGAATTGGTGGAAATACAATAATAATGCAAACATTGGAAATAAACAATTTCCCTTTTTTATTGCTAATTATAATTATGCTGAGGAATTAATTATGCATAAATATTATATATTAATATATAAATAATATATATTAATATATAAATTATATATATATATATATATATATATATATATATATATATATATATATATATATATATATATATAAAGGTATTAATGTCTTAAAAGATCGACCGCTATTTAAGAAGTCAAATTTTACGTTAAATTAAATGAACAAACGAATTTTAATTAACGAAAATTAAAAATGAACAAAAATAAGCGAATTTAAAGAATTGTTAATTTTTAATAATTTAAATAAAATTAAAAAAATAAATCAATTAAATCGAAAAGCAGAAAAATGAAACTTTAAGGAAAGGACAAAATTAAACTTCATTCTTAATACCAAATATAGGAACCTTAATTAAAACTGTGTGAAATAAACATTTACGATTATATCTTTATAATTTATTGTAAAATTAATTAAGCATAGTAAATAATATTATAAATGATATTTATGTTTCAGAATAAACTGTCTAATTTATGCCCATTTTGTATTTATAGCCTAATTAAGGCTATAAATAATCACGATACATACAAAACTACAAATCTTATTTATTTATATATTTATAATAATAATAATAATAATAATGCGTAAAAATAAGAAAGCCATTTTTTATTAGTTTTAAATATTGAATATTTATTAATAACAGTAGGTAGATAATGGCTCACTTTCCTATAGCTAATACGTCGTTCAGTCGTAATAATACATAAGGCTCTATCTTGTATTAAGCTCTACAGATTTTTATAAACGTGAAAGACATGTAGGTAAGTAACAGAAACGATAATTTGGCAAAAGATGGTAGGCCTGTCACGTAAGCAGAAGGAACTGTAACAGACCTTTCACGGAAGTCGGAACTGTGACTGAGAAACGTAGGACGGTCACATACCTAGTTCTGGATGTCGAGTGGTCGCGTGCATAGGCATCATTACAGTTCACCTAACGGGAAGCTAACTGAAACCACTCTAATCTTGGGTTTAGCTGTTGGGTTTAACTGTTAGGAATTATGTTAATCGGTGCAGGGCATAAATATAATAAAAAATAAATAAATAAAAAAATTGTTTGCATTTTGAATGTGTATTATGAACGTCTGCAGATATGACTGATACCAATTATGATACTATATTACAACGACAAAATTGAAATATGAATTTCTTCTAATCATTTCCTATTACAGTTCTTTTATTTTATTTAATTTATTTTTGTATTGAAGTTCTATTTTTTACTCCTTTGTTATACTAATTCTCGACTTTGGTTTACTTTAATAACAAACAAATTAATAATGTCAGACTAACAAAAAAGCTAGAATGAAGCCGTTCCTCGTTGTTGCAAGAGAATTTCTCACTCCCAGCCAGTTCCTCATTTGGATAGTCCCATATATTATATTTTAATTATTTCTTTATTAATTATTATATATTAAAGAATCTAATATTGGAGTAAGTTTCGTTGACCGTAGATATAATTAAGGAAGAAGTTGTTAAAATTGTTAACAAATAATTAAAGAAAATATAAACAATGTAAAAATTAATTGAAATTAAAATAATGCGTTATTTATTTATGATATAATAAAATGTATAAAAACTATTAATTAAAAAGACTACTAGTATGAAGATTTGGAAGTATGTAAAGCATATCGAGATGATTATGAAGTAACAAGTTATATAATAGATGACAATAATGCTATAAAAGTTGACATTTTTATAATTAAAATAATTATAAAATAAACATAAATATGTTAATCCTTTATTTTATAATTATTTTAATTATAAAAATGTCAACTTTTTTAACATCATCGTCATCATTTACATAACTTGTTACATCATAATTATCTCGATATGCTTTACATACTTCCAAATATTCATACTAGTAGTCATTTATAATTAATTGTTTTCATATATTTTATTATATCATAAATAAATAACGTATTATTTTAATTTCAATTAATTTTTTTATTTTCATTGGTCACTTTTGAACAATTTAACATCATTGTAAATCCTTTATAAAACTTATAATATCATAATTATCTCGATATGCTTTACATATTTCCACATCTTCATACGTATTAGTCATTTGTAATTTATAGTATTCATATATATCATGTATAATGCACTTTATTGTTTCATGTAATTCATAACCTTATATTTACCCTTTTCACATTACTATAATTTTTCATTATTTACAACATTCATTAACTTATTTTTCTTTTTATACTTTTTATATTTTTATCACACTTGTCTTTTCTGTTTATTACCATTTTTTACTGTTACTGGTACTGCCTCAGTCGTTTTCAATGTTATCTTGGTTTTTCTTTTAGGCCTGATGATGGCCTAAGACTTAGGCCGAAACGTTGGCACAGAATAAATAAGTCATACTTATTCGTGTAGTTTATCCATTGACCGCACCCCCCAACCAACTTCTTTCTTATTTATAGTATAACATTGTCGTAGGAAAATAAATATCAATATCTAGCGTATCAATAGTTTTCAAATATATCGAAATAATAGTTGGATATATCAATTAAAAATATCGATATTTCGCAACTCATAAATAATGAAATCATAGATTTGTAACTAGCCCAAAAAAAAGAATTAGTTTATTAGCATTTGTCAATTAAAAAAAAATCTTTACTAGAAACTAAAGAAAAAAATTAAATGAATATATTAAAAATAAAAAAAAAATTAAAAAGAAGGAAGAAAATCAATACTGAATGAATTACTAAAGACCTATCAAATTACATATTAACATTTATTATTAAAAAACATTAATTATTACTAAGAACAAGTGAAAAACGAATTAAATAGCTCAACATAAAAACTTAAAAAAAAAATAAGGAAGAAAATCACAATTGAATTAATAACGACTGAAACCTATCAAACTTATAGACCTTGTACACATTTTTTATTTTATATTATTTGCACGCTATTTTTTTTTTTTTTTTTTGGAAACAATATAGATTTTCGATAGTAAAATTTTAATATCGATATTACGATACATCGAATTAAAACTATCGGAAAAAATATCGATATATTTATTTTAAAATATCAATATTTCGGTCTATCAATATTTTTCCAACATCTCTACTTTATCAATATGACAGATAATTTTTACTTTTAAATTATATTTAATTACCACTTTTGTCTTGTTTGTTACTATTACTTCTAGTTATTTCTAATCTATGCATGTTTGCCCTACATCGTCATTTTCTACTCTAATTAGTATATCATATTACTCTATTTGTTTGATTTTATTTTCAATATTCATTTATAAGCATTAAGATGTAAGCTCATGATTACTTCTTTCATGTTATCCATTTATATGATTCGCATTTTTTGCAATCTTGTCATTATAAACCTGAAGAAAGCCGACAAACTGTTTAATACTTTAACAGCACCCTTAACATTTCCTACATTAATAAGATAGGGCCAGATTAATATCAATTAATTAATCGATTAATAAATGTTTCGCTGCCACGATTTAGCATATAAATCCGGTTCTAGCTTGTAGGTGCCATTTTGGGGTAATAAATCATTATAACCCTGAAATTATGGTTTGGATTAGAACAAACGAAAGGAATACCCTATGCCAATAAAAGAAAAATGCCAAAGGTCTAACTGAGAAAGGTTACCACGCGTATCAAGCTAAGTGACCGACCAGACACCCGCATCATTTAATATACTCCAAGTCTAACTTCCTCGCTATGTCTTATACAGGCATTATTAACTTCGTCTCTGAGAGTATTGTTATAGTCCTCCAATCGTATATTTTACAAGATAATTATACTAATGAAACTGCCCAATTTATAATAAATTTGAGAATAAAATTACGATATTTTTGGAAGATTCAACATAAAGCAATAATATCACTCAAATAGCAATAAATATCTAGCCAGACAACGTTTCACCAGTTCAGGCACCATTAGGATAAAGACGGGATCACATAAATGCAGACCATATGCAGTATATCTCACATCAACAGACTACCCAAATAGAGATGATGACTAAATTGGGGAAACGTTGACTGGCTAGTTATTCACTGCTTGAGAGACCTGAGGATTTGTACTGCGATTCTCTGATAAAATTTTTAGCAGTATTTGTTATCATGAATCATAATATAATTAGTTGTTTTTTAAGATCACTTTAACGTATCCACCGAGAAAGACTTTAACGCTAGACAAGAAACAAGTACCACGGACGAAGGACATTTTCCATTTATCTTCGACAAATAGATGAATTGAGGTCTACGCGTTAAAATGGAACAGGATATACTGAATAAACGATTATTAATATTCGAAAATGAATTTTTTTTATTAATTGAAATTTCCAACTGTATACATATAATACACAACAAGTACATGTGAATTAATAGTAACATACATGATAATAGTTTCGGAATGAACTACCCATTGGTAGCACTTCAATGGATATTAAGTTAGGAGGTCCCGTTGTCATCTTCTTTTCAGACGCATCGGAGGGTTATCGGGAATACATCGGTATGAAAGGTTATGAGCAAGTGAGTTTGTTTAGACAGAGTTTGGACTTAAAGGAGGTATATCTTTTTGGGCCAAATCTGCAAAAAATGGAATATTCAGGTCTTCATATGTAATTTTATTAGTGACATAATAAGGAGTACTAAAGATTCTTCAAAGTATCTTGGATGGCGAGGATTATGATGGCTTAGTAGAGATCCAAAGTATGTCCAAATAGACCTCATAATGGTAGTTAGTGCATATGAGCTTTTTGCAGCAGATTGGAAGTTTACAGCATTTGTAATGTAAATGCTATGGTAATCGGAATCTACGAGCGGAACCTGAAATTTAAACAGAATATAAAATACAATATAGCACCTAATTAAACGTGTATTAATCTAGTCTCAAAGTAAACGACTCAGAAAATCACGACAGGAAGAGGTGCCGTTGGGTATTACTCTTTATCATGCCACGATAACATGTTCTTTGCCAGTAAATTTACAGTTTGTCAACACTGACAGGTTGAATATAAAAAATAAATCAAAATAAGTGCCAATTTTATTAAAAAATATTAAACGATAACAAATACCCTATTTCTTCGTTAATAATGCTTTTAGAATCATTGGTTAGAACCACGAATCATCATTCACTTAAGGACAAAAAAAATGATAAAAGAGTAAATAAATGTCTACATTTGCACTGCTCAATTTTATATATATATATATATATATATATATATATATATATATATATATATATATTAGTTATTATTAAAACATTAAATTGGGCTTCTGCCTCTTAACGCGTGATTTTTAAATAAACAAACTACAAACAATTTACAAACATTTACGGAATCTAAGGAGGAAACAAGAAATTATTGAGTTCTCAACTTTTCTACTCCTGGCATGTCAGTAGCCTAGGTACTTAATATTTGATTCACTAATCATCACTATTTTCTAAGGAGCAGTAAAAATATGAAGAACAAGATAATAGAATTTACTAGATCCAATTGATCTTAAACAATTTCAAACCAATTCTAGAAGGATACGAGGTTCTATAAGAAAATACAACAATACAAGCTTTTAAAAAAAACCATCAGATATAATAACACTAATAAATCTGTTATTGAAAACACCACGGCCGATGTTGGGTTATTGTTTAGGACAATACAGACAATACTAGTTAGTGGAAGTCACCAAGTGACAGAATGTCCTTAACATACATAGCCCGTTGAAAAGTTTTTTTCACAATTCTCCCGATTGATTTCATAGCGCTCAATGCAAGGCTTTAGCAAAAGGTCTCCTATTCATAGTGACAACGTGCTTTATATAATTTAATAATTCATTTTTATATATGTTTTAATATAATAATTCATTAAATGTTAACACATATCTTCAATGGACATTTCACTAATTCAGCTAAATAGATATTCCTTGGGTGTGGTTATCACATGGATACGAGCCATGCAGTAAAAACACCTGAACCCAACCTCACAGTAAAATTGATTTTATATGTTTTCTGAATGCGCCCGACTATTTTGACATCAGCTCACGTCCTCAGCTGTGACAGCACGGATTTGTTTTATAATGTGTCAAAATACTTTTGACAAACATGACATGGCATATTTCCTTTCCTTACTATCCTGCATTATATATATTTTTATTGTTTTTTATTATTTTCGTGCCTATATTTATGCTTTAAATCAGGAGCGGACCCAGAGGTAATTTTTAGGGGAATTATCAGAGCAGGGCCTCAACTTCTTCAACCCCTCTCTCCTTCAATAAAAGTCAACAGTGTTTTAGGTAGTATATTTCGAAATAAATAACATCATCACCAACATTAACATCAGGCGCGTAAGCAGAATTTTTTTTCGGGAAAAATTTAGTAAGAAGATAAGTAATCACTTATGTGTCTATAATCGCCAAATTAGGAGTAAGTTACAAGAATGAGAATACAAATTTGATAAAAAATAATATTAAAAATACAAAAGTCATGTTGGTGGGTATGAAAATAATATTTTTTTCAAAAATTTAAGGAGGGATATATCCCTCTGATACACTCCTCCTCCCCTGCATACGTCACTAATTACCATTGACTAAATTAAAGTCATTAAAATCGAAAAGCAGAAACTATTTTTTACTTCATAGAAAATATTTTGCCGCCCACTAAATTCTGCCGCTCATAGTAAGTTCCCTCTCCCTTGTTTCGGCCCTGTATCAGAGCGACCGCAATATTTAGGACACCTTTGAAACAGGCTGGGATTATGCCATACATTTTTAAAAATGTTTTTTAATGATTATATATATATTCATCCTTAGAAGCGCCAACCATTTTTAATTTGCAATGCATATGTATAAGAGAATAAGAGAAAGATGATACGTAGAATTATATAATATTATGGTTTTATTCCAGTTCAGGAGGGATTGGCACGATATCTCAGTAATTAATAACCCAATGACAAATGATACAGTTCGAACCTATTTAAAACTATTTCGACCTTGATTAGAATTCCATTTAAACGAGTCCAGCGACTTAAACACTGAACAATATAAATAAGTTTTGAGTTTTCATAAGGTTTTAAAAAATAATAAAACGATAGAAGTTCAACACATTTATTTTATTTGAATTAATAAAAAATATAATTACTTTTGACAATTTCTACGATCGATTTCTCACAAGTTGAGCCACTTCCCGTCTGCTAATAATAATAATTGATTACAGTTATTCACTGTTGCAATTAGGGATACTTTAAATTAGCCTCAGTCTTTTTTTTTCTCAGGAGCTATTTTGGGAAGAGAAATTTCCTTCTCCCCTCCCCTTGTGGATCTACCACTGCATTAAATACTTACTGGTTACATTTACTCTCTCATAACTTACTGAGCAGATGAACGCGAGAAGCTTCATTTAAAACCCACAGACCTACAGAAAATTTAGTAACCCCATATAAAATATGGGTATATAAAATTAGTAAGAATCACTAAAAAAAAAAACAAAAAACAGGAGCCATTATGTAATTGATAAAAACTATCAAAATTTTTAACAGTGACGCCAACGTTAGAATCTCAAAATTGGACATAAGGGCTTCCATTCCTTTCACTAATCAGCTCAAAAGACGATGTGCTTTGTTGCCTTATCTTCAGTTCTATTCAGCATATAAGTACAACAAATTTTGACCTCTTTAATATATTTTGATTAACACACTCATGTACGAGAATAAATAAAGAAAAATATTGAGTTGCGCTCAAGTTGTCATTGACGCAACAAGATTTCGACGAACCGAATATGTTTGGACTGCTCTATCAGTTGACTCCATACTCCGGATCGTAAAAGAGAATAACATCACAACTATAAGCAGCCCATATCTGAGTGATGTAAGCAACTGACACTTCTGACTCAGAACCGTGGGCGATATTAACAGGGATAATTTAGCGCTGACAGTAGGGCAAGGTCGTATCATTTCCCTGATAAAGAGATGATGCGCTCGCGTTGTTATAGTCGTCGCTCAGGATGACACGCCACGGCAGCGATTTTAGGTATTATCAGGATATTGCTATCAGCGTCACTTTAGAGCAGAGTCTAGCAATTTCATAATATTGCATAATAATGTAAAATTAACGACAAAATATGAAATCACTACCATAGGCCTGAAAAACAGACAAGGATGGATGTAACTTTAATTTCATGGATTTCTCGCAGAAACAGTTCCTTTTATTAATTATGACTGACTTGCAAAACATTTCAACTAAAACACATAATCATGAATAATTCTTATTTATAATAATTTTTCAACAGCCAAAATGAGCCTTGGCATAAAACGAAATTACTTCGGAATAAACAAACTGAGCAGCTATTGGCAGAATCAGAAACAATTCAGCATATCTCTTGACTATCAACTCCGTAGTTTTCTGTAGGCTGTATGAGTTATTGAAGCATTTTAATGTTGTTTCTGTCAGTAGGGATGTCGGTTTTTGTGGAAAAAAAAGCACTGTTATTTTACCTTCAATTATAGCCGATCGGTTTTAACCGATGCAAATAACCGGTTTTTAGAAAAAACAGAAAAAAAAAATGGTTATTTTAAATGATATAACTTCCCATCAAAACAATTTTAGATGAAGTCACAAATAATAGTCCTGGAATTGTAACAAATAACTAGACAAGACCTTGAATTCAAATAAGTTAAGCATTGATCTTCGAGAAATAACCTAAAAAACATTTAAGCAAGTTATGTGATAGCTATAAACCTCTATAATTAATAGCTGAAAACCTGGAAATAACTGATTGTGGTACAACTTTACTGTGCAGCTACCTTATCTGTAACGGTTGCCGTACTCCAAAATGCTGTCGACTTCCGGTGGCTTAGGGAAGGCAGTCGACAGCACTAATAATTTTAAATAATATTTAACTAAAGCAATAGTAATTTTAATAATTCCGATGCATACGAATTATATAATTGAAAAACAAGTAGTAAGTTAAGAGCGCTAGTGCAGCAACCACTACTGGTAAGGCGGCTGCTTTGTAAAGTACCATTTTTTTTTTTAATAGGATGAATGTCGCATCCTGTATTTATTTTTTCTTAGGCTATATTCTTCAATTCGAAGCATTTTTTTTTTTTTTTTTTTACCATTCAAAGAAGAAGATAGTTAAAAGTTTTTTTTTACAAAATTTATTTTCATTCGTTTTTTCTCATTTTTTTCCGGTTTTTGGTTTTAAGAAAAAACATTTATGACTAATAGAGTAAAAACCGATTATTCGATACAGAAAAAAAAAGGTTATCAGTGTAGTACGTCATTTATGACGTAAAATGGTGCGTACATTATTTTACGCTGAACTAAATGGACTTCATTCCTTGGACATTTCAAGTTTTACCAATCCCACAGTTCTATCACTTATTGGTTTTATAAAAACTTTTTACAGAGTTAATTTGTCAGTAAAGATAATTTTGAATCTCTTCCAACAAACCTGTGTAAAAGACCATATCATCTATTTAGTTCTCACACGAATAAATTAATAAAAACTTTACTCAGCACAAATTATACCATCGTTAATCGCTTAATTCCGTTGTGAGGTCATCTTCGCCAGCCCACATTACCAACATCAAACACTGCTCTTATCATCATAATCTCTTCCCACGTTTTTCTGATACTTACCTCAACTCTTCCCAGGGTTCTGATTTGGTGAGGCAGGCCAATGTTTCACCTTCCATCCGCTTTATGTGACCCAACAATCTTTATTAACAACTAGCTTTTTTGATTACTTGAGCTCCTTACAGATTGAATTAAGAATTATAGGTTTTGCTTTTGATTCAGTTCATAAAGAATAAGAACATTTTCACTGTTAGTTCCAGGCACTTGTACTTAAAAATGAAGTACGAGGACTGAATAAGCCAAAATGGAAAAGTATTGACCTTTGACATACGTTTTTTGATTCCAGTTCATAACATAAAAAAAAAAAATGAATTCCCTACTTGCTCTAAACTTTATTCAAGTACACCATTCATACTATTATCATCTTCCTGCACTTTATTTCACGACATATGTTATGATTTCTGTTAAAGATAGTCCTAGGCAGAATCTCCACTTACACCCAGTGAAGGTGAGTAGCAACTCGATTAGAGAAGTATGCTCTAAAAAAACGGAACCAAGGCGGCAAGGAAATAAACAAAATATGAAACCCAAGCCAATATACGACTATAAACGCCTCCAACGCAGAAGCTAAAGATTCGCTTAACAAAGCGTAGTTTCACATAATATACATTTACTTGTATTTTTGCAATACATAACTAGCTGTGAATTTCAATAAATTAAAAAATAATTGTATAGCTATGATTTGTGTTTGCTACAAAATATCATACGGGCACTATAAGCACAACATATAGGCAATCCGTGGGTTAAATGAATGCGATTCAATTACAAAGAGCTATTAATAAGTTCTCAAAATCTTTACAAGATGGTGTTAATAAAAGGCTTTGCTTCAACCTCTTTCTCCAGAGGGCTGTGGCGACTTCCTTTCTCCAGGCAACACACTAAACGCATTAAAAGTTCCTCCTTGCTCAACCTCCAGAAAATCCGATTTCTCACCAGCCACGGCGCCCTCTCTACTTCAGCTATTATCGAAGGCTTGTGGAAAACTCGAAAGAACAATCTTACACTAACAAAATATGATATTCTTCAGCAAAGTATGCTGAAGATATACCACTCTTCATACGGACCTACAGATGCCAACAGTTACAGAAGACAAACATACCCACTATAAACGTTTCAACAGATCTGGTTAAATTATAATAATTTAGTGATTTTTTTTTAATTTTCAAAAAGATAATTTGAGTTTATATAACAGGAGATAAAGATTAAAGTGTTTTATTGAATAACGCTTTAAACGAACTCAATAATTGACTTTGAGATAGATATCTTGAAGCCTTGAAAACATTTAATAATTATGAAGGTTTTGCACCCTTAATAAACTCATTTATTACACCATAAATAATAAAATTAAAAAATATATATTGTTATTTGGGGGAAAAACGTTTCACGTGTTTCCTGTAAAGTTTGCTAAATGGCGCTTACGCCTATTTAAAAAAGACAACGTCGATATACAGATGCTATTAGCGAAATGGCACAAAAGCTTTTTTTCAAACTTACGATAATTGTGGCCAAGTTACTGTAAACTTTATATAAAATAATTATTGTTTTATTGAATGGATTATAAAATAAGTGATCGGTAATGGTTTTAAAATGAAAAAAATAAATAATCTGACATACTTTCAAACTTCAAGAAAGTTACTGTCCTTGGAACAAGAATGCCCAATAAGGCTGAATTCTTTCTTCAGACCGTTGCTTTCAACAACAGTATAAAGAACTTACAAATCAAAAAATAATTTTTTTTCTTCCAAAAAAAATTATTCCAAAATAAAATTAATTATTAAAAGTTTACCTGTATTCTAGAATGTGTAGTAATCAGAAAAATAGACATACCTGAAAGAAAAAACAAAGAATTAGAAGAAAATTTTATTACATAATGCATGCTATTAACAAGTAAAACTTAATTAATCAGAAATGGTACTTAAAATTATTAATATATCAAGGAATACATTGGAATGTGTTCTAATGTTCAAAAAATAATAGCATTAAACCCAGGAGTAAAGAGTAGTTATCGGAGCTGAGCTTCTTACTGAGCTGCCCCACAGTCTAGTAACGCTAATTATAAATAAAACAATCTACAACATCCACTGACATTCAATGCTCGAGAGAAGCGCTGGGATCTCCTGGAGTTCTGCTTTGTCATTTGGGGGCCAAAGGTTGGTTCGGCGTTCCTTAGACGTAATGTAAATATTGTACATAGGAATGAATGCATAACAGATGATTTATTTTATTTTTACTTAACTTAAATTTTCTTTAACTATTGTAGGTCCTACATTTTGTTATTTTATTTATCTATTTATTTATTTTCATTCATGATGTACACGTTTTTAAAATTATTTTTATTTGTTTTTTGTTACTTTGCACAAATGGGTCAATGGATACTTATAGCCCTAATACCTACTGCTCTTGAGTGCAACAGCTTGGATTATTTTTTAATAAAAACTGATAATTACTCGAAAATAAAAATAATAAAATGTACTTATAAACGTTTTATTAAAATATTTTTCAATTCCACACTTCATATAAAAATTTAAAAAAAATATATAAGTTAAGTATAAATAAGTTTAAGTTTTATTTTTTAGCTGACATGTGATTAGCAGTTGCCAACTGGCATTATAAATAAAAATAAAATACATAAAAATAGCATTAAATACGGCTAAACAAACAGCCTTTCTATTTAATAGTCGATCAATACATCAACGAATTAAAAATATAAACTTTGCTACTGTAAACAATACTAATAAAGTTTTCAAGTTTTAATTTGATAGCTGGCGGGCGCACGAGATATATCTTGCCGCATAACTATCCGATAATTGATCACCCGAAAGTTGGTTATTTAAAAATTATTTATGAATAATTAAAAGTAATATAAATTAATATAATATGTAATATAAATTATTCATAAAAGTTGGACTGAACAATAATTTATTTATTCTTAAGTTATTATGTGCTTAATTAAATTAATTAACTTGTTATTAATATTAAGATTATTGCTATTAACATTATAAGTACTGTTAACGATTTATAACAGTAAACTAAAAATTATAACTTAATTTAATTACAACTTTACTACACAAAAATATAATTAATTAAGCTGTTAACAACCCATGCCATGACAGTGGTTGTTGAGTAACTATAAATTTGCAGCACCCCAGTTGCTGACATTAGAGTATCGCGAGACCATTTTATTTTCAAGAGCTTTGAATGATATATAAGGAACACGGAGTTTGTTTATTTATATATTTCTGTTAATATAATTATAGAAATTACAATCAATCTCAATGCGAGCTTATTAGCATTTTAATTGTAAAATACTAATATTGTACAGATAAAACACATATACTTTGATTGTTTTAATGTTCATCCAATCGGACCTTAATCAATCACTATATGCAGCCGTTTTAATATTCTAACAAGGACATTAAAATTTAGATGGATGTAATCAGCATTGGTGTGCCATTGTAGTCGCTCTTGATGTGGCTCGGCAATATTTTTAATCTCTTCTACAGTAGGTATGCGAAGATATTTTAGCATATATATCATATATATATATATATATATATATATAGCATATATATATAGATATCATATGTTCTGACATACCAGCGTACACCAACAATGCCCTTAAGAACTATATTTCGAAATCATTATAATTTTTATTGTCCATTTACAGACCCAACTTTAAATACTGGCTATTATTATGTTTAACACCCTAGTGGTTTCCTGGTTAAAATTTCCGAAAGAAAAAAAGGCTGTAATTATCGTCGAGTATAACCATGACGCCTTTTTCGTATTGAGGTATCAACGGTATAGAGCAGAAAGAGTATTTGGATAAGTATACTACTCTGTGGAACACCATCGCTTATGCATCTTCTTGTCTTATTAATTGTTACCGTATTTAGATAAACCTAAAAATGTTTATATATTGCAGAGCAGCGTTTTTTATTTTAAGCTATTTGAAATGGAATAATTGGATTTAGGAAAGGTAGATTTAGGATTCACAGCATATTCGGAATTGATGAATTATACAGAGGAATAATTTAACAGCTGCATAATATCACTTGTCATATCTTCCTAATTTGTTAGTCCATATTAGGAACAATTAAAACATGCTTGCAATGGAGATACCGGGGTATATGACAAAACCCATTTATCAATCGATTGAGCAAACAACCCAATAGCTTGCTTGCATTAATTTATGTTACCACGCTTTTTAATACTGAAATCAATATTTTAAGTTGTTATCAGTATTTTACAGAAAATTGATTCTATTCCTGCCAACTACGACCTATTTTTAAGTCAAAAAACGTAGAAGCGAAAAATTAGGATACTTCTATTTATTTATTTTATTATTTTTTTTGTTAATTCCAAAAAATGACAATTGATTTAATTTCTATTACATGGTCCATGCACTCACAACCATACTATTTGTATGATTAGTTTGAGCATACTTTAGTAATGTGAAAATAAGATTAAATAACAGAGTACGTAAAATATAGAGGAACTGAAATAAAATAACCTTAAAATGATATAATTAATATAAAATGATTCATTTACAGAAAGGTAATTTTTTTTGTATCCTTCTGAATGTGACGAATTAACGCATTGTGTATAATATTCATTATTTTTTTAAATGAATTTAGTCCTTCAATTTGTTTTAAAAATAACGATAAACAAAATATACATTTTTATAATGTAATTTTACTATTATGAATTTAATTGTCCCATAACATAATAAATAATAAACTAAATAGAATAAGAAATGTGTGAAACGATTAATAAAACATGCAGAAGGATTTATGATATTGTAATTTCATAACATTAAATATTACTCATTAATAACAAACAATTACATTTTGAAATAATTTTTATTATAAATCGAAATTATGATGTATTTCAATTCTATTCGGAAGAACTTTGAGAAGAAATCATGAATACTACTGTATTGCACTCGGTAATTGAAGCAATTGCGTCGCTGCGATTGGAATGACTTTGTAAAGTATTTTGGCTGGATAATCTTATTACTATTACTTATAAGGGATAAGTATTTTATCTCTATCTCTGTTTCCTTTGTCTGTTTGTGACTAAGTCTTGGTAAAAAAAATAAAAATAAAAAATAGAGGAAGTGGCTCAGTTCAATTACTGAAAATAAGAACTGAATCGTTTCCGCACTCAATTATGAAACAATGAAGAAATTGCATCTGGCATGGCCCAGACAAGAACCCACAAGATTCGAGGTTAGTTACGTGGAAAAGGTCAATGTAAAACGAATATGGAATAATAAGGAAATAAGGATAATAAAAAGGATTTATATGATTTATTTTTATACTTCATGATTAATGTATTTGAAGAAAGTCGAAAGGCTAGTACTTCTAATTTAATAAAGTTAAATAGTGAATGAGAAAGTACGTTTTTATAGTGCGAATATATATATATATATTCTAAAATTGGGTATTCTGCGCATAATGTTTCCAAGGAAATCCGGGCTTTTTTTTTTTTATTCTTTATGTTTTTATTTTTGTTTTCTTTATATTTTTTTGTTTATTCTTTAAGGTTTTTTATTTTTTGTTTTTTATTTTATTTTTTTATTTTATTTTTTTATTTTTAATTAATGGATTGGGCGGTATATTGACAACTGGTATTGACTATTGGTGCAATAGGAAGCGCATCCCGACCCGAGAGAAGGTCATGGTGCAGTTTATCCATTGTACAGGCCCACTAACAGCGAGCACAATGGTCCTCATTAGTCTTCTTTTATAAGACCGTCTCTTTCGCGAACGCCTAGCGGTCATTCAGCTTTCCTTTCAACGCTGCAACCTTTTTTCATTCCTCAAAGGACACGGAAGACTAGCTATATTCGTTACAGCAGAAGACACTAGTTAAACCCTGTAAAAGTTAATGAGGCATTTTTTTTTTCACCTCTGGTTTGTGCCTTCTGTGGGTCTTTATCATTTAGTCGCTACCATCACTCAATTAAACATTTAATGGTTAGCTTGAGAAATTAATAAAAATAAAAAAAGGTTGTCCTTGTTGCATAAATACTCGTTTAATTACAAATTATCATACATTTTATTTTTTATTTTTTTATGTAAGGGAAAGACTTTTTTAATTCCGATGAAATAATTCAATAAGATTCCAGCCTGTGTATGTTTGTACTCGCAAAACTCGAAAAGTAGTCGGTCGATTTTAATCCGGTTTTCACTATCATTTAGAGAATTCCTTCCAGAAGGTTTATATGCATTAAATTTTTCGAAATGCTTTCGTTATTGTAAATAGGAAAAAAATATTTAAAAACAATTGTTGTAGTCATTTTTGGAATACATTTATGGCTTTTCATTTTATAATTTCATCTGCAGCAAGTCAATAGCTGAAACATATATACTAAAAAGAAAAAATACAGCAGTTCTTTAAATAGGCTGTTTCACAATAAATAGCCATTATCCAGCAATTAATTTTTTTTTTGATATATAACTATTTGAAAATAATAAAGCATAGTTATTTTCAAATAGTTCTCATAGTTAGTAATAATTTGAAACTTTAATGTAATAATTTAAGCTTATCACTATTATTTTGAATATTAGTTTTATTTAATTTATCATTTATTATTTACTTCATGAATTTACATTCATATAATTAATTATACGACTGAAATTATTTCATTGGTTCATTTTTAATAAAATCCGCGGACTTAAATATTTGTTTTGAATATATACAAATATTACATGGTATCTAAGTGCTAATTGCTAAAAAGGAATGCTAAAATGCGTTTATAAGAAATTAAAACTCATTCCTTTATAATTTTTTTTAATGAAGCCTGATTATTCTATGGCTGTAGTCAATTAAAGTAGCTTATGTGTACCGGTTTTTTAATAGTACTGTGGGTAAACAAGTTATAAATAACTTCATAAGACATAAAAAAAAGTATCAGTTTCCTCTGGGAAATATATAATACCTTAGAAATAAATCAAAAATAGTGTTGTTTTTTTATTATTAATTTTGAATCCATCTCTGTGACAAGAAGCAGATGGTATTATAGGCACGATTATAGGTCAGTACCGAAATAATATAAATATAAAAATACCTACTCTTTAGTAGGTATTTTATCTCCTAACCAACTCCTTTTCAGTCTTCTTCGGGTAGTTCCTGGTATACATAGCATGGACATGTTTTGTATAAATTTGTTATGTCGGTGACATTTTTCATGAAATATAATACACACACACACACACACATATATATAGATATATATATATATATATATATATATATATATATATATATATATATATATATATATTACGACTGTCAATACAATATATTTGTACGTCAGTGGTAAACCGTCGTTACATTTTCAAAGTTTTACAGTAAATTAAAAAAAAAATGTTTCATATTGTATAAAGAAAGTATTGCTTGTTGTAGATAGTGGCCATTCTTTATATTTGAAGTGTTGCATATTTTATTACCCTATTAGGTCATTTACAATAATTATACTCTAAAAACATTGTCATGTTAATGCAAATAAAATAATAAAAATCAAAAGCAGAAAAAATTGAACTTACGTCAGTTTATATATATACATATATATATATATATATATATATATATATATATATATATATATATATATATATATATATATATATATATATATATAATACACACATATTGTGAATAAACAAAATATTTATGATTCTATTTTATACTAATCGTGTATTTACTTCAATTGTATGGGATATTCTTCTTGGGATATTCTTTGGGGCTAAAGAAAAATCTGGTTTTAAAACATTAGCGATCTTTTCGAGCTCTGTTTAGTATAACGTTAAACACCTGAGAAAAATTATATAGATATTATATAACATATACACCGAAATACGCAGCGTTATGTAAACTGTTGCGTAACTAATAGGACTACGACATAGTAAGAAACTTTATTCTTGCTACAAGGTGAGTGATATAATAAAGCTCAAAACGTCTGGTTAGTAAATATATAATAATTTGTTAATAAATCAATTTTTCTATTATTTGATTTATAATTTATCCATCTAATTAGGATGAATTGTGATCATTATGTATAAATGATAATAACTGCAAATAAATATGCAACGTAGATAATATATTAGTTTTTATTTATTATTGATGCCTTATAGAGCGTGTAACAACCATAACCTTGGCTATATTCAGCGAAAGGCAAGTGGATTATATGTTGATCGCCGTGAGAAACATGCTCTATGATAATTCTCATTATGTAATCGTGGAAATGGTAAAATAGTGATAATAATAAATGTGTATTTAGGAAAACAAATTCTAAAACAAGACTTTAACCTGCACTCTGTATAACACCCTTGGAAAATTAAAAAAAGAGTCGGTTGATGGACCTTATTTAATATTTTCTAGAAAGCTGTAGATGGTTAGAGATGGAAAAAACTAAATTTTAATTACCTGATTAAATTGTCACCGCTAATTGTTTGTAACAATTATATTTTAAATAGTTGAAATGGCTTACATTATGATGGACATAAGACTTTAATATATATTAATATAAGAATTCATTTGTATCAAAAAGAAAAAATTAAAACGAAAAGAAACATTCCTGATATATATACACAGACATATATGTGTATATATAATATAAAGTATCCAATTTATTGGCAAGTCGGTTTATTGCTTCCGCGCTCGCAGCAGATGCTCTTTATTGCTCCTTGTTCAGGCTAGATCTTCCTTTATGGCTGTTTTCAAAAAAAAAAGTTTAGGACTGTTCGCAAAATGAGAACTCTGAGCAGAATAAAATACTGAACAAATATTTTTTATTTGTTTTCAAATAGCCTATGCATAAACTAAGTTATTGAATGATATCCGATTTTCGATTTTAATTAAACGTTTGTTGAACTAAGGATTGGACTAGATTTAATTATATCCCATCCATTTTATTTCAACGAAATTTTTCACGCTTTAACTCATACATTGGGTGAGCTGAATAGTGTTACTGTGTAAATTAATTCAGTTCATGAGGATTATTAGTGATTAGTGAAATGATTACTGCTTTTCGAAGACCACAAAGAGCTCGCTCAAGTGATGAGCCCCAACGTGTCCTTTTCAGTAAAGATCGGAAAAATAATATTGTGTTAAGCTAAGTCCACACCAGTACACACGTGTCTATGGGCTCTCTATAGACTGTCTTGATATATTACTTATAGACCGTCTTCTGAGACCATATATTGTCTCATTGTAGCGTCCATACCTTAATTTGTTTTATTCAAGTTATTCACGTCATTGCTATTTGGGGATTGAGTTCCTGCATGGCCCTAATTTTAAGTGAAAAAGTGCGAAAATACAAACGTTGGTGGTCGTGCGAGATGTTCGTAGAAGGACTTAGTTTTAGTTTTCAATCAATTATAGACATTACAACTGGAATATGTCAATAAATTCGAATTTTCTTTGGATAAAAAACATTTTAAGCTAATATTAATTAGTTAATCATAATTATTATAGTGATTAATAACTACTATATTAACAGACTGATTCATTTGTTTTATAATTCTGGACTAGAATATAAACATTGAATATTTATATGAAATATAAATTATTCGATTCAATTCAACAGGCCATCATATCTATTATAACTTAAGCTCAAAAAAAAGACTTAGTAGCGGGAAAGAGTTTGAAGACTCATCTCAAAAGTTTCCAAATACCATTGCACCTTGTCTAACATTCTGGGAAACCATAGACATGCGGTTTTATGTCTAGCAACGAGTCTACAGTCACATTCGTCTACCCAGTGACTATAGGCAAATCACTAAACAATGTCCCTGAGACCAAAATCGCTTCTAGTAGTGTGGACTAAGCTTAATAGAAAAGTCGCATATTTCGTAATTTAAGATGAGGAAATTGATAGTATCTTCGAGCAGATTAAAGATATGGTTAAGGAACAACGTCCTACAATTGGTTTTTTTCTTTTAATTATAATTTTGATTTATTTAAAAATGACCATTCCTTGTAAATATTTATAACATTAAGGTGATCCATCCAAAAGCCGTAAATCTAGACAATCGATTAATGGAAGTCCCACCTCTGCTTTGATCTATTGATTATTTCGTAACCATAATTGCACCATCATTTGAATAGAACCTGTCGGAATACAAAAATCCGATCATACTTGAAACAATAGCTTGTTAATATGATAACGTTTAGACATTGATAAAAAGGCCGTAAGGTCTAAAGTGAAAGAGGTTGAGCATGTTGCCGAGTGGATTGTGCAAGAGAGGAAGGAGGGAACTGATGTTGCGTCAGTCCTTTCATCCTGTGCCGCTGAAACACCAAATGCCCTGCCATTAGTGGAATGGTCAGTCGTTAGCAACGTTTAGGATCGATAATTATCGTATAAATAGCCTCTCTGTAGTGGGTGGTTTAAATTCGTACCTCACTGGGCCGGTAATCCTACATCTTCAATGCTATTACCGCAAATTTATTTTCCTAAACAATTTGACTGAATTGCTTAATACTATGGTATTTTCCTTCAGCTATGACTATTTGGAATAACTAAGTATCTCCTATTATGAAATGCTTATCTCATGAGTTGGCGCTCGTAATTTTCGCTATTAATAGACATTGTAACTTTTATGTATACAGATCTTTTTAGGGATATATTATGACTCTTCATGCTCATTTAATCGTAGATTTAAAAATCCCTTAAAATTTCTTTAGCATTCCAATTCCTAAGATCGAGTCCGGCTGAAATACAAAATTTATTTTCGGTTCTATTAATGATGGATCATAGATCATGGTGATGGTGGTTAGGGGAGGAAGAGGGAGGGGGAGGGAGGGGGAGGGCTTTTAAAGTGTTGATAGAAAAACATGGAGGTTGTGCGTGATCCTGAACACATTAACTCCTATTAGCTGTTGGTCAATAAACAGTAGGTTCTTTCCAAGCACTGAACCCAAGGGTTACATTGGTAGTGTTTATTTCCTAAATTGTGTAATGATATAAATATAAGACAAAATTAGTAATAAAAATTATTAAGGGACTTAAGAAATTATAATGTATAACCGTGCCAATCAAAATTTTCTTGTGTGATGCGAGTGAACTTTAATACATTCAGAATCAAATTATTTATCACAAAATTATATTTGATTGATTTGGTACACATTGACGCTGAAGAGATTGGTATGACATTTTGAGATAAGCTATTCCTTCTTCAAATGCATCAAGTGGCCATTATATCAGATTCGTTGTAAAACAATTATTTATTTAAAGATGCTTTGTTTAATATATCTATTTGATGATTCTTCGTTTACAAAATTACATTAATTAATTTAAGCATAATTCATTTATTTAATATTTATTTTTTAGAAATTATTTTTACATATACAGAATACTGGGGTTAGTTGGCATAGATTTTAGTTTTCGATTTATCTATTTTTTTTTAGGCAATACTTGGAGAGATTTTGGTGAATGCGGCGGAAGCTTAACTGTTTGGCTAGAAAATCATGTAGGACACATTAATTAAATTCGTGTTTAGGTAATGCCAAAAGCACTTTTCTTAAACGATAGCGACTATGCCAACTAACCCTGAGAGTAGTTGGCATAACCTATAGGTGTTAGTTGGCTTAACATGATATGGATAAGGATACCTAGGCAGAACATAATAATTTTCGTGAAAAATTACTTTTTATTTTATAAAAATATGTATGACATATTTCATGGGTGTGAACGACCTCGGTCACGCTCTCAATTGGTCGATTTGCTCGGTCTGTTTTTCTCTTGTACTTCCACCTAGCTAAAAACAATAAGTGGTTTTTATCCGCTCAGAAACCTAGTTACAAGTCATAATTATTCATTTTTTACAGTAATTGTTTCTTTTTTAATGAACAGTAATGAAGGGATTAGTTCCCATAAGTGTGGGGCGAGTTGTAGCTATACCTACTAAGCCCGTACCTAATTATACCAAATAGCCCACACAGGGATTTCCGAAACAATATGGATACCATACAATCCGAAAGACCAGAAGCAAAAAATATAGTTACATGCATACAGCCACAGTTGATTGCTCTTTCGAAAACCACCGTCACCTTAATTCGATTTAGGGGTTCACCAGAACAAAAATATTTAAGCAGGAAAAAGTTCCTAACCAGAAAAACTCCAGTCAGAAAAACTATGAAACGACGATTATTCCTTTGTGACGCATCCGAGTAGACTGAATTTATGGTGGGTGGTGCACCTTTACATGCACTCTCTACTAGCAAGATGTCAGTGATATAGTCCTACGGCGGACGGAAATAAAAGCAGTTTGCCAACTAGCCCCTTATGTCAAATAACCCAAGTCTCCCCTATATTTTTATGTATTCTATAATACCTTGCATCTTATTATTTCATACTTTTCTCTCATTTTAATTTCAAATTTTCCATCATTTTAATTTTTCATATATAGATTTTTTCATATATTATTATAATTGAGGATTTTCCTATCAAATGTTAAAATATCCACTTCTCAAAAACAAAGATTTTTTTGATGAATTGTTATTCGAACCTAAAAGTTATTCAGTTAGTTAACTTGAAATAAACGGAGGGAAAAAAAAAATCAGTTAATTACAAATCTAATATTTTCCCCTTTCAAATAGGTGCTAAATCAACATTTGCCTAATCTCCATGAGATACTTATTAATATTATTTTTTTTTAATAGTTTTCCAAAAGAGGATAAGATGACTTTTGATAGAAAACACCTCGATTATTTTCACATATTTCATAGTTTAAAACTTTTATAGCTTCCTGTTTGTTATCTTGTTTTGCTTAGTCCTGATGAACGGCTGCAACTTAGGCACACATTAAAATAAGTTATTCTTATTAGTGTGTTTTCTTCTTTCATCACCTCCTTAAAAAACGTCTTGAATGAAAATATATTAAATTAGGTTTTTGACACAATCATATTTTTTTTTATTTTTGTTATTTATAATTATATACACGATCATTGCATTATGCAAGCCAAAACATTGAGAACTGTAATGGAAATGATAAAAAGTTTCTCCTGGAGACCGTTAGCCCTAAAGAAAAAGTTTATATTTTGTTCCAAATTGATCATTAATAATAATAATAAGCTGGAAATTATTATTACAACAGATCCACGAAAAGGCAAACATGACAACATCGTTCCGAAAGAAGGCGGAAAAAGAAAAAAGAAAGATTAAAATAAACATAAGCACAATCGTTTTCGCCGTCACCAGCCGTGTGATTAGAACGAACATTGCAGGCTCGCGAATAATGTAAATCGATTTCTCAACAATTAGCATACATCATTGTTTCCAAAGAGGGTCAGCCATTGCCCAACTAAGTACAATACACAAACATATCCTTCTAGCTTTCGGGAAAACTGGATATCCTGGAGGAAGTATGGAAAAACAGGGCACAGGACATCCTCCGCAGCACCGGATGGACGCAATGGGCCTCAAGGTTTACCAGAACGGCCCCGCTCTCGTTGTTTTGAGGTCTCTTCTAATAAGACATCTTCCGGAGCTGTTTAGATCTTCGCCGGTAACCGCAACCCATATTAGCTAGCCAATTCACTTAATGGTTCATGTCAACTGCCGTTGCTCTAATTCTGAGAATGCTAATTAAAAAACGAGTTAATTATCTAACGAGGTCAACAATATGCTAGTGGATCTTAATCAGAATTACGATGGTAGAACACAAGCCGTTCATCAGTAATGCATTGGCCTTAAGTGTCTTTGACCATTTAATTAAAAGAATGCACGAATACCATTATCTTCTGGCCTAAATCTTGGATATGATAATAAAAAGCAAAAAGTTATTCTACCTATAAAACTAATATAATGACAAGCTTTATTACTACCAATAAAAATAATAATGATAACAATTGCTACTGAACACGAAAATAATAGTGAGGAGCTTTCTCATAGGTATTGACATCCAGGAAGGACTAAGCCCCTCAGGCACATGTACTAAACAGTATAAAAAACACACAAAAAAAAACACTAAACCTTTGGTTAGAATTAAAAAAGGAATTAAAAGTTACAAAATAAAATCTTCAAAAAAATAAGTATTATGATAATAATTAATTAACTTCAGAAAGTTTTTAAATTATAAATTTATAATTAATGTGTGCATAAATTTTCCTTAATTATTGTTTTCTCATTGATTTCTAGGCTTTTTTTATATACATCTTCAGAATCTTCCAACTCTATATATAATATAGTCCCAAATTTTACTGGTTAATTCATTAATCCTTATAGTCTTCTAACTCATCCACATACTATATAAATAAATATATACATATTTTTTGTTGTCACTTATAACAATGTTTCCATAATGAGGATAGAGATGATAAATAAATGATAATAATAATATGAAGAAGGCTTAACGGAACCAAAGGTTCGATAACGACGCCACATGCATAACACAATCAAAAGGTCCTACCACTGTTTTTCATTTTCGTTAGTAACTTTTCCTTTATTTTGCTCTAAGGCTCTGACGCCCATTTTGGTTTAGAATCTTTGTAATCGATAATGATAAAATATATATATATATATATATATATATATATATATATATATATATATATATATGTAGAAGAGATTAAAAATATTGCCGAGCCACATCAAGAGCGACTACAATCGCACACCAATGCTGATTACGTCCATCTAAATTTTAATGTCTTAGTTAGAATATTAAAACGGCTACATAAAATGATTGATTAAGGCCCGATTGGATGAACATTAAAACAATCAAAGTATATGTGTTTTATCTGTAGAATATTAGTATTTTACAATTAAACTGCTAATAAGCTCGCATTGAGATTGATTGTAATTACTATAATTATATCAACTTCATTCCAAATTTGAGGTTTTAAGTTTCACAATAGATTGAATCCAAAAAATGAATTTTAAAAAAATCCGTCATTATTCTCCGAGACTACTGGGTCAATCTGCTTCAGATTTGGCACCTAAGACAAAGGTCATACAATAATGATCCTCGGAACTCGTCATCGAAATTATCATCCGTAATTCAAAATGGCGGCCGATGAGATATTTTATACACCATATCTCAACCACTTATGGAGATGGAGGAAAAATATTAGGAGTTTTAAAATCATTAAAGCACGGCATAAAAAAAAAAAAAAAATAATTTCTTATTTTTTAGTACTAATAGAACGATTTCGAAACCATTTTAATAATTTATAATAAATTTAAGAAATATATAATAAACCATTGTGTAATAATTTGCAGTATTTTTTGTTAATTGTATTATTATTCTAAGGACGATATAGTTTGGGGGTCATTATTCTAACGAGACTTGTCTCAGGAATAAAGAAGTAGAGAATATTATTATTTCTACGTTTGCCATTCAGCTCAACAACTTTACAAGCCCATCTCATTTGCCTTTATGATGTTACTTCATTATTTTAGTAAGTGACGGGAACGCAATTCGATGTCTCATAATTCTTCCAACTAAATATTCTACGGTATTGCTTTAATTAGCATACTTTAAGCCGTTTTTATTTTATGTATCATGTTCGTAAAAAATAGAATGAAGAATTGTAATATAATAGAACTATTCAGATTATATGGTATTGTGGATTTTCAACTTATACCGCAAAAGGCCATAGGAAAATATTCACTCCAGCTGATTACGTGTAGGTATCTAATCGGTTTTAAGGGTTTAAGAGGAATCTAAAGTAAAAACTAGGAGAACGTAATGCTTCGTTTTGATCTATTGCCTGATCCAGATATGTAATGACGTTTCTTGTGCCTTAATAATCATCTATAGTTAATTTAATGAATACTTATAAAAGGTAAAGATAAATCAGTAAAAATTAATAATATATTATTTAATTTTTTTGTTGCAGCTTCTTAGTGATGAAATAAATCTCATTCCAGCTCTCCATATTCATAACATACATAAAACATATTCCTATACTAAGCAAATTTAAACTATTTAAGAATAAGAATAATTTAATAAGCATAGTTATAAGGCAGACGGGGAGATATGTTTATACACACACACACACACACACACACACACACACACACACATATATATATATATATATATATATATATATTATAGAGATATTTACATATTTATATATATTTCACAAATTGAATGAAAATCGTTTATCTGATAACCTCTATGGCTTAAAAATTGGCGGAATCTAGTTTAGGCCTAAAAATCTATTTTCGCCATGTTTTAAGCCACAGACCTATTAAGATTAAAGGCTTTAGTTCTAATAGCAAAAAAAAAATACCACAAAAAAGTGAGCTACGAGGTTATTATGTGAGGCCATCCATAATTTAAACAGTATTACAATTTGAGTTTTGTTTACAATTATTATCTCTTTTTTCCATGTATATTATTTCCTTTATCATCAGATAATTAAAAAAAATAAATAAATAAATTCGATTAAATCATCACACTTTGAAATAATATCCTAAGAAAATTTCCTTAAGTGGAAAGGAAGTTTATTTGGTATCCTGAAGACGGAAGGCACTGCATACAGATGACATAGCCCTCTCAATAGAGCTATCATCCAATCTAAGGGAACCGATTACACCATCGGAATTTGCGACCCATGCGCACAATATACTCGCTGCGTTCCGATCGTGCTATCAAGGCCCGAAGATATCGAACAAGAGCATTGGTTGGAACCAGGGCAATAAGCATTTGTTCCTTCATAAAAATATCTAATAATCATATAGAAAAAAAAATTATTGATTCAACATTGAGAACTCTGACATTAAGGATGTCATTGAAAATTAAAGTGTTAACTTATGCAATGGCCGAAAATAAAAGGATACTTAGTACAAAAGTTTTAGACCAAATCGTTTATTCTGAACCAAAGCGGTTATTAAACCCGAAACCGGTTCGGATATAAATGACCGGTTTAATTTCTTTAACTATATATGAAATATATGTTTTAAGGTCCACTGATTCCAAATAACTAAGTCTCGCAAAATGGTCAGTGTGTCCGTGAGTATGCGAACAGTCTACCTCAAAAACGAAGAGTGGTACGAAACTGAAATTACGTATTTAAGATAGATATTTGCCTGTGATATTACAGCAACTTTTTCGTAAAAATATACCAACCGGAAGTGCCACTTTATATCAACGATTTTAAATTTTTTTATAATTTTCTCGAAAACGGCTCTGACAATTTTGATGAAACTTTCTTAAATTATTCTTCGTAAAGCTCGTTAAGTTTTCATATGAGTAGTAGATTACCGAGAACATGCAAGAAAAAAAATTGTAATGAAAAGAATATTATATTAGCGCATAACTCAAAAGTATGCATTTTATGGTAAATTACGTACGTAATCATATGAGAGATAATTAAATTCTGTAATTAACACAAAAGGAATCATCGAAGTCGGACCAGTATTAGCAAAGATACAGCGTATTTTATAAGGACTACAAGACCATAGCCGGAAAGCCGAGCGCGTCTGAAAGGAGACAGATGCGATCGAACCTCCTCCCAACAAGCCGCCAACCTGCTGTCAACAATAAGCTCTGTAATAATGTAATGTAAGAATATAAAAGTAGAAGTAACTTTATAATTTCTACTTTGATATTATTTAATTGGAAACAAAATGATTCCATGGAAACTAAACCGAAACTTTTAAAATATATTTTCAGCATGAAAAACCTAAAATATAAAGTGTACAGAGTTGCCGTACTAAAATTGTTTCAAAAATATTTTATTGTACTTTTGTGAGAGAAAACGCGAAGAAGTGAATGTTGCTGAGTTTATTTCAATTAGTGCTTATGTGAACTCTTTAAAATTATGTTAAAAAGATTATTATTATAGAGTGGTAAGAGTTGTGTGATGCGCGCACCGCACCAGATTTTACGATAACTAGTATTTCTCTATAATCGATTTGTCCGATAAAAGCTTTTACAACAGCTTGTACTGGCAGTTTCGAATTCTCTGGAATCGAAGAAACTGATGTCAATGGAAGACAGGAAACGACCTCAAAGCGGTAAATCCAGACCGCAAATAAAACCAAGAAGCGGAACTCAAAGAGCTACGGTGGGAAAACGAAATTGTGGTAAAAGGAACTCACTGCATCCATGTGACAAGGAATTGCATCAGCGACATTACTCTTAAATTATACCACATTATAATGTGTGGTTATAACCATCACAAAAAATTAAGAAACGTTAGTAAAACATACAACATACACCTTATTTGATATTTGGAAGAAAAAAATATCGAAAAGTACGGTATGTGGGGACAAAAAGACTACCTTGGGGGCAAACACTAACTGGGCGATATTTTCCTTGGCAATTGTGATTTTTGTGGTTCAAAGAGGTTCCAAGCCTGTTTTATCCAGTTGGATGAATACTCATGGAGGTGGTTCTTCTACGAACGAAGAAAATAAGAAGTCTGTTTTTGGCTAATATGATGGAATTTTTATCGTCATTGAGAAGAGTATTGTGACATAATGGCTAAAAATATTTTTAAATTCGTAGCAATCATTAACACATTAATTAGCCTTCTTTATCCAGCACTATCGTTTTTTTTTTTTAAGTTAGGTCACGGAACAAAACAACCTCTAGATTACCCGTTCATCTTTTGGGGCAAACACTACCTCCCATCATGGGGTAAAAACTAGCATCTTTAAACTGCTATTCATCTCTAGAAATGAATACCATATTTACACCATTAAACATTAAGTGGACTGTGATTTTTCCTTTTACTGTAACAGTGTTACATTCTGAGGAATTTAAGAATTTATCATAACTTAATAAATTCCTTAGAATGTAACACTGCAACAGTAAAAGGGATAATCATCAGAAAGAAGATGGGAATCCACTGGTAACTATTAAATACTCATAAGGGGCTATGAAAAAAAAAAAGAAAAAGAAAAAAGTGGACTGTGCAGTTGATGATTAACGGAGTAAAAAATCTCTGTGAAAAAATATAAATGCAAGTTCATCATGACTGAGGAGAAAAACACGTCTGATGGAAATGTACCAACAGAAAACAGTGGACTTCCTGTCGATGAAAAGGAGTTTGGAGGGAATGAGCCAGCATCCAGAGCTCCTATTCCACAAGGTGCTCTTTTGTCCACTCAAGCCCAAAGCCACTGAAAATATTTTAGTTTACCTCACTTTTTCCAAAAAATATTCTAGTTTCATTTCTTGAATTACATTGCTATTTTTTATTTTTATTTTTAATGTGACAGTCACTATATACATATATATATATATATATATATATATATATATATATATATATATATATATATATATATATATATTGTCAATATATTTAGTAATGGTAATTATTTTATAATGCAGAATATTTACGATCGAAAAAAAAAAAATCTTTCCCTTGCAAAGTATCTTCATCCATTATGAGATTAAGCTTTTAAACTGAGAAGAAACAATTTATTTTTATTTGTGCTTTTTGAGTAGAAATAAAATATTGTTTACGACTATTTTGCATTCAAATGTAGATATTAGACGAACCTTTTGAGATGTGCGACAGAAACTAACTTGAGAATCCTGTGGTAATAAATGACCCATGGCGTTGGGGTAAAAACTAACATTTTCAGAATTTAGTAAAAAATAAATTTCGAAGAACAGAACCGTCCTTCCCCGTCCATTTTTATACACGACACCCAACGATATAACATTAAAAATTCAAGTATAATTCAAGGATTTCAAGGCTATTAATTGTAAAATTCAAGGCCCTTTTTCGTAAATTTATTGGATACAATATTAAACAAAATTGGAACCATGAAATGTTGTAGGACTCTTTTCTGTTTATTTATTAATTATTTTCTCTACTAAAACATTTACAATTAGATGGTTAAGAAATTTTAATATGCTCTTTATGTTCTTAAGAATTTCCGTCTTCAAGCGTGTCCAGCTCAACAAAAAAAAACAATATATATATATATATATATATATATATATATATATATATATATATATATATATATATATAAAGAGTGGGAGAGAGATAGAGAGAATTATTCTCCAAAGATATATATATTTTACTTTCATTAAGGAAATATGAGGAAAGTTGAAGAAAATTTCAAACCATAAAAAGTAACTTTATTCAACAATTTTTGGTGTTAGTAAATGTTTATTTCACGAGTCCTAGAATCTTAAATTATAATGAACGGGAATAAAAGAATGAATAAACGTCTTATACAACCGTAAAAATGAATTAATAAAAATCTGTAACGACCATTACAACGCTAAAAGATGGTATCTTTAATTAGAACTGAACTGAAAATAGAGCAAGACTTTCCTCTAATTTACATGAAAAAAGAAAACTCCTCGGCAGTTACGGGCTTCCTTTTCCAGAAGGTTGGGCGAGAAGAATGTCCAGATTACGGCCATTGTTTCAGAAGTATCTTTCTGCCCTTCCGTGACCCGATTTTCAAGGGCTCTTCTCCAGTGGACCAATCAAGACAGCACTTCACCGACTGCCCCTATTAGAAACCAACTCAACAGTAAAGACAACAATGGAGGATAAGTTTAAAGTATGAAATTAATTTTAAGATAAACTTTATCAATATTTGGACAAACAAGAAAGCCAAATACTTCTAAAACAAAATAAATGATGCTATATCATTATTAATTCTATCTCTGTTCAGGGTTCCCAGCGATATAGGAAGGAAAAATTCAAGCATAATTCAAGGATTTCAAGGCTGTAAACCGTATAATTCAAGGTACTTTTCGTCAATTAATTGGATTAAAGTTTAAACAAAATTTATTGGATTAAATTTTAAACAAAATTGGAGCCATAAAATGTTGTATTTGGTCGGATTATGATAAAATTTACAATTCGGATTCGATAATGAATTTGAATAATTATAAAGGTCGTATACTTGTTGTTTGATAATAAAAATTGTAATAAAAAAATTTTAAATAATAGTAATGGTGTTAAGTATGTTTTGTAAAATATTTATTTAATTCATAATTTTTAGAGATGATGGATATGTCAAAATAAGGAAAAATAAGAAATTCAGAACATTTAAAATTATAACACCTGCTGTATGTTATGATAGAATATTTAATATTTTGAGTTATTATTATTATTATGAGTTGACAGCAAATGGAATTTGAAAATGGCCAATCATTTTGTAAAAAAAAAAATGCCAATCGTTATAAAATAAAATAATGTTTTAAAATAATGACTTTGCAAAAGGTTTATTAATAAAACAAATGTGCTTTCGAGTAGGTTTTCCATTTCTTAATCTATGTTGATTAGTATCATAAATTCATTTATCAGGTTTTTGCATTTTAGGGGTCAATAAACTTAAAAAAAAAATTAAGGGTAATTACTAGCAATTTTTTTTTATTACGTTCGTTCAGCTATTGTTTGCTGCTGCTATCTGTTTCCCATGTTTTTTTACTGCAACGAAGTGGAATAAATAAATACATAAGTTTTATATTTTTTTAAATCGTTCTCGAATTGACCCTTCTAATCGCTTCAGCATAAACGATTCATTAATATGTTCAATTGAACTAATCTAAACGAGATAATCTTTCCCGGAACAAAGATTATTTTCAACTTATATCGTAAGAAATTAATAATATTAAGAAATATTATTTAATTAATTAATCATTAAGAAATAATTAATATTTGGACCAGGACAAGGATTATTTTCAACTTAAACCATTAGAAGAGAGAAACACTTAATTATTAAAGAGATGTTGCCCAACTGTATTGGGTTGCTATACACACAGCATACTAACATCATATTGAAAATTTGTAAAACTTATAAAAATATGGCATAATTACAATAGTCATAATAAAAACTAAAAGTATATATGTTCTTCTTTTTTTTTTTTAGCGGTTTTCATATAATTTTCTTCTTTTAATTTTGTTTCCCTTTTGCTAAATAAATTCCTTCTATTTATCTTTATAAACCTCTTCCTGTATTATATCAATATATAATTTAATAATAAATATAATTTAAAAATTCTTAATAAAACATTTTGCTTATAATAAACGAATAAAATTTCGCACATTTGTATAAAATATAACTAAAATTTAACATTTAATAAATATTTACAAATATAATAAAACATAAATAAGTAGTGTCATATATACTTGTCCAATCATTCAACCTTTTATGAACTTTGCACTCCATTGGATACCATACATATCATTTTTTGTTATAATTTTCTTTTATCCAAATAAACTAGCACGCTTTATCGGTCCCAATTGCAGATGGAATCCATTAAATCGCCTAATCTAAGGCGAGACCATGCACAAATTAACACTCCTCATTATCGGAACAATAGCAACGCGGTTACCATTGTACTAACGAACCATTGTCTGAGAAGGTCAACTCACAATACACGTCAGAGCACCCAATATACTCCTTACTCCTTCCTCCTCCCTCCTCCCCCAATACAAAAAATTCGTCAAATATTTTTTAATTACTAGGATTACTACTAATTACTAGGATCTAGAATTATATTTCAGAATTTAAAGTAAACAAATAAAACTAAGAATACTAACATTAAACTATGTCCTTTGGTACACGATAAAACCGAAATGGCGGAATACTAAATATTTGTAATAATTGATATTACATAAGAAAAGAAAAAAAATATATATATATATATACATATATTTTTTTCTCCTTTTAATTTTTAATTGAAGATATTTTATATATATATATATATATATATATATATATATATATATATATATATATATATATATATATATATAATATCTTCAATTAAAAATTAAAGAAAAGAATATATATATAAAAAAAAATTTTTCATTGCACAACATGAAATACAGAAGTTAATTGTTTCACCGAGCCTCAGTCTTTAAAAATATATATACACACACACAGATAAATATATGTGTGTGTGTGTGTGGTGTGTACATTTCTTTATTTGTTGTTTAAAAGATTTTTTCCTTAAGATATAAGGATTGATTGATCTAATACATAAATAGTCAGCACAACTCAAGCGTATCTCAAATGTACCATTAACTTTTCAATAAAAGGAAAGAGCTTTTCTTTTTTTGCTCATTACTAATATAAAACCGATTATATTACGACACATGTTTTGTTTTAAGAAACCATAATTTATTTCTTTAAACATTTAACTGCAAATTAAACATTTTCTTCTTTTGTTTTTTATTAATGTTAATTTAATGAAAATATTTTATAATAAACATTCGTATCGAAAGACACTAAAACATTACCATACAGGTAATAATGCTTAATTGCAGCATGGAATGTGTAAAATTTATAAAATGCACGACTCTCCGTTAGGGTTACTATAGAAGGAAAACTAAAATTTAACAGCCATAATAATTTTATTAAAATAAATTATCCACAGGAATTACACGTTGAGAATTGTTACTCACGGACATATGTCGCCAATGGCCAAGAAATCGATAGCTCTTGGCGCGTAGAGTGTGCATATTCACACAGCGGTGACGCATTAATAATGTCGTATTACTAAAATAATAAAAGTAATAAGTTTTTGAACAATAATCATTTACATATTAATTTATGTTTAGTAACTTTTATTGGTGCTTATTTGTAATTTTACATACATTGGAAAATTTAGCTGAATAATAGAATGTGATTATTATAGTTTAAATGTATATTTTACTCACTCTATTATCCAAGGGACAGGACATATCCATATCGCCTACCTCTCCCCCCCCCAAAAAAAAAATATATTTCGAAATTTCACTTGGTTTGTTTAATCTTTATACCACATATTTATACCACAAACCAAGAAATAAGTATAAGAAACATGTCGTCGTACTCTGGCTTTAAGTATTCCTAAGCAAAGCCGTTTTTGAAAAAACTTAAGAAGTAGATAGCGGTTAATTCGGATAAGAAAAATCTAGTGGTATCAAACAGTATTCTAGGATAAAACCGTTCATCGTAAGAATCCAACCGAAACGTAGATGGGAGAATTATGTTATGTGACCTTAAATATATAGAGGTTAAGTGGAGAAACGTATATAGCCAAAGATTGATTATGTTATTGGTATCGAACCTCTGGGTCCGTAAGGCCTAGCTATTATTACAGATTGTAGGAATATAATTACTTATAGTAAAATAGTAAAATTACTATGACTTTAATCATAAGAATTCATTTACTAATGGGGATCAATTAATTAAATTGATTTACTAATTGGGGATGGCAAATGATGCTTCAAAAACATCGTTGTTTTCACAAAAATCGTCGATATTTTTATTTTTATAAACAATAATTAATTATTATCGTAGATTCTAGCCTCCGAGATTTGAAATAAAAATCTTTTGAGATATTATAAAGTATATCTATATTCGTCTTACAGATAATTCCTTGAGGGAATAAGAAAAGAAAGAAATATAGACAAAAAAAAAAATGTGAAAATAGTAACATTTTTTTTTCTTATCCAACATACCAATACTACGAAAGGAGAGTTTATTTAAAGACGTACCATACATTGCCCATGCGCATAGGTATTGCATGAGTAAACACATATGCCGAGTTTGTTACATGGGCAAATACATAATGATTAGCCGCATATTATAATAAACCATACCTTAATAATGGAACAGTGTAAAAAACGAATACAATAAGCCGGAAAAATTAAAAATGATTATAAATGTATAGTGTGATAAAATATAAAACAGTCGAACTTCTGCATATCGAACTTCCGTATTTTTTATTTTTTTTATTTTTTTTAGGAATCTTGAATTTTATTAGAAAAAAATCTTTAGATTGAATAAAATTTCTATATATCGAACAAAAAATTCCGATTTAAAAAAATATAAAATGTGATAGTCATCAAAAAGAGCCCTTAGTTCACGTACATAAGAATAGGTAATAATTAAATAAGAAAAAAAAATGTTCGGATCGGAAATTCAGAAAAGATCATCTTGTTTCAGAAGAAGCATAGGAATACTTAAATTATCTGAACCTCTTTCCTTACATAGAATGAAATTTTCATTTTAAAGTCAGTTTAACTTTGCCTTTCTTGTTGTGAACAATGCTCCTAAACATGACTTCGGTGATAAATTATACACAAATAGATATTAGAAGCTATCTTGCGCTAAAACATAAATAAATTAATTTTTATGAATGTTTGAATATTTTTAATCCATATCCTTAATAAATTATAAATGTAGATTTGTAAAAAATCTGCAATCGCAGATGTAATTTGTACAATTTTTGAAATAAGTGCTATTGATCGTTCAATTTTGTTTTTCTTTAACCATAAAAAATTGTCATTGATTCATCATTAACCACAAAAATTTGCCTTCGGTACTTCTTCAACCCTAAAGAAAAGCTGTAATTGTTTTTAGCCTGAAATGGGTGAAAAATTGTAATTTTTCAATATATCAAATTTTTTCAATGAAACTTCATTTTTATACCGCTGTATCGATAAAAACTAAGTATGACTTTCAATATTTTAATTTGTTTGCCATTACCAGTACATAATATTTTAATTTAAGAAACAAAAACTGATTTATAAAAATTAGCGAATATTGATAGGCAGTATAAAGCAGGGTTTTTTTGTGATAAGAATAATATACCATGATTTATTAGTCTCTGGTATTTCAATCTTGTAAGAAATCTAGCATAAAAAGTCACATAATCTAACGGTTGAATTAATTAAAAAAAAAAGTACTGCAAAACCCAATTTAAAATAGGTTTATGATATCCACCTGTATATTAGCAATTAGAATTCAGCCTGCATAAATAAAATAAAAGTTTAAAATATCTAACGGTACAACAAGATGGTCACGGCCGTTCTGTTAACACAGCAAAACGAGGAGAAAAACCTGGATCAATTGCTCCACAAACAGCTACGGACCGTTCCATTCCAACAGTAGAAAAAACTGCAACGGTCCGTTAGCCTCCCTCTGGCTATAAATATAGAAATTTAGGAAGTATTTCATCGTATCTCATGAACCACTTAAGGACGTATATATATATAAATATATATATATATATATATATATATATATATATATATATATCTTACACCACATAAGGACCGTTTACAAAATATATATACACGGTGTTTATGGAAGAAATGCCAGTAATTGAGGGAGGTCTAACAAAAATGCAGTTCAGTACCGCCAACCGCAACTTTTTATCTCAAACAGTTTTCGAGATAAGATTTTTTAAATGTTTTTTTTTTCTAATAAAGTTCCAAATTTCACTACTGTAGCTGAACTTCTCGACTTTATTTGAATCTACGATAAATTTCCTCGATAGCAACCAATTTGTAGAATAATATACCTTGGCAATATAATATATAGAATGGCAGGCAAATCAAAGTAAACAAGTAAAAGCGAATCATTTTCAGAAATGCTCGGTTGAATCTCGCGGAATGAATTCTCTAGCTACCGCCTTGGAGAATTAAAAAAAAGTTGCCTCATTTTATCACCCGACTTACGATGTACGATATACCCAACTTTGCGAAGCTAGTCTAATTTCAAAGACATATTGAGGTTGTGAGGTCAAAAAACGTTCGGACACGTTAGAGCGATTTCAGCTCATTTGATCCGTTTGGATGAAATGAGATGAAATTAGGGTCGTACGGTTGTTTCCTAGGCCAAAATTTCGGCCACTATTACGGTATAAAAAGGTTTTAAGAGAATTTTGCGAACTCGACAGCCCCTCCTAATTGACTTAGAGGGTTAAAGATTTGTATGTGAAGTGAGTTGATGTACATTTGGGGGTCTCAACTGTTTTTTCCAACCATTATTTCGATATTTTTAATTTTGTAATTTAATGAAAATACGATCTAAGTGACGGAGCTTTGCTGTTTACGCTTGTTTTTATTTTAAAATGTTTTTTTTACGAGGAGTGATCTCTCTATTATATAATCACCATCACGAATGTTAATACCTATAGCTACTTTTCAGGAAACCAAAAAAGAACTTTACATTTTACTTTTAACTCTCCCATTGCGAATAAATATATACATATTTATTTTTTTATCCCTGAGTCTTTATACTTTTTTTAATCCTAAAATTGTGTTTATAAGATTTTATTTTGCGAAAAATGCTTCTGATATATTACTAAAATTAAGGGATCCGAAAAATGCGATTTTTCACATTTTTTTTTTAAAGGTGCTACGATAAACAAATTATTTTTTTAGAACATTCCTACCTCCTTAAAGCAGTAAATATTTTTTCTAAAATAGCATTAGTTTTGGTTGCAAACTGAAATTAACGGTATCTTACATCTTCCATTTCCATCCAGCAGGGTGAGATTAATAATATTTTTGTTTCCCAAGGGTTAACGAGAAGAGATCATCATGAAAGTACTACCGCAAAGTTTGATAAAGCCATCTTAACTCAGCATACCAGCAAGACTTCTCAAGTCTTGGGCTCTCAGCGCCTGGGAACTCCACAGATTAGTATTATGAAACTATTTATTAATCCTTCGAGTCTTATCGTCAGCTCAACAGACAGTTCCTCCCCTCCTCTTAAAACACTAGAGGAGGCAATAATACAAGGAGATTATAGTATAGTTTATATACTTTTTTTTACTCATCAAATCCTTCGGATAACATATTTACAAATAAGGAATGCAAACCACTAAGTGGAAAAAATTCTGATAAGATTCAAACTGTCAATCTCGTCTGAGCGTGCGTTGAAAACGGTTTACTTTATCACGATTTTGATTTTGGCTTATTATTTTCAATAATAAACCTTTGTACTCGACAAAGAAAATAAATTTAGACACCTTTCCCCAAAAATTTGAATTTTTATTTTTCAAGGTACGTAAAATCCGAAATAGAATTTTAAAAATTCGCCTGCTCGCCGCCCTCGGCTTTTTCCGGAGACTAGTGGACCGACTTTTTTTTTTTTTTTTTTTTTTTTTTTTTTTTTTTTTTTTTTAAGATTTGGCACTAAAGTCACAGATTCCCCCAGGACGTTCTTCGGAACTCGGCATTAGCATCCGCCATTTCGTTTCAAAATGGGGGCCGATTAAAGGTTTCATATGCCCATACCTCGGTTAATTATGTAAAGTGTTTAGGAATTATTATATCAAAATCTTTTTTGGATATACGACTATTTGGAAATAATAAACCATTATGTAATAGTTTGCAATGTTTTTAGATTCAGGCCCAAAAAATAAACGTAGGTATTCTATATTAAAATAAAATTTAAAAATAATTTAATTTTGCTATTTAATTAATCAGTATATATAATTCTCTCTGTGAATGTTTTAATATCTGTTAAGTATTTTTTCTTAATTAAAAAAAAATATATATATATATATATTTGTTCATGCAGGCAAATTAAATTACAGTGTCTGTCGTATAGTGGTTACATATTATGCTAGAAGAAAAAAAAACAACAGAAATCATGTGGTGACTGGTAAGCAATGTATTGATTTTTTTTTTAATCTGATCCATATATTAAGATTAATCTGTATTAATTTAGTCGAGCTGAAATTTACCGTTATATATATATATATATATATATATATATATATATATATATATATATATATATATATATATATATATAAGATAGATAGATATATAAAATAAGGTTAGTAAACTTTAGTAATAAGGTTAGTAATACTTATCCTTCCAAAATGTCATAACCTGAACTCTAAACCACGCCCTAGAGATTGAACGCGCTGTGTCTGACATGTGGTTCAAACGTCCTGAGGTTGACAACCTCAGCCAAAGTATGAAGTGTTTGGCAGCAGCAAGCCCTGAAAAGGTCAGCATGAGAGAAGGGACGGAACAATTGTACAATCGTAATGTATCGCCATTATCTTTCTGCCTGCACCGCACACTCGGCATCATCCAATCGGGTTAATAATTCCGTTTAGATTATTAGGGCCTTTGCATTGTAGAACCCCACAAAGTCAAAACTACGAGAACAGAACCCAACTGAAAGGAATACATTTTGGAGTTCATCTACACAGAATCTGGAGAACTACCCATAAGTAACGTTGAGCACAGTTGTATAAAAATTGTATATGGAGAAAAAAAAGAGAACATAAGCAATTTTTTTTTCGCCTTAATATAAACAGCATAGGGTAAGTGCACCAGTAGTAGACATCTTTAAGACGGGATCTCCACTTGATGATGTCTTTAAGAGAAATAAACAAAAGCTAGAAAATTGTCTTGACTTCTCAGATCGATTAATTGGCTAATAGCGGAAATAAAAGGAAAACTGAGATAGTTAAATTTTTAAAACTAAAAATTAATAATGGTTTTTACCCCTAAATTCTAAACACTAAAATTCCAATGCATTTTGTGTGTACAGATACGCACAACTGACTACCACTAGGAAATCATTCAAATCTACCAACCAGATGTAGACACATTAATGATTATTAATTATTTTGTTTAAAGTGATAAATAAACTAATCTTTTTCATTTACCGAGCCTCCTAAATCAATTAATCGCCAAAAAATGTACACTCTTGTGAAATAACGAAGTCAAACATGCCAAAATCTACTTAAAACCTAAAAAAGGAGTTTCTCTGCCTGTAGTAGCTTTGGACTCAAAACTTCATACACCGCCTTAAACAATGCTTAACATTAATAACCTCTGCAAGATTTTATAGAGGGAAATTAAATTAAAATGTTAGGTTTGCCTAAGCAACAACAAAGATCAGATTCCTTTTGGCACCAATTATGTATTTCTGCATCATTGCATACATAACATTATTTTTTAGTCTAAAGTCTAAATTATTATTGCCTAGTATTGGCTCATTATCTACTAATGGTGTACTTACCCTATATGTCATACATAAGGATATTACATAAAATTAAAAAAACTATTACAAAGACTTATAAAGGGTTTCAGTTAAAGTTCTGGTAAGGAAGTACTGTTAGTTATTTTTTTTAAGTTCAAAGCAGAAGGTTTGTCAGTCTTGACAGAATGATTTCAAACTATGAAAAATTCAGTTATTCGACTCAAACCTACAGTTTGACAGACTTTCCACATCTTGGGAGTAACCTCCCGGCGTATGCCACAAAGTTCTCCCTTCAGTTGTTGGCCGATACAAACTAAATTGACTAGTTAAATATCAACTATGTATATAAAACAGATTTGACAATTAAACTGAATGATTTTTTTTAAAAAATTATAATTTTATATGGTTCTTCTTAGCAAGTTCTTACCTATCATTTCAACATGAACGACTCTGACTAGCCTATAGTATTTTACGATTCCACGGATGAAAAATTTCAATCCTTAAAACGGTTTGCATTGACTATAAAGCCAAACCTAATCTGCCATGTGGGTTGCCAACAAGCACGTATTGGTTTCTGAGAAAAGACGTGTTTATACCGTTAGATTATTTCTTCACTGCCCGTGGCTCCACTTCTTTTGAAAGATTCGAAAACTATAGATTGGGAGAAATTTGAAAAATTCGGCGGAATTTTCATACTTGACGATAATCAACACCAGTATGTCATTCAAATCGTCTTTACCGTGACCATAAACCTGCAAGATAAAGTTTAAACTCTTAGAATAGAAACAATTACATGATATATCGGTATATTAGATGATAGATATTTATTAGTTGAATATTTCAATCCAAATAAGATCGTTCTTGGCAATACAAAAAAAAAATTAATTCTGCTAAAATTCTCATAAATTCTAATAGATATAAATCTTCCTGCATATTAATAAATGTTAAACCCCAAAAGACAAACCTTTCTCCATATTCCTTTTTTGTTTCAATTTTCTAAACCAGTCCAGTTTCCCCCAACTTTCACCTCATTTTCGAGTTTTCGGTCCATCACATCCGACAGGAGACAATTTCAACACGCAAATGTATCTAAGACCTAACTGATTAATTGTCATGGCTGACGTTTTCTGATGATAAAATATCATTATATTACTATAAATAACTCGAATGATTTAGGTATCAATAGTTGATAAGAAAGTACTGTAGCACAGCCAATACCAGATGGTGAGATGCCCGACATCACTCTCGACCAACAGGTTTTCCTCTTAAACCATTGGTGTAAGGTCCAGACTTAATAGAAGCCGGATTTGACACAGAAAAGTCTCTCGATCACAGAGACAACGAATGATTCATAAAAATGATAATAAATAGCTACTACAGCCGGAATCGAATCTGGATTCGGGATAGGGTGTGGAATCTAACCCTGTACGTCCAGTGGTATGTGATTTCAAAGGCCCGTTGCAGCCATGTTTTGAGGCAGCCAAGCTTCTTACTAAAAATTTGAAGATATGCGTAATAAATAATAATACAATCCTAGCTATTAATTATATTATTAAATATAATATAATCTGATAATATATTAATTGTTATAAAGGCTAATATGAGACCCCCGAGAGACCCGTGGCATTTGCCACCTTGCCATCTGCTATTTACGCACTTGTCTCAGCTAATAATAAACATATTGATGATATAGTTAAAAACTAAAATTTAATCTAAATTTGTTCTAATAATTGCTAACTAATGAACTAACTAAATACACAATGAAAAAGTCTGAATGTATCAATATTCAATATTTTAATCGTGATAAAAAAAAAAAAAAATAAAAACATTTTTCATAGGTTTTTAAAAATATAAAATTAAAATTTCTCCAGTTGGAATAAATTAATTCTTAGTATTAAAATTGAATATACGCGATCTATCATAATAAATATTTTTGAAACTTTATAACTAACTAAATCAGGGATTATAATTTTGAAGTAGAAAAATAAAAATATTCAAAATAACAAATGAAATTATAAAAATAATGTGACAATAGTAATTATTAGTTTTGATAGGTAACAAAAATATTTTATTTCTTCAAAATTTCGAAACTGAGTGTTAGTATACAAGAAGTACACAGTAATTTACACGAACAACGATTGTAGATAAATAAGAGAAAAATAAGAATGAATCAATAAAAACAAACTTTAATAACAATCAAAATAATTTTTGTAAAATACTATTACAAAACTGTTACGATACACATTTATTTTCTCGACTTTAAAATTTTAATAATAATAAAAAAATGTCAGTAATTTAATCTATTATGAATAAAAATCTGAATATGAATAGAGCTTCCAAATATTTGCAAATTAAAACAACTCTGAATTATTATTTTGCATTGTTTAAAAAAAAAAATTAATGCTTTATACTTAAATAGGAAGGAATGATGTCGTTTTGTAGGTTTTTAACAAGTGACGAGCTAATTACATGAAAAACGAGACAACTGGTAATAAAAATTTAACTACTCACCATAAAATAGCTATCAGTAATAAATACGGCCTCATACCTGAAAAAAAATGTTATAACAATAGACTGTTTAAAAGCAAATCATTGATAATATCAAATTATTTAAATTCATCAAATCAGAGAAAAGTTTTTATTTTTTCCAATAATATCCTCTGGTTTTATAGTTATTTCTTAAAGTATTCAATCGATTAAAAAGTAACTGCTTCTAACGGTTATTCACAAACTAACCGGTTTATTTCAGTATACTAGTGGGAATTAATCCGGAATATTGAAATAGGATGAAAGAGAATCTATTATCTTAACTATACGGTAATTTTGGAATATCAACAGAACCGAGTACTTTGATCGCAAATGATTTTTTTATAGTAACTGGTTAGTTTTAATCAAACCTTTTATTTTTATGCAAACATAATCGGCAAGGTTTTCCCTAATAATGGAATTTCAGCGAAATATCACTAACAGTGCGAACAATTAATTAAACTTATATCACAGTACAAATGTTTCTTTAAAATCAATAATTACAAAATTAACTTCAATTGCAACAAATGATGTATGCCAGAGAACGCTAGAAGGAGATTGAAAAGAACATGGATGAGAGATCTACTATCGTAATCTCTTGAAGTAGATCAAATAAGAAGGGTAGTCGCTGGATAATGTTCTTCACATCATCTGACGCGCCATTTTTTTATTAAGTAAACAATTTTGCCAGAAAATCCGCTTGCTGTCAACTTGTATTTTTTCTGCTGTGAAAAAATAAATAAGTTAATTTTTTTTTTTTTTTAAACAGGTGCAATGCTGATTATTAATGCTTTATATAAGATATTTTAAAAAGACAAATAAACTCAATGACCATTACTCGAAAATCACTTTTCCTTTTTTTCTTCTTAATTTTTCCAACAAAAGGGAATTTTTCCAAGCAGTAACCTTGGTAACTCTTCAATGCCAGAAACAACTCCCAGACAAAACTGAAACGACAGGAAATTGCACGATTCGGGCTATTTTAACATTTCCTTTTAAAAAAAATCGAAATCCAGAAAACAATTTCCTTTTATATTTCTCACATATTCACAAAAATTTAACTTAATATTTATAAAACTTCATGGCCTCGATCTCTGTACTGAACCAACATCGTGGAAACCAAAATGATAGTAAAACATAAAACAGAAGCATTAAAAATGATTTTCCTAATTATCACTTCATAATAGTAAATTATATTCTAGTTTAATATCCTGAAAAATGATAAATCACTTTTAATTGATATATCCTCGACTGAACCCAGAGTAATCATCAATAAACAAGAATAAAAAAAATTAACTTGGGTTATTTACGTTTTTATTTTTTTAGTTATTTAGTTAAGTTTCGGCCCTAACTGGACACGACTATTTGCGACACCATCTGAACATAATAAATAGGTGTAGCTTAGGCATTTCAGTGCGTTCCATGCAATGAAGAAGAATTAACAGCCTTGAGATCTTCTTTTTTTTCATATCACCAAAATTATCTCCCTTTCTGAAACGACATCACGAAGGCGTCCGTCTTAGCCGGATTCACTCTGTTGCCGTTCAGTCTGAAGTCTTCCACTATGGCCGCCGATGTTGTCTGTGCCTTTTCGAAGGCCCTGCTGGCTTTGATGCTAGTGGCGTAGACGCCGATATCGTCTGCATAGTCTGCTACTACTGCACCTGGATGCTCGTGTGGAGGGGATAGGCTCTCGCCGATCCGTACAACGAAAGATCTTTCGCTAAGATAGCATCCAATCAATCGGTATAGGGAGGCAGGAACTGAACTCCTTCAAACAATGGAGTAGGAGTGTGTGTGACACACAGTCAAAGGCCTGAGTGCAGTCCAGGGATATAAACACCGTAGCTCCGATCGTCTGCACATGTTCTACGGTGTGGGCCTGCAGCTTCACAAAATGATGTTCACAGGAGATCACTCGTTGAAAACCAGTCTGCTCCGGCGGGATGACGGGCTCCTCACTGCTGTGCTTCATTAGGTGAAGGAGCTGCTCAAAAATCTTACTCATGTGCGAGAGGAGATTGATCGGCCGATAGTACTCCGGTAAGTTTCTCGTCTACTCCGGCTTGAGTAGCGGCACTACGATCGCTTGTTTCCAGACTTCAGGAAAGTATGAGATCCGAATTGATGAGTTAAAGATGTTCAGAAGGAAGGCTTTACCCCTCCTAGAGAACATCTTCAACAGCACAGGGGATACCTTCCTTTCCCAACGGCTTGTTCTCTTTAGTGCGGCGTAGTACCAACTCAAGCTGGCCAAAGGAGGAAACAATGGGCTTTTCATTAGAGCACGGTAGCGGTCTTTCTGGAAGTCTAAGAGTAGTTGCCAGCTAAGTTCCTTCCCTCGCCACATAGCTTTCAGTTAGGAGTTCAGCGTGTTCCCGAGATGTCAGCAGAGAAGAATTTAGAAGACTGCGAAGAAATTATCATATATTTATATACTCCGAAACTTTAACGAGCGTTAAAAAATGGCTCTTGTCAGTTACCTTAGATAGCGCTATCTAAGGTAACTGACAAGAGCCATGCTAATATGGTGGATGTACATTAGGCTTTGAGGAATAAAACCCCAGCAATGTCTATTCTGGTGAAACAAAAAATAATATACGAGCCAAAAGCCGTTATTGCTTAAAGGTGCATATGAAAACATAATTCACTAAAAAATAACACTTAGTTCACACTAAAAACGCCAGTAATAACTTTTATTTCAGCAGACCATTAATCATTTCTGACGTTTCATAGATTATTTGGTATTTGATTTCTTCGAGAATTTCTATCAACATTTTTTGTTTCTGTAAATTAAAGATTCCAGAAAAAACGAGTATCTTTCAATCACGAATTTCTTTATATTTATATGACATTATTATGATATAGTGTTAATTTCTTTAAAATATTAATGGTTCCATATCTCAGTACCTAATCCGAATTTTAAAAACTAACACAGTTTTAAAACGTTATTTAAAATTGATAATGACATATTTTTACCTTAAATCCACTTGAAGCAATTTGTTGAGAAAAAAAAGCTTTTTCTTAGTGTTTTTTCAAGATGGCTGAAACATAGATTTTTCAAGAGAGGGGCAACACATCCGACATACCTGAAAATCAAAATTACTCCACCTCTTGTAACCCAAAATTACATCTCTGATATTTTCAATTTCGAGAGGTGTACTTGGCTGAATTTGATACTTTTGGTACCCAGTTGACGCAGAACTTGTTGCTATACAACTTTTATCCTGTGAGTTTTCCTCTTAGAGTTTTCATTTCGAAGCAACAGACTCATTTTTTACAGGAGGGATTTTTTTTTTTTTGTTTCAAGACAGGTATATATAAACTATTGTTTTTTTGTTTCAAGATATGTATGTATAAACCATTTTTTTTTTACTTACTAGCTTAATCCTAAACATGGAAGAACATTTTTGTATTTTTTAAAAATATATTTTAAAAATATTCTATATATTTTTTTTTCTTGACAAAAAATTATCTACAAAATACAAATCCCTAAATTTGGTATAAAATTTAAATAATAAAACTTTACCATGAGAATAAGTGAATAAAATAAATGCGTCATGTTTTGCACATTTCCAAGTTTAGGGGTAAGTATTATAGATAGAGACAGGCTACTACTTCTACATCGAATTCTTTGTAGTTATCAATTATCTTAAGCGATAAAAACAGAAAAAGCCAAATTTGGAGGATAGCTCAGCTTTGAAGGTGTTATAATGGATAATTAACAATGCGGAAACAGGTTGAGAAACTATGCTTTAATGTAAATTTAAAAAAATCTTCAAATCTGAAAATGGATATTTGATTAGTTTAAAATGGATTTAAGTGATTCTCCACAAAAAGAAAAAAAACGGGGGTAAACTTCTTGATTTTCCAAAAATTTAAACTAGGATAATGGATCATGTAATGGGAGAAAATTTTCCTTATTGTTATAGATTATTAAATAAATATACATTCTGTCTTAAAGAGAACTATAGTGGGGAATGGGTTGAAATCAATAAATTTAAAATACTTGTGAATGAAATGAAAGAAATATATCTTGAGAAATATTCTTGGAAATATTGACAGTATCTTTACATAAATAAACGGCCCTGATATAAATTTTCCATTTACTGTTCCTGTCAGTCAGCTATCTGAAGTGTAACATATGCATGGTGGCATTCGTCCAGGGAGTTTCACGAATTAATTAATCAAAACTTTTACAGGTTGTTTTTCCTTTTTTTTTTTTTTTATTGTAACAGAGACAGTGATTTTGATAGGACGAAATGCGGAGGAAAGCTTCAGTGGGAGATAAGGACTTGAAAAGGGAGGCAAGTTAAAGCGACATCAGCTTCAAGATAACGTCTGCGGTGAAAAGCCTGCGTAGCTCTCTGACCCCAACTTCAACTTGCGGAGTTCGTAAACGATTCGATAATTAAAATTATTATGGGCGTCTGTCTTCATAATAAGAGATTGTCCAGTTATAGATTTTAATAGTATAATATTTTATGAAAAACGAACCATTTGACGAGTTTTAATTGAAAAAGTTACGGTCTATGTTTGGATTAGTAAAATTTAATAGATATTGATAGTACTGTTCATATTTTTCTAAACTCTTCGTTCCGACGTGTTGAATTCATTAAATTGATTACTTTATTTTAATTGAAAGTACTATTTATAGTTTATGGTAAAACTTGTCAACTGTAATAAATGGTAGCTAGCTCATACACTAATCTGCACAACTTTGAAATATATAAAATTATTAGGGAACTAGTAAAAAAATGTCTAGCGTGAATATTCACTCTACAGCGTAAAATTTTAAAATCGAATAAAAAAATGCGTGCCTTTCTCTGAGACTGCAGGACCGATTTTTTGAGATTTTGCATCAAAATCACAAATCCAAGATGATCCTCGGAACACGATATTACCATCCGACTATTCGTTTCAGAATGGCGGCCGATCTATTGAAACCTATGTTTCAATCGCCTTTATCTCGGCCATTGATGAAGACAGAGAAAAACTATAGTTTCGAAATCATTATACCACAGTCGTTAAAAAAAAAATCCAAATATGTTTTAAATTTTTTTTTATGCCTATATAACTATGTGGAAATAATAAACTATAGCGTAATAATTAGCAAGGATAATTTTTTCTTTTGTGATTTTGACATTAATATTTTATAAAAAAACGCAATGATTCTTCATCAATCCAGTTAATTAGTTTGGGAGAAAAATAAGTAAATCTCAGAAGATTTCGGAAACACATCTCCAATTTACCACGTCCAAAATTTCATGTCTGTACTTTTAAAAAAATGAAAATATTTTAAATTTACCGCGATGAAGGAGTGATATGATATACTCGTATATCTAGTTATTGATTTTTTATGAATTTATGTCATTTTGTTTTGTTTTCTTTATCTAATTGATAATTGTTTTCACCCTTCGATTGTTCCTTCTTAGTTCATTTTTTGGAGGTAGGCATTATTCTAGAACTGAATAATTTTTTTTTTTTTAATATTTATATAAAAGAAATAGGTACTTTAAGTGAATGTGATATATATTTGATAGTTAAAAGATGACAGTAAGAAATTAGCCTTTGGGGTTATCAGTATATTATGAATTATTATATTTGTAGCATATATATATATATTCGTGGCGTCATTGAGGCGTACACAGGCCATCCACTTTGAGAACTGAGTTCAGGTTTAGCTCAACTCTGCATATTCAAAAAGACCTAATAATAGTCATATACGTTAAATAATTGTAAATTATTATTGTATTATTGCAATAGAAACTAATCCAAAGCTGTTTGAGAAGTTATTTACTAATTACAATCACACGTCATTGAATAATATTTATATTAAATAAAGAAATACAATTTCCGATACACATTCATTAAATTTGAAAATTTAATTCATTGCCTAAAAATAAAAAAATTATAAGATATATTTCTTTTATTATTTCAGTCATGTAAAATGTTATGACAAGTGGCTTCTCATTGTTCTTTTCATTCATTCTTTTCTTTGCGAAATTAAAGGAGTATTGCAGCGTCATCAACTGAAGATCTTTAAAGGTATTGTGCAATGTCAGATTTTAAAAAAGATTAGAGTTGAAAAAGGTAAATTAAAGTCAGCTAAATAAATAAATGTACATTCAACTCGAAATCGAATGTTAATTAGCAATCTGTTATATTTCAACTGCAATTTCCTTTTATTAGTGATTTTAGAGAGTTTCAGGTCATATGAATTTATTATAATTATAACGCTTCGTTACCTTTTCAATTAAATTTTTGAAACAAATTCTTCTTCAAGAATTTTTTTTTAAATCATATTAATTGTTATAGAGAGAGATATCTCAACCCTCTACAATAAAAGTATATAAACCATAGCATGATAAACAGCAATTTTATAGGGAATAACAATGCTATTTTTAAATTTAAATGTTATTCGATAATAGATGCGAATGGATAGTTGAAAGTTAAAATTTAAAACAAAAAATGCTGCAAATTATTACACTGCGGTTTATTTTTCCAAATTTTGGTGATTTTTTTTTTTGAAGACTTTGGTATCATGATCTAAAACACTTTATATTTTTCCTCTTTCTTCAAAACTAACCGAGGTATGGGCGCATGAAATCTTTATTCGGCCGCCATTTTAAAACGAAAAGTCGCCTGGTAAAGTTGAGTTTCGAGTATCAGCTTGAGACGTGACTTGTTCGTTCCAAATCGGACCGGTAAGTCTCGCAGAAAATCCAGAGACGGCGGACGGACGGATTTTCATTTCTTTTCGATTTTTGGATTCAACGTATCTTGAAACGTAGAACCTCAAATGTTGAGGGAAAGTTATTATTTTTTTTCTTGGTCGAATACAAAGGCTCATTATAGAAAATAATAAATCAATAGCAGTAGAAGTTAGATTTGTTGATTGCTTTTAAGAGTTTTTCCATCCCCACCTTCAAGCCACCAACATTTAGGGTCAATTATGGTCAATTTCTTAACCTAAGAGGCAACGCAATTATTAGGTCAGTGACTAATGTATTCAGATAAATGCAGCGAAATATCAAAATTATAGTTATTATCTCTTCGCCGAAATTTCTAAAAAGAAATCAACAAAACAGCAACGATTTAACAAATTATATAATGGATGAAAGTTAAACACTGCTTTTGGTTTCTTAAAAGGTCAACAGCTGTAAGGAGGAATACATGTCTGAAACTTCAAGGATTGATAAAATTGGATTAAAAAAAAATTGATAAAAAAAATAAAAAGGGCTTGGAGCAAAAATGTGATAAACCACAAACTCAAAATCTTAAATCTCCGATACTACAGAACCAATCTTTTTCAAATTTTAACTATATTATATTCATGGTTTCTAGATGGTTTTCTAATAATAAAATTTATGAAAGCTAGAGGTATGGCGAAAGCCGAAAAACCACTTCTTCACAAAAATGGAGTGCCAAAACGGCTCAGAAGATTTTAATGAAACTTGCCTAAAGTCGTCTTCTTAAATCCCTTAAGCAAAACATCACCGAGAAAAAGCAGGAAAAGGTAATGAGGTAAAGACTCTTTTATTTACGCATAGCTCGATAAATATACATTTTCCGCTGTTTATACGAATGCCCATTTGAAAGATAATTTAAATCTCTACAAAAAAAAAAATAATAAAAATAAAAAAACACATCGAAATAAGACCATTATTAGCATAGATACAGCGTATTGAACATTATCCCTACTGCTGTAATTCAGGGGACCTGCAGGACATAAGCGCGTTGACTAGGTAAGAAAAGTGTTATGTTATATAATATATATTTATATTTATATATATATATATATATATATATATATATATATATATATATATATATATATATATATATATATATATATATATACTCAAATGAAGCAATAATGAAGCATTGCTGGGTCAGCTGGTAATTAATAAAACAATTTATTGACTTAAAGAATTAAAAAACGTATCGATGAATGATCCGAATTATTCGTGTCCTTGGCCTTTGTGGGGTTTATTACGCGGCATTTTGTCGTTTTCACTGGGCACTGCGTTTCTACTATTATTTCAAACTTCTTGTTAATAGAATAATTTATGGTTTAACAATTAACCAAATACATTATAGAATTAGAGGATTGGCGCGAGAATGTGACAAGCCACAATTTTGAAGTTAATGAATATTTGATGAAAAACGCTACTTTATTTCTCTATATAACTCTTTATTGCGTTACTGAGAGTGATTATTTTTGGGCAAATAAAAAAAAAATCATCTTACTGTCTATATTACTTAAACATTGTTACTGTCTACAAATCGAATTTTATTTATTCAAGTCTATATTAGTTTCAATTTTTCGAGTAAACATGAATGGCCTGTTTGTGCGCGACCAACACTCACGACACGGGTGATCTCTCATATCGGTGCGCTGTGAGCGGTGACGTCATTAACTCGCACTCAAAATTGGCCAACTTCATTCGCTTACTGTACTTCGTCAGCCTCCAAGTCCAAATCCAAAAATTCTTTTTGCAACCTCTAATGGTACATTTTCTCTGTTAAATTATAACAATTCTTGTTTTCTAACATTTGTACCAGCGGATCTAAGAGCGATTAAAAATGGCATATAAAGCGTCAACAAATTTGTTTATCCTAACACCCAACATGGAGGAACATAATTATACGTTAAAAATAGTTTATAATAGGAATTTTATATCCACACATATTTTGATTTATTTGAAAAATTATATTATGCCATTCATGCTTGATGTTATCCTGAGAAATTATAGCAATAATCATAACCATCCATTTTTTTTTTTAAATTAATGATGAAAAAATTGTTTTTCGTAACCACGCTCCAATAAGCGGATACGGTATAAATATAGTTAGAACTAAACGAAATAAAAATGAAATAGAAATGATAAGACCAATTGGATATAATTTATTCAATTTAATGAAATGATACATCAGAGCTGTATAAAACGATAAAAAAAAATCGTAACACATAATCAATTAACTAATTGAATTGACGTAAAGTTGTCAACTATTATTTAGTTAAGTTTGTGACGCAATTGAGCTTCGTCATTACAATTCATTCCAGATTGAATCAATGACGCTGTCGAATTGGCGAACCGATTAATTCATATTAATGGTCGATAATAAGCTCAATTGACAAAATAATGCTGAAATCATAATGATTAAAAAAATATAAATAGCCTAAAAGGAAGGATCTTTGCATTGTAAAAAACTATATAAATAAAATTTTAAAAACTGAAAAACCTAACAAACTAACGATAGAACCTAATTAATTAATTCATAACAACTTATGACCTAATACTAAATACTGTAATACTAAAAAATTATTAAATACAAAAAAACTTAAATTGATGTTGCATATTTTCTTTATTACCTTCGAAGAGAATTGATTTCTTTAAGTAATGTTTTATTTCTTTTATTTTTTACCTATTTCCATCATCAATATCACTCACACTATTATTCATATCTATATCCTTGACTACCTTAGATTCAAAATAATGTGCAATTAATTTTTTTGTACGTGTTTTATTAATTTGTTTTATCCGATAATGGGAAGTTTTATTAATATAATTTTTGGTAATAAGCTCTTTACAGCTTTATAGTTTTATTTGTCATATTTTTAGTCTGGGAACCGGCGCGTTGAATCACTGATACTAGATCATACATATATGTAATATATATATATATATATATATATATATATATATATATATATATATATATATATATATATATATATATATATATATACGAGTATATATTTATATTCCACACAATTTATTTCTTAGGCCGCACCCTGCTGCAATATCCACCCTTTACAAAGTATCTAAGCAAGGACACTATTAGAAACAATTTAAAATAGAAAACATAGAATTGGACCTCAACATACAAAATTGGCTTCATCCCTCAGTTCATGCAAAATTGATTAAAGATTTTGAAGAGACAATAACTTACGACTTCCATACACAGGACATATACACAGGCGGCAGCAAAGAGGGGGAAAATACTGGTTGCGCATTCGTTCTAAATGTAGCTGACATACAAAATGATGAATAGTATCGTCTGGGAATGAACTGCACAAACAACCAAGCAGAAAAAATAATAGTTCTAAAGGCCACCGATTATATCCTAACCGAGTGCATGCCAATTTACTTCTAAAATATTTAAAATATGTACTGACAATGAAATTCTAATAGAGAGTCTTAGAAATTCAAACTGACTGGAAAAAATTGAAAAAATACATTAAATCTTCTTGACTTGGACGTAAAAGTTAAAATAAAATAGATTAAGGGACATATCAGGATGGCTGGAAATATTTCCCACATAATTGGCGTGATAGAACATTTCCGAACTCATCCACATGTATGCGGGACATGATCTTGTTGATTCTCATCAAGAACTTGGCTAGTCACGGAGGGTCTGTTAATGCCATACATACAATACAAGACAGAAAATAATATATTCTATATATATATATATATATATATATATATATATATATATTGTGTGTGAGGGAGACAAATTATTAATAAATAATATAAATATTCATATAACACTACAAAGATAAATAAGTGAAAATCCAACAAAAAAAAAGTGGATAAGACAACGATGATCGAGAAAAACAACAATCTAAAGACAAGAAAATTAATGGTCTTAGAATGAGGGATGAAGGAATCAATAGAAGGCTCTAGGGTGAGGGATAACCTTGGTCTCGATTTTATTTAATTCTCAGATTATCTAATGCCAGCTAATGAGGGAATAAAGTAATTTAAAATAGCGAGACGTTTTTCCTAATTATAATAATTTTTTTTACGTATAAATGGTACATCTAATAAATGGGTCACCATGATTCGACGGTGAAAATTGGTAAGAGAAATATTTAAGCGGAGACCTTGGTGGAGGACGAATCTTGAATCTATAAAGATTAGGGAATGTCACGTTTCGGGACTAAAAAAAATAAATGATGAAAGTGCTGTAAAAAAACGAGTATGAAGGCCGAAAATGATAAAAATAAAGCCTGCTTTCCAATAGTTAATTTTAAAAGTAAAAACTTGGTTAAAAAAGTTTTTAATTTTAATATTAGAGCTATAACGGGGCAAATATATTTCAAGATAGAGGTGAGCTCCATCTTGTGAGAGGTTGACAAATAATAAGATTTAAATTGAAAACACCATCGAATGAATCTGCGATAGAGTATAAGGGACACTAATAAATAAATCATTACCTACAAGTTTTAATAAAAATTATGATTTCGAACAAATAAAAAATAGAGGAACTGTATAAAAAAAATCATTAGGCCTGAACGACTACAACCCAGATTTCTTGTCCAACGGTAACAAAAGGAGATGATATGGCCCGCATCCACTCTCAACACCAGGCTTTCCCCAAACCCAATGAAAAACAAGGTACCCGCATTATGGAGGCTGGGTGAACCCCACCCGAGTCGATCCACGCCCCCGGAGTCAGTATTAACCAGAACGCATCCCACTCCTCTCAGCGAAGACTACCATTCCTACTTATGAAATGGAACTAATTAATTCTTAGATTATATTTAAAGGGTAAACTTAATGAGTGACAAACCTTTGTGAGCTTATTCCGAACTAAATCTTCTGACCCCAGAGTCGATAGTGCAACTTTTCAAGTTTTAAGTTTTAGCTACACCAAACTTCGAAAATTTGCACATCGGAAAAAAAAAAAATATATATATATATATATATATATATATATATATATATATATATATATATATATATATATATATATATACATACTGCCAATACACATATTTATCACAATAACTTATTTTTGTATATCTTGTTAATGTAATAACATATCGTCATTAATAGAATAATTATTAACTGATAAGAAAATGAAGGAACTGTTGCTGTAAAATGAGTAATGGGATAATAAAATAAAGGAATAGAGTTTATATAAACAGTTACTTGACGTCCGCATGATGGTTTATATAAACACATAAGAGTAACTTAAGTAACTAACAGTAAATAAAGATGAAATTATGACAGTGTGAGGTTAATTGTATTATTAACGATGAATATGAATCTCGATTCTCATTAGTCCAGTTCTCTTCATCCGTGGAGACGTTGCATATGATTTATCGTCTTGATATCGTACAGTATAATTAAAAATTAAAGCCAGCAGGAAATAACGGCAATATATTACATGGAATATTTCAAATTATTATTACAAACATATCGACGCAGTTTTTTGGAAAAAGCGTAAGCGCCATTTAGCAAACAATACAGGAAACACCTGAAACGTTTTTCCCCGAATAACAATATTTTCTTTTTAATTTTATTCTTTATTGTTTACATTAGGAGTTTATTAACGTGGCAAAACTTTTCAAGGCGTGAATGGATGAAGGTGTTATGTTAAAAATTTAAAGTTTTGAGAAAACAATTTTAGTTTTTTTAATATAATTTTTTTAAAGACATATTCTATCCAATCCACTGAGAAATCATGCAATTAACCAGGAATCTTTGGTTGTTTATGTAATTATATTATATTATGAGATTATAAGCATACAACGATTTCATCAGAAATAAAAAATCAATTTTTTTTAGTTTTTGTCCTCTTTACCCATTGAAAACAATATTACCTCATCTTGTTTTCAAGCACAGACTTTTCATTACATTCAAAAGGGTTCGGTAAGATTGGTAAACTAACCACCTTCGCCTGTAGTATTGAATGTGTCCAATAAATCTGGCGTTCGATTTGATGATGGATAAATGGAAATTTTACCAACTTAACAGGCTTTTCAATGTTCGCGTCGACAGAGTTGATGTTATTGATTTAATCTCCGGAATCGATAGGTGTATAGTAAACAAAAACAGTAGCAGAATTTTATTGTAAGAAATTTATTTATCCATTAAAATAAAAAAAAACTTAAATAGCTCCTGTTCTGTACGTTATTTATAAAGTAATTGTTAAGCGTATTATATATTGCAATATATTTGTATGGCTTCTAGCACTAGTCAGGCTGGCTGACAGTCGTCAGTATTTTGTGCTTACGTCATCAATAGTCGATTTTTTACCATTTCTAATATTATTTTTTTTCGATATATCGTGAGCGGGAATCAACAGAGGCGGTGTTTACGATCCATAATAAATGTAAACCTAAATTCCGAATTTCTGGCGCCTAAGCCTTTTCTAAAAAACAATGTTGGTATGTGCAAGATAAAAGCTAAGGGTTCAGGTATGAACCGGCAAAATTAAACAAAAAAAATAACAAATATGTATATATATTTCTAAAAAAAACAAAACAAAAACACCTAAATTTGTAGAGTACATCTTAATTCCAAAACTAAACCGAAAAAACAGTTTAGCATCGGTTTGGTTTACACAAATTATAAGTTATCGTATCGTATTTTGACAACTTAAAAGTCTAAACTGAAAAATGTCGTAACTCCGCTCTTCACAATTCTGAACTAACCATTAGTAGATACCCTAAAGTTTTATCGTCAATTTTCCAAATAAGTGGTGCTTAGAGATAAGGGATGATAACAACAGAGTAACAAATAAAAAAATAAAATTAAAAAAATATTTATTTGTAACTATAAAGGACACTAATACTCATAAAATAAGTTATCAAAAACTTTCTTTTGACCGATTAGACGATACGTCCTCAATCTCAAATAGATAAGTAAGTGAAAATAACCGTTATGGATCAAAACAAAAAGAAAGAAAATAAAATCCGTAACAATATTTAAATAAAGCAAAATAGTTAAATTAGTATCATTCTAAAGAATAATAAAATAATAATTAAATTGTGGCATTTTAAATTATTATTCATTTTTGGTTTTACAAACTATTAATGACGTTGATATTCCTGTTTCATTAATAATTACCTGGTAAGTTCAATAAATATCGTTCCTTCCTTTTAGAAAAAAATCCAAAACGAACTTTTTATGAATTTGATATCCCCGTTTTATTAATAAAACACTCAGGTATTTGCTTCAGCTTCATAACAAGATTTTTTAACTTAGAAAAAATGTGTTAAATAATAAATACATCCATACTGTCTTTGGCTTAGTACGTGATAAGAAAGTTCTGTTTCTTAGTCCTTGTAGATACAAGGAGGTAATAGGGCATGATGACGCTCAACCGCCAGGTTTTTCCACTAACCTGTTGCAGGAGATGTTCTTCCTTAATGGATCCATGTCTGACAGACCGAAAAATAAATGTTTGTCGCACTATTATAATAAATAATATATAATAATAAATAATCATATCTTATAGTAAGTAATAATACAAAAATAATAAACCCCAGCTGCCTGAGAGGTAGATAAAATGATGTTTTTCGAAGAGAAAAAAACACAGAAATTTTCTGTGGTGGGGATGGCAGCTTTTCTTAGTGAATCATGACGAACCCCGTTATTTATTTTTACCTAATAAAGGTGCCAGAACCTTTTTTCCAGCACCCCTTTTACTGAATCAGTACTATTATAACAAACAGTGAATTATTGTGATCCAATTCCTAGAAAGAGCTCTTTTGGCCATCACTAATTAGGATATTTTGATAGTTCTAAAATTTTTACTTAAGAAATGGAAAGATGTTCTGGACATCCATCCAAATGACCAAATCTATTAGAATCGAGAAATTTTTTGGGAAATTTATTCACTGTATTTAAAATAATCTGAAGTTGGAAAGATTCTTAATAAGGAGATCGAACTTCCTGATCGTAAATATTGAGAAATAATGATAAAGGAAAGTGCACCGAAAGTGGAACACTTGCCTAAAGAAGAACCCTTTTGAATGAAATGGTTTAAGTGCTAAAACCAACAAGGGCATGAAATGTGTAGTACTATAAAGGGGAATGATAAAGACAGAACTAACGTCAGGTTATGATAAAGGAGGGAAATTTAATAGCCACAAACCTTAAAGCCGTTTTTATGACCTGTTATGAAAATTATTCACGGTGTGTTGCTTATTTTAGTGCTTAAGTATTGTAAACCAATTAATATATTGCTTTTCGGCAATTAATGTAGCTTGTGGACAGTAAGTACCGTGAGGGACTTCTCATACGGTCCAGAAATTTTAATCCATTTCAAGTAGCTTCTCATCAAATTTCTCTTCTGCCCACTTTCTATCTTCGTTACGTCTTGTATAAGACTACAAACTCTTAAATTTCGTCAAGACGTTATAGTTCGGAGTGAGGCCGCCACATATATCCCTAACGCCATTGACATACAGACAATGGTAAACGGTCCCTAGCTTGGAGGGGGAAAGCCTGACCTTTAGGCGGTATTAGGGCCACCTCCTGTGGTATAGGGGTTGGCCGCGCGGGGCTCGCTAATAATCAACCAGACTAAAACTAAGCGAGAGCGATCAATTCATGGTAACCTTTAGTCCTTTCTGCTCTTGCTAGAGTACGGAATAACAGGATTAATAAAAAAAAAAAAACATAGGGAACCAGAAATTTCGATGCCGACATCACCAAAAATCGTTGGCTACATACTTATCTCCACTGAACTTCATCAAACACGTAACACAATCCTCCCACCTATGTTTCGGACTAACCCTCGGACATTTACCCGTCCGTTCAACGCTAATTATCTTTCTAAGGATTCGCTCATTGTCTAACAACTTTAAATAGCAAACTCCGCGAGGCTAAAGCATCAAAATATGCAGTGCATACCCCGCAATTCCGGCTTCTAAACTCTCCAGCGGATTCATATTTCTTATGGCCAAATATTTAGCACAGTACTTTATTTTCGAAGACCTTAAACAGTTGTTTCTAAGTAATTATTTGTGTCTGGGAGCCTTTGCAGTTATCGACAAAGTGTTCCCCAATAGATACGTTAGGATTTGCCACAAGCGGCACCATTCCCGCTCGTTTCTATATAAAAAACATCTACTCATTCTCTCTCAATAAGCTGCAGTGTCTACATCTAATATACAACTCACACATATCTTATTATTCAAGGCGCTAGTACAACCACCATGTTGGTCTATTCATTGTTTCATGTCTGTTTGTGTTGTGCTCTCAATTATAATTATTAGGAATTTATTCCATTCATCATTTTCCCATTGCCGATGTTTCTAAAAATACATTCAAGAAGAAATACATTTTCGTGAGTTCACAATCCCATTCTCTCCTAAAATCTCTTTATTCCACCTTCCTTAATTTCCTACCAGTGAACCATAATAACCTTCACGTCCAACGTCTACAGAGTCTATTGTAAGTACATATAATTTATCTTTTATCATTGCAATATTCTTAATCATTCTTATCAACCTCTTGTGTTTCATGTACAAATGGCTTTCGCGTAATTCAAAATTACCTAAAAAAAAAATTTCGTTCTGTATTTAGATACAGTGGTCCTCCGTTCTATACTCTATACATCACATAATTGTAATTTGTTTTCCACCTACGGAATATATTCCACAGCTGATCTTATTTTTATTTTATTTTTTTATGAACGTAAGAGGCATCGCCTAGCACGTGTAAAGAACGTTAAGAAGGATAAAAAACAAAACAATTATTATACAGTGGTTTATAATTTCCAAATAGTTAAACAGATAACTATTTTGATATTTTTTTTTTTTTTTATGTATTTGGTTTTGGTATACCAAAAAAACGTTATAGGTTTCCTCCTTTCTAAAGGGCCGAAATATGGGTGTGTGAAACCTTCAATTTCGTGGATGATAATGTCGAGTACCGAGGACCTATCATTAAATAGGGGTGACCTGTAACTTTGGGACAAAATCTCAAAAAAATCGACCAAATAGTCTCGGATATAAGTCGGACGGAAGGATTTTTTTTTTCAATTTTTCGTATCTTGAAAGTCAAAATCTCAAATTTTGCGGATGGGGGGTTAAATTTGTTTTTTCTTGGTCCATAGACGTTATATCAATAGACTTGGAAATAATTGCTTTCAGGTATATATATATATATATATATATATATATATATATATATATATATATATATATATATATATATATATATATATGCTTGTTACGGACGAAATACAAGGAAATTCAGTTTTTAATCATATTCATGATATTTTGTTGGCGAAACGTTGGAAATTTTATCTAAGAATTTCACTAAAGCCGCTTAAGAAATAAAAATCTTACAAATTCATTTGTAATGAAAGCATTTCTGCATTAAATTTGTGCATAGTGAGAAACGTATTTGTTTCCACTTTTTCTCCAAGAAGTTTACCGAATAATTTTATAAAAATTGTCAAAAGATTGTCAGCCCTTTCAGAACTTCTTGAAAAGGTTAGCGTTCTTCCTGGAACTAACTCATCACTCCCATTTCGAGCCCTTCAAAGGTAGGGTACGGCCTTTTATCCCTGGAGTGTGATGTATATCAGGAATTCTAAGGGTTTATTTCATACTTCCAAACAGGGGAGGGGAGAGTTTTTAGGCTGGTGAAAAAAATATATATCAGATGCTGTGAAATCAGTTTCTTTGGAAAGAAATAAAGAAAAGGAAATTAATACAGAAAAGAAAACTAAACAAGTTTCAAATCTACCAGTAGAAAAGTTATTTATTTACTTCACTTAAAAATAATTATATTTTACAAATATATTAAAACAAATCTAGAACGAAGCTTTTTTTTTTCAATTCTTAAAAAATCAAATAAAGCTTTTCAATTCTCAAGCTTTATTTTTTTTGCCTCATTCAGCTTTTAAAAAAAGTATTTAATATTTTCAAAAACTTATGAGAGTTTTGCTGAAAAAAATCAGTAAGTAAAAATTCAAATATTTTTAGTATTTAAAAATCTAATATTTTTTATCTTGGATTACTATAGAATTTATTTTGATATTCCTGTAAATTAAAAGTAACCCTCCTGAAAAAATAATTCAGGAATTTTTGTTAATTTCGAGACAAATGTGTGTATGACACATCTTAAAAAAAAGATTATTTCAGAAAAAAAAAAACACGCATTATCTACTTTTTAAAAACATGTAACGTTCGTTCGGCCATTATTTTGCATCCCTTATTATTAAGCACGATTTCTTATATTCTCATTCGTCAGTACCTTACGATTGATAAGGCTGTTCGTGTGATTGAAGCAGTAGCAGATCTTTACGGGGCCCTGTGCAATATGGTATTGCGGGGGGAGCTCTTTGGTTAGAGCGGAGGGCTGCCAGGGAGTTTAGGAAATATGAGAAAATATCAAATTCATACACACATACACACCCTACCGTGGATGCACTCAATTGTTAGGCAATATGTACAGATTGCTATTATTTTCATATTTATCCTCTCAAATTTTTCATTTATTTTTTTATTTTATTTTTTTATAGCATATTGTTTATAATTTTTAAATATTATTAATTTAGTTATGAAGTTCTAAAATCCCGTATAGTAAACTTTTAGAATTCTATGAAATAAAATAAATTCCAATAATGCCCACAAAATTAACTTCGAACAAATTATTTAGTTATTTATCACCACTTTTATTTATTTATTCTAATTTACTATTTATTTAAATTTAAATTATTTTATTTACTATTTAAACCTTATAAATTATCAACAAAAAAAAAATCATTTGCATGATATATCAAAGAAAATAATAATGGGAAACTATAATATTATAATATAATAATATTGGTCAGATTAATAATTAAATAATACTTTACATAAATGAAATGATAAACAAATACCTTTTGCTATTTTCTATTATTATCATTTCTATCAAAAAATGAACTGAAAAAAAAAAAATAAAAATCCCAAAAATATATATGAAATTATATTATTTACCGATAATGAAAGGTTTTTACCTCAGAGGAAAAAACCTTCAAACTTCCCCTCTCACCGCAACAAATCAGTTTGCATTCCATGGAACTATTCAAAACGAATGGATTGCTCCCGGAAATGTCATGTGAAAATATGGCGGTACTATTTCATTCCTGGGACAGTTCCATCCAGCCAGTAGTCATGAAGGATGTAGTAAGTTACAAGATACGCGGCTTCCGTTACAAGATATTAAGAATCATATGCTTTCATTCAGGGATATCACATCCCGGTGTATATTTAGACAGAGAGCTTGAAGGCAATTCAATTATACCTTCTTATCAGTCAGTTAAACTTTTTTTTAGATTAATTGTATTTACATTAAATCGATTATGCAATAGCAAATTTTTCCTATATTTCAGCCGTTCTTCGAGAACAGTAAATTCAAGGTATATATATTATTAATAAATGACTTACTACAAGGACAAATAATGTAGTCATTTTAATCCTTTTTTTATAATGATCAAAATATAGGTCAAAACGTCATGAGAGTAAAGATGTGTTAATACTATAGATTTTTATTAAATACCTAGAGATCTTGAAGCAACTATAAGGAAAAAACACAAACACACATATATATATATATATATATATAGAGAGAGAGAGAGAGAATCAATAACCAAATAGATGATGCAATAATAAAATATAAGTGTTAAATAAGAGAAAAAAATCTAAAAAATAAAAAAAATTAATAAAGATTAACATTAAGTCAAATAAACTGAAAATAATAAATGAATTTCTAAACATGTTACATAACCAAAAATACATCTCTCTAATCAAGGTACCTCCGATCTATTGTAACCTTCAAGAGGGCCTAAGTATTTTAAGAGCCGAATCTGTTTTTTTAAAGTCACTTCTGGTAAATGAAGATCGGCGACTTGGAAACGACTCTCCCACTATTAAGACTGAACCGGAAAAAAACGTTAAAAACTTCACGTTGTTATAACCCCTAATCATTTCTTATATATATATATATATATATATATATATATATATATATATATATATATATATATATATTCATTTCATTGACTGAATTAAGGTCAAAAAAATCAAAAAGAAATCAAATATTTTTATTTTTAACGTTTGAAGTAAAATTTCGTTCGAAATTTGCCGACCTATAAATTCTGCCGCCCGGGATAAGTTTCCCTTTGTCTCTCCCTCCCCTAGATCCGTTCCTGTTTAATAATAAATTATTAACTTATTTTTATAATTAATTATGTCATTTAATCCGTAGGGATCTTTTCAGAAAAATAAAAGAAACTAAAACAATTTTAAAGGACAGCGGAAACAAAAGATTCAAGAATTCAAATGGATTAAAAGAAAAAATAGAAATTATAATTCTAATGCGTTAAAAAACTTAAATTACAAAAAATAATTGCAAACAATTTAGAAATTATGATAATGCTGACAAATTATTCAACACTTCTGTGTGTTCTTCTAGCACAATTCCAAGAAATGAAGCAAAAAAAAAGTATTTTTTGATATGTTGTCGGGGTTTGCATTGGCATTAAAAATCTAAACTTGCGACTTCGGTAGATGACCGAAAGCATATTATATTCACGAAAGATCATAAAATTTTCGTTCATTTGTCATTCTATGCTCAATATCTTGAAAACTACCAACCGCACGAAAAAAATGCTCATACAATAATAATTGAAGTAGAGTAAATTTGCAAAAAAAAAATACTAAGGTTCTATAGGTTTAATATTACCGGAGATACAGTTTTTCAAAAAACAAACAAATTTTTACAAAAAAAACGAGATTTTACCGTTTCGTGACTTTATTTTGGCGAATATAATGGAAACAGTTATTCCTACAAAGAAGATCATTATAAACTATTTTAAAGTGAATATAACTAACTTCATTTTGAGCACCAATAAACGTCTGTATGTCTATTAGTTTCTCAGACATCAAAATTTTCTCAAGATGACTCGTTTTCGCCGAATAAGTATTTGTTTTCAATTCTAACTCACATAAATTTTGTTATAGATGTTATATGTCCCAAAAAGTTGTAACTCATCCAGCATACACCATATATGTGGATGTAAATAATAACTGTTAATTATAATAAAAATTAATAAAAGCATTTATTCCAAGTATTTTATAAAAAATACATGTTTTATATATTTTATAAATTTTTCTAGTAACAAACAAACAAGATTCCTTACTCTCACTTGAACTAGCACACCCCGAGACTGGCTATATGAATGCCGAATGCATGAATTTATTAAACCCGTTTATTTACACAACACTCGTACAAATCAAATGCCGCCAAAGAATATAAGCGAGCAAATACCTTGGATAGGTGGCAGAGGAATCTAAATTGCCAGCGGTTCGAAAGAGACCGACTACATATCGTCAGCTTTCACTTTAATTATTGTCGTTCTGTATTCAAGCCAGCACTGTTATTGATATTAATTTATAATTCAAAATGGACATGAATAAAATATATTAATTTTATTATTGACAAGTTAATTTCACAGCTGTAGGCAGAGTTAAATGTCTAAAGAAATTAAAATAACTAGTATACCCGAGCGAGAACTCTCGCATTACATATCTTAATGAATCCTTAATGAAATCGAAGTATAAGCGATTAATAATATAATATTATCAAGAAAGTTCATTTAACACACACATTTGGTGAAGCTTTATAATAGTTTATAATGATTATGTTCAAGTAATAGTTAATACTTACTAAGTAATTAACTTGCCCTACTGGAAAGTACTCCCTCAGTTTAACATTTAAGCAATAAGACTCAACTATACCACTTTCTGTCTGTAGTATTCAATCATTCATAGAAACATAAAAACAACATTTTAACAGAATAATTTAAAACTTATTAAAAAGTTTTTGTATACAGTCTCAACTGGCTTTAAAAGGTTTAAAGTTGCCATGACAACGGCACGTACGCAAGATGGCATAGGGCCCGTGCGGACCTATATCGTGCATTCTCTCGAAAACGGTAGGTTTTTAAGCTTTAAAACGCTGGTCCAATACGCTCCGCAGGAGCGTATGTGGTCTTGATGCCCGCGTCAAAATCTTTAAAACCAAACTTAACCCGTCTCGATCCGCCGACTCTCAGTCGTCAAAGTTTTGAAACCTTCCAGTTTTTTCATCACTTTTATTTAAGCCCTTGTAAGATTTTAAGAAACAAAATTGGAATTCGTCACTTCTCCGTGAAATTCTATTTCTTTTGATACCTCATTCGTCAAAATCCATCGCTCCTGAGAGCCGGAAAAGGGATCTATACTACCGTAATAATATATAGTAGTGATAATCTATGGAACTTCAAAAAAACGTACATGGAAGCATTGGGGTGTAGTACAATAATATATATATATATATATGGTCACAGATAATTGGTAAAATAATACCTAAATATTGCGAAAACCCTTATATCTCCAATAATATAAAATTTTAAAATTTCAAAAACGTTAGTCCAGGGTAGGTAAGAACCATCTTCAACTACCTGTTAAATCCAAGAACAGTTAAGTTACATTTTTTTTTTTGTATTTACTTTATTCTCTAAATATACATTATATATAAATAAATTAAAAACAAAACGCTAATAAATTTTGTTGAAGGTCAGTAAGTATATTGCAACATTTTTAATTATAATTTTTAAAAATTGTGCTCTTTATATAGTTTTTAAATGATTTTGCTTGTATCAAACCTTTATATTCTGATTTGTTTTTTTAAATTACCAATGTATTTTAACTAATTTAATATTGATCTCGTTCAGTAGTTTTCGGAGGGAAAACAATATTTCATAAAGATTTTTGCGAAAATAAAAAATTAAAATTAAATAAGTTTTCTGCAATTTAAAACAGAATATGAAAGAGAGTATATTTAATAAAACTTTTAATAATTTTTGTCGATCCGAATCTCACAACTTGAAAAAAAACACAGTTCAGGAATGAAAGTTATGATAAGATTTATGCAATAAACATAATAGGTAATGATAATAAATAAAATTAAAATTCTACAGAATGATTTTAATATTTCCCAGAAATTTTTATCCTATTCAGTGCCGTAGATTTATTTTTTAAAAATATACTCTAAGACGATTTTTACAACAGTAAAAATAAATCTATAATAAAAAAAAAATGCCACAAGCATAAGTGTATATACGATATTCTACCTTATTCATTTCTATTCCTTGTCATATTTATTCCAAATCATTTTATTATTATTTATTTATTTTAGTAGGTCTGAATCAGACACTGATAACTAAAAGTATGATAGAAATTATGATACGCTCGTACAAATGAATAAATAAAAAAAAAAAAGCGAGAAATGGCTCTATTTTGTAATAACAACTCGACAAGGAGATAATAAAAAACCACTAAAATAAATATATTGCATTCATATACCAAACAAAAAAGTACAAAAGTCTCTTAAGATTGTTTTTTTTATTTATTGAAGTGCAATACATCGGATAGGATTGAGCCTGTAATTGTTTATATGAGTATTATTTGTGTGTATATATTATTATTATAATGTACCATATGTACATACCAAATTCAAGATTTTCATCCCATTGGTACATACCCTTCATGTTTCAATTAAAAAAGTTCAGTAGTTAAGAGAAAGAAGAGTACTTAAAAATAAGGACAACAGAATGAAAAAATTTTAAAAGATATTTTTGGAATCGAGGAACCTAAAATGCTATAGTCGACTGAAAACTCGGATTTTTATTTATAACGATATACCAATTATTAAATAAAAAGTTAGGATTGGAAAAAAATATTACACAATTAATTATTATTTTTTAAAGATTTATTTATTATTATTTATTTAGATTCACATCATATTTGGACAAATATGAGATAAAAACCAAGAAATGAGACATGCTATATAGTTACGGGTCGGGTGACTGAAGATCATGGCGGAGAAACAGCTGTAGGATTCCCAATGGAGCAGAAGAATCCAATACCCATCTCCTTCAGCAGAGATGAAATGGTCCAGAAAGTTCAAACAGGGTTAGTACCAACAATGTTGGGGCAATGAAGGAGGTGCTATTTTCTTTCATCTCCATCATTTCAATAAAACATTCAATATAACCACGATAAATCCGTTATTTTCACTTTACATTATAACTCATTCATAATTTGGCGGCACGCAGTTGTAGGAAATGTTATTTACCTTTGTGAAAGTTTTATCCAAACGTGAGATTTTCATAATAATAAGAAAATATAAATTACAACTAATTAATCAGTGACTATGCTTCTCATTCATCAAACAATTCAAATCTTAAAAATTTAGTCTTATACTCCCATCTATGTCTCGCTAGAGTCCTCTGGCGATTACGCGTCGTTACAACCATGATTAGTAAACCACGAATAAATAACATTGGAAGGATAATTATTGACTAAATGAAACTTTCTTTATATATGGTATCACATAAAAGATTATATCTTTGGTTAATTGATCGAGGAAAATTTTAACATTATTAACGCCGCCTTAATATTAATTTCACTAAATATTTTTACTATTTTTTTTTTAATATTTCAATTATTTTATAGCAAAAAAAGATTGTTTCTGTGCAATAACAATGTAATATTTATCATAATCTATTTTTTAGTTGTTTTTTTTTTTAAATTGTTGACATTTTTTTTTAATTCAAAAGGACTCCATGAATTTTCATCGGATAAAAAAATACATACTGTTTTATTGAATATATTTCTAGGAAGCTTCAATCAAAAGATACAAAAAATATACATTTCATTGTGGTGTATAACAAATCAAATTAATCTGGAAAAGGCACTTAGTTTCCCTCTTATATACAAAATGTGTCGTCAAACAATTCTTGAAATTCTTAAAAACTTTAAATACCTAATCTTTAAACCTTTACCTCTTTTAATACATTTAAACTTTCAACCGTACTATACTTGTGCCCCAGAATAATGTTTTTTTATTTCTAATTTATTCAATTCGAACTCCGCAATGGAAGAATGTTTTAAGGAAAAACATCGCAATACTCGCGAATCACTCACATCTAACCTTTACATATTCTGAAGAATCATTAAAAAAAATGGAGAGTACAATGATAGCACGGCAGTTTTTTATAAACCATTTTTTTTAATTCTTTATTTTTAGACATTTTTATGATCTCAATTAATTAATTATTAATTGAGATATCATAAAAAGAAATCCTTTTGACGGATTTCTATAATTGCCTTATATAATTATCAAACTTAGACAGTTGAGGAAACGAAATTATCAATTAATCAAAAGGTGTTTTTGTCCTCTCTGTTGTTTTTAGATTGTATTTATGCATGCACTTGTCGGCGTTATAAATTGTTTATACATTGTATGTAAATCGATGTTCATTGTCCTGTGATGTCGAAGTTTCAGTTATATTTATTTCGTTATGAATACTCTTATAGAGGTTTTCTTGTAAGATAATGTTTGAAAAAATGAATACTTAATTATTAAGTTAGGATGAGCCATCTTTAAGTGAGGCTGTAAGCGGAATATTAAGCCTGCTGCGCTGTCAGTCCCTGTCAAGGTTGCGGCCACTGAATACTCAAGTCGGAAGGTGCGTCATCGCGTCCTTTAGCAATTTTGATTCATGCTCAAGTTATGCTACGGTTTGTAGTTAGGTAACCATTATTAAAATAACTTGTTTACTATATACTATAACAAACGAAAGAAAAAAAATTCTTGTATTGGATTATATGAATAGACACAAAGATATAACTGTAAAGCCATTCAAGTGACAGTCTTCGTGAGGAATCGAGAAAAAAAAGTTACAAAACTTGATGTTTTAAATATTTATATGCAGAATTATCTAAATCCTCCAGTACCTTCTCTTCAATCCTACTTGTTACCTAGCAATCCAGTAAGCAGGATAACAAAAATCTGATGCGGTTCGCGAATCATACAACTTTCCCTTACCACTCTGTAATAATACCTAATCTTTTTAACAAAACTACTTGGATTAAACTCAGCGGCATTCATTTCTTCACGTATTATTTGACAAAAGTAAATAAAATAGTTTTTAAAAACAATTTAAGTACGACAATTCTGTAAACTATAATTTTAGATTTATCAAGCTAAAAATATATTTTAAAAGTTTCGGTTTGGTTTCCATGGAAATCCCATTCTCTTTCCATGGGTACATTATGCTTCCATTATCGTCGTTTTTTTAAAAAAGGCGTAAGCGGCATTTTGCAAACTTTACAGGAAACACATGAAACGATTTTTCCCCAAATAACAATCTATATTTTTTATTCTAAAAAGTAGGAGTTAATTTGCCTTGCAAAATCTTTATAATTACAATATATTTTAAACGTTCCTAGCACTGGCTTAGGCCAGAGTGATGACTGAGAGTCTTTAGTATTTGATGCTTATGTCATCAATATTCGATTGTTGGACCATTTCCAATTTTTTTTTTCAGTAAATCGTGAGCGAGAATCGATAGAGATAGTGTTTATGCCCGATAATCAGTTTAAACATAAATTTCAATTTTTTGGCGCTTAAGCCTTTTTCAAAAAACGACGTCGATATTACTAAGTTAATTTCTACTTTCATATTCTTACATGACATTATTACAGAGCGTATTGTTAAAAAAAAGTTGGCGGTTCGATCTGTCTCATTTCGGACGCGCTCGGTTTTCAATCTACGCTGCATTTTTGGCAATAGTGGTCCGATTTCGATAATTCCTTTTTTGTTTTTTAGTAAATGAAAAGTTAAAGGGTTTGAAGGAGAAGAATTCAGTCAAGTTTCATCAAAATCGTTAAAGCCATTTTCGAGAAAAATATAAAAAAAGTGTAAAATCAAATATGCAAAGTAGCACTTCCGATAAGTCAATGTCAGCGAAAAAGTTGATATAACATAGCAAGCATATAACTTATATTGAATAAGTAAATTCAGTTTCGTATAACTTTTCGTTTTTGAGCTAGGCTGTTCACATGCACACAGACCATTTTGCGAGACTTGGTAATTTGGACTCAGGAGACCTTAAAATGTGTATTTCCGTTGAAAACTCGAATTCGAAAATGTTTACGATCGCGATACCTCCCCTTACTATATATTCCATATATAGGTAAGAGCAATTAAAAAGATTTGGTTCCCCTAGACCTCCTAATCGTAATAAGGCACATTTCGACAGAGTTGATCGCTATGAAAGGGACGGATGCACCGTAGTTGCTGATGGAACCATTCAGACGAAGATACACGCAATAGATCGACGATAAAGGCGTCGCCAAGGAAACTCCGTCTTCTGGAGATTAAAAGGTATTAAGGAATCAGATGTAACATGCTAGATACTCCCCATTACGTTCAAAATTCGCTATCTTTAAGTTGATGATGTTAAGTTAAGTTAAGTTAACATTAAACCTTTGGTTAGTTAAGTTAGATGGAACCAATTTACTGGGCTGCTTCATCGAAATCAATTAATCAAGCCTTCTTATCAAGCCTCCTGGATTTTACTCCTTATGACACAACCAGGGGCTCTGATAAAACAATTCATTGGGGGTGAGAAGCAAAGTCTAACATTTCTCAATAATTTTGACCGGATTTTCCAACTATATTAAATCTTTTGGTTCTTTTATATAATATATACACCAGTTACTTTCCAGTGACTAAAATGATCTTTACCAAATATCATATGGAAAAAAAAAATTGAATCATTTATTTTATTTACAAATTATAAAACAAAAAAGAGTTATAATAAACTATCTTAAAGGCATGTTACTTTGGAGGCCAAAATCACATGTCCTGAAACGTTCTTTCAAAAAAAGATCAACATAGTGGTATTTATGCATCTAAACGAACAAATTCTCATTTTCTATCTGTATATGAAATATATAAATAAAATGGCTGTACTTAATTTCAATTTTGTATTGTCCAACCACGAACTTGAGACATTATTACAATTTCTTTTTGAACAACTCCATTTGTCGAATGTAGCATGATATGTCAATATGTGTTCTTCAATACGGCATATTTCTTCATTCAGAATACCAACATTTTTATGTTAAAAAGGATTGGGCGCTTCTTTCATCTTTTTTTTTTTTTTTTTTAATTTTGATATAGCTGAAACAATTTCATTTTTCTGACTTACTGTTATGTTTATTTCTAAACATAATCACTGAATCTCATATCAGTGTTGCCCAGGTCAGTCTATAATTTTCCCCTAAAATTCTCTAAATTCACCAACTTTAACCCTAAACTTATTTAAATTTTCTTTCAAACTTATTTAAGTCCACCAACTTTAACCCTAAATGTTTTTATTGGAGTAACCAAAATTACCCCCTGGTATAAGATAAGAATAAATGATTAGAAAAGTAAATAATACCTCAGAGGGAGAATAATACCCTCGAGAGGAAAAAGATCCAATTAGGCAACCCTGTCTTATATTAATAATCACAAATAATCACTGCAGTTACTGAAAAGTAACTGGTGTACCTATTCTCAATATTTTAATTTTCCACACTATATTGTGAAATATTTTTCCTAACTCTTTTGGATTTGAACTTTTCATTCAGGTACATTTTGACACTTGAAAACAATAATTTTTTTTTTCTATTTAAGCACAGCATTGAATCGATGAAATTCCAATTTCTTAACTTGAAAGGTAACATTGGTATAGGATATAAATTTTAATAAATCTTTGAGTAAAATGTTTTATCACGATTTTTGCACTTTGTAGTGGGTTCTCAAAGCTCAAATTTCCCAACTTTCTAAACAATCTTTACCACGCTTTGGTATACCTTACGAAGATAATTGCCAACGCTAGGGAAAGATACACAATTTTGAACACGTAATAATTGGCTGTAGACAACATGATAACATTGGGACCAGAATGAAACAACGCTTTATTATAAAGGCCGAATAAAGAACTTGACCAAAGAAAAAACAGGACAAGAAAGTTTTAACGAAATTTAAAAGTGACTTCAAACAATTCATGTACAATACAAGAATTTTAAAAACTGACCAATGGATGGCATATCTTGTTGCGCTTGATAGATTTAGTTTACTTTTTTTTGTTGATTATTTTGTATTAATTACCGATTATTTCTCTTTATCTCTTTTTATTATAATTTTCTGATTATTATTATTTTCATACTATTAATTACTTTCTCTTACCTATACATGGAGCATGAAGTAAGGAAAAGTACTTGGATCGTGAAAAATTTCGAATCCGAGTTATCAACGGAAATACACGTTTTAAGGTAAAACTGAGTCCAAATAACCAAGTCTCGCAAAATAGTCTATGTGTGTGTAAGCAGGCTAGCTCAAAAACTAAGTTGTGCGAGACTGAAACAACGTATTTAAGATAGGTACATACCTGGGATGATACAGCAACTTTTTCGTTAAAATAGATTTTCTCGAAAATGGATCTAAAGATTTTCAGCTAGGTCTTATCCTCATTGAAATAGTCTGGCAGAGCTTAAATGGAGAATTTTCAAAATCGATCCTCTAAAGTACCTTTTATTTTGTTTATTTGAAATAATTAATAGTCTCTCATTGTTAATAGTGATAAAAAATGGATAAATATGAGCTATGAAATAATTGGTTAAATAACTAAAGGAGAAATATTTTCCAAGGTTGAAAATAAATTTCAGTAAGTAAGAGTAATAATATAGATGTATAATATATATACCGTTGGAAAGCTAATGATTTTAGAAAAAATAATTTATATTATATTTATATCTAACACATAAAGTCGTAGAAGATAATGGAGAGTGACGAAAACACATAAACTTAAGTGATTGTTGCCGGTTTTTATTTCTACTTTTATATTATTTAATGGAAATTAAATGTTTTCATGGATACTAAATGGAATTTCCATGGAACCTAAGTGGAAACTTTTATAATTCATTTCAAGTAGGGTGGTAAGTGCTGTCTTAGACGCGTATTGCACAAGATTGTTTTTGTTTATTTTTATTAATTCAATTACGGTATTACAATTACCTCGGAAAATAATGTAACTTTAATCTTATTGATTACTACATATGTACTACGTGAAGTGAGCCTGATGCTAATAGCTAAGGCCGCGTCTAAACTATTATTTAATAACCGTTCCTTTCGGAGGTTACTGTACCAGGAAAGTATATATTTTTTTAACTTGTATTGTTAGGATCGTTAACTTGTTTTATTATTTATTATTTATGTAGTATTATTAGTATTATTATTATTATTATTAGTATTATTATTTATGTATATTTATTTATGTATTATTATTATTATTGTGTGTTAACTTGTATTGTTAGATCGATATTTTATTTAAAACAAAAATATCTGATGTGGACAACACATGACTTCCTTGTACGCCTATTAAACTATAAATCGGTGGCTCAAAAAGTGATCCTGAATTTGGTTACTAATGTCCGTAACACACACACAAATGGGGATGAAAACCAGTATTTTACACTCAATTTTAACACTTAAAACAAGTAATAAAAATGTTTAATTGGATTGAAAACCAAATTGCGTTTGTAACCTTTATTACCGAAACATATGATTTATGTATTTAATTTAAATATAATTTTTGATTTAAGCTTGTTATGACCTTTAAGTAAAGTACCCTTTTCGGCTCACCAATTTTAACCAAAATATAGTAAATACATTCATATCGATATAAAAGTCCTATTTACCAAATTTGCGATGTTTTACATTATATTTTAATATAATTTTTTATGAAAGTCTAATGTGACCTACAACTAAAGTACTGCTTCCGGTTTTCCAATTTAGACCAAAATTTAGTATGTTATTTAAATCAATATATAACTTATAAATACTAAATTTGAGAAGTTTTGCATAGTATTTTAATATAATTTTTTATGGAAATCAATTATGACCTACAAGTAAAGCACCACTTCCGGTGATCAAGCAACGACCAGAAAGGGAGGTTCACAACTAGATTTTACAACAATCGTAAATACAAAATTTCAATTTTCTGCGGATAACCGTTCTTGAGCAATGCGAGATACGAATTTACGAACGTACGTACGTACAGACGCCACGACGCAACTAGTCAAAATTTCAGGGATGGTCAAAATGGATATTTCCGTTGAAATCTGAAAACCGAAAATTTTCGCGATTACAAACTTCCTATACTTCGTACAAGGAACTAAAAAGTCTCTCATTTTAAAAGAATAGAATAGAAAAACTACTGGATAACCAAATGTCCAGTAGAGAAAGTCTCAAGAGACTGCAGAGTTTTTGTATGACAGGCATCTAATAGTCGAAAGTCAGGGAGCCAAGTCTGTTCATGGCAAAGCAAAGGAAAAATATCTAGTTATTTTAATATGACCGTTAAATCTGCTTCATAAACAGAAATATATATAATGAGTGTTGCCATTTACAATGATCTAACCATTGCCTGGTCGTTTTCACAACTTTCAGTATTAACTAATAAAAATATTTATATGACGAGTATTAATATTACTCCTGGTAGTTACAGGAAAAGAATTATTAGAGTTAGTTACAGAGCTTAACTTGGATAATCCCGTAAGTCTTACGAAACAGTGATGACTCCGTAATCCCATTATTTTTCCTTCTTGGAGAAAAGTAATAAAATTCATTTGAATATGAATAAAATAAAGAAATGTAAGAGCCGCTTAAAATATATATTTGTTTATTCAACTTAATGATTGTTATTTAACTGCCTTTAAATCCGTTGCGGTATATTTCTTCTATCAGCTTCTTTACCCATCTTCGTTAACCTATTTCTTGACTAACGTCAAACTTGGAATCCTCCGACAAGAGAGCAACAAATAGGGTTCGGATTTTTATGCGGTAAAAAATATGTGGTTATTATTTCAGAAATATTAAAAAATATGTGTAAACAAATTGAAATATGTAAAAAAAAAAAATATTATAAATGCACCAAAAAATATTATTTACATGCACTATATAACATTTCAAATGCATTCTTAAAAAACACATTAGGAACAAAATTGGTAAAATTAAGTGACAAAGAAAATTAAATAAAAGAAAAACAACAAAAAACTTCAAATTACTCAGATATTCAATATTTACCAAATTCAAGTGAAATTGGCACAAAAGATTTTAGATTTTCGATGAGAAAAGTCTGCCGGTTGTCCCTCAGAATATTTTTAAAAAATGTAAAATTAAAAGTGCTCTATTTTACTTTATTTTACAAATTGCATGAAACGGATTTTGGCCGAGAATAATCGCAAAATTTTAAACCTAACTCGCCGCTCACGACCTACTTTCACACTCATTAAAGAAACGCTCGAAGCTTCCACTTAATTACAAAAGGGTCATTTACATGACAATCATCAGGTCTATTCGCATATAAGGGTTTGAGCTTTAGAACTCCAATAAATCGTCAAATTCCTCCCTTATTCAATCCCTCGAATCAAAAAGCATTCGTAAAATCCCCAATGCTTCTTATTAAGTCACAAAAAAAAAAAATCATCCATTATGGCCTTGATGTTTTATATGTTGCCGGATTGGACCGAAATAAATACCCAATTAAGAATACTTTCTAGTCCGGGAGCCAATGCAGAAAAACGTGATTTATTTTACACAAAGTTTCACCTATTTAAAATTATTAAGTCCCTAAAGAAGCGCTAAAAAATATACGCCTGTCGCCACGAAGCCGCCGGAATACAAAATGGAGGCCAATCAAAAATGAAACTAATTTGGGTAAAAATGAAATATTTTACGCAAACCCATGTTTATGTTTATGCCAATGTTTTACCATCACAAATTAGATGTTACATAACCAACAAAAATGCATGTCTGTCAAATGCAAGCAGCAAAAAAAATCACGTTTTTGTCTCTCGAAAATGGCCTATTTTATACTCAATAAAACTTAAAATTTAAAACTATGCAAATTTTAAAGCATAAAAATGCACGTCTGCCAATTGTCCGCCGCCAGGTTATCGCGGCAGATGCTATTCGAAATTCGCGTTTTCGATTCTAGAAAATGACCTGAAAAGCATAAAAAAGCACGTCTGCCAACTATATTCCGATGGCTTCGTGGCGGCAGATTTTTTTTTTTTTTTTAGACCTTTAAGGACATAATTGTTTTTAATGGGTAAAACTTTATGTAAAATAAGTCACGGTTTTCCGCGTGGGCTCCCGGACTATATTAACTTCATACCCACAAGTTTTTATTTAAGTTTCTTGATCGATTCTCGATAATCCTCCTGAAATGAAAATGGCCTCGGGACCTTCTAACATAGAACTCTCACTATATTGCAACTAATGGGCAGTTTCTTAACGAGTTACTATCATGTTTAATTAATTATGTAGAAAATGTATTATTGTATTTGTAATACAGAGGTAAATATCAATAAATAAAATTTAAAAAGTTAACTTCTTAAAACTATTTACAACTCTGAGCTAATAGCATATTTCTAAATAAATATATAAAACATATACCTAAAATTTCATCAAAAACTTAGTAAACAAGAATGAGGAGTACTAACAAACTGAATGACTGTACAACCGATTTTTTTTTTTGTTTTTTTTTTTAGGACTCTTGTAAAATCTTGGATATTTAATTTATCCGATTACCGATATTCCTCTAACTTACACTTAAGAAAATAAAAATAATAATAACAAATAAAAAAAATTACGCAACTCAAGATATGCAAGAGAAAAGCCATGACAATAAAAGCACTGGCCATAGCAAGAACAAGAAAGCACTAAATCAGCAAACACTGGACCTCACTATCTGGGACCTGTCAGGACGTTTGTTCAACTAAGGACTGGTTACATAGAACCTTACTTCTGTTTGTTGTCTTATACAAACATGTTTACTCAACTTGTTTGTCCCGTCCGATTTGTTGTACTAGCACTATGAGTCCCATGAAAAAAAGAAGAAAATTTCGTAGCTACTTCGACTCGAAGCAATCTTGGTATAGAACCATTTATGATTTTACAGTAGCAATAACCACGATTAAAAACAAAGAAATCGAGTAACTGAGCCGTGTTACGGGCAAGCTTCTCCAATAATCAATCATTTTAATTAGTTTGTCTATTTACTTTATTTTTTAACCATGTTCAAATACTTAACAATGATCACAAAAAATTAAAATAATTACTAGAATGCTTCATAATACTGAAGAAAAAAATCATCCAAGTATTTTCTAGCAAATATAATATTAATTAAAGCTTACTCTCAAGGAGAAGGAAGTCTTCTTTATCTTTCTGAATTATTTGAGACAGCTATCTTGTTAATTATACCATCGTGGATTTTATCTTTAACATTTTACTTCGTTTCACATAATTCCAAATGCGTGCACAAATTCGTAAGTTTAATCGTATTTTAATAACAAAAGGTTATTGTTAAGGTGTGTCACCAACAAACTTGTTTGTCAAAGAACAAAATTGATGAACATTTGGTTTTTGCTCAAACATTTGTTATTACAAACTGATTCAGCAAGCTTTTGCCACAAACAATTTTCGGCATGAAACAGTTGTCAAAGTAGTGTTGCCAAGTGAGTGATTTGAATCACCGTCGCTTGGCCGGCATTGCAGCAACTTATCTCGTAATGGAAAAGCATCTTCCTCGTCAGTGTTGGCAAAGACAGGTTGTTTTAACGACGTTATGAGTACAGTAGTGATCAGCGGCGTACACAGAATTTTTTTTCGGGGAGGGGGAAAGGGGGAGGATTTAATATGAAGAAGGCAAGTAAACACCTAAATGTCTATAATCGCCAAATTTGGGGTAAGATTCAAGGATAAGCATGAAAATTGGATCAAAACTATTGTTAAAATTAACAACAATATTACTCAATATACAAATCTTATGTTGGTGGGTATGAAAATTGGTTTGTTTTTTTCGTGCATTTTGGAGAAAGGGGAGATATATTCCTCGCGAACGCGACTGGTAGTGGTTATTTTCGTAATGACGGCCGGATGCTTTTTTACTAATTTTACAAGAATGTCGAAAGTAGATTTTGGATTTTTAATATAGATGATAAGGCCAGTGATTCATAAATAAAATACATACATACTGATTTTCGTCCAGCAATCATTGTTCAAGATCATATGGCCATAATACTCAGGTTTTTGGCTTCCGATGGTTCCTATCCCATTTATTTTAAGATATATATATAATTTAAACATTCTTTACTCCTCTTATAAATAAAATAAAATACATTTATATTTTGAAAATATACCGTTTGACTATAAGATAACACTGAAAACAACTTGAAATACACATGGACAGCGACAAAAAATGTTACTTTGATCTGTTCAAGAGCGAAACTTTAGATACGAACAAAATGACGAGGCCTTCCTCTTTCAAAAACGGGATGTTTGTTTGGATACCGTACACTTTAGCAAATGGCAAACATTGTTTGTCGAAAAAAAAATGTTAGTTGAAATTTTTGTTGGCTTTAATTTTAATTAAAAGGTTTGGCAAACACTGTTTGTCTAGTGGGGGCACACCTTCAGGTGTATGCGCACTAAAAGGTTATCCTTTAAGTTGTTAAACTATACTTGATTAATCAGCAATACGAGATAACCTAAAGAGTATCTTTAATCACTCTCCAATCACGTTTCAGAAAAATGGAGAGCGATTTTGAAATGTAAAAGACATCTGAATTAGATGACGGATATGAGATAAGGAATCCAAAAAAGTATTGCCGTCACGCAGGTGGAATGCAATGAGATTTCGACATATGAACAATGAAGCCTGGGAAGTTAGCTCGACAAAGGAGCTTTCTCAACGGGTATTGCGACCCAACGTGCAATGGGTTAAGGAACGGGTTAGAGGATACAGTATCCTGTATCCGGACAAATTTATCATTAAATCCAAAGTATAACAAACCATAAATAAAAATTAAAACAAACGCAATTAGAAATTAATTGCAGTAAAATAAAAGGAAAAACTTGGTCCGCGTTACGTATGAAGATTCTCAACTTTTTATTTTTATTATGGCTGTTAAATGTCAAAGCTATAAGAAACAAAACTGAAAACTTGCGAATAAGATGTGAATCTTACAATTAGAACGAAGCGTGAAAGGCGTGATGAAGAGGATTTCCCAATGGAACCTCCCCTCTTAATATCCAAGTAGAAATAAATGTTAATCGGGGAAGAATTATTCGCTGGAGCTAGTGATTCAGTCAGCTATGTAATATAGTGGATAAGGTTAGGTAGAATATTTGTACATCGGGAAACTAATTGGTAATTGGTATAGGAATTACAGTACTCGGGAACCGAGCCATGGTCGGAAATTGATTTATTTAATTATTTTTTTATTTAATAAGTTAATTTGTATTTAAAAAAATATCGGATAGAGGTTGAGTCTACCACAAACCCGCGGGGATTTAAAGGCGTAGAATTACGTAAAGCGCAAGTAATGAGAATTGCAAAGAAGATTATCTATATGATGAAAAGCCTGCATATCTACGTAGGCAGTTGTCTCCCTTCGCTTTCATACGCGCGGAAGCAACTTTATTCCATACACCTTATTAGTTGAAATTTAGATTAATGTTTATTAACCAACGGGGCAAGAGATCGAGGCTGCCAAAGACCCTCAGAGTGGCCAATTCAACTATCCTTCCCTCCAACTCCTCAGTATACCTGGGCATTAGACTAGATAGGCCCTTCAAACTTACAACCCACGTCTACCAAAAAACCCGCACGGTAAGGAGGAAATCCGTCTACATCACCTTCTAAAGTAGCCTGCTCTATCCCTCAGGTTAAAACTGGCCATCTACAAGTGCATTATTATACGGTCAACACTTCTGTACAGCGCTCCGCTGTTTACCAATCTTGCCGATAGCACGCAGCGTCATCTACAGCGATTCAAGACACCATGTTAAGGAAGATGGTCCGAACAACGCCGCTGAAGGAGAAGCTGCCGTCATTATACGCTCTTCTAGGACTTCTAACTGTCCCAGAATTCATCAAATTCTTGGATTCACTAAAATACCTCATTGATCTCCTATTCTATACATTAATAAATTCCGGTTCGGTGGCAGAATACAGTGCAGTAAACAGTGGATCAACTATACAATTTAGTTTTAAGTTTAGTGTTAGTTATAACACAAAGTAATGCTGATCACCTTTATTATTTAATTTTAAAAAATATCAAAGAATTAATTTTAACTTCATAAATGTTCATAAGGGACTATGAAAAAAAAATATTATTAAGTAAGCGTAGTATTAAAAAAAATAAACATAACAATAGAAGAGATGAAGAGAGGAGGTTCAGAAAAAAAAAAAGTGTTTATTAATTGTTGCTACTTATTTCTCATCTTTTTTTTTGGAAGTCAGGGAAAAAAGAATACAAGAGTTTATAACTTCATTTGTAAGATTATTTTTTATTTTAGAGGGTTAATAACCTTATTATTATCTTTATTGTCATTGTATTTGATCATGGATTTGCAACAAATGTTCGCTTCTATTTCCATGTTTTTTTACTGAAACAAAGTGGAATAAATAAATAAATATTATTTTTTGTATTTTTCAAACATGTTCGTACTTGGGATATTTGTTTGGCCCCTCCCACTTGCATAATTATAAAATAGTAATCTCGTGAATGAAGATCCAGTCATTTGTTGCAAATTATATTGTTGTGAGCGGTGACATCATTGACACACACAAAATTGGTCAATTTTACTTGCTTAATGTACTTCCGTCTAGCCCAAATCCAAATTATTTTTTTTTTGGAATCTCTATCATATTTTTTCTGTTGAATGATACGAATTCTTGTTTTCTAGCATTTATAGAAGCGGAGTTATCCGAGTTCGTTTTATTAAGGTGTTATCCTTAATAAAACGAACTCGGATGATTTTCCAAAATGTTTTCAAATTGCCAAAGATCTGGAGAAAAACCTAAGGGCTTTGAAAAAGCCGGAAATTTCCGGCAAATGCTGAAGCATTGGTAACGCTGCTGATTGCCTATATCAAGAAGGCCGCTAGTAATATCAATATTAAAAACGCATTATAAATGAAGAAGATTTATAGCAAAACAAAATTTTTTGTATTATCAAGAAATCGTTTTCTTCGTTTATAATGCTCGTTGAAGACACCACAGATCGAAGAAGCCATGACAAGAAGCCATAATTTCCACCGATGATGCAGACCTGACAAACAGGATAATACCAGACAGCAGACATTAGGCAAAACGAGATTACGGGGCAGTAATGCTGATTTAGTATGCATTGGTTGCCTGCTCAAGCATTATGCCAAACAGCTGTTATCGAAGTTCCATGCAACATCATTGTTCACCAGGGCAATCTGAAATTAACATAAGTAGCAGAACTAGCGATCATATGGAGAATATGGATCTTCCTGTTGATAGTGATATGTAATTATCGTCAATAAGCACTGATAGATAATTTGTATGTATTACACTCAATTTCACACTCTTTTCATTCTCAAAAATATTAAAAATTTGTTAAAGTGATATAAATATAAAATCTACTAATACCTCTTCACGACTAGATATTGACACTTTTATCCAGTATAAAAGGTTGAAAGACGGGTGTATGAAACCTCTAATCGGCCGTCATTTTGAAACAAAACGACTGATAGTAATGTCAAGTTCCGAGGATCATTTTGGGGTGACCTGTGATTTTGTTGTCAAATATTAAAAAAAAAATCGGTCCAGCATTCTAGATAATAAAATCTGCGGAGGGACGGATGGATTTTTTTAATTCGATGTTTGGATTTAACATATATAAAAACGTAAAACCCCAAATTTTGAATGGTACAATTATTGAAAATCATAAACCAAGAAAACACCTTTTGTTTCTTTAAATTTTAATGAGGTGATTTAAATTTTAAATTTTAATGACGATTTATAAGCCAGGAAACTATAGATTACCCCCATTTTTTAGTTTTAACATCTCTTTTTCCAACAATAAAATATTCCTCGACTTTTCCCGCTCTTCCCGATCGCTAGTCTTTCCTCCTCTATATAATTTATTTCAAATAAAATTATTTATCAAGATTTTAATATTTCATATAGATAATCTTCCGTTACGAGCTACATATAAGCCCACACGAACTAACCTTGCTTCCTAATCAATTCTAGATAATCCTTAGACAAGAATAAGACCACATGACCTTCCGATGGAAAACAGCCATCGAGTTGTCTCTGGTGGACAGATACTCTTAAGTCATTTTCAGGCGAAACTTATTCCTCATATTTGATTTATTGTAAAAATTCAATAATAAATAAAATTATTTAAACAATATTTTAAAATAATTATCCGTTCCACTGACAGACAGTGCGGCTTTCCCAGGCACCTAATAACCAACCAGCGTTGAGTTCACTGACTCACACTTACTCCCACTGCCACGCCAGCGAGGCCTACTTATTGACCTTAAACTCAACCTATGGAACCGATTCAAAAATCACGATTTTTGGTAAACAATATTTTAAATAAAAATAAACACGCGAAAAATCAATAACAATAAATAATGCTTATTTACATATAATTTTTGAGCCTGAAGAAGACGTAAACAGTTAGCCGAAACGTCGTTATACGTTATACAAAAATCTTTACCGTTCAGTTTATTTTTACTAAATCCAATATCATTATCTCCTAGAATAATTATATTTTTAAGTGAAAGAAATAAAATTTTATATATGTAAATACTTATATAGTCTCTGTCCAATTTGTGTTTTATTTTAGTTTTTGCTACCATTTATATACACACACACACACACACAATTATAGGGAGCGGGTTAATGCGCTTGCAAAATTGCGCCTACTCACAAAACCAAAGGTTGTGTCGAAACCCGGTACTGGCATTACTTTAATTTAATTTAATGTAATAATTCAAGCAATTTATCACCCCTCCCTTCGGGTATGTGAGGCCCGTCAGCCTACTGGAGGCAACTCACATAGGCCAGGCGTAGGAATGATGACCCTACCCCGTGTACCCAAATTGAGAATCGCAGTGTGGTCTTCCAGGACATAAAATGGCCGCCCGGAGGTTTGGTCCATGGACGGTCTGCTTCGAGGAAAAAAATATAGCTCCTCGTGCGCCTGCTCACTCCGTACAGCCATAATTCGTGGATCTTGACCGGTTTGTCACTGTCCTTGAACCCGAGTTAGTCGGTGGGAAGGACACTGCCGAATAGGCCCCAAAGAGACCGGTTATGGAGCTACGTATAGCCTGCCGCTGCACCATGGAAACCATGGTGGTTTCCTAGTAATATTTATTAGATCATTTTAAAGAATCTAATTAATAATAGTTGAATTTAAATCATCCTTTTCATGTCATGCATTTTTCTGTAATGATGAAAGCAATTTCAAATGTTTTCGAACTGAGAAAGATGGCCATTAGACATAGGCTATTTTTTTGAAGTAGTAAAGTAGTATTAGTATTTCTTTATATGATCTGAAGGCCCTTAATCTCACGACAGGCAATCATTCAAGTTTCTGACAATGTCCAAATTTTCTGTAGCTCCTCCACTTAGACCGGGACAGCTTCAACTTTCCATTGTTTCCATTGGGTGACCCCCTCCAGGCTGTCTGTTCTCCCGCAAGCAATACATGTCTATGATTACCACATCGCGCGGCCAAAGATAGATAGACCTCCATGGTCTATAGTGCCAACCGAAAAAAAAAATATATATATATGTATATATATATATATATATATATATATATATATATATATATATATATATATATATAAAATTAAAAAGAAGAATATATAATTATAAAATAGCAATCTCGTGAATGAATCTCTAGTCATAACCTGCGAATTATATTTTTGCAATCCCTAATGGCAAATTTTCTCAGTTGGATGATACCAATTCTTGCTTTCTAGCATATACCATAGAAGCGGAGCGATGAGCGTTTAAAAATTACACCAAAGGCGTCTTAAAATTTGTATGACCTAACACTCCAAATGAAGGAACGCATTTCTACGCTAAAAAGAAACAAAAACTTATTCAATTAATTATAATTTTTATCTCTATTTCAGGGTTTCTCATTAAATATATCTTAAAAACAATCATTTTGAACACGATAATTAAAGAAAAACGAAAATAATAACAAACTTGCGCATTTTAATAATAACCTTCAACAAGGATGACAACTTCTGTGTAAGTTAAAACTTGCATGTAGATGTCTTGAAACTTATTTTAAAACCGCATCTTTCTTTTTTTCTGGTTCCTTGGAATAATCACACCTGATTAATATTATATTTAATCGAGATTTTTTTACAGATCTATAAAATATGAAACTTCCAATCAACTAGATCCGATTTACTTAACTCAGTATCCGAAATCTTATAAATAATTAAAATCAAGAAATAAAAGTTTAACATCAATTTTTTCGTAATTATTACAATAATTGTACTAATAATTATTATTGTAAAGTATTGAAATAATAATAATAATTAAGATTATTAAAAAATATTTTAAATGAAAAATTTTTAAATTTTAAAAAGAAATTTTAAAGTAGTCTTGGTTATGTTTTGCGAATAAAAAGTTATACTTTTACAATATTTGCTGAACATAAATTATGAAAAATTTATTTATCAATTTGCATCTTTTATAAGGATATTAACTCACCTTCAACTGAGCTTGTCATTGTAACAAGAATTTAATATTATAAGAAAAATGAATGTTTGAATAATTAAAGAGTTCATTATACGGTTCCTTTAGCGGAGAACACTACCAGTAATTTGAAGACAACTTAAGAATTCCATCCGGTTCAAGAGGAAATTGTAATGAGGGAAATGGAAATACGAACTATATTCTTGGTAAAATAGAATAAATCTGAGTTTTCTCCATATTTATATATATATATATATATATATATATATATATATATATATATATATATATATATATATACACACACATATATACACACATAGAAAATTATTAAATATCAATTTCTGTGTAGTTGCATAAAACTGAGAAATTTACAACCATATTATTATTTTTTGTTTTCAATGATCGAAATTAAAACTTTAAATCATTTCAAAATTGTGCAAAACAACACTGGATGTATAAATAATAAAAATTAAACTTTGCTTTAAGGTGTGAAGAGAATAAATCGAAAAATCATAAATATGATAATTAAATGTTACTAGGAAAATGACAGGGTCTACAAATCAAATCGTAAGTTTCTGGTTCGTCCCAGGAACTTCCAAGTTTCCACAACCTAATTCACCTTGAGGTACTCCACAGAAAAGCATTCTCAAATTCATTCTCCAAATAAAGCTCTTAAATTTCCTCTCTTAAGATTAATGATTTAATTTAAATTTGATTAATAATGCTTTAATTGTAATCACGACAGTATTGTTCATCCTTCACAAAAATTTATTATTTACTAGTTACTTATTATAGCAAATCGAGTTGATGAGATTATTTATTAATAAAACACTTGTATAGTAGATCCCAAGGCCATGAAATATTAAATTATTGGTACTTAAAAGAATTATCAGTAAAAACATTTTTCCTTTTTCGGCGTGTATAGATAATGCATGACTTTTGAATTAAACGTAAAATTTATCAAAAAATAAGGTAAAATTTACAAACAAAGCAGAATAACATTATATTAGAAGGAGATTGAGATAAAAGGATTTAGAAAAGAAAAAAATGAGGATTATGCCAAATAAAAAATAATCAACAATAAATCATAATTCAAGAGAAATAATACTATAATCGGTTTGTGATAGCTGTGTTGTAGTAAATATGGCATGGTAAAATTCGGCTAAATTCAAATGTTTTGATTTGAACTGCTTTTTAAAAAAATAATTTAAAATATATTTAAGGTTAATCTTTTAAAATATAGCATTTATGTAAGGTATAATTAATTATTATAAACTTAGTTATGCATTAAGAAATATATTTACCTGTTTGCCTGTCGGTCTGGGCAATGTCTCAGTACCGTTGACTACAGGAGCTTTTTCAGGTTCTTTCTCGTTGGCCATGATAGCTTCAGCTGTAGGCATTATAACCGAATTTCTCCGGAATAAATGAACTATAAACTTCAATAAACCCTTCGAAATATATTTACATTGTCACCATTCAACTTGACAAACAGAAAGAACCGGTAACACAAAAAGAAAAAAATGAACTTTTTTCTCGCTCGGGAGAACTGACGAAACACTAGTTTGTTGTAATAGTATTGTTGATGTTTCTGTTGTTTAGTAAACAGATTTGAATAAATCGGAATAAACAATTTGATCGGAGAAAGAGAGAGAGACGTGAGACCGGTGAAGGCTGTAAACACAAACACAACTGGACAGCTGCACTACCTGGGAACTGTCGACGACCGCAGCGCTACCTAGTTCAAATTATCGTAACTAGTAAATATCCCGCCCTTATTGATTAATTCAACGTTTCTATTTACAAACATAATATTCCAACCCTATTACGACTCTGTTGTTTCTGTTTTTTAAATTCTTGCAACTTTTCATTTCGTCTTATACAGAAGAATGCTTCTGATAAAGTTATTCCTAAAAAAAATTTCTTTTCTATCCTTATTCATTTTTCCTCCATTAGCTTATGATTATATTATTTTATCTTTTAGCTTACATAACTTTATATATTACTTTTTTATTTTGCTATTTTTACATGTATTTTATTATTTATATATAATGCATAATCTTTCATTCTTTTCAATAATTTTAATTTCCATTATTTACATCGGCAACCTTTATTGATTAACATTAATTTTCATTATTATAAATTTTAGCATAATAATCTTATTATATTTCTCATACTCCTATATTTTCATACTAGTTGTTACCTTCTTATATTACTGTATGTTACCATCTTTTATAACTGCATGTTATCTTCCTGTTTTTTGTTATACTATTTTTTTTTTTTTTTATCCTCCTTCATACTGGTTGTTACCTTGTTTTTCTTACCCCTGATAATGTCCTAAAATGTGTGTGTGTTTTTTTTTTATTGGCCACCCTCTTCCCTTAACCAATTTCCTCTACAATTATTCCTAAAATATTTATTTATTACATCAAACAAAATAATAAGTGTTAAAAATATAGGAATAATAAAAAAGTTCATCTCTGTTATTTATTTCGTACTACATGCAAAACAATAATTTTAGCAACATATAGTGTGATACTTGTATTGTAAACTATAATTTTAGTGTTACCAACATTAGAATAAAATAAAAAGAAAAATACGACTTCTATTAAAAAAACTTTATAATATAATATTTTGATTTTCAAAAATGACTTTAAATCAAAAAGGTCTTAGAAATAAGAAAAATATTCACTATAAGAAAATAATTGATGAATAATTTATCAATCCCTAGTTAGATTGATCCTTCTATACCATCATACGGACGTCAACCGTTTTGTATTACATGTAATCAAATTGTAAAATATTATAGTACTATAAGGGATTAACTGGAAGAGAGATGCAAGCAATTAAATTGTCAACAAATCGTTCATTTGGAAAAATAGTGCTACAATATGAAACATTTTTTTTTTGTTTTGCTTTTTTTGAAACTTCCATTGGTCTAATGGAAGATTTCTTTAAGAAAAAATGCTAGATTTTTAATTTCAATATTTACTGCAATAACAATTTATCCTTAGTTTAGCTATTACAAGTTTATTAGTCAATTATAATGATTTCCTTCCAACTGTGATTAGATAGTAGCTTTATAAAGACTGTCTTGATAAAGATAATAATAAATTATTTTTAATGTTCTAATGATATTATTTATACTTGTTAGGTGATCAAAAAGTATCAATTTTGATTCTGTCTGAATAATTGAAAACATCATTATTTATGTTTAAAATATTGATTACTTCGATACATTTAATAAAATATTTTGACATGATTTTTATTTTCAAATTCAATTCATTATTTAATAAAACATTTTTTTTTTTTTCTTTTTCACAAATATTTCTTTTATATCCATAAGCTCTGAAGGAGCATGTAGATATGTTTTTTAATGTAAAACTGTCGCAATTTGATTCATGATGAAATGATCAAAATATAAAGATTAACTTTTTTGTTTAAACAAAAAAAGTAAGTAGAATTGATTAAGAAAATATCCGACTTTATCAGTGAGTTGAGGGACAGAGATAAACCTAAATATAGCAAACTTCAAATACTTCTCTTGTAAAATTCCACATTTTTGTACACTTCTTCTAAATGAACAAAATGAAGAAGTTTTTTATATAAATTATCTATATGTAGGTGATGAATAATTTAATGTAAAATAAGTTTTAGAATGTGTATATGATATAAATATTGTCTATTTTCTATAATTATTCTCCTCCAATGGATTGATTGGTATAATATGTCTTGTAGCTACACAATGCATTTGGGCTACGTAATAAAGTATTTTTCTCTACCTTATATAAAATGTTTTATGATGAATTTTTAAAATTTTCAACAAGCTTCCATCATTACAACTCTTATATTTTTTTTATTTTATACATAATATTTTACTACATTAAATAACATTTCGGGAATTCAACATCCCAATTCGTTCAACATCTCCAAAATTGATAGACAAATTTACTGTTTTTTATAGCACTGATTCCAATAGTCATTTCCTATGTTAGACTTATAAAATAATGTCTTAGTTTACATTGCCAGGACATAAGTCATTCAGATAAATGGAGTCAAGGTGTTCCAGGCAATGTTAAATAAAGGATTATTTTATAAATGTGATGTAGGAAATGTCAACGGGAACACAGTGCAATAAAAATAGTAAATTTATTTGAATATAGGTTGTTGTAATCCCAAACAATTCTTAACGTAGTAGAAGATGATTTATAAAATAAAAAACAAAGTTATAATGATGTAAACCTTCATTGCTTCATGAACTTGTAAAAATTTACAATTTCAATATTTTTTCTCATAATTTTGTTCGACAACTTTTTTGTGATCATGATATTCTTATTTTAGCTGACAGATAAGAAAAGGAACATCACTCGCCCGATTTTATTTAATAAGCCACCGATCAGTGCAGTTAAACATGTCTTGAAAATGATAAGACAGGTGTAGAAATAAATCTGTGTGTCATCAACCAAAGCCAGATTATGTGTGTGTGGCATCAACAAAAGGCATACATACTAACAAATTCTTAAAAACAACAGAAATTAGGGAAAAACTAAGAAAGCTGTTATACAAACTAACTCAACTTGACAGGACATAGAGCAGCTATTGTTTTAGATTCAAACAAACTGACAACAAAATTAGTTGATAGAAAATAGGAACAAACCTATGACCATCTTATATATAATTGTGCTAAATATGACAGGTACAGATGCAAACTTTTCTTGACATTCCTATTTAATAGAGACCAATGGCGATCATCAAAGAAGGACCTGATAGAAAAGTACTTCACAGACTTTGATGTGCTAGTGGATCGGATTGTGTATTTTGAATAAGAAACTTAAACAGCTTACCCATAAATCTACTTTTTTTTCATTTAATTTTGCTTCTTTTTAAATTCTATCTCTTATTATTATGTTTTTCTGTTGAGGTTTTGGTATTCAATCTGCCGTATTATAAGCTTTAATTTTCTAACTTGTCATTTATTACTATTGATTTTTTTTCTTTTCTCTTCTTTATAACTATATCTTACTCTTTATTACTATTATTATTATCTTATCTTATAAATTTGATTATTCTCTGTAACTCAGTTCATTGTAAATATTTATTCGAAATTTTTACATATTTTATCTTGTTTCTATTTAATTAGTTTTAAATACATAAAATGTACCTATATGAACCTTACATTGTATGCTAATATATTTTTTTGATAGGTGTTATGTATTAAGCTGGTACATGTAGAAATACATCCACCCATTGCAGGATTATGGCAATGTAGAAAAAAAAGTATTTTTATTGTACTAAAAATGATTACATAAATTTTCTTAGAATTTAGTTCTGTGGTTGTAGAAGAAAATGATGGGACAATTTTTATGATAAAACCTTGAAAATCCACATAAGTTTAGTTCCAACCAATTCATATGAAAATATTAAGTGACAGCAAATCTCTTGGACCACATTGGACAATAATAAATTAAAAACCATCAAACCAGCCATCGAGAGGTGTGCCTCGCTCTCCAGAGAGAGTAGAAAAGACTAAGACAAACTGACTTCAAGCTTCAATCCTGCATTCAATTGGACTTTGACCATACCTCCACTTCAGCATTAAAACCAAAATGATGAAATGCAATGATGAAAATAAACCAGAAAAAAAAGATCAAGCTGTAGTTTTTACAAAGAACCACTACAATATATTCCCCAATTGAAACTAAAAAATGCTCCTATGGTCTGGTTTAACCAGATTGCATAATCAAGGATTAATATGGAAATAAGATAAATGTATACAAATATTAATTTCATACTGATAGTGCATGCATAACAATCTTCTGGCCCCTACTTATCCATTTTCAATTGATAATTTATACTGAATAATGTAATAATGTAACTTATATAATTTATTTATTTCTATTTCTTGTTAAAGCATATTATGAAATAAGATAAAATAATGGGTTTTTTCTTCTATGTGTATAATTACTTTAAATACTT